>CM056049.1:206276527-207025694 GCA_029574335.1 Rana kukunoris | reverse complement strand
CAAGGCCTTGCAACCACGCAAAACCTCCTCAGCAGCTTGACACCCTTGTTGAGACCCTTGCAAAACGCAATACCATCTCAGCAGCCCCACATTCATGAAGGCCCTTGCAACCACACAATACCGTCTCTGCAGCCTCACACCATTGTTGAGACCCTTGCAAACGCAATACCGTCTCAGCAGCCCCACATTCATCAAGGCCCTTGCAACCACGCAATACCGTCTCGGCAGCCTCACACCATTGTTGAGACCCTTGCAAACGGAATACCGTCTCAGCAGCCCCACACTCATCGAGAGCCTTGCAACCATGCAATACCGTCTCGAGCAACCTCCCACTCATCAAAGACCTTTGTGACAACGCAGTCTCGCCCCAGCAACATGGCATTCATTGAGACCCTTGCAGCCAAAAAAATGAGTGTTTTTCAGCGGCCCCTGATCTCTCCTCTATGTTATCTTATCAGTACGTCTACACAGGATCCCCAATCACTCCTCTATGTTATCTTATCAGTGCATGTACACAGGATCATTTATAGTCATTTCTAGGCAGTTGAGTTCAGAAACCTTCTCGAAAAAAAAAATGGGTTCAGACGGATGTTCAAAGGCATTCAAAACGCCAATGCCTGTAACAGCTTGTAAACACAGCCAGATGTGGTAACTCATGTTTACCAGCGTTTCATTCACAGTCGTTTTCATAAAAAAAAAAAAGAAAAGAAAAAAAGGGGGGAATATTGTCTCAGCAACTTGACACTCATTTGAGACCCTTGCAAAATGTCATCTCAGCTACCTCAAACTCGTCTACACCTTTGCAACCACACAAATCTCGTCTCAGCAACCTAACGCCCGTTCAGACCTTTGCAGCTATACAAAGTCGTCTTAGCAAACTGACACTCATTTGACACCATTGCAAACGCAATATCGTCTCAGCAACCTGACACCCCGTTCAGACCTTTGCAGCCATACATAGTCATCTCAGCAGCTCGACACTCACTTGAGACCATTGCAAACGCAACATCGTCTCAGCAACCCCTCACTTGTTGAGACCCGTGCAACCACACAAGGCCATCTCAAAACAAACCTCATAATCATCGAGACCTTTGCAACCACGCAATATCGTCTCAGCAAACCAGACTGAGACCCTTGCAACCACACAATATTGTCTGCAGCAGTATAAAACACTTTGCAGCACGCACCTATGTGCAAACCCGAATACAAACTAAACTTGCAAACACACCTCAGTGACAATCAGCCAAACAAACACAGTGTCACCCAGTTGGCCATTCATCTTTAGTGGCACACGGGCCACTCATCTTTTCCCTGTCTTTTTCCCTGCAGTTAGTTCAGGTTTCCAACCAGAACCAGCGAGTGCACATTGGTCTGCGAGTGCACGTTGGTCTGCGAGTGCACGTTGGTCAGCGAGTGCACGTTGGTCGGCGAGGGCACGTTGGTCGGCGAGGGCACAATGGTCGGCAAGGTTACGTTGGTCGGCGAGGGCACGTTGGTCAGCGAGTGCACGTTGGTCAGCGAGTGCGCGTATATCGTCTTGTTGAGCACCTGTGTATTGTCTTGATTTTCTCACACCAATGCAAGATCCAGTCCAAGTTCTCAAACTAGACCAAGCATCAGTAGCAGACTTAGCTATGTGGGACAACTTCCCAACCTGATAGAACAGCATTTCAATCTTCATCCCGGCAGTGTCAGCCGAGCCACCACGGGCTTTTGCCTGCATTTTCCGTCCGCCACTAGTTCTCCTAACCTTGGCCCCCAGAAATTCTCTTAAATTTCTGCTTCACCCAGTCTTCATCACGCCTCATGCTGTACCCCATTGTGGCAGCTGCTCAGGTCTGGGGCCACACTTGAACTGGACATGGACAAACAGTGTTCTTCACCACAGACAATCAAGCCACAGCTGACTTCATCAATTAAGGTAGATCAAGCCTCTCCCCATCACGTCCTTCCTGCGCAGGCTCACGCAGCTGTCACTTTGTCACCAGTTTAATATCTTCTGTAGACATGTTCCAGGCAAATGCAAAATCGCAAGCTGATGCTCTGTCCCATTCCAACCTTACTTTGTTTTTCCAGCAAGAGCCTGGAGCTGACCCAATAACCATCCCTGTCCCACCCTGGTCATTGCTGACGATGGATTGAAGTAGCATCTCACCAACTCAACCCAGCTTATTAACCACTCCTTGGCACGCAACACACTGAATATCACACTGCTTGGAACACTAACTGCACATTTTTGGCCACTTGCCTCGGAGCAGCAATAGGCAACGTTAGACACGTCCTAGCCTTCATATCGTATATTTCCACACGCAGCTGACCCTTTCTCACAATACTATCACGCCATATCTAGATGGCGTCCAGCATTTCCTGTCCCTGCAGGACCCCAGTAAACTGTCAGTATTCTCGAGCCCATGCAGTCAAGTCCCTTCTACAGAGCATACAGAAGCACCAACCTGTAGTCAGTGGCGAGCGCCTACCTTTCAAGAGTGCCCTCTTTAGGGACATGTCTGAAATCCTTACTCGTTCCCCATTTAGGGCCTTGCCCAGCATAGTCATCCAAGCAGGCATCTACCAGGCCTTCTACGGTTCCCTACAACCTAGTGAATTTACAGTCAGTGGCTCCGGCAGTCAGACACTGCTCCGACGCCACCCGACTCGCTTTCGAACCCCTACACTCTCAGTCTGCAAATGCAACAAACCAGCTCCGGGGGTTGATATCAACCTGTTTCAGACTAACAATGCCTGACGCCCAGTGACGGTGCTCGACCGACTACTGCTCCATCTACCCAGCCAATCTGATGGTAGCTTGTTGCTACCCTTTCTAAACCAGCTCCCTGAGTGGCAGACAGTTGTCAAGCATGTCAGAATCCTAAGCAACTTGGGCTTCAAATCCCAGTCGGTTCTCTGGACATTCTTTCCGAATTAGAGCAGCCTCAACTGCCTCCCAACAGGGAGTACCAGACCACGTAATCGAGATACCAGGCTGCTGGGAAGTCTCCTTGTTTTGCCACATACATCCCAAATCCTCAGGAAGGAATGGCACAAGCCTTTACCAAGCTGGCTCAATAAATACAAGAAATCAATATAAGCTATTTCCTTATCTGAGTCTTTTGCCCCCTTTTCTTGGCATACTGACCAGACCACCAAGGCACACTTCAGGTCTATTTATGTTGTAAGTCTTGTCACGTGTTTATGTGATCCACATCACTCTCGGTCAGAGGGCCACGACCATAAATAAGAAGGCCAGTATGGTGGCCTGAGTTTATGGGAGTAGCCCGGAGGGTATTTAAGCAGCCCACTCACACATGCTCTTTGTTGGTTCAGTGTGCAGTACTACACGTCACTGGGCCGACTCTTCTCAGCTCACCTCATGTCCGTGAGTCTGCGCATTCAATCGCATTCGACACCCTCCCGCCCTTCCCTTTTTCAGGGCACTTCTCAGCATATCCTTCTTCAACAACTACCCATTACTTACTTTGGGTATGCCCCCTTTTCTTGGCATACTGACCAGACCACCAAGGCACACTTCAGGTCTATTTATGTTGTAAGTCTTGTCGCGTGTTTATGTGATCCACATCACTCTCGGTCAGAGGGCCACGACCATAAATATATATATATATATATTTAAATTAAATGACTTTTCAGTGGTATTGTGTATTCATTTACCATTTCTTTTATTTGTTTGTAAATTAGTTAAAGGCTACTTTGTACCTCATAGGCATTATTGAAGGGAGGCGCCTAATCTAAAATGGGCTTCCAGATCCTAATAGTTAAAGTTCAAGATTGTTCAAATTAATAGAAGTATACTAGAAATAATTGAAAAACAACCTGGAAATTAATATAGCATTTTACATTTTGACCAGAGATGCATTTAAAAAAAAAAATTATATGCTGTGGGAATGGGAACACATACCAAACCTATAGTGAGGGTTTCTCAAATGTGGCTGCAAAGGTAGAAATACATATTTAAGAAAAGATTTTCCCTTTTATTGGCTACATCTGCAGTTAAAATAGGTTTTAACTCACCTGCTCTCCACAAACAATAAAGCTTGTAGACTATAACACTTCAAATAGTCTGTAAGACATTGTATTTGGGTGTTCATCCTGCTGCGTTCTACCGAAAGATTCGGTGAGAAATTCTTAGAAGCAAATAATTGTTCATCTTAATTAATGTACATTTAGGCATACTTTGTTTCCAAGGGGAATGTAATCATTATTCAAAGACTTGCATGGAATACATTTATATGAAGAAAAGTTTAATGAAGACACTGTATGCCATGTATCGACTCCCATCTCTGTGAAAAATGAGACGCTCGCAACCTTCTGTATAAAAATTGATTGTGCAGACAAGATGCGTCTTTTAGTCCATTGTAATTGCAATTTTAATTTTGCACTTTTAATTGGAGGATTGCTATAATAACCTGACAAGTAATCAAAGTGAGCTGGCTTTATTAGGTGGATTTTTCAAAAATGTATTCAATAGAGCTTACTAGCACAAAAAAGCAATTATGTCAAATTTCTTTTTGTAGCCTGAAATTTGAGATTGACAGCTGAACTCTGATTGGTTGCAAACTTCCGTTTTTCTTTTATTATAAAAATATACCTTTTAATTTATAAATAATGGAGGATCTTTAGCGTGAGAACAAGGAAATGTAATATATAATATTGCAAACATCTTTATTTATCTTAGTCAATCACTTGCTCTGTCAGAGCTGGGAAAATAGCTAATGTTGTACATAGGGTGATTAATTGTCTTTTTCTGGAAACCTTTGGGCTAATGGATAAAGATGTTGTACTGTATTTAGTATTTACTCACCATTAATACCCTAAAGCAAACCTTGGCTTTGTCTGTGCAGGACAAAGCAATTAGTTACTTTATTTGCAGCCCCATTAACAGCACATACACATTTTTCCTTTGTTCCTCCATTTGATTTAGACTCTAGGAGTGACATCAAGAATTTCATATCTCTGGGTATAGACACAGTGTGACTTAGTCTATACCATAGAGCACTATTCCTAACATATACATTCCTGTAGAAATGGCTGTGCATATAAGTGGGTGCTGAAGGGACCATCGGCTTGAACCTTGACTAATCAGAGTAAGACAATGTTACCAGCACACAAAGAATCTCTAGAGCGAGTCCAAGCTTTATTCAGTGAACACATTGTTACAGCAGATTGCAACGTTTCGGAGCCATGCAGGGCCACATCATCAGGCATGTGGCGCAGGAACGTTTGCAATCTGCTTTAAGGATGTGATCACTGAATAAAGCTTTGGACTCGCTCAAGAGATTCTTGGTGTGCTGCTAACATTCTCTTGCTCTGATTACTCTCTACCATGTGACAGTGATGTGTGATTGGCCTCCCAGGCACCCAGCACTGCCACATGGGGTGAAGAGAAATCCCTTCGTCATGCCTCTGATTCAAATCATGATTTCATGAGCTTCCCCAGGGCTTCCTCTCTTTATTCTGGGCAGTCAAATAAAGCGGTAGGGGGAGGGGGTTAAAGGGATGGTAAGCATGAATATCATGTTGGGTCACCAAAAAAGTAACCCTGCTGCTTTCCCTGCATTAGCAAATTATAAATTCCCTATAAAGTGAACATATAAGGTGATAGAATGTTTGTCGGGATCAGTGTCCCCAAGTAGCTCCCTTAACCCGTAATACAAAATACTAACTTCCTGAATATAAAGCCTGGTCACATCTTATACTACATTACAATATTCAGTGCTGAGACCTTAATGCCTATCAAATGCCACACGAGATGTGGTAGTGGTGGTGATACATTGTTACAGCAGATTGCAACGTTTCAGAGCCATGCAGAATCCCATCATCAAGCATGTGGCTCTGAAAGGTTGCAATCTGCTTGGGAAAAGGGTTAAAACTTCTACCAGGAATTTACTTTTATTTGAGAAAATATGACAATCTTTTACCAGGACTATAAGAATTGGCATCGCTGCCAAGAACACACAATAGTGCTTGAACCTGTGAACACACTAACCTTTATTACAGTAGGCATACATTTAGAAGATTAGAATACCAGAAACCAGAGGTATCTAATGTAAGGCAGCAAATATCAAAGAAAATCTAAATGCAGGATACAAAGTAGAGCAATTTTGCAAGCCTAATGTATCCCCTGAGTTAGTTTTGTTGTATTTTAATTTTAAGTATATCTTCAAAGCCTATTGTATTAAAGTGTATGGGGTTAATAAAAAAAAAGAAAAACTAACATACATACTCACCTCAATGCTGCAGCATTGGTGTGATGCTGCAGCTGATCCACATCAGCTCTAGGACTGAGCACTGAATGATCAAATGACCTTTGTTTGCTCAGCTCTCAGTCTTTTTAGAGCATAGAGCAGTGACTATTAGTCACCACTCTGCCCCTCTAGTGCTCACTGGTCTGGAGGAGGAGGAAGCAGCTGGCTGTAGCTCGCATCCAAGAGTAATAGAGTAAGGCGGCGTACAGACGATCGGACATATCCGATGAAAACGGTCCGCGGACCATTTGCATCGGATATGTCCGATCGGGAGTTTGATCCGATGGCGTGTACACACTATCGGATCAAATTCCCCGCCGCCGGACGGCACGGTGACGTTGACGCCGCCGCGTCACCGCCACGTCACCGCACCAGGAAGTAAAACACTTCCGCGCATGCGCCGAATCCATTCGGCAGCGGCGCGGCGGCGGTGGGGGGGCCGACATGTCTGCTGGTAAGTGTACTAACCAGCAGACATGTCGGGCGGACAGATTCCACCAGATAGATTTCAAAGCTTGCTTTGAAATCTGTCGGGTGGAGAAATCTGTCCGCTAGCCCATACACACGAGCGGAGATGTCTGCTGAAACGGTCCATCGGACCGTTTTCAGCGGACATATCCCCTCGTGTGTACGCCGCCTAAGAGGCAGCTGTCATTCAGCCAGATGCATGGATCCCGATAATTTGGTTGGGATCCTTCCAGACCCTAAAGTGGCTCTGTGATATCAGCAGACAGTGAGATTCAGCCTGTTGTCAGCTGATTCTTGGTCACTGGAAAGCAAAAGTAAGTTTACCCCTGTAACCCACACGATAACCATGGCCAAAACAGTTTTGGCTGTACTTCTCTTATACATTTTGGCATCCTTTGTGTATTTCTGCCAGATCTGTACAGTAATCCAGCATCAAACAACTTCTGCACCTTATATCACCTCTGTGCAGCTGTTTCCTGTCATAAAGAGTCGTCACTGCAGCTGTCTCTTATTTGACAGGGAACTGGTCTTGTGATAGTAGTGTGAGGGTCTCCCACCCAGAGCTCTGCACAGACTATGCATATAACAGTGTTAATGTCCACACTACCTTTACAAGTTAATATCTGTATTTTCAAAGGTATTTTGGGGCACATACTGTAAAGTGGACTTATATTCTTTGTGACTATTGATGAATATATTTAAACAAAAGTTCTCGTGTCCAAGTTCAGGTTTAATCTAATGAATGATAAGATGTAAAAAAAAATCTTTGAAAGATTGTTTAGTATATACATTATGCCCATTATTAGACTTTTTAATGCTTTAATGTTTATGTTGAAATTATTTTTGTTTGTTTCTTTAAACCAGATCTTCCTGTCACTACCTAATGACTCTAGTGTTCTCTAGTGTGCCATCCCTGTGACTGATATCATACCTAAAATGAATGACAAAAGGTGACAGATGGAATGTACTTCAGGTTTTAAAGTTTTAGATCCTGGCACTCATAAAACGTTACTGTTCTTCTCACAGTGTAATAGAGAGATGGAAGCTTTTATGTGCCAGCACGATGCTCTATGAGTTTATATTTTAACCTCTTTTGAAACATAGGGCAGGCCGGTTGTTACAAGCCAAATGAAATGAAAGGTTAGTGGCCTGCTGTGAACCAAAATTGTATGGAACATTTAAAAGCAGTAAAATCTTCAAAGGGGAAATGTTATACCTATTAACTTAAAAAAAAAAAATGAATAGATTACAATAAAAAGATAACAGCATGTAATGTTAACATAATTTAGGTTAAACAATATTTGTAAATAAATAGAAAATCCCTGTATAACTCACAAAAGTATATATTAGTATTGCTTTGCTGCTACTAACAAATGTTACATATTATAAAACGATAAAGAAAATATACTACAAATAGCACTGGTGATGTGATAGCTACATTCCTAAATTACTATAAACATAACATGAACCACTATACTTTGTAAACTTCAGTCTCGAAAAAGGGGGTACACCCAGCATGCAACTAGTCAAATTTTTCTGCCTTACAAAAAAGTTTAAAAAATACAAATTTTATAATCCAGTTTTATCAACACAGTATGCAATTGAAGAGCTTTCATAAATTTATGGGAGGGAATGTAGACAGCCCCACATTTGATGATGTAACAATAAGCTGCTTAAATCTCTAAGGCCGCGTACACACGGCAGAGAACCTCGACGGGCAGAACACATCGTTCCGCCCGTCGAGGTTCCCTGCCGGCTGTCGAAATCGGCGACCCGCCCGTCGGGAATGGCAACCAGCCATTCTTCCAGGCGGGCCGTCGAGCAAATAGAGAGCGTGCTCTCTAATTCTGCTCGACGGGCTTCCCGACGGGAAGCTCGCCGAGAGTGTACACACGGCCGAGGTCCTCGCTGGAATGCAGCTTCCAGCGAGGTTCTCGCTGGTTTCCAGCGAGAACCTCGGTCGTGTGTACACGGCCTGAGAGTCGGTTCACACTAGGGCGACACGACTTCCAGCACGTCTTTCAGAAGCAACTTCAACACTACTTGAGCATGAACCACAGGGCGATCTGGGGCGATTTACAACACGACTTGAAGTCCTGTTCAGGTCAGGAGACATTCCAGTGGCCAATAAAACAACAATCAGCTCTGGGAGAGGGAGGGGAGGGAGGGGTTTGCCTGAGAAATGTATGTTATCTTGCTGAAATGTCGCTTCAATTAAAACAGTGATCAGACTTGGAAGCGACTTCCATTGAAATCAATGGGTACAAATCGCCTAGAAGTCTGATTGAAGTAGTACAGGAACCTCTTCTGAAGTCGGAGCGACATGAGTAGTGTGTATTAACACCACTCCCATTCACTTACATTGCTTTTCTGGACAGCACGACTTGGGACGACTTGAGACGACTTCAAGTCTGATCCCAAGTCGCCCCAGTGTGAACCGACTCTAAGTATACTTTTGGACTTCTTTATATAAACAGTGCCTTGAAAAAGTATTCGTACCCCTTGAAATGTTCCACATTTTGTAATGTTACAACCAAAAACTTTAATATATCTTATTGAGATTTTATGTGATAGACCAACACAAAGTGGCACATACTTGTGAAGTGGAAGTAAAATGATAAATGTTTTTTTTTTTTTTTACAAATAAATATCTGAAAAGTGTGGCATGTATTCAATAATTTGTAGAACCACCTTTCTCTGCGATTACAGCTGCAAGTATTTTTAGGTATGTTTCTACCTGCTTTGCACATCTAGAGAGTGACATTTTTGCCCATTCTTCTTTGCAAAATAGCTCAAGCTCTGTCAGATTGGATGGAGGTCATCTGTAAACAGAAATTTTCAAGTCTTGCCACAGATTCTTAATTGGAATTAGGTCTGGACTTTGACTGGGCCATGCTAACACTTGAATATGCATTGATCTAAACCATTCCATTGTAGCTCTGGCTGTATGTATGGGATCGTTGTCCTGCTGGAAGTTGAACTTCCGCCCCAGTCTCAAGTCTTTTGCAGACTTTAACAGTTTTTTTTTCTAAGATTGCCCTGTATTTTGCTCCATCCATCTTCCATCAACTCTGATCAGCTTCCCTGTCCCTTCTGAATAAAAGCATCCCCACAACATAATGTTGCCTTCACTATGTTTCACAGTGGTAATGGTGTGTTCAGGGTGATGTGCAGTGTTAGATTTCCGCCACACATAGAAATTTTGCTTTTAGGCCAAAAAGTTCATATTTGGTCTCATCTGACCAGAACACCTTCTTCCACATGTTTATTGTGTCCCCCACATGTCTTCTCACAAACTGCAAACAGGACATCTTATGGCTTTCTTTCAGCAATGGCTTTCTTCTTGCCACTCTTCCATAAAGGCCAGATTTGTGGAGAGCACGGCTAATAGTTGTTGTCCCACCTGAGCTGTGGATCTCTGCAGCTTCTCCAGAGCTACCATGGGCCTTTTGGCTGCTTCTCTGTTTAATACTCTCCTTGCCCAGCCTGTCAGTTTAGGTGGATGGCCATGTCTTGGTAGGTTTCCAGTTGTGCCATACTATTTCCATTTTCAGATGATGGATTGCACAGTGCTCCATGAGATGTTCAAAGTTTGAGATATTGTTTTATAACCTAAACCTGCTTTAAACTTCTTCACAACTTTATCCCTGACCTGTCTGGTGTGTTCCTTGGCCTTCATGATACTGTATGTTCATTAAGATTCTCTAACAGACCTCTGAGAGCTTCACAGAACAGCTGTATTTATACTGAGATGAAATTACACACAGGTAAAGGGGGATAATTTACAAATGCATGCCACACTTTTCAAATATTTGTTTTGTAAACATTTTTGAAAACTATTTATAATTTTCCTTCTACTTCACAATTATGTGCCACTTTGTGCTGGTCTATCATATAAAATCCCAACAAAATATATTCATGTTTTTGGTTGTAACATGACAAAATGTGGAAAGTTTCAAGGGGTATGAATATTTTTTCAAGGCACTGTATTATCCAATGTTGTCTGTGCCTGCCCTCCTAAACCATGTAACGTGAAATGGCAGTACACTTAGAAAAAAAATTAGGGTAACTACAAGTGAAGTGTGCTCACAGATTAACCACTAGCCGACCAGCCGCCGTGGTTCTACGGCGGCAGGTCGGCTCTCCTGGGCGAGAGCCCGTAGCTCTACGTCGGGACTTTCGCGGCCACTAGGGGACGCGTGCGCGCCGCCGGCGCCCCCCGCGCCCCCCGCTCGCCCCCGAGTCCCGCGCGCATGCCCGGCGGGCGCGATCGCCACCAGGCACGCGCGCTCGTTCGTTACAGAGCGGGGAACGAGAGCTGTGAGTGTAAACACACAGCGCTCGTTCCTGTCAGCGGGGGAAACGCTGATCTTCCGTTCATACAATGTATGAACGGAAGATCAGTGATTCCCCCTAGTGAGTCCACCCCCCCATACAGTTAGAACACAAATAGGAACACACTTAACCCCTTCCCCGCCCCCTAGTGTTAACCCCTTCACTGCCAATGGCATTTTTATAGTAATCCAATGCATTTTTATAGCATTGATCGCTATAAAAATGCCAATGGTCCCAAAAATGTGTCAAAAGTGTCCAATGTGTCCACTATAATATCTCAGTACCAAAAAAAAAACGCTGATCGCCGCCATTACTAGTAAAAAAAAAATATTAATAAAAATGCCATAAAACTACCCCCTTTTTGTAAATGCTATAAATTTTGCGCAAACCAATCAATAAACGCTAATTGCGATTTTTTTTTACGAAAAATATGTAGAAGAATACGTATCGGCCTAAACTGGGGAAAAAAAATGTTTTTTTATATCTTTTTTGGTGATATTTATAATAGCAAAATGTAAAAAATATTGCATTTTTTTTAAAATAGTCGCTCTATTTTTGTTTATAGAGCAAAAAATAAAAACCACAGAGATGATCAAATACCACCAAAAGAAAGCTCTATTTGTGGGAAAAAAAGGACGCCAATTTTGTTTGGGAGCCACGTTGCACGACCGCGCAATTGTCAGTTAAAGCGACGCAGTGCCGAATCACAAAAAGTGCTCTGGTCTTTGGACAGCAATATGGTCCGGGGCTAAAGTGGTTAAAGATTGTACCTGTAGAAGCCATATAATAATTTTTCAATGGAGCCTTTACTTGTATGAATACATCCTTCAAAATTCTTATTTTATGGCAGAGAAGATTATGCCTTTTTAAATCAAGCATTAATTAGATAACCCATGTTTGGAAAATTTAAATTCCCCATTCTTGTGGATGTGAAAAGATCAACATATCAGATAAACAGAAAGCCAGCACTTCGTACACAATTGTTATTAACGGCAAGATCAGGAAGCGGGAGCAGCGTTGCTGCAGCAGGGGCAATGCTGGAGCAGTGACAGAAGTCAGGTAAGTGTCAGATGAGATAAAATGAATAGGACAAACAGTTTTGTAAGAAAGACCCCCATGCGAGAGGCATATTATCTACCTTATATTCTTATGAATTAGTCCAATCTGGAATAGATAAACCACCTTATGTCCGGAAATGGGAGGAGGATCTAGGGCGGGAACTAGACAACTCAGATTGGAATCAGATATGAAATACCACAAAAACAGCTTCACCCAACATACAGGCGGTAGAGGCATACTATAAAGTATTAACGAGATGGTACTTGGTACCTGCTAAACACGCAAAGAATTACTCTGCACAATGTTTCAGGGGTTGTTCTGACATAGGTACACATTTCCATACATGGTGTTCATGTCCGAAAGCTCAGATATTTTGGATAGGGATATTTAAGATTGCATCAATATTAAGTGGAAAGAATATTCCTTTAGATCCTGCCACGGCACTTCTCAACTTGAAACCAGAAGGTATTTTGCATTCTCAATTTAAATTGCTATTGCAGCTTTTCACAGCAGCTAAACAGACTTTGGCAAAAGCATGGAGATCTTCAAAGTTAGTGGTAAATGAAGCGGCGACTAAAATGAACAACACTATAACTAATGCCAAGATGCTAGCTATAGATACGGACATGATCCCTCAGTTTGAGAAAATGTGGAAACCCTGGATCGCATATGCTATGCCATCATCTTTAGATAATACAGTACTCTTGCCATGGTGACTAAAACAATAGGAACAAATACATCTCTCTCTAGTTGTGGTGGAGGCTCTCAGCCTGACCTCACAGACCCTTTCCATTCCATTCTTCTCTCCTTCCATTTTCTTTACTTTTTCTTTCTTTTTTTACTTATTTTTTTTATTTTCTGGTAATAATTAGAATTTTTCTTTATGATTTGAAGCTCCTGTTTTTTTTAATTATATGATAATCTGAACTACTCAAGAACGCAAATAAGAAGGTTACTCTTACAATACCTCTAGGCTTCACACCTTTTTTTTTTTCAAATATAGTTTTTATTGTCAATTTTCACATAAAACAGAGTAATGTAAACAGTTAGCAAGCGGTCTAAACGCTTTACAATATAGACATAGTATGCAACAAATAGGAACATAGAGATTGTCATTGTAACATTGGTAACCTTAGTAGTGCAGCAACATTCATATATCTACCATCCAGGTAACATTTGGAATTATTGAAGCGGTGAAGTTTCATATTAAAGCTTATATTGTTTCTTACCGTGCAACATCGGGGGGCGTGTGAAGGGCAGAACCACTCAAGCACCCCTCTAAGGGAGCAAGACTGTGCTCGAGTATTCCACCCCACCAGGTCCCGTTTGGGGGTCATAGGTTGGGTAGTTAGTCAGGAGGGCGAGTAGGACATTTATCAACGTTACAGGTTAAACATTTTGACAAAGGAAGGAGATTCCGTCCAGTCCTTCCACTGTTGCCATAAGTGGAGCTGCATCAGTCTGTCCCCCTGTTTCAGAGCTAGAGTCGTCTCGTAAATGAAATGTTCCTGTGTGGTGCGGATAACATCTACCACCGTGGGAGGGTCAGGGTCCTTCCACTTCCTTGTGATGCTAAGGCGGGCTGCCAGGAGTATATGTACTATGATGTACCGCATCGGGTTAGGGAGCCGGTCGATGTCTAGGGATAGAAGAGCCATTGATGGGCATTCTTCTAGTGAAATGTCAGTGACTGCAGATATAAGGTTAAAGACAGAGTGCCAGTAACGTTTGAGTTTGGGACATTTCCAGAATGTGTGTATCAAATCACCACTCTGTCCACAGTTCCTCCAGCAGGAGGCGGACAGCGTTGCGCTAAACTTAGACATTCTGTCGGGGGTCAGATACCACCGGTGAGTTAGTTTGAATGCGAGTTCCCATAGAGAGGAGCAACATGTGGCTTTGTAGGTGGATAAACAGGCCTTCTCCCATTTGAGAAGCGAGAAGGTTTGTCCTAGATCTTTTTCCCAGCGTGCAAGGGCTGCTGAGCTGGTAAAGGTAGTCTTTTGGTGCAGAATGTTGTAGAACAAGGATATTCCCTTCTTTCTAGTTGTGGGGGATTTAAAGAAGATCCAAGCTATCTGAGGGATCTTCCACGAGAGAGATTTGAGCTTGGCAAGGCAGTGTTGGGTGCGAATGTACTGATACCTATCAGTTTGTGGGAGAAGGTATTCTTTTAAGAGCATGGGGAATGTTTTAGTTTTACCCTCGGCAATAAGGTCTGAGACGTATGCAATACCTTTGTGTTTCCATCCCGTGTAGGAAGAGGATTCAATGAGATGTCTCAACGTGTCAATAGGAATGGGCCAGGTCGCTAGGTTGGGGTGAGTGCTCGTAAGTTTAGAGAACTTGGACCAGGTTTTGATGGATGCTACTATGGGGGGTGACATCTGAGCGAAGTGAGTTTTGCCTAATAATGACGCGAACAGCCAGGCCTGTATGTTTTTTCCCGGGATGAATGATGCTTCCATCTGTCCCCATGTTGTGGATGGGGAGGGGTTTGTAAACCAATCTTTTGATTGTACTAAAATAGAGGCCATATAATAGTCCTGGAAATCGACGTATCCCAAGCCCCCAGCTAAACGGTGCTTAATTAGTTGGGAGTGGCCGCATCTAGCCTTTTTACCTTTCCAAACAAATTTGGACAAGATTGTCTGAAGAGATTTGAAGTAGTTGAGTGGGATAGGGATAGAGATAGTTCTAAACAAGTACAATATTTGGGGTAGGTGGAACATTTTGAACGCCGCTAGTCGGCCCATCCATGAGAACTCGAAGGACGCCAGCCTGGTAAGATCAGCCTGTAGTTGTAATCTTAACGGTAGATAATTAGACGCGAATAACGATTTGGTGGATTTAGTCAGTTGGATGCCCAGATAAGTCAAACTGTGATCTGCCCAAGCATATGGGAATTGGAGTTTGAGTTGTTGACTAGTGGGTGTATCTAAACCTAGGTCCAGTATGTAAGATTTGGCTTCATTGACCTTGTAATAAGAGACATCGCCGAACCAGGCTAGCGTCTTCTGGACCTCAGGGATAGAGCGGGTAGGGTTTGTGACCATAAGGATCACGTCGTCCGCGAACAGGCTTATTTTGTGTTCTTGATCTGCTAGGGGAATGCCAGATATGGCCGGGTTAGACCGAATTCTTTCTGCCAGGGGTTCCATGACAAGGTTGAAAATAATGGGTGATAGTGGACATCCCTGCCTTGTACCGTTGGAGATTTGTAGAGGTGCGGAGAGGGCATCTGCAGAGAAGACCTGCGCAGTGGGATTGGAGTACAGGGCCATTATAGCATCACGGATTGTACCTTTAATGCCAAATTTTGACAGGACCGCTGAGATATAATCCCAGTGGACCCTGTCAAAGGCCTTTTCGGCGTCTAGGGATAGTAGTAGTGCTGGGGTTTTAGTGGTTTCTACATGGTGAATGATGTTAATCATCCGTCTTGTGGCATCAGAGGCCTGCCGACCTTTAGTGAATCCTGATTGATTCGGGGAGATAAGGATTGGGAGTAAATCTTCTAATCTTTTGGCAATCATTTTTGCAAATAATTTTACATCGAGGTTAAGTAAGGAGATGGGACGAAAGTTTTTCGGGGTGGTGGGTTCCTTTCCCGGTTTGGGTAGGGTCACCACCAAGGCTTTGAGCATTTCGGGAGGGAACGACGAGGATGTCGCAGCTGAGTTGAAAACTTGGCATAGTGTAGGAGCTAGAATGTCTTTAAACTGTTTGTAGTATTCCCCGGTGAAGCCGTCGGGGCCTGGTGATTTAGAGTTGGGCAGTGTTTTTATGGCTGATATGATTTCAGTGATTGAGAAGGGGGAGTTTAGGTCTGCCAGCTGTTGGGGAGTTATAGAAGGGAGATTTAGGGGATCTAGAAAGTCATGGATCATCTCAGGAGAGGGTTGGGCTGTAGTCGGGTCCGCTGCTAAGTTATACAGGTCCGCATAATACGCACTAAAGGCGTTTGCTATTTCTTGGGGTTTGAGGAGCTTTTCGTTAGTGTGAGGATGCTGTATGTAAGGGATTTTTGTTTTAGCCCTGTGACCTTTAACCCTTTGAGCCATCGCTTTGCCTGCCTTATTGCCCGTCGAGTATAAGGTGGATTTAAACATCTTATAAGCGTTAACATGTTTATCAAGAAGGAGTGTCCTCAATTCCTGGCGGAGGGAGAATATCTTAGATTGTAAGAGTGGGGAGGGATTTAGTTTATTCAGGGATTCAGTCACGGTTATCTCATTCGTCAGTTCGTCTATGCGTTGGGTTCTTTTTTTTTTAGCTCTAGCCCCCATTTGGAGAAATGAACCTCTGATGACCGCCTTGTGAGCGTTCCATACCACCAGCGGGTCGGACACTGACCCCTGATTAAGGGAGAAGTAATCTTCCAATTTCTGTTTAATGGAGTTGGAGTAGCATGGTGTTTGAAGTAGGTGGTTGTTAACCCTCCAAATATAGGAATTAGGATGACGAGCGTCATCGGTGACAGTAATGCTAACAGGAGCGTGGTCCGACCAGGTGGTGGCATGTATAGAGGAGTCTAAAATTTTGTGTAGCAATCGGCTGTCAGTCATAAACAAATCGATACGTGAGTAGGTGTTGTGACGCGGCGAAAGGAACGTGTAATCCCTTTCACTCGCATGGCAGCACCTCCAAACATCATACAAGTCATTAGCATTAATGAAAGTTTCTAGAGGTGAAGAACAGCGTTTGTTGCCAGCAGTGGAGTCCATTACGGGATTTGGTACCATATTGAAGTCGCCACAGATCATCAAATGGCCTTGTTGTACTTTGCGGGCCGCTCGCAAGGTTTTTCTGAGAAAAGGCATTTGGCCATGGTTCGGGGAGTAGATCGAGACCAGGGTGTAGGTGACGTTATTGAGGATGCAGACCAGGATAATGTATCGCCCGTCCGGGTCGATAACCGAGGTCAATAGTTGAAAAATAACAGTGTTCTTGACGGCAATCATAACTCCTCGTTGTTTTTTAGAGAAGGATGACTGGAAAACATGGGGGAATTGCCTATGCTGGCATTTGGGGGAGGCCCCCGTAGCAAAGTGTGTCTCTTGGACACACAATACATCACATTTATAGTCGAGTGCGGATTTCCAAAGAGAGGAGCGTTTTACAGGGTGATTCAGCCCTTTAGCATTGAGGGAAAGAACAGTGATCCCCATTGTGGGTGGGTGGTGGTGTGGCGTGGGTGTAGTTACTCACAATTGTGGATGGTGATGCAATAGTCCAGATGGCAGAAGGTGGTGGTGGCTGTGATGGGGGGTAGACGTGCTTCTGTACAGGGAGATTTTCAGATGTTGAGCCTTCTAGGAAATAAAATGTATTAGTACAGAATTTTAATGAGATTACAAAAAAAAAAAAAAAAAAAAAAGTCCCAGGGCAGTCCAAGCCTGGTTACTGCACCAATGGAATATCAACTTGCGTGTAACAATATGAGCAATGGGGGATAGGAGGATAAGAAAAAAAAGTCTATAACTGCAGAACAAAGAAAAATAAAACAAGCACAAATTCGTCAGCAAGAACCGCTCATAAGAGCAGCTGACTAGTAATGGGGAAAGTTCAGCGAGCAGGTGTACAATCGCATAGCCGGACCGGACCAGGTCATACGTTGTATGTAGTAGTAGTATAGGGCTGGTTGATCAACGGTGGGTGGTCTTCTTTTTCTCCCGATCAGACCCGAACGTGAACGGATTAGGAGGGCCATGAGGGCCTGGGTGGTTAGGAGAGGGGTCAGGCAGGATGCCCCATGAGTGTAGCAGCTTCATTCCTCCTTCCAGTGTGGAGATGGTGTGTGGCACGCCATTGTGCGTGACCAGAATGGTCGCTGGATGGCGCCATTTGTAGACAATCTTGTGGTTATGCATGGCTTTGGTTATGGTTTTCAGTTGTCTCCTCAATTGCAGCGTGTACTGGGACAGGTCGGCATATAGTTGGATGTCAGAGTATGGAGCTGGGAGCGGAGATAGTTCTCTGGCTTTCATAAGGATCTGTTCTTTTGCCTGGTAGAAGTGTACACGAAGTAGAACATCGCGGGGGACGTCTGCCTCAAGGTGGCGCGGTTTGGGGATGCGGTGTATGCGATCGATCGTTAATTCGATCGGGGAGAGGTCTGGCAGCATAGTGGAAAATAGCGTGGCGGCAAAGTTGTGCAGGTCTTTAGGTTGGACTGATTCAGGGACCCCACGCATTTTGACATTATTGCGTCTGGACCTGTCCTCTAAATCTGCGAGTTTTGCTTTGATCCAGAGGGAGTCCTCTTTCTGATCATTACATGCATCCACCAGATCATTAACCGTCTCCGTGCATTCCTCCATCTTGCTTTCTATAAACTGTACCCTATTGTCCATGTGTTTCATTTCTAATGAGAATCTGTTAATCAGTGATGATAGATTGGTCATAAGGGAAGATTGTAGTGACATGAGCATGTCCTTCATAGTGGTGTCCAGCACTGGTTGGCCAGATGTTGGGAATTGAGCTATGGAGGATTGCAGTGAGGAGATTGCAGAAGGGTTGTGTAGGCCTGTACTCACTGTGTCTGAGGCCTGGTTGGAGGCGTCCAGTCGCATCCTCGACTTCGCGGGGCTCTGCGTTATCGGGGTAGCAGGGGAGTCGTCCTGGGGCACATGAGAGTGGAGTCCTGATCTTGGATGTTGTGGATGCAGGTCCGGGGAGTCTCCGTAGGACAGCGATTGCCTGCTTGCCGCTCCGTCGGCGCCATCTTGGCCTCTGCGGCGCGGCTGGAAGGAGAAGGCCTCCAGCCGCTTCAGCCCCTTTTCCTGAACCCTCTTGCGGGACATCGTTGCGGCGGAGTGATGGGAGGGTGATCGGGCAGACACTATGTGGCAGCTGCGGCGATGGTCGCCCTGTTTCGTCGCTTTGGTCCGGTCGGGTCAGCGGAGCTCACGGCTCAAGCGTCCATCTTCATGCGCGCGCAAGCCACCGGCTTCACACCTTTTGAAGAACTGTAAATACCTTCTAAAGTTTTAATCGATCTTGTTTCAATATTATTTAAGGGTAGGTTCACACCACTATTTTCTATACAGTTTTTGGATATGTTTTTTTTAAAAAAAAACGTATGCAACCGTACAGAAAACCGTGGCCATAGACTTTACATTAAAAACCGTATTTGCCATAAATCATACGGTTGTATCCGGTTTTCAAACCATACGGTTTTTAACTTTTTTTTTTCCTGGAAAAAAAACGTGGTCTACCACGGTTTTTGGTCCGGTTCAAAAACCGTATTTCAACCGTATACGGTTATTTTAACATAGGACTCTATGAGAACTGTATGTCGTTGCGGTTCTGTCCGTTTTTTTCAAAACGGTTGTTAACCTTGCTTCCCTTGAAATTTCAATAGAACAACTGAAACTTTATTGAAAAAAAATAAAAATAAAATTCCGTTTAAAAAACGGATGCAACCGTATAGCATACGGTGACGGCACCCTGCTGGATGGATATGTTTTTTAGGTAAGCCTGTCATAGTGTGCTTCTTTTTTTCAACACGGTTTACTACCACCTTGAGGTAAAAAAAAAAATAGACTTTAGAACAATTTTAAATTGTATAATGGGGGCTGTTTTTTTTTTATTAGCTTATATTTCCATGGGACCACTATTGACAGCGACCCAACAATATTTTTTTAGGTAAATGTGCATGATAGATTCATAAACAGAAGATCAAAATATCTATTTAAAAAATGCAATTATTTTCCATTACTGTATAAGATTTGGTAGTATAGGTCCAGTCTAAGTGAACCAGTCTGTCTTCATCTGTCTTCTTTTCTGACATAAGCAGTCTCCGGCTCAGTAATAACTTACTGGTCATTAAGCCCTCTTGGAAGATGATCAGTTAAAATCATCAAACAAAACTATAGCTTCACTCTACATTCCCTTGACAGTAGAGGTCTCTTTCTAGCATAAGTAATCAACATGTGTTCAATATCATCATTAAAAACCCAAATACCTAGGAAAGTCTCTTTTCCTACACATAACACTGACTGTAGATTTCTAACAACATCAGACACTTAATTTAAGCTATGTTAGTTTCAGGTTCAGGTTCAATAGGTTCTGTCTTGTAATAAACCTATATACTATGACATAAAGCTGTTAAAATGGCTTGATTCTTTTCACTTTCATCTATGTTAACACTTTAGAACACAAAGCAGCCAGACAGTTCCACAATTTGGTAATTTTGTTATTCAACGAGGCTTGCTGGCATTTGAAAGACATTAAACGGAGTACTGCAATCATTGCAAAGAATACATTATTGGGCCAGATTCAGGATGGAGAGCGTATCTTTGTGTGGGCGTAGCGTATCCTATTTACGCTATGCCTCCGCAACTTTGACAGGCAAGTTCTGTATTCACAAAGCACTTGCTCCGTAAGTTGCGGCGGTGTAGCGTAAATGGGCCGGCGTATTCGTGCGTAATTCAAATTGGGCAGGTAAGGGGCATGTTGTATTTAATTTTAAACTGCGCTAGCCGTAAACGTATCCCAGTGCGCATGCTCCAAATCACGTCGCAAATAGTCATTGAAAACGATGTGAACGTAACTTACGCCCAGCCCCATTCTGAATCGGCTTACGCAAACGACGTACGGTAAGACGCTGTCCAGACGTCCATACTTAACATTGGCTGTGCCTCATATAGCAGGGGTAACTTTACGACTTACGTAAACGATGCAAATAGATACACCGGCCACAACTACGTTTGTGAATCGGCGTATCTACCTAATTTACATATTCAACGCGTAAATCGACGGAAGCGCCAGCACACAGCACAGCTGAACCCCAAAAGCGCAATTTAGTGGGGCTCCATTTTAAAGTGCATAAATGAAAAGTCGCAAACAAGAAGTGCAAAAGAACACATATCTACTGAAATTCCGGAGGCTTCAGTGGACCTTTTTCACAAGGTTACAGCCATGTTTAAGTAGGTCAAATAGCTGTTTTATATAGTATAATACAAATATTGAAAACACTTGCTATACCTGAATGCCCTATATTTTGAAAGCTGCTAACATACAAATTTTATCTCAGCCACAGTTAAAAAAAATATCAATATGATATAAATACCTATAGTTCTGGCCATGATATCTCCGTAATATTAAACACCCCAGCTGGGCATCTTGATGTATCCTCACAAACAGGAAGTGGGTGCTTCATGTGTTCTAAAGACCAGAAGCTGGTGTGTCATGAGCTCCACAGACAGGACACAGACATCATGCTCTTCCTATTTACCTAAATGAGTGTAAAAGTGAAAGAGAAAATGATCCCTCAGCATGGTCCCTGTTGTTAAAGGGATAGAGGATATTACAGAATGTGTGACTAACAGCCAGAATAAACAGAAAATTAAATAAAAACCTAATGCAATCTGCAAGAATGGGGCAATGGCATTTTGTAATCCTAGGCGCATTTATCTATACAAATCAATTTACTGCACAAGAAAGATACACACTTGTAAAATATACAAAAACATGAAATTATATCAAAAGCTTAATAATGAAAGTATATGGTAAGAAAAAATCCAACAATCGAATCATAGCTCAATGTGAATGCTGATAAATTATCGATCAGGTAAAGGTGCACCATGATATTTTAGCTCTTATAAATCAACATCTGTGAGGAGATTATGTAATATGACTCTCTTTGTAGCAACTAAGGATGGGCGAACGGTTTCGACCCAAGCTTGATTTCTGGCCAAGCATTGGCTGTTTGGAAATTCTCCGAACAACCGAATTATAGGGTCATTCAACTGTTTGTTTGTCCTGCCGAATGACCGCAATACACTGTGTTGTACAGTGCATTGAAAGCCCTGACTGACTGAAGCAATGAAAGCTTTGCCCTATCAGGGCACAGAGCACTGTCAGAGCCATGATTGGATGCTGTCATGATGACTTAATTCCGCCCCACACTATAAAAATATTCTTTCCATAGCAGACATTTGTAGAGTGATAGCGGCATAGAGATAGAAAATGGCTCTGTTCAATGCTATTAGACAGTTCATTTGCTATTCTGATTCTATTGTCAGTGTAGAATATCAGTTTATTGTGCATCTAGGAATAGTTCAATGTGAGTGTAGTGCGAACATTCATCTTTACATTAGTGTGAATGTAGGGATAGTTCAGTCAGTGTAGTGACCGTTTAACACATTATATTTCATTGCGTTACTGCAAGTTTAACACCATATAGTTCTGTGTGTTACTGCAAGTTTAACGCCATATAGTTCTGTGCGTTATTGTAAGTTTAATGCTGTATATTTTATTGTGTTACTGCAAATTTAATGCCATATAGTCCTGTGCATTACTGCAAGTTTAACATCATATAGTTCTGTACATTTATTTAATTGCATTACTGCAAGTTTAATGTTGAATATTTCATTGCTTTACTGTAAGTTTAACGTCATAAATTTCATTGCATTACTGCAAGCTTAACGCCATATAGTTAAGTGTATTACTGCAAGTTTAACACTATATAGTTCTGTGTTTTACTGTAAGTTTAACACCATATAGTTCTGTGCGTTACTGCAAGTTTAACTTTGCATATTTCATTGCGTTATTGCAAGTTTAACTTTGTATATTTCATTTCGTTACTGCAAGTTTAACGCCATATCGTTCTGTACATTACTGCAATGTTAATGCTGTATATTTCTGTGCGTTACTGCAAGTTTAACGCCATAGTTCTGTGTGCGTTTCCGCACATTTGACACAGTATATTGCAGTATATTATAGTGGATCCGTGGAGTGTGTCTGTATCGTGAATACTCAAATTTAAAGTTCACCAAACACCACTTTTCATTGATTAAAGTGCATCCACGTACACATTTACACAACTTTGAAAAATATAAACCAATAATGGGGGGGGAGTAGGAATACATTATACCTGTGGGGGTAGGAACAAATAACAAACAGCTTCCCCTTTAAAAATGAACCAATTACCACATTTATGAATAATATAGCAGTGATCAATGTTGCGTCACTGGTAGCCCAGCGCCCACACAGTTAGAATCACTCCCTAGGACACACTTAATACCTTCCTTGCCCCCTAGTGGTTAACCCTGCCAGTGACATTTACACAGTAATCAGTGCATTTTTATAGCACTGATTGATGTATAAATGACAATGGTGCCAAAATAGCATCAAAAGTGTCCGATGTGTCCACCATAATGTTACAAAATCGCAGATCGCCGCCATTACTAACAACAAAATTCTAATAATTATAAAAATGCCATAAAAGATCCCCTATTTTGTAGATGCTATAACTTTTGTGCAAACTAATCAATATATGCTTATTGCGATTATTGCGATGAAGAGGAGGGGAAGAGACTGGAGCATCATTGGGAGACCCCTGTATGCGTTTTGTGGCAGAGCCTGCAGCGGAAGGAGGTGAGTGGCGTTTTTTATTGACCGATTTCACTGAGCTTGTTCCTGGATGGCTTATGTAAGAATACACCAGGTATGCACTTACTCCCTCCAGTGGTGAAAACCAGGAAAATACATCCTAATCACAGAAGATAATAAGAAAATAAATAATCCTCTTCTTATCTGATCCACACCGCAGGAAAAGCTGATACAAGTAGTTCCAGCTTTCACCCATCAAGGGCAAGTTGTGCCAACCTTCAGGTCTACCAAGGGTTTTATTAGAGAAAACCTCATACCTGGACCTGTAGAAGACTCTGACAGGAACTTTTCGTGCCACAGATGTATTATTACACCAAAGTCTGGATCCCAGAACCCAGACCTCCAAAGAGAGACATTACAGGCAAACCCTGTTTCTTCTTACATGAGGCTCGGGTATCAACCCAAGGAATGGATCCGGTTCAATGAGGTTCGTTATTTGGTTCCGAACTTTCCCGATGTTCGAAAGTTCTGGTGCGAACAGAACAGGGGACTGTTCGGCCCATCCCTAGTAGCAACAAAGGATCCCTTTCACCTCCATGATTAAGGGGTGGAATCCAATTTATTACCATTCCTCTAAGTTCATGTGTTTAGTGCTGTTTTTCAGCTAAATTAATTGTGGCTATCTTATCCCTGTTATCAGCCTTCTGTTGATGGTGGTTCTCAAAGATGACTTTGATCTTACTTCTGTGCCTTTAAAAGCAACATTTAAAGGAACCTGTTATTTTCCTAATATAATCAAGGGAACAAAAGGAATTTTAACATGTTAATGCAGAAAACTAAATCACAATTCTTTAAACTTTATTGAGGACGTATGGAGTTGGAGTCACAAATGAGAGTACTATAGATATTACACTTGTGGCACATAAAACATCCTTTCTTTTGTGAAATTTAAAAGGGTGCCTTGGTATACTTATCCTGAGGATCTGCTCTGATCAATAAATCCTTTTACTGTGTTTGTAAATACGCAGTGGAGGATGGTTAACCTCCCTGCAAAAATCACTATTACATCCAAGGATTTGGCAATGTTTTTTCCCAATCCTCTTGAATTAAATTAAAAGCTATGAATTTGAACAAAAAAAAATGATTATCACTTGTAGCAAAGGTTTTGTCAGATTGTATCTTCTCCATTTTTAAATCAAGTACCTCTACTGTAAGATATCCCCATTCCAAAAATGTGTGTTGCATTCTGTACTACATAGTATTTTTCTTTAGAGCAAATACGGAATATCCACATGAACTGAGATACTGGCAAATTATCCACCAGATGTCTCATTTGTGCACTTGAATAGGGATGAGCCCGATGTTCGAATCAAACGTAGGTTTGCCTGTTCACCGAATATCAAACAATCTGGGGTGTCCCCGGCAAATTCGAAAGCCACGGAACACCCTTTAAAAGTCTATGGGAGAAATCAAAAGGCTTATATGCATGGTATTGACATAATATGTGTTTGGGGACCTGGGTATCAATGCAAATTTTTTTTTTTCAAAACCGAAGTTCTTTCGAGAGCAGTAATGTTAATAATGCTTAAAGTGAAACATTAAAAGTGAAATATTCCTTTAAATTACATACCTGGGGGGTATCTATAGTATGCCTGTAAAGTGACGCATTTTTCCTGTGTTTAGAACAGTCTCTGCACAAAATGACACTTCTAAAGGAAAAGGGTCATTCAAAACTATTTCCCATCAATACAGATAAAAGTAATTGAAAAAAATGGCATGGGTTCCCCCCAGTCAAATATGAATTTTAAGGGGAACCCTGAACCAATTTTTTTTTGTTTGCGTGGGAGTCCCCCCAAATTCCATACCAGGTCCTTCAGGTCTGGTATGGATATATTGTGACTGTGACAATTTAAAAAAAACAAATGGTGTACGGGTCCCCCTCAAAATCTATACCAGACCCTTTAGGGTTACCCAGTGACATGTACGGGTGACCCGCCCCCTCTGACGCAACGGGAAACCCTGTTGCGTCAGAGGGGGTGGGTCACCTGTACATCTGATTCAGGAGCAGTGATTTTAATGATGCTTAAATAAAAAAATAAAAAAAAAAAGGAAAAATTACTTTAAAAATTGTACCTGCTGGGTGTCTATAGTATACCTGTGAAAACTTCTTTGAGAACCCGGGTCTTGCCCTAGGGAACATGTATCAATGGAAAAAAGTCCTGAAAAAAAAGACCGTTTTTAAAACTTTTTTTCCATTGATACATGTTCACTGGGGCAAGACCCGGGTTCTTAAAGATGTTTTATGACAATAACTTGCATATTAGCCTTTAAAATTAGCACTTTTGAATTCGAACGTTCGAGTCCCATAGACGTCAATGGGGTTCTAAATGTTCGCGTGAACGTTCGGTCCGTTCGAAGGTTCTGGTGCAAACCGAATGGGGGGGTGTTTGGCTCATCCCTAGTTCTCACATCCAGCGTATGTGGTTTCTCTTGTTCTGTGGAGAAAGCAGGAACGTTAATCTCCTGATTGAAGTGGAAGGAGGATGAAACCTTCGGAATGAAGTGATCAGATGGACTTAAGAATACTTTGTCTGGGTAGACGATTAGGTTTGGCTCCTTCGCCAATAGAGCTTACATCTCTGATACTCTCTTGGTCGATGTTATCGCTATTAGGAAGGTGACTTTGAGCGTTAGGTCCCACAAGGAGATGTTTTCCAATGGTTAGTTCTTGGAATAGAACTTCTAGTACAACCGAAAGATTCCAGGTCAGGAAGGAAGGCTTTCTGGGGGCCTTATCTTTAGGCAGGCCCTCTGGAACTGAATGACGAGAGGCTCTTGCACCCATTTGACTCCTGTCATGGCAGATAAGGAAAATACATGGACTTTCAGGGTACTTGACCCAAGGCCTTTATCTAAGCCTAACTGGAGAAACTCAAGGATTTGAGCAACTGTTGGAGATGACGGGTTCAAGGCTTGTTGCTGTAAGACTGAGAAAAACTTCTCCAAGATTCTCTTGTAGGTACTATTGGTGGTGTACCTTCTGGCTTGAAGACGAGTCTCTAACACTTTTTGAGAGCAACCTTGGTCTAGGAACCTAGCCCTTTCAATCTCCAGGCTGTTAGGTGCATTATTTCCGGGATGGATGAAGAAGTTGCCCCTGAGTGAGTAGATCCGCTGCTGGTGGAAGCTGTAATGGAATTGCTGTATTCAGCTGAAGGAAAGTTGTGAACCATGGCCGCCTCGGCCAAAAAGGAAGGACTGCTATAATTGTAGATGCTGACCTCTTGAGCCTGAGAAGAAATCTTGGTATGAGAGGTGTCTGGGGAAAGATGTAACCCAGACGAAGGTTCCAGTCGTGCTGTAGGCAGTCCGTCCCCTCCGCTAATGGGCAAGGGGTCCTTGTCAGATACCTCTGGCACTTCGTGTTGTCTGGTGTTGCTGCTAAATCTATATCTGGCATGCCCAAGTTATGTGGGAGAATGCTTGGTGGCTCCAGGTTCTGAGCTCCTGGGACATACAAAACCCTTAGCCACGAGAGATTCAACTGCGCCCACTCGAAGACTGGGCGAACTTCCTGCATCATGGAGTGACTTCTGGTGCCACCTTGCCTGTTAATTTTTTCCCCTTCAGAAGAAGGCTGAAGGCCAGGAGGACTTGGAATGCTGCTTTCATTTATAGGATGTTTTATACTACCTCCTGTGCCTCGAATGGCCAACAGCTTTGAACTGCAAAGTGCTGGTAGTGTGCTACCCAGCCCTCCCTGTTGGCGTCAGAAGAAAATCACCTCTCCGGGGAGGTGGAGGGGATAGGGAGGTACTCAAACTGGTACAGGAATTGAGGAATTGAGGATGAATTGGGACAAGTAGGTGTCTGATAAACCTACAGTAGGGTGACCAGACCTCCCCGGTTTCCAGGGACAGTCCCCGGATTGAGGACACTGTCCCCGGACCAAATCTGTCCCTGATTTTGTCCCCGGATTGTATTTGAACAGGGGCTGGGGCAATTTCACAGACAGTCAATGCAGAATTAAAAAACGAATTCTGAGTTACACACCCCCACTTCGCCACTCCTACTAGCTTAGGGGGGTGTATTTCTTTCCATTATCTGTGCCTCCTTATGATGATCATGTGCTGGTCAGAGCGGAGAGAATATTTCTTCAGTTTTGGGGGAATGCCCATTCAGCTCTGCCCGTATGTTCTTCTGCCTTGGCTCAAGTCACAGCCAGCCACCTGCCTGCTTATCTCCTTGCCTTCCCTGGCAGAGTGATCTTCCTCCGCTCCCCACCCAGTAGTAGCTGGGGCCCAGAGAGTAAGACTTGACAGGCTGTGAGGCAGGCGGCAGGGGGGCGACAGGCAGAGAGCCGATGATTGCCACCATTACTGGTAAAAAAAAAATATGTCCCCGAATTTAATTAAAAAAATCTGGTCACCTTAACTTACAGAGCATCCAGTCTCCCAGGTTTATAAATAATGCAATTGATTGGAGGTTTTCCATTTTGCATGACTCCAACTTCCTTTGCATGTCAATTATTTTTTTTTTAACTGGGCACAGATTACCTGATTTATTTTTTATTTTTATTTATTTACTAAATTTCTATGCTAGGAACAGAGGGGAACCGAATCCGATTGCTCGTTTTTTTTTTCAACAGCTAAAAACTGGACCAGAATGTTTTACTTTTCCATCAACGCTGGTATCTTGGCTGACTGGAAGAGATTGAAAGGGATTGAACTTTCCACCTCTCAAAGTTATACGATTGTTTTGCTCATTGAATTATGCCCGTGCATGGGTGAGTTTGTCATGATATACTTAATACTTTACTGTATATGTTATACTTTTCCAATAAAAATTATTGTACCAGAAAGGTGGAACTCCCTTAAACTTCCACCAGTGTTATACCAATATAGCTGATATGGCCCACTGATCCTGAAGGTTTTCCATCCAGGTATGTGTGTGAAGCTTCACACAGGCACCCTCTGGATTAGTGCGCCCCTAAAGGGACTTTCGCTGTCAAGACAGGAGCCTTAGACCTTTAAGGCTTCAATAATGAAGATTGGGTACTTCTCCAGTTCATTACTAATCTTTTCCCCAGTCCGTAGGATTTTGAATCCGTGTATCCACTTGGGGGTCGCCACCTGTATGCTGGATTATGTATGCTGGATTTTTTTTTTTCAGATGATATTCACCCTGACCTGCTAATGGTCATGTCAGGGCACCAATTTTGCGGACTTTGATCGCGCGCACATGCGCAGTAGAACGACGCGACCGCACATCTCTATTCAGTGCATGCGCGCGCACGTACGCGGGCACGGTCCGGCGGCGCGACGTGTGCCGGAGCGCGCGCGCGGCGCAAACTCACGCGATTCCGTCGGAGCCAATCACAGGGCTCACCACCCTTTTTAAACCTGCCTCTGACACATGGCAGGTTGCTGGTTTGTCATCAGCTCCTGTATGTGTCTCATTGCTGCGAACCTGTTTGTCCTGAAAACCTTCTGGCTTACCTGTTTGAATCCTGATCTCGGCCTGCCTTGGACTCTGCTGACCTCTCCGATCCTTTGACCCCGGCTTGCATTCCTGGACTCTGCTAACCTCTCCAATCCTCTGATCTCGGCTCGTATCCTTGGACTTCCGCTGACCTCTCCGATCCTTTGACCCCGGCTTGCATTACTGGACTTCCTTTGATCTCTCTGACCCGTGATCCACAACCAGTACCTTGAACTAGTTTTGCCTGTTTGGTCCTCTGTTCCTGTTGGTGCCACGGACTGTCTCCTCGGCCTGTCTACAGATCCGGTGCCTCCCTTGATCTACACCTTGACCCAGTTTCCTGTTTCCGGTACCGGTGCCTCCCGGTGCTGTCACCTCTCTGTCTCCATCACCAGAGGGCGGTCAGCACTGGTTCGCAAGGGTGAGCCATCCGCAGCATCTTGGCCTCGGTAAGTTCTTTAGACTCTGACAGGTCACCCTTGAGATGGCTGTATCCTGTCTACTCCCAAATAGATTAGATTGTTGTTCTGGTGTCTTGCACCATTTTTTTTTTAACGGGGTCCACCAACCATGGCTTCAGCCATAATGCACTCCTTGCCATGACCGCGGGAAACACCGCTCTTGAAAAAACATCGATTGACGTCTGACACGTCCACCACAAAGTATGCTGCCAATTTCAGCTCTTACAAAGCTGTTACCACCTTGTCTCTTCACTTCTTCCAGACGGGCTTATTAAAAGGATTACTCCACTTTTGCAGAGCTGCAATTTCCTGTAAAAAGCAATGAAACATCATTTCCTGCTTGTATGACTGGCTTACTGATTTTCCCAGAAGTCTGCACCAAGATAAAAGCCAGATTGTGTCATATACTGCAATAATTTTTATTTTTGATAAGATCCTCCCAAATGGGAATTATGTCTAAAGGGATGCAGACCCTGCCACTTTCCAGAGTCCTGCAGGTGCAGAAGCTGGTTGATAATTATGAACCATTCCCATTAGACTCACTCAGCATATGGGCTGGTTACTGCTGGTGTACCGGCACCTGCAGATGCTACAGTATGTAGAAGCACTTCAGATCTAGATCAAATCTTTGGACTAGAGCCTCCTTGAATGTGACAGTAAAGTAGCATGTCTTGCCAGCTACAGTACATTAATAATGCATCCACCATTGGAGGAGACTGCAGCAGGTTGACCTTTAGCTTTTTCAGGGTATACAGTTTTGACAGCCTGTTTATAAGGGCATTTTTCTTTGACCCCTTCAAGTCTTCCTGGATTAACTCCTCCAGTTGTTCAGTGAAGGAAATTAGTGTTCTAACCTTGTGGAAAGTTTACTCCACTTCACCCCAGGTAATTGCGTCCTTAACTGCCCTTGCAGAAAAAGGGTCTCTATTGGGCAAGCTTCAAAGCTTGTGGCCCCTTTAATGCTTTCTTCCCATGACAAACTTTCCAATTTGGACACCATCTACTGGCTCTGGTTGGAAGTGCTAGGCAATTCATGCACTGTAGCTTGTCAAGCAATAACTTTCCACCACGAATGCAGCAACTATTAGGGCTGGTAACCTGTGGTGTTTGTAAGCGGGGAGCAAACATAATCAGAGGTGAGATGATGACATTAATCAATTGCATGTATGACTGCTCTTGAACGGTGACTGTTCTGGCTTTTAGCAGACTCTCTTCATCTTGAGATCCTTGCAGGACTGTATAGTGCTAGCTTGGCAGGCAATGACTTTCCACCACAAATGCAGCAACTATTAGGGCTGGTAATTTGTGATGTTTGTAAACAGAGAGCAGTGATAATGAGGGGCGGGTTGATGAGCTTAATCAACATGACTTGATCCAGGGGTCACCCGATCGCCTCTTGCAGGGGTCAGGAAGGAATTTTTTCCCTGCCGGAGCGTATTGGCCTAGCGCCGCCAGGGTTTTTTGCCTTCCTCTGGACCAAGTCAGGGAGAGGAATTAGCCAATTCCTCTCCCCATTTGCCCCTGAACTCCCCCCCCCCGGCGCATTGGCGATCATGGCGGGTCGGCAATATTCTGCCGACACCATTTGGAGTTTGAGGCAATGCGCCGCAATACTGCCAGCCATCACCAAAAAGGCCCTAAGAACTGAGCGACTATTGAGAATCGATCATAGATCGACGGTCAGACATTTCAGCCATTTACCCCAGCTCAAGCACATATCATGTGCTCTGATCAACACAAGATCGGCTGTAAAACACCGACTAGAAATTTGCGACTTCATTCAACAAAAGGATCTAGATTGTCTCTTTATTACAGAGAGCTGGCTCACAGCCGACTGTAACACCATTCTAGGAGAACTGGTGCCAGAAAATTACCGTATCATAACGGAAAACAGAATAGGGCAAAGAGGAGGCGGCCTGGCGGTGATCCACAAGACTCATCTTACGATCACCAAACCAGTCCGCCAAAACCCTCTTCCATTCATGGAAACCCTTACTCTGCAACTGCAAGCAAGTTCAAAGGAGACCGTCCACATTCTGCTCTGCTATAGGCCGCCCGGCCCAAAATCGCAGCTGCTATCATCATGGACGGATTTCTTCTCCACTTACACCCTCAACAGCAAACATCTTTTGCTGCTCGGGGATTTCAATCTCTGGGCCAACTCCGCACAAGACCCCATTGCCGACGCCTGTATTGACCACGTCGAAGGATTAGGATTGCAGCAACTAGTATGGGGGCCCACACATGCTTCAGGTCACACACTTGATCTTATTTTCAGACAAGCTCTGGAAATAAAAATTTGGGAAAATGAAAAATTGCCATGGACAGATCACCATGCAATTATATTCAGTATTTCCACTATCCCCCCTGCAACAAAAACATCAAATCCAGTGACAACACACTGGACTAGATGTCAGAAGAAGCTCCACTCGGAACTCTTCAAAACTACTTTAAGGAAAAAAATAGAAACAACTCAGCCGCATCAAACGGCCGTTGAAACATTGGAAGCCATAAACTTGGCCATGCTACAGTCAGCCGACTTGGTAGCGCCGAAACGAAGAACCCGCATTCGGAAAAACAACCGCAGCTGGTTTAACAACCAGCTGTCGTTACTGAAGCAAGAACGCAGAAGGCAGAATCAGCCTGGAAAAGATGTTCTTCAGAGCTAAACCTATCCATCTACAAGGCGACAACAAGAAAATACCACAAAGGAATTTTCCAAGCCAAGAAAAATTATTTTTCGGAGGCTATCAACGGTGCCCTAAACCGACCCCGCGAACTCTTCAAGATGGTCACCCAGACCATGAAACCAAGTTGCATTGAAGCCCCCAGTTCGGACACTCAAGAATTTTGCAATGAACTATCGGATTATTTCGTTACTAAAATCGAGGCAATCCGTGAAAGCATTCAGCAAAGCAATTCTCCCCTCAGCCCCCCCTGCAGCCTCTCACACAGCACCCATAGTAATTCTCCTATATCAGGTAAGTTTACCCTGGAACCCATCTCCATCGAGACCACCAAGAATGTCATTTGTACTCTGCGTAATGGCACAGCGCCAAATGACATTATCCCCACAAAACTGCTGAAGGAATGCGCCTACATCTTGGCTCCTCCCATCACGCAGTTCATTAACCAGTCTTTTCTGGAGGGCATAGTGCCCTCTCAGTTGAAAGAGGGTATAATCCTACCCATCATGAAGAACCCCTCCCTGGACCCCAAGGACCCACTCCACCGCCGTCCCATAACAAGCCTCAACGTACTCTCAAAGATAATGGAAAAAGTAGTGGTGCAACAGCTGCAAAAGCATCTAGATACCCACAAGCTACTTGACCCATTGCAATCAGGCTTCCGTCCCGGACACGGGACAGAAACAGCATTGCTGAAAGTATGGGACGATGTTCTCAAGGCCGCAGACGAAGGAGAATATTGTCTTCTAGTTCTGTTGGACCTAAGTGCCGCTTTCGACACTGTAGACCACAATCTGTTACTGACTCGGCTTGCTGAAGTAGCCAGAGTCGCAGAAGGCGATTTATCTTGGTTCTCCTCTTTTCTGGAAAACCGATCGCAAACAGTGAAGTTAGGACCTTTTACGTCTAAAAAACGCACAGTAACATGCGGAGTCCCTCAAGGATCGCCTCTGTCACCAGTGCTGCTTAACATATATCTTCGTCCTCTTTTTGAGATTATCAGCAGCCAAAAACTGCTCTACCACTCATATGCAGATGATACGCAACTGTATTTCCGCATCTGCAACAGACAGGATCACCACCTCAATCTAGAGACATGCCTCTCTTTGATAGAGGACTGGATGACAAAGAGTTATCTTAAACTCAATGGAGCGAAAACAGAACTTCTCCTGTTTCACGCCAAGCGCAGGAATCAACTTTCAACAGTGTGGACCCCCCCGCCTATTTTGGGCAAGCTCATCTCCCCTAGCGCCAAAGTCAAAAGCCTAGGGGTCATTTTTGACTCCTTTATGACAATGGACGCACAAATAGGGTCAGTAGTCAGCGGATCTCACCATCTACTGCGCCTACTACGCAGACTCACTCCGTTCATCCCTAAAGAAGATTTAGCGGTCGTGGTGGGAACAATTGTAAACTCCAGGCTGGATTATGCAAATGCCCTTTACCTCGGCCTCCCCAAGTACCAAATCGCTCGTCTGCAAGTCGTTCAGAATACGGCCGCCAGACTTGTGACTGGGAAAAAACCCTGGGAATCCATTTCACCATCACTGAGAGCCCTTCATTGGCTGCCAGTCAAAGACAGAATAACTTTTAAAGCTCTCTGTCTTACGCATAGATGTGTCCATGGGAATGCCCCCCTTTATTTATGCGAAATAATAAAAGCGCATAATCCCAATCGCGTTTTGCGATCTACGAATCAGAACCTACTCCAGGTTCCGAAAGCCAACTTCAAGTCCAAAGGAGAAAGAAGATTCGCGGTCCAAGGTCCCAGACTATGGAACGCGTTACCAACCAGCATTCGGTTGGAGGAGAACCACCTAGCATTTAGGAAAAAGGTCAAGACTTTTCTCTTTTGATATCAAGGGAGACAGGAACAACAAGCGCCCAGAGGCGATTCAGTTCGCATGTGCCGCGCTATACAAGTTTTCATTCATTCATTCATTCATTCATTCAACATTGCCTAGATGTCTGTTCTTAGATGGTAACTTGTCTTGACCGTCAGAAGGCTCCCTTTAGCTTGTGGTCCTTACAGGACTATAGATATTGTCTCTCTTTTTCTTAGTCTTCACTACTTAACTAATCTCTATAACTTAAAGCAATGGGTGGTCTGACTGGACAGCGTTTCCCTAGAAACAGACAAAGCAGCAGACTGAAATGAAAAATGGCATTATGCTAGGTCTCCACCATTGCAATCTGAAAGTCGCATGATTTGCTGCAAATTGAATGCAACTTGAAGCAATGCATGTGTATTCTTGGGGTCTATGGACACAGATCTAAACGTTACTCATTGGAAATCATGGGGTACTGCTTGTAAAGCGATTTTGCAGTGACAAGTCGCACTAGTAGAAACTGAGCCCAACACAGTGATCCCAGAGCAAGCATTAAGAAGGAGATAGGAAGAGTTCAGGTGAATGTCATAAAGAGCACAATGATCCTAGAGCAACACTGAGAAGGACATAAGAAAAACCCAGGTAAATGCCATAAATGGTGAAAACATACTTTTAACAATGACCACATAAGCATCCAGCATGCATGAGTAGAGATCTCCACCATTTGTTGCCAAAAATGCAGTGAAAAAATTTAGAACTCACATTTTCCATTAGTGATGATATCAGTGCTTGAGCATGACCAGATCACCATGCTGGAAAGCTCTAGCCAGGAAACACAGATGCACAGACAACACTTCCTGCCTCTCAAGCTCAGTGTACTTGCACTGCTGCAGCCATCTTGGTAATGGCAAACGCCCATAACACAGAGAAAGGAAGTAAAAGCATATGGAAAGCAAAAGGAAACGCTGTCACTTACGTCAAAGCTTGTTTAAAGCTTTCTTTGAGAATCCTGCACCACCAGAATAGGGCTCCAACTATGTAGCTCATTTAGAGGCTGTACGGAAAGGACTTCCACCCAGGAGAGGCTGAAGTATGCCCCCCAGAACACCAGAATGTGGCTCCAACCATATAGCTCATTTAGAGGCTGTACAGGAAGGACTTCCACCCAGGAGAGGCTCAACCTAGCTGGGGCGACAAAGGGTAAGGGATACCTCGCGATTCCAGTCCTGATCAGGTGAGGAAAAAAAGGAGAATACCTGGGTGGCGGCCCTCTCTGGGTTTAATAGCTATGCGGTCCTATCAGGTTGTGGAGTCGGAGTCTCCCTTTATGCTGCCATGATGCTACAGGAAATACATTTGTAAGTTTTAAATTTTTCTAGAATTGAGTTTTCTTTTCTATATTCAATTTGATGGTGTAAAACATTTATTGAAGTCTTTAAACGTATCTACACTGCCTCTTAACACAACAAAAATGTCATTTATGAGGACCCTTGACTGCAGATCAGTTTGCAAGTGAACCAAACTATGCACCGAACCAAAGACCAAGTGGGACTACATGCTACTATTATTCGCTTTAGAACTCCTTTATCTTACTGTTGCTGTTTTATATTGCCGGTTTTGCAAATAAAAATCATTAAGATGAAGTTCTGAATGTTCCAGGCAGAAATTAAAAAGCTTTGCTTGTAAGGAGCTACTGCAGTATAAAAGCTTTTATATTCATGTCTGGGTGTGGTAGTGAGTGATACAGATACTTTTTAAAGTTCAGAAGTACAACAGGAGATGCTGTGAACTGTGTATGTTTCTGTTAAAACATGTGGTGAAGGTATGGTGTATATGTAAATGGTTATTGACTTTGTTAATCTGCCTAAGTGACAGTTATTCTGCTAACATTTAAATTGTTGTCCCATGAACTGGAAAAGCTTTGCACAGAGTGAAATCTTCAAATGGGGACATGTAGGAGGGTATTTGCTTCACTTTAGAGATACATCCTCTCCTTTTCTATCGTGTCTATAGAACAGAAAGTGATAGGAAATCTCTTTAATTAGATATAAAGAGGTAAGTAAAACCCTGGACAGAGGCGTGGCAGTGGACGTGGTATACTTGGATTTTGCAAAAGCGTTTGATACAGTTCCCCACACACGGCTCATGTGTAAGGTAAGGTCTACAGGATTGGATATATCGGTTTGTAAATGGATAGAAAACTGGCTGAAAGACAGGATTCAGAGAGTTGTGGTTAATGATTCTTACTCTGAATGGTCTAAGGTTATCAGAGGTGTACCCCAAGGTTCGGTGTTGGGTTCCTTACTTTTCAATAAATTTATAAACGATATTGGGTCTGAGATCAAAAGTAACATTTCTGTTTTTGCAGATGACACCAAGCTATGCAGTGGAATAACGTCCTTACAGGATGTCTCCAATTTACAAGCCGACCTCAATGCTCTATCTAAGTGGGCGACTAAGTGTCAGATGAGGTTTAATGTTCATAAATGTAAAGTTATGCACTTGGGGGCTAAGAATATGCATGCATCATACATGCTAGGGGGAGTACAACTGGGGGATCTGTAGTGGAAAATGATCTGGGGGTTTTAGTTGATCATAAGCTCAATAATAACATGCAATGCCAAGCTGCGGTTTCCAAAGCGAGCAAAGTCCTTTCTTGTATTAAGAGAGGTATGGACTCCAGAGATAGAGATATCATTTTGCCCCTGTACAAATCATTAGTGAGACCTCATCTGGAATATGCAATCCAGTTTTGGGCACCAGTTCTCAAAAAGGATATCAAAGAACTGGAGAAAGTGCAGAGAAGGGCAACCAAACTGATAATAGTCATGGAGCTCAGCTATGAGGAAAGATTAGAGGAACTGAATTTATTCACTCTTGAGAAGAGGAGAATAAGGGGGGATATGATCAACATGTACAAATATATAAGAGGTCCATATAGTGAACTTGGTGTTGAGTTTACTTTTTTTTTTTTTCAATAGAAGATTTTTATTGAATTTTACAAATTACAGTAATAAAAGAAAGGAATAACATAAAGGATATTGGTAACAAATGCCACATATAGAAATAGGAGAAGAAAACATTGAGGAAATATCATGTATCAGTCTTAGGCGACAATAGAGGAGGGAGCATTATCCAATAATACATCCTATCCGGTGATATATCTGGTAGTCCAGATTTCCCATTGTCTGTCGAATGAGCTACCTTTTAGTGCATTGGTCGCTAGTATTCGTTCAAACGTGTGGTTTTGTTGAACTTTTCTATTTAGATTTGTGATGTTAAGTGTAGTAGCGTGTTTCCAATTCTGGAGCACCAGGGATCTAGCTGCTAATAGAATGTGTGATACCACTTGTCTCATGTCGTGTGGAATGATTTCCATCCCTATGTGGAGTATAGCTAGCGTTGGGTTGGGGGCAACGAGTATTCCCGTGGTGGACGATATAAGTTTAAAGGTTTGATTCCAGAAACTGGTTAGACTGGGGCATTCCCAAAGCATATGTAGAAGATGGCCTTTATGCCCACAGTTCCTCCAGCAGAGAGGCGAGGCAGAAGGGAACATGAGTGCAAGTCTACAGGGGGTGTATTGCCAACGGTTGAAAATCTTGATCATCAGTTCCCAGTGCCCAGTGCAGTGGGTGGCAGATTGGATAGAGCGGAATGCAAGTTTCCACTGAGCTTCAGTGAATGTGGAGCCCAAGTCCCCTTCCCATTTCATGTGTTTTTGTGATTTGTGAAAAACTGTTTTAAACTGCAACATGTTGTAATAGAGACCTATTCCTTTATTGTGCGACTGGGCAACTGTTAAGTGTTGCCATATTGTGGTCGGTAGACGGATTACCGGAGGAGGGTGGTTTCCACAAAAAGTGGATTACTCTTGCACAAGTAAAGAATAGGTGTGATGGTAGGCTATACTCACGCATTAAGCGGTCTACTGTCTTAGGTCTTGTACTTTCCATTAAGTCATGAACTGTGTGTATTCCATGGGAACAGAGAGTTTTTAGTGATATCATTGGTATATGAGCTTCAATCCAACTAAGAGGAAATTTGTAGTCTATGGTTCTACAGTCAGGGAGTTGTTGGTTCAGGAGAAGTCTCCAAGTCTGTAATGAAGTGGCGATTGTCGGGGTGTGTTGGTCATGTCCCATGGTATCCATGAGTCACCCAGAAGAACCGACATTAAGTCTTGTGTAGGGGCTAAGGATTTCTCTATATCTACCCACATTGGTGTGTCAGTGGGGGAAAACCACGACTTGAGCTGGTCAAGCCTGGTCGCCCATAGGTAGTCTCGTATATCCACCAAACCTGCCCCTCCAACGCTTTTGTGGGGGAGTAGGGAGTTGCGCGAGCATCTGGCCTTTTTTGCACTCCACAGGAATTGCCATTGGATATTGGAGAGTGTTCTGACGTGTTGTGGGGTAATGGCGATAGGGATTGTTCTGAATACATACAAGATTTGTGGCAGTATGAGCATCTTGAAAGCTGCTAGTCTACCCATCCATGATAGTTCTTTCTTAGATAGATTGTTAGTTTGTGTGGCAATATTATGCAGGAGGGGTCTCATGTTGGTGTCGGCTATAGATTTAGTGCTGTTGGTGAGTTTAATGCCTAAATAAGTGATATGTTTGTCATCCCATACATAAGGAAGTGATGTTTGCAGTCGAGTGCGGTCCAAGGTTGGCATGCCCAAACTGAGGATGAAGGATTTTGCGAAGTTGACCTTGTAGTATGAGATTTTACCAAAGGCTATCAGTGTGTCATGGACTTCAGGAAGTGATGTGAGCGGATTTGTTAGCATCAGTATCACATCGTCTGCAAATAAATTTATAACATGGGGAGTGGAACCGATTCGGAACCCAGTTATGTTGTCGTTTGTCCTAATGGCTTCCGCCAGGGGTTCAATCATAAGATTGAAGATGGTTGGGGAAAGTGGGCATCCCTGGCGTGTCCCATTCGTTATTGGAAAGGGAACTGACAACATACTGGATGTGTACACTCTTGCTGAGGGACAGGAGTACAAAGCCAGTATCGCGTCCTTAATAGTACCTTCAAACCCGAATTTAGATAGCGCCATTTGCATGTAATTCCAGTGCACCCTGTCAAACGCCTTCTCTGCGTCTATAGAGAGCAGCAGAGAAGGCGTTCGGGTGGTTTCCGCATGATGTATTATATCAATGACCCTCCTAGTTGCGTCTGAGGTCTGCCTTCCCCTCACGAAGCCCATCTGGTCACGTTTAATGAGGGATGGGATGAATTCGGCTAGTCGTCTGGCCAGTACTTTAGCGTAAATTTTAACATCTGAGTTTAGGAGTGAGATAGGTCTAAAGTTGGAGGGGGTGTTAGGTTCTTTGCCAGGCTTAGGGAGGGTGACTATAAATGCTTGTAGCATGTCAGGGGGAAATGAAGCTGTACTTGCTGCTTTTGTGAACACTTTTTGTAGGTGTGGTGCAAGGAGAGGACTGTAAATTTTGAAGTACTCATTAGAGAACCCATCAGGGCCTGGGGACTTGCCACTAGGCAGTGTTTTCATCACCGTTTCTATCTCAGAGGCAGTGAATTGGGAGTTCAAGGAGAGTAATTGGTCATCCGATAAAGAGGGCAAATTAATGTTTTGCAGGAACGTCGAAATATGGGCCGACGTTGGTTGATGAGTGGAGGGGTCGTCTTTTATATTATATAAGCCTCTGTAGTATGTGGCGAATTGGTCCGCTATATTCTGAGGGTTGCTAATTTTATGTTTAAGCGTGGGGTGTATTAGATGGTCAATTCTCGACTTTGTGCGTGTTGCTTTCAATCTATTGGCCAGGTATTTACCCGCTCTGTTTGCGTTGGCATATGAGTTCAGTTTGAAACGCCGGAGGTGGTAATCATATTTTTGTACAAGCATTTCCCTCAGTGACTCTCTCAACCGTGAGAGTGTTTGTGAGAGGGCGTGGGTGGGTGTCTGTTTGTTCTGTTGTTCTAGGTTGTGTATGTCAGCAAGAATAGAGTTAATTTTGTTTGTTCGTCTTTTTTTCTCCCTAGCGCCAAGCTGGATTAGTATTCCTCTCAGGTACGCCTTATGGGCATTCCAGAGGGTAAAGGGGTCTTCTACTGAGTTTGCATTGTTCAGAAAAAATTCTGAGAGGTGTTGCGTGACCTGTACCGAGAACTGAGGGTCTTGTAGGAGTCGGACATTATTACGCCAGATGGGAGAGGAGGGGAAGGCAGCCTGGTCAGCTATGGTCATGGTTATGGCTGCGTGGTCAGACCACGTGATATCGTGAATTTGAGTGGAAGAAACTTTTTGTAGCAGCCATTTGTCGACCAGGAACAGGTCAATACGAGAGTATGAGCAGTGTCTATTAGAGAAAAAAGTATAGTCCCTTGAGCTAGCGTGGGTACATCTCCATGCATCGAATAAGTCTTCTCTGTGGATCATTTTGCCTAGGTGTGTAGAGCCAGTGTAGTTTTTCGTGGAGGTATCCAGTTTTGGGTCGACAATGAGGTTAAAGTCTCCGCACACCACAAGGTTTCCGTATTGGCGGGATTTAACTGTTTTCAGTAGTCTGTTGAGGAAACGTAACTGATGGTTGTTGGGGGCATACAGGGCTACTAATGTATACGGGCGTGTGTTGATGTCTCCTTTTAGGATGATATATCTGCCGTTGGGGTCAGGTGTCACTTCTTGTAGACGAAATGAGAGGGTGTTCCTGAGGGCTATTAGCACTCCACCTGTTTTACGCCCGGGTGTGCATGCCAGAAAAATGTGAGGATAGTCCTTATGCGAACATTTGGGAGCTTTAGTTTCCTGAAAATGCGTTTCCTGGACGCACATGATATCTGCCTTGTGCTTCTCTGCCTCAGCCCACATAGAGAGTCTTTTGGCAGGATGATTTAACCCTCGAGCATTGATTGATAAACAGTTAAGTGTCATTTGGTGGTTTGAGGGTTATCTGCTGTGTTATGTGGTGTACGTACTCACTGTGACCCTGATCTCCGGCTCGAGGGAGGAAGTCTTGTCTAGGTGCTCCGAGGGTGATACGAAGATACAGATCTAGTTTTCTTTTGTTGAATGTAAGATAAACAAGAGTAAGTGGCATAGAAAAAAGTGTAAAGAATAATGAACAAACATAAAACATTATAAGAAAGAGATCGATAAACCGATCCATGTGCAGCCGTAGCTGCTGTTTTAGCCTAGGAGGGAGAAGAAGCAGGGATTTATATATACACAAACCCCCGCGCCCGGAGAGAGCAAAGTAACTGTTTGTGTGGTGTATTCACACGGTATCACCGTTCTTGGCTTTGGTGTTACGTTTCCTTGTGACTAACTGCCATCCATCCTGCATAGGACCAGGTGTTTGAGCTTGCGCAATTGGTGATGAATGGCTTGGTAAGATGCCCCATTGGCGTAGCACACCGCCAGACCCTCGTCTAGAGTGGAGATAAGGACTGATGTGCCGTTGTTAGTAGCGGACAGCTTCGCAGGGTATTTCCATTTGTGGGGGATATTGTGGTTCCTCAGCGCCTTAGTTATGGTCGCCAAGTTGCGGCGTTGTTGCAGGGTATGCCTGGATAGATCCGGGAGCAGCTGAAGGTCAGCGTACGGTGGGTGTCTATTTTCTGCCCTGCGCGATGCCATCATAATCTGCTCTTTTACATGGTAGAAGTGCACTCTAAGCAGTACATCTCTGGGTGTGGAATCTGGCAGGAATGAGGGTTTGGGTAAGCGATGTATGCGATCCACAATAAGATCCTGCGGCAACAGGGAGGGTAGCAAGGTGGAGAAGAATGCCTGTGTATAAGTGAGGAGTTGTGCATCAGGAACTGTTTCAGGGACCCCCCTTATTTTAACGTTGTTCCTTCTGGAACGGTCTTCTAAATCCGCCACCTTGTTCTTGAGCCAGGTAATTTCATCGTTGTGGTTGCTATGGGCATCTACCATCGTGTTGAAGGAAGATGTGAGGTTACTCACGCATTGTTCTACCTGGTCCACCCTGTTTCCTAAGGCCTGTACCTCTCTCTGACAGTGATTAATGCCGGCTGTCATATCTGCATGTAGGGAGGCCTTAAGGGACATCAACATCTCCTTGAGCATCGTGTCTGACACAGGCCTGTCTGATGTGGGGAATGCTGCTATGGGGTCTGGTGGATTTAGCAGCTGCGGCCCTTCATTGCTGTGAGGTCTGCTTACCTCCATGTCCGGGTCCCCGGGTGTCCTATTAGGAGACATTGTCCTCATTTTTTGTTTAACTGGGCTCCTTGTGGAGGGACTGGAGTCCCCAGAAGATGCGCCGCTATAGGATGAAGAACCCCGCTGAGCATTCTGCTGCATATCTCGGGAGACAGGCGCTGGCGTGACTCGCGGCTCCCTGGATTCGGCGCCATTTTGTGAGGCCCCGCGCGCCGCGAAGAAGTTTGTCACCTTCTGCGGGGACTGCTTGTTCTTGCGCTGGCGTGTCATCTCCGCGGATGCCGCGAGGTGTGGGGAGTCGGTGGATGTGCTGTTAGCCGTGAAAGTCGCCGGCGGCCGTGATTATTGGTCGTTTCTCTCCGGTGGCAGAGCGGAGCTCTCAGACTACACGTCCATGTCGGAGCTCAGACGCCACGCCCCCCGTGTTGAGTTTACTTTGAGGTCAACACTGAGGACAAGGGGGCACTCTTTATGTCTGGAGGAAAAGAGATTTCACCTCCAAATACGGAAAGGTTTCTTCACAGTAAGAGCTGTGAAAATGTGGAACAGACTCCCTCCAGACGTGGTTCTGGCCAGCTCAGTAGATTGCTTTAAGAGAGACCTGGATTCTTTCTTAAATGAACGTAATATAACTGAGTACTAAGATTTGTAGGTAAAGTTGATCCAGGGTAAATCCGATTGCCTCTCGGGGGATCAGGAAGGAATTTTTTCCCCTCCTGTAGCAATTGGATCATCGCTCTGCTGTTTTTTTTGCCTTCCTCTGGATCAACTGTGGGTATGGAGTTGGGTGTATGGGATTGTACTGTGTTTTATTTTGTTTGTTTATTTTTTTTATTTTTTTTATGGTTGAACTGGATGGACTTGTGTCTTTTTTCAACCTGGCTAACTATGTAACTATATAGATGATAAAAAAAATCCTGATGGGGTGTTACCTATTCCCTACTATATCCAAAAAGTTATGTCTTTGGATACACAGTCATCAAGAGAATGAGGAAACACTTTGACTAAATTAGAATTTATCGCTGAAGGTATGTGTGTGTTTTTATTCTTTACTTTTTCAAATCCCTGTATTTTTGGAGACTATGATGAGGGAGTTTAAAGCTCCCCAATGCACAGTCATGGTGTGCAGCCTTCCAGTACACATGTGTCCAAAGTTACTGCTTTTGTGGAAATGTTGTCATTGCCACAATAAGACATATTTTCATTCTTTAAGTTAACCACATAATAGTAATAAAAAAAAAAAAAAGTAAGCAGTAAACAGTACAGCTGTAGAATGCTCCTGTACATTATTGCAGAGGTTTGGAGATACCTGCTGCAAGCTGTCATGGTTTGAGGCTTATGGCACATTAATCACACAGTAAAAGTGACCACAAAGAAGGGGGTAAGGCCTCTTGCACACAGAAATACCACTTTTACAGGCATTTTTTCTGCCTATAAACACCCCTCTACGTTAAACATAAACATAGTTATTACACCGGTGGACGTGGAGATCAAGGGCACCACATCTCGGATAGAGATTATATATTTATAGAGAATATACCTTGGGATTTTTAAGGTGCCAAATAACACAAAGGTATAGAAGATACGATTAAAAATGTTATTAGTAAATACAAAAATGTATAAAATGATATAAAAAAAAATTATACATTTAGTTGCATTTAACCACTTTAGCCCCGGACCATATTGCTGTCCAAAGACCAGAGCACTTTTTGTGATTCGGCACTGCGTCGCTTTAACTGACAATTGCGCGGTCATGCGACGTGGCTCCCAAACAAAATCGGCGTCCTTTTTTTCCCACAAATAGAGCTTTCTTTTGGTGGTATTTGATCATCTCTGCGGTTTTTATTTTTTGCGCTATAAACAAAAATAGAGCGACTATTTTGAAAAAAATGCAATATTTTTTACATTTTGCTATAATAAATATCCCCAAAAAAGATTTAAAAAAACATTATTTTTCCTCAGTTTAGGCCGATACGTATTCTTCAACATATTTTTCGTAAAAAAAAATCGCAATTAGCGTTTATTGATTGGTTTGCGCAAAATTTATAGCGTTTACAAAAAAGGGGGTAGTTTTAAGGTATTTTTATTAATATTTTTTTTTTACTAGTAATGGCGGCGATCAGCATTTTTTTTCGGTACTGCGATATTATGGCGGACACATCGGACACTTTTGACACATTTTTGGGACCATTGGCATTTTTATAGCGATCAATGCTATAAAAATGCATTGGATTACTATAAAAATGCCATTGGCAGTGAAGGGGTTAACACTAGGGGGCGGGGAAGGGGTTAAGTGTGTTCCTATTTGTGTTCTTACTGTGTGGGGGGGGTGGACTCACTAGGGGGAATCATTGATCTTCCGTTCATACATTGTATGAACGGAAGATCAGCGTTTCCCCCGCTGACAGGAACGAGAGCTGTGTGTTTACACGCACAGCTCTCGTTCCCCGCTCTGTAACGAACGAGCGCGCGTGCCCGTTCGTTATAAAAATAAAGAATGTAATGATGGGTGGTGCTGGGTTTGGCTTGACCAGCAGGATATAGAGTACTAGATTAGAATATAGACATACAAATTGGTTCATACTTGATTATATCAGAAATTATATAGTTAATAGTAACCGAACAAAGGTATAATAGTATATACTGATATATACTGAACACATGATGTGTTGAACAGTGTTCTACTGTATATATTAATTAGTTAATTTAGTATTGACCATATTTGGTTTATATTTTAGGACTAGGGAGGAGGGGAATACATAATAAAAAAATATACAGGTATATATATATATAAAAAAGAATAATAATAAATAAGATGAATTATGAAATGATAAAATGATAGAAAAATAGAAAAAAAAATGATGATGAAGTGTGTAAAAAGGATAAAAAGTAATGAATGACAAAAAGGGGGAGGGAGGGGGAACAGGGAGAAAGAAAGTTAGTGTTGGGATTGTAAGATAGAATAAATGTAGATTAAATAAAGGGGGAAAAATATTAGGGCTAGGTAAGAATGGATGTTTGCAGATTAAATTTTTTTTTTTTCAAGTATAGTTTTTATTGTCAATTTTCACATGAAACAGAGTAAGTTATACATTTAACAAGCGGTCTAGACGCTTTACAATATAGACAAAGTATGCAACAGATAAGAACATAGAGATTGTCATTGTAACATTAGTAACAGTAGTGCTGCAACAGTCATTCATCTACCATCCAGGCAATATTTGGAATTATTGAGGCAGAGAGGCTTCATATGAAAGCTGATATCGTTTTGTACAGTGCAACATCGGGGGGCGTGGTAGAGGCAGAGTCACTCGAGCACCCCTCTAAGGGAGCAAGACTGTGCTCGAGTAATCCGCCCCACCAGGACCCGTTTGGGGGTCACAGGCTGAGTGATTAGACATGGGGGTGAATAAGACATTCATCAACGTTACAAGTTAAACATTTTGACAAAGGAAGGAGATTCCGTCCAGTCCTTCCATTGTTGCCATAATTGAAACTGCTTCAGTCTGTCCCCCTGTCTCAGAGCTAGAGTCGTCTCGTAAATGAAATGTTCCTGTGTGGTGCGGATAACATCTACCACCGTAGGAGGGTCAGAGTCCCTCCATTTCCTTGTGATGCTGAGGCGGGCTGCCAGGAGTATATGTACTATGATGTGCCGCACCGGGTTAGGGAGCCGGTCAATGTCTAGGGACAGAAAAGCCATTGATGGGCATTCTTCTAGTGGAGTGTCAGTGACTGCAGATATAAGGTTAAAGACAGAGTGCCAGTAAAGTTTGAGTTTGGGGCATTTCCAGAATGTGTGTAGTAAATCACCACTCTGTCCACAATTCCTCCAGCAGGAGGCGGACAGCATTGTGCTAAACTTAGACATCCTATCAGGGGTCAGGTACCACCGGTGAGTTAGTTTGAATGCGAGTTCCCACAGGGAGGAGCAACATGTGGCTTTGTAAGTGGATAAACAAGCCTTCTCCCATTTGAGAAGCGAGAAGGTTTGTCCTAGGTCCCTTTCCCAGCGTGCAAGGGCTATTGAGCTGGTAAAGGTAGTCTTTTGGTGCAGGGTGTTGTAGAACAGGGATATTCCCTTCTTCCTAGTTGTGGGGGATTTAAGGAAGATCCAAACTATCTGAGGAATCTTCCATGAGAGAGATTTGAGCTTGGTAAGGCAGTGTTGGGTGCGAATGTACAGATATCTATCAGTTTGTGGGAGGAGGTATTCTTTTAAGAACATGGGGAATGTTTTAGTTTTACCCTCGGCAATAAGGTCTGAGATGTACGCGATACCCTTGTGTTTCCATCCTGTATAGGAAGAGGATTCAATGAGATGTCTCAACGTGTCAATGGGAATGGGCCAGGTCGATTGGTTGGGATAAGTGCTCGTAAGTTTAGAGAATTTGGACCAAGTTTTGATGGACGCTACTATAGGGGGTGACATCTGAGCGAAGCAAGTTTTGCCTAATAACGACGCAAATAGCCAGGCCTGTATGTTATTTCCCGGGATGAATGATGCTTCCATCTGCCCCCATGTTGTGGATGGGGAGGGGTTTGCGAACCAATCTTTTGATTGTACTAAGATGGAGGCCATATAGTAGTCCTGGAAATCGACGTATCCCAAGCCCCCAGCTAAGCGTTGCTTAATTAGTTGGGAATGGCCGCATCTAGCTTTTTTACCTTTCCAAACAAATTTGGACAAGAGTGTCTGTAGAGATTTGAAGTAATTGAGTGGTATAGGGATAGGGATAGTTCTAAACAAGTACAATACTTGGGGTAGGTGGAACATTTCGAACGCCGCTAGTCGGCCCATCCATGAGAACTCGAAGGACGCCAACCTGGTGAGATCAGCCTGTAATTGCGATCTTAACGGTAGATAATTAGATGCGAATAACGATTTGGTGGATTTAGTCAGTTGGATACCCAGGTAAGACAAACTGTGATCTGCCCAAGCATATGGGAATTGGAGTTTGATTTGCTGACTAGTGGATGTATCCAAACCCAAGTCCAGTATGTAAGATTTGGCTTCGTTGACCTTGTAATAAGAGACATCGCCGAACCAGGTTAGTGTCCTCTGGATCTCAGGGATAGAGCGGGTAGGGTTTGTGACCATATGGATCACGTCATCCGCGAACAGGCTTATTTTGTGTTCCTGATCTGCTAGGGGTATGCCAGAAATGGCAGGGTTAGACCGTATCCTTTCTGCCAGGGGTTCCATGACAAGGTTGAAAATTATGGGTGATAATGGACACCCTTGTCTCGTACCATTGGAGATTTGTAGAGGAGCGGAGAGGGCATCTGCAGAGAAGACCTGCGCAGTGGGATTGGAGTACAGGGCCATTATAGCATCACGGATTGTACCTTTAATGCCAAATTTTGACAGGACCGCTGAGATATAATCCCAGTGGACCCTGTCAAAGGCCTTTTCGGCGTCCAGGGATAGTAGTAGCGCTGGGGCCTTAGTGGTTTCTACATGGTGAATAACGTTAATCATCCTTCTCGTGGCATCCGAGGCCTGACGACCTTTAGTGAATCCTGATTGGTTCGGGGAGATAAGGACCGGGAGTAAATCTTCTAATCTCTTGGCAATAATTTTCGCAAATATTTTTACATCGAGGTTGAGTAACGAGATGGGACGAAAGTTTTTCGGAGTGGTGGGTTCCTTTCCCGGTTTGGGCAAGGTCACCACCAAGGCTTTGAGCATTTCGGGAGGGAACGACGTGGATGCCGCAGCTGAGTTGAAAATTTGACATTTGAGTGTAGGAGCTAGAATGTCCTTAAACTTTTTGTAGTATTCCCCAGTGAAGCCGTCAGGGCCTGGTGATTTAGAGTTGGGCAATGTTTCTATTGCTGATAAAATGTCAGTAGTTGAAAAGGGGGAGTTTACATCTGCCAGTTGTTGGGGAGTTATAGAAGGGAGATTTAAGGGATCTAGAAAATCATGGATCATCTTAGGAGAGGGTTGGGTTGTATTTGGGTCCTTTTTCAAGTTATACAAATCCGCATAATACGCACTAAAGGCGTTTGCTATTTCCTGGGGTTTGAGGAGCTTTTCGTTTGTATGAGGATGCTGTATGTAAGGGATTTTTGTCTTAGCCCTGTGACCTTTAACCCTTTGAGCCATCGCCTTGCCTGCCTTATTGCCCGTCGAGTATAAGGTGGATTTAAACATCTTATAAGCGTTAACATGTTTGTCAAGAAGGAAGGTCCGCAATTCCTGGCGTAGGGAGAATATCTTAGATTGTAAAAGTGGGGAGGGGTTTAGTTTATTCAGGGATTCAGTCACGGTTATCTCAGTCGTCAGTTCGTCTATGCGTTGGGTTCTTTTTTTCTTAGCTCTAGCCCCCATTTGGAGAAATGAACCTCTGATGACCGCCTTGTGAGCGTTCCATACCACCAGCGGGTCGGACACTGACCCTTGATTAAGGGAAAAGTAATCTTCCAGTTTCTGTTTAATGGAGTTGGAGTAGCATGGTGTATTAAGGAGATGGTTATTAACCCTCCAAATATAGGAATTAGGATGACGGACGTCATCGGTGACAGTAATGCTAACAGGGGCGTGGTCCGACCAGGTGGTGGCATGTATAGAGGAGTCTAAAATGTTGTGTAGTAATCGGCTGTCAGTTATAAATAAATCGATACGTGAATAGGTGTTGTGACGCGGCGAGAGGAACGTGTAGTCCCTCTCACTCGCATGACAACACCTCCAAACATCATACAAGTCATTAGCATTAATGAAAGTTTCTAGAGGCGGAGAACAACGTTTGTTTCCAGCAGTGGAGTCTATTGCGGGGTTTGGTACCATATTGAAGTCGCCACAGATCATCAAGTGGCCCTGTTGTACCTTGCGGGCCGTTCGCAAAGTTTTCCTGAGAAAAGGCATTTGGCCATGATTCGGGGAGTAGATCGAGACCAGGGTGTAGGTGACGTTGTTAAGGGTGCAGACCAGGATAATGTATCGCCCGTCCGGGTCGATAACCGAGGTTAATAGCTGGAAAATGACAGTGTTCCTGACGGCAATCATAACTCCTCGTTGTTTTTTAGAGAAGGACGATTGGAAAATGTGGGGGAATTGCCTATGCTGGCATTTTGGGGAGGCTCCCAAAGCAAAGTGTGTCTCTTGGACACATAGTACATCACATTTATAGTCAATTGCGGACTTCCAAAGAGAGGAGCGTTTCACAGGGTGATTCAGCCCTTTGAGGGAAAGAACAGTGATCCCCATTGTGAGTGGGTGGCGGTGTGATGTGGATGTAGTTACTCACAGTTGTAGATGGATGATGCAACGGTCCAGATGGTAGATGTTGGTGGTAGTTGTGCTGGGGGCGGAAGTACTTCTGTACAAGGAGAGCTTTAGATATTGAGTCTTCTAGGAAACAAAACGTATTAGTACAGAGCTACAATGAAGTTACAAAAAAGGTCCCAGAGCTATCCAAGTCCGGTCACTGCACCAATGAAATATCAACTCGTGTGTAACAATATGAACAAGTAGGAATTAAAAATAAGAAAAAAAAAAATAAAAACAGTCTATAACTACAGAGCAAAGAAAAATAAAACAAGCACAAATTCGTCAGCAAGAACCGCTCAAAAGAGCAGCTGACTAGTAATGGGGAAAGTTCAGCAAGCAGGTGTACAATCGCATAGCCAGACCGGACCAGGTCATACGTTGTATATAGTAGTAGTATAGGGCTGGTTGATCAGCGGTGGGTGGTCTTCTTTTTCTCCCGATCAGACCCGAACGTAAACGGGTTAGGAGGGCCATTGGGATCTGGGCGGTTAGGAGAGGGGTCAGGCAAGATGCCCCATGAGTGTAGCAGCTTCATTCCTCCCTCTAGTGTGGAGATGGTGTGGGGTACGCCATTGTGCGTGACCAAAATGGTCGCTGGATGACGCCATTTGTAGACAATCTTGTGGTTGTGCATGGCTTTGGTTATAGATTTCAGTTGTCTCCTCAGTTGCAGCGTGTACTGGGACGGGTCGGCATACAGTTGGATGTCAGAGTATGGGGCTGGGAGCGGAGACAATTCTCTGGCTTTCATAAGGATCTGTTCTTTTGCCTGGTAGAAGTGTACACGAAGTAGAACATCGCGGGGGACGTCTGCCTCAAGGTGGCGTGGTTTGGGGATGCGGTGTATGCGATCGATCGTCAATTCGATCGGGGAGAGTTCTGGCAGCATAGTGGAAAATAGCGTGGTGGCAAAGTTGTGCAGATCTTTAGGTTGGACAGATTCAGGGATCCCACGCACTTTGACGTTATTGCATCTGGATCTGTCCTCTAAGTCTGCGAGTTTTGCTTTGATCCAGAGGGAGTCCTCCTTCTGATCATTACATGCATCTACCAGATCATTAACCGTCTCCGTGCATTCCCCCATCTTGTTTTCTATAAACTGCACTCTATTGTCCATGTGTTTCATTTCTAATGAAAATCTGTTGATCAGTGATGACAGATTGGTCATAAGGGAAGATTGTAGTGACATGAGCATGTCCTTCATAGTGGTGTCCAGCACTGGTTGTCCAGATGTTGGGAATTGAGCTATGGAGGATTGCAGTGAGGAGATTGCAGAAGGGTTATGCAGGCCTGTACTCACTGTGTCTGAGGCCTGGTTGGAGGCATCCAGCCGCATCTTCGACTTCGCGGGGCTCTGTGTCACCGGGGTAGCAGGGGAGTCATCCTGGGGCACATGAGGGTGTAGTCCTGACATCGGATGCTGTGGATGCAGGCCCGGGGATCCTCCGTGGGAGAGTGAGTGCCTGCTCATCGCTCCGTCGGGGCCATCTTGGCCTCTGCAGCGCGGCTGGAAGGAGAAGGCCTCCAGCCGCTTCAACCCCCTTTTCTGAACCCTCTTGCGGGACATCGATGCGGCGGAGTGGCGGGGGGGTGATCGGGCAGACACTGCTTGGCAGCTGCGGCGATATTCGCCCTGTTTTGTCGCTTTGGTCCGGTCGGGTCAGCGGAGCTCACAGCTCAAGCGTCCATCTTCATGCGTGCGCAAGCCACGCCCCGGGGCAGATTAAATTTAGAAATACCTCTATTGACTTCTTCTGAAGAGAAAAGATGTATCAGATGTTTAGATTATATTGTGAGGACTTGCAAAGGGCACCCAACACCTCGGCTGAACTCGGAAAACCTAGAAAACACCCGGGAATGGAGTATTTTCAAGATTTTCCATTCAGATTTTCCATCCAAAATCGGCGCCGTTCGTCTCTGCTCCGCACCGGTGCCCCCACCACCAGCCAAACCCTGTATTGCATACCGCTGTGGTTTGAATCCTGCTCATTTTGCAAGAAAACACTTGCAAACGAGTCAGTTTTTTTTTAAAATACAGTGCTCGTATTGTGAAACGCACGTTAACTGTGTTACTCACAATCTGCGGTTCCACTGTAAATTTTTTTTTAAGGTAATTCACTATATTTAAAAAATCTGTACTCAAGCAGGTGGCTTAACGGACAAATTACTGAAGTTTGAAGTTATTACTTCAAACCAGTAATTTCACAGTAAATAGATAAATAATAAATTGCTATGTTATAACATATAGCATAATAATTTATGATTTAGCTTAATTAGAACAGTACCTTTTCAGCTGGCAGCAGATTCACATTCTCCCGCTTAAAAGTGTGGGTAAATTGTGGGTAAATCTTTTACCCATAAACCCATGCTTTTTCCTTCTAGTTAAGAGGGCTGGGCTGGAAGAGAGCATTTGTCTTTTAGACACATGCCCCCTTCTATGACACTGCAGTGAGAGGTGAGCCTCCACTGCAGCATTTTTATTGGACAGCTTGATCCAATGGTGCTTTACCATTGCTTAAAGGCTCCAAGCTGTCCATTAACTCAGTGCCTCTGACAAAACGTGAGGAGAGGCACTGTGAGCTCATTCTCTCAGTCTGCTGCAGAGTATGCCAGCTTGTATTTTTTTTAAAGAATTTTTGTGCATAAAACAAATAAACATACAAAACATCGGAGAGGTGTCTCATCAAGATTACTGGTCAACAAAAAACAATACAGATAAAGGTGTAACCAGTCGGGTCACGACCTCCTCCTGAGTTACAACATAGCAGTTTTTTTATTAATAACCAAAAGTTCCAACAGAGTAAACGAAACAGCAAAAGAAACTGCAAAAAGACAGAAACCCCCGACACCCCTCCACCTCCCTGTCGACCGGGAGAAGAAAGCAACCATATCTCCCTACTCCAAGGGGACAAAACCCCCTGATTTGTTGGGGGCCACAAAAGATATACATGTCAAAATGACCAGGCGGGCCATTCGAAACCGCGAAGCGGACATGCCTGATTTAAACCATACCTTCTTAAACTTTGTGGGAGCCCCCTAGCCTCATAGGTCATCCTATACAACAGCACATCCGCATTTACAATCTTTATCCACATCCCAAGTGTCAGCAGCTCTCCATGAATCCAAGGCCTGGCAATGAGTTTCCTTACTCCAAAATATAGGATCCTAAGGAACAATTTAATGTACACATTCATCTCTTTTGAATGTTCTCTTAAGTGTTACTAATATAATCAATTACACTGAACACAGCTATACAACACTATTAAGTGACCTAAAGTAAAAGGTACATTACAGAAAGTCAACACATTTGAATACAAGCTCCACTTATGACTACAAATTGCTTTTACTTGTCTAGGCAAACAAATTTGTGTTATCCTCCACTAAAATCCTAACTTTCCATTTGCTTGGTGTGAGAGAATTTACTTTTCTTTTATCAAAAACCAATGGTTCCCAGCAGGGCAACAGTCTTCACAACAATTTCAAGTCAATTATGAACAAGGTCACAGACAAATCATAAACTCTTTGTTAATGTTCCCCACTCATGGGTTAATGTGGGGATCAGAATACAAGCCATGGGCTAAGGAATTCTTTCTTTCCTTGTAAAACGCAATTAAACACAGCATACGTTTTCCTCACATTTTTCTCCCTTCAAGCTGCTAACATTGTATTAATCAAATATTGTCATTTATGTCACTTAAAACATGAGAAAATATTAATTTGTGTCCTTGCTGGTTGCTTGCAGCAAAACTCACAAGCAAGTTCTCTTAATGCAATATATTCACAATCCAGTAAAACTCATCTAAAAGTGCCGCCAGGGAAATCTAACATGCGGCAGCAGCTGAATTGTTTGAGAAGTTTAATCTTTGAAATGCGACATAGTTACATAGAGCGAATTGTGTAAACATTAAATGGCTTGCAGAGGAGCCAGCCTGTCCCATGTGCCTCTCTCGGCACAAATTCCATCTCCATCATGAATATCCAAAAAAGAGACATTTTAAATCCTTCTGTGATTGAGCTGATATATACACCGCTTGTGGTTTATGATGCTTATCACTGGTAGCAGGGTACATATCAAAGATGTATTCTGGTCGTTTGAAAAAAGCTAACATTAAAATCATGATAGGCTGACTGTCAGACACCATACCCTTTACAAAATTCAGTGTCACTAGGCTGTGGAAGTTGACAGTGCCCAAGATATAATGCAACTTCACTCTTTCACTTGCAGGCAAGAATATTTACCCGAACATGACATTTCACTGTTTGATGAATATATGTTCAGATGTTTCACTTCCTACAGCTGCATTTGTAATTTGTTCATAATATAAAATTCTGTCTCTATTACTGTGTCATGCTGTCTGATGATATCTATACAGACTAATATGTGTTTTCAGCAGAAGCATTCCAGCAGTAGCAAGTGTTAGAGCCTTGTGTCTCTTGAGAAGAATACTACCTTGGAGGGAGGAAATACTGGAGAATTTTTATTCTGTGCAAACAACAATGTAAGAGCCGGTTCACACAGGGGCGACCTGGTATCCGACTTGAAGTTGCCCCAAGTTGTCCCAAGTCGAGTGATTGAGAAAATCAATGGAAGTGAATGGAGCTGTCTTAATACACACTACTGAAGTCACTCTGAATTCAGAAAAGGTTCCTGTACTATTTCAATCCGACTTCTAGGCAACTTGTAGGCAACTTGTACCCATTGATTTTAATGGAAGTTGCCTCAGAAGTTGGATCACTGTCTTAACTGAAGCAACAATACAGGAAGATAACATACATTTCTCAGGCAAACCCCTCCCTCCCTCTCCCTCCCACAGAGCTGATTGTTGTTTGATTGGCCACTGGAAAGCCTCCTGTCCTAGAGGCCACTTGAAGTTGCCTTGTAAGTTGCCTGATGATTAATACTCAAGTCGTGTCCAAGTTGCTTCCCAAAGTCGTGCTGGAAGTCGTGTTGCCCCTGTGTGAAGCTACACACAGATAACAGTTACATTTCACTTTTGATCATTAAGGTGTAGTCAAAACAAGGAAGCAATTGTTGCCAGGAGGAAAACTGTCTAGCACATCCTATCATTCCCCTCTTTACACATTCTGAATAATGTGGATCTGACAGAAAAGTCAAGTATTCCAAAAGTGCATAATAGTATAGCATCCTACAATGTACCATCAAAATCGAACAATTGGTATAAATAAATTGATCCTTTGTCACCATCATTTTCAATGGATTGTTCTGATTACCCAAAGATTAAATTTTACAGAGATTTGTCAGTCCTTGTCATTAATCCACAACATTTTTCCTCATACGTGCATGTTTTATGTTCTCAGTGGGCGTCCCATGATGTCTTACATTTATTCCAAACAGGTGCGTAACTACAATTCATGGGGCCTCATAGCTAAATTTTGATGGGGGACCCCCTGTGACTTATCTGTGAGGCACCTGGCATTGTCAATTAGAAGAATAGTGTATAATTGAGGTGCATGTCCTTCTAAAATGTTTTTCTTGATGGTTTAAGTATTTTTTTTCTTAGTTTTAGAAGAAGTTGCAGAGCATTACCTGCTTTCAAGAGATATTCCCCCACTTCCTGCCCTGCTAACAACATTTTACCAGACATGATCATTGTTATTTAAGTTTCCCCGATTCAGATAAGGTCACTTCCTGTTGTCAGGAGCACAGGAAGTGAGGTTAAATCACTCTAGCATAGCACCGTAGAAACCAGACAGGGGTTCTAATCTTTCTTCACCCTTCCTCATTCCTCTATTCAAAATTAAAAGAAGAAAACAAGTATTAACTGCCACAGAAGAGCAGCAGTGAGGGGAAAGAACTTTAACTGCTTGCCACCCTCCCACCGTCAAATGACAGAGGGACGTGCGACTCTCGTTTTGGGTCTTTGCAGAGATCGGAGTCGGGCCATGTCTCTGGAATGCAGCGTGCCTGTGATTGCCATGCACCCCTGCAGGCATGCGATGGCAGATAATCTTGGCGTTGTCATAAAAGTCATCCCAGAACGAGAGCTCCACTGTTCGGCCATCATTTGACGATGGACAGGCAGTAAGTGGTTAACTCTACACTAGAAGCTTTTTTCACCTCTTCAAAGTACTCCCCTTTTGAAGTGATGCACTTTTCTAGATGACTATTTCTCTGCTGGAAATATTCCTGGAATATTTTTTTTCTGGAATATTGCACAGTATCTTTGTTGTAACGCAGTTTTTGACTGCCCATTTCTTTGTGTCATGGTGGACACCTTCCCACCTTCCTTAAGCCCTCCTTGTGTCATTCATGAAATTTTCAAAATGGGACTGTACACCCCACAAACAACCATCCTGATTCTACCCCGCAATAATCATCTGATCAATCACGATAGTAAAGAAAATCATGAAACTGAAGTATGGAAAATTATGGCCTTGGTCCCTTTATTTGGGTTTTAAAACAGATTAAGGAATAACCTTGAATCTTTAATTTACCAGATCTTTAACACTGAACACGCAGACCAATGCCACCATTAAAACTTTAACCAAGCCACCTGCTCAGTGTTTCAGGTTTCGAGCACCAAATATCTGTACCAACCACCAGGTATCACCATAAACAGTGTCTGTTCACATCTGTGGGGCAACGTTACCCCAATAAATTTAGAACTGCGACAAAGGTAGGAAGGGGAGAAGACAGCTTTGGACTAAAACTTTTGTACCAGACCATAGATGCTGGCATCTATAAAAGGAAAAAAATTCCAACTGGTTGCTTGATTTACTTTTAAGTTTTGCTTCTAAGTATTTTTTAAACTGCCCAGAATCAAAGCACTGATGATCTTCTGGCAAAAACTGACTTCTGTACCTTCTTATCACTGACCAGGATGTGAGTTGGGGAGAGGGGGATACATCTCAGGCCCGGAAAAGATAAACAGAGAAAGCTAGAAGGAAAATGCTATACCTTTTATTGTGTTAATTCAGTTACAATTGTAAACCATTAAAGACTACACAGGAAGGAAAAGGGGGAGTAGTTGTAGGAGGTGCAAAACATGCTGGGTGTGTGGCCTGGATAGGGGTTGCTCTTTACATGAGGGTTTTGTGTGATATGCAGCTCCTGGGAATTATTTTCCTTTCTCATTGACGTCTATGGAGCTGAGACAAACTTTTTCCCTGTCTGTACTCTAGTGGTGGCCACTAATGCACCCGGCCCCTAAGCTATATGCAGGGTGGTGGATGCATGTATTTCAACAGTTTTTTTTTTGGAAGCACATGATTAGAGCCTAAGGCTCTAATTGGCTTAAAAAAATGGTGGGCTCTGGGGCAGAGCACTGTGCCTATAGCCCACCCAGTTGTGTGACATTAGCAAATTATTGTTCGCTAATGTCTTCCTGTTTTTGGGAGGAGACCACCGGGACTTAGGGCTGGGACTCGTGGAGAGAGACGCAGTGATGAAGATAAGTGCGGGGCTGGCAGGCGACGGATGAGGGAGCGAAATGGGTAATAAATAAGGGGGGATGGTAGCGGCGATCGAACGAGCGATGGATGGTGGTAGGGGGGTTTGGTGGTGGTCAGATATATGGCTGGTTGGGTGGTGGCTGGTTGGCTGTCTGGGGGCCACAGGCCACCCTACCCTCCAAGAAATTTGAGCACCAGTCACCATTGCTGCACTCCCAATGGTTGTCAGCATATAAGGACCTAATAGAGCCTGAAACAGCACTTTTAATTTCTTTGTGTGGTTGTAGAGAGTGACAAGTCTCATGGGGACACTTGGCTAGCTTCCTGTCCCTAGCATAAGTCTGATGTAGAACTAAAGTTTCATTCGCCCTTTTGACAATTTTCAATGAAAATTTGATGTTAATCTGCTGCTCCAGATTCCTGTCACTCGTTTTCTGCCAAATGTTGCATTTCCTCTACTACTTTGTAAAAACTGGCGAGTTCCAGTTGAGTGCAAGTAAGAACATGTCTTACATGTCAAATTGCTGTTTGACTCACCATCATAGTGCAGGTATTCTAGGAATTAATCGCTTAAGGACTGCCCCCACAGTTGTACTGCGGCAGGTTGGCTCTCCTGCACAAATGCCCATCATTGTCGGCTCACGCAGGCGCAGGCAGGCATATGCTGCTGGAGGCGTGCCCTTGCGCCCGCTGTACACTGCGGGAGCGTGCCCACAGATCTGGTGGACTCGATGTCCACCGGCAACCCGCGATTGCCTAGTACAAAGGCAGAATGGGGAATGTCATTGCTTAGGCAGCGACTCCCCCCTACAGTTAGAACAGTTAGGACACACCTAGGAAAACCAGTTAACCCCTTGATTGCCCCCTAGTGTTAACCCCTTCCTTGCCAGTGTCATGATGATTTGGGTTCACATAGAGTGTTTGCCATTTGCTGCATACACAACACAGCACTAGTCTGCATGTTAAAGGAATTTTACAGATTGGATGTTATCCAAACTTCACTGGAATTGCCAATATTTGGACTTTAATTTGTACATATGATTTTCTTTGTATTATAACACGTATGTCACAATATAACATGTTTACAAAGAAGGGGTTAAAATTGCCTGTACTGAGGCGCTTCCGAAGCACTTTTCAGATGCATTGGAAGCCCTGCCCATTAATTTCAATGGGCAGAGCGTTTTAGGAGTGCTGTATACAGCAGCATTACCAATCTGCCCCAAAGATAATGCTTGCAGGACTTTTCCTAACGTCCCACAAGCGCACCGCCCCAGTATTAAAAGGCACACTGAAATTAATTGGAGGCGGTTTTCAGGCATTATTTCGATACTATTTCTAGCACTAAAATGCCTTAAAAACCGCCTTAGTGTGAAAGAGGTCTAATATAGATATTGTCTATTTGATATCATATAAAAATGGGAGAAAAATAGAAGTAAACTTTACAGTTTAAGTAGCATCTATTTTATCCTAATGTTGGGAGCACATCGGGTAAAGCCAGAAATTGCACTGAGCAAGCAACAAGCTCCAGACAAAATACACTGTTCAGGGTGACTTAATGTATAGGGGGTAGAGATGTGGGAAGGACTCTTCCCACTTTGTCCCATTACCTTTGGTGGTGGTACCCTGCTGGGTGTGAGGGAAGTTCTTGAATTTGAAATGGTCATAGATTATGATGGCTGGGTCAGGTTTAGAATTTACAACTCCAAAGCATTATCCTGATCACAGTCCAAACACAAAATACATACTGTGGGCACGGGTCCTTATTATAGCCCTTTAGTCAGTCCTTAGAAGGTTCTATAAGGCCATTTTGTATGTGCCACTCATAATCCATGAAGCCATAGTAATAAGGAAACAAATCCCATCTCCTCATGATTAATATTTTAGATTTTATGAGAGATGAAACATATTTCCTCTGATTCTTGTTAAATGACATATGATCCCTGACAGTTCAGTGCCTCAAGGTTGACCGACTTTTTTTCTCTTTTGTAATTTGCAATCACAAAGCCTCGGAGCATTCTTTTGATGGCTTGCGAGGTGTTTACCTTTATTTGTAGTGGCAAGCCTAGAGAATCCTGTCTGAGATTCATTAGCAGTGTGGTGTTAATTCCTCAGATGTACAGGTCTAAGATGCCTGTTCAGACATTGTTACTCTCATACAAATCTGACACCACATTTGTCCATAACACAAACTTCTTATATTATTCTATAAAATATTAATATATATATATATATATAGTAAGATTGGGGTGATTAAACAGTGCCAGTCCCAAACTATATTTTAGGGCAGTGTTTCTCAACCTTTTTTCAGTCAGGCGCCCTTGAAAAAATGTTTCAGTCTTGAGGCACCCCTGTCCAAGACTTGGTTCACGTCGCTGTGTGTTGCGAAACATGCGCAAAATCGCGCTCGTTCTTGACACACAGACAAATGCTCTGCTCTTTAGGGGTGCCATTAATTCTTAATGGTGCCCCATCCATTGGCAAACATGGGTTGCTTTTGTTGTGGCACAAAAAAAAAGAGGGGCGGGGACTTCGTTTCCCGCATTACTGCGGGTAGGGAAATTAATGGGCTGCCCTAGACGCAGCACGCATCCACACAGAACCAAGAGTTTATAAAGTTGTCGGGTTCCTCTATGCGTAAGACCTGTGATAGCCTCCGCTTCCCGAGGTTCCCTTTTATTAGGAAGGTTTAAAAATAGGGCTAGAGAACCAACCCTATATTGACCCTCGTGTGGCCCTGTGTGCTTTTTCTTTTCCTGAGTGTGGTGTGTCCCAGGTATGTATGTGCACGTTTCCTGGTGACTAAGTGATACAAAAAAGAGAAGCAAAAAAAGAGAAAACCTAATTGTTCCAATGTGTCATAAATAGTGATAAACAAATTCAATAGATAAACAGTTCAATAAATTCATAAGTGCTCTCCTATAGATGAAGAAAAAAAAAAGGCTGTGATCGTATTTGATATATATATATAAAACTTCATATCAGAAGGTGGCAGGCTGTATTAATAGTTCCTGTATGGTGTTCACAATATTAGAGTACATATGTAACCAGAATATTCCAAATATGACTTCCTTAATCTCTTTCTTCAAAATATCCTCTGTGCTTCGTTGTTCCCCCCACTTGTATCCCTACTCACCAGATTGATGTCCCCTGAAAGGGGTATGAAGCCTTAGAGATCAGTGGATGCCTTGGGTCACTTACCACAGGTGCAGTCTTGGGGTCCAACAATGTTGTCTGGAGTTCATGTGGGTATGAACGCAGTCCTCCCAGTGGCCGTGAGTCACAGAGTTATGTTGAAAAGGAAAAAAGAAAATAACTCCTCATAGGGTAGTAAATCCTGTATCCCAGGTGGGTTTATTAAAACGTTGAGCACGTCCAATCCTTAGGACTTGGATAGTGCTAATAACAACAGCAGTTTAAAAACACTGGCAAAACGAAAAATTAAAATAAAAAAGTATAATGGAAAAAATGAATGCTCCCTCCGCAGTGTTGGACTGTATTGTGCCGAACAGATACTGGGGGTGGCTAGCGGCCGTATGCGCCGCGGGGTGTGTGGCGTGCCGTTCGCTTGCGTTCCACCAGCAAGCCGCGTCCCTCCCGGAAGCTGTGAGTGGCTGGAGATTCGCGTAGCGTAAGCCTGTGACGTGTGAGCGTGGGTCACCTGACCGGTTTCGTCGTAGGACGTTTTCAAAGGTGCTCAGCACCATTATAATTTTTTATTTTTTTTGCCAGTGTTTTTAAACTGCTGTTGTTATTAGCACTATCCAAGTCCTAAGGATTGGACGTGCTCAACGTTTTAATAAACCCACCTGGGATACAGGGTTTACTACCCTATGAGGAGTTATTTTCTTTTTTCCTTTTCAACACTCTGTGACTCACGGCTACTGGGAGGACTGCGTTCATACCCACATGAACTCCAGACAACATTGTTGGACCCCAAGACTGCACCTGTGGCAAGCGACCCAAGGCATCCACTGATCCCTAAGGCTTCATACCCCTTTCAGGGGACATCAATCTGGTGAGTAGGGATACAAGTGGGGGGAACAACGAAGCACAGAGGATATTTTGAAGAAAGAGATTAAGGAAGTCATATTTGGAATATTCTGGTTACATATGTACTCTAATATTGTGAACACCATACAGGAACTGTTAATACAGCCTGCCACCTTCTGATATGAAGTTTTTTATATATATCAAATAAGATCACAGCCTTTTTTTTTTTTCTTCACCTATAGGAGAGCACTTATGAATTTATTGAACTGTTTATCTATTGAATTTGTTTATCACTATTTATGACACATTGGAACAATTAGGTTTTCTCTTTTTTTGCTTCTCTTTTTTGTATCACTTAGTCACCAGGAAACGTGCACATACATACCTGGGACACACCACACTCAGGAAAAGAAAAAGCACACACGGCCACACAAGGGTCAATATAGAGTTGGTTCTCTAGCCCTATTTTTAAACCTTCCGAATAAAAGGGGACCTCGGGAAGCGGAGGCTATCACAGGTCTTACGCATAGAGGAACCCGACAACTTTATAAACTACACACCACCAATCAGCACAATAGCAGCGCCAACACCTGTACACACACCATAACTATTATTTAACTATCTCCAAATGAGACCACTCAGGGGGCAGCAGCTCGTATATTCAGTCCTAGCGCGGAAAATTTATAACCCAGAACCAAGAGCTTGTTCACATGTCAGGCTGGAGGGGCAGTAAAATCACATGGTTGAGCTGTTTTTACCACCCCCAACTTTTGCCCCTTAAGCTGCAGAGGCAACAGCTGGGGGTGTAAACATGCTGTGGCTGCAGCTGGAGGTATACCCAGGGTGAATGGGGCTTAAAACAGGTGGTGAGGAGGCAAGATATGCCTCTTTATTGGCTGACAAATGCCCCTGAAAAGCGATATGAACACAAATTGCTTCTCAGATAAGCAGCAGTCCTTGCTGCTATCTCGAACAAGCCCTACAAAAGTAGTTGTGATTGTACAGGAATAGGGGGGTCAGGCTTAAAAGTAACATACATACAGACAGATGCGCATGGACACAAACAGGCACACGTACAAACACACCCAGTGTGTGTGTGTTTGTACGTGTGTCTGTTTGTGTGCGTGCGCATCTGTCTGTATGTATGTTACTTTTAATCCTGACCCCCCTATTCCTGTACAATCACAACTACTTTTGTCACACACACACTAACAGACATGTGTACACATGCACACATACACTGAAAGAAGAACTGTCAAAGCTGCACAACAACCAATCAGATCCAGAGTGCTGTAGCCATGAATGGAGGATGTGGGGTGTCAGTGACTATGACAGCTGGTTATTCATAGCAGAGCCCCCCCCCTCACCACCTTACCCTTGGCCTCGCAGTCAGCGCAGTACTTGTTGTCCTCCTCCCTCAGCATACGAGACAGGATGGCCTGGTGCTGCTCATTCAGCTTCAGGGTCTTCTCCCTCTCTGAGCGGGTGGCCATGTCTGCGGGCAGGGGAGCAGTGTCGGTCACGGTGGCTCTAACCTTTCTTCTTCCCCCTCAGGGAAAAGCGCGCCAGGCAGAGTTCAGGACAGTACCCGTGGCTCTCACGTCACAGAAGCAGTGCGTGTGCCCGACCCTCCCAAAGCAACCGATGACGTATTCGGTTGGCATGACGCGGTCGGGAGGCCCGCACATCCAGCACAGCTTCCCGAGTGCCGGGAAGTGAGTTTTACACAGTGGACCGGCACCGCTGAAAAGACAAATGATAACGAAGTGCCCAGCAGTAGTGTTACATCAGATAGCAGCCATAGCTGCCAATATTTGGGGTCATTTTGCCGCGGCACACCTGGGGACTCTTCAGGGCACACCAGTGTGCTGCGGCACACTGGTTGAGAAACTTTGTTTTAGGGCATATCAGCACACTTTTATTTAAAAGCAAGTCTAAGTTCATACAGATAGATCTTCCCACACTTCTCACCATCACATGCCATGTTTCCTGGATCTCTTGAGGCAGCTTTACTCGGCAGGGTCTTCCTGGCCAAAAAAAAACATTCAAGTGTTTATGCGCAGGTACTGTATCTTAGCTCTTGCGCCTTTCCTCGCAGCCCCCTAGCTGAGTTGCCCCTCCTGGACTCTCTATGTCAGGCTTCTGTCCCAACCTGGATATCATGGTGTACCAGCAACTCACGGCTCCCTTCACACACTGACCACCTCGAGGGGGTTGGAGCCCTGACCTCTAATTATGGCTCTAATATAATATATAATATAATAATATAATCACCCTGAACATACCATCCCCACCATAAAACATGGCTGTGGCAGCATCATGTTATAGGGGTGCTTTTTCCAGCAGGGACAGGGAAGCTGGTTAGAGTTGATGGGAAGATGGATGGAGAAAAGTCTGCAAAAGACTTAAGACTGGGGAGGAGGTTCACCTTCAAGCAGGACAACAACCCTAAACATACAGCCAGAGCTACAATGGAATGGTTTAGATCAAATGGCCCAGTCAAAGCCCAGACCTAAATCCCATTGAGAATCTGTGGCAAGACTTGAAAATTACTATTCACAGACACTCTCCCCATCCAATGTGACAGAGCTTAAGCTATTTTGCAAAAAATAATGGGCAAAAATGTCTCTCTCTAGATGTGCAAAGCTGGTAGAGACATACCGAAAAATACTTTTTGCGCTGTAATCGCAGCGAAAGGTGGTTCTACAAAGTATTGAATGAGGGGGGCTGAATACAAACACACTTTTCACATATTTATTTGTAAAATAAATTGAAACCCATGTATCATTTTCCTTCCACTTCACAATTATGTGCCACTTTGTGGTGGTCTATCACATAAAATCACAAAAAAATAAATTAAAATTGTTGGTTGTAACATGACAACATTTGTAAAATTTAAAGGGGTGTGCCTTTTTCAAGGCACTGTATGTACTATGTGTGTATTTGATTATGTACAGCATGTATAGGAATGCATCAGTGCTAATCTATTTGCTATTACTGTTTGCTACAGAAAAATTATAAGGAGGTATATTTGCTTGTTTTAAACCTTTGTTTATTTCTTAAAGCGGAGGTGCTGACTTTAAAAAAATGGACACTTACCTGTCCAGCACGCCCTCAATGTCAGCAGACGAGGCTGAGCAATCGCTCGGTCCTCGTCTGCTTCCGCCGCCATCCTCGGTGAGGGAATCAGGCAGTGAAGCCTTGCGGCTTCACTGTCCGATTCCCTACTGTGCATGCGCATGCGCACTGTCACTGGTCCCCGCTCTCTCCTGGGAACAGTGTTTCCCAGAAGACAGCAAGGGGGGGACATCACAAGGCTGGACTTCGGCGGCAGTCAGAACCCAGAAGTGGTGCAAATACCTGTCTCAGACAGGTATCTGCACCCCCTCCCCCTGAAAGGTGCCAAATGTGACACCGGAGGGGGGAGGGATCCAAAAAGCGGAGGTTCACTTTTTGTGTGAACCTCCGCTTTATCCACTTAACCCCCGGACCATATTGCTGGTCAGAGACCAGAGCACTTTTTGCGATTCGGCACTGCATTGCTTTAACTGACAATTGCGCGGTCGTGCGACTTGGCGCCCAAACAAAATTGGCGTCCTTTTTTTTTACCACAAATAGAGCTTTCTTTTGGTGGTATTTGATCACCTCTGCGGTTTTTAGTTTTTGCACTATAAACAAAAATAGGAGTGACAATTTAGGAAAAAATGAATATTTTTAACTTTTTGCTATAATAAATATCCCCCAAAAAATATATAAAAAACATTTTTTTTCCTCAGTTTAGGCCCATACGTATTCTTCTACATATTTTTCGTAAAAAAAAAAAAAAATCACAATAAGCGTTTATTGATTGGTTTGCGCAAAAGTTATAGCGTTTACAAAATAGCGGGTAGTTTTATGGCATTTTTATTAATATTTTTTTTTACTAGTAATGGCGGCGATCAGCGATTTTTTTCGGTACTGCGACATTATGGCGGACACTTTGGACACCTTTGACACAGTGTCACTGCCACTGGCAGTGAAGGGGAAGGGGTTAAGTATGTTCCCTGGGTGTGTTCTAACTGTAGGGGGGGTGGACTCACTAGGGGAAATGACTGATGGCTGTTCATACATTGTATAAACAGACGGTCAGGCATTTCTCCCCTGTGTTTACACACACAGCTCCCAGTCCCCGCTCTGTAACGAGCAATCGCGGGTGCCCGGCGAACGAGGTGCTGAGTGAGGTGAGGTTATACTACGTGCTCTCACCCAGCAGAGCCGACCTGCCGCCGTAAAACTGGCGGCGGCTGGTCGGCAAGTAGTTAAAGCGGAGGTTCACCCTTAAAACAACTCTGTGTCATCCCATCCAGCATACTGGCGCTGACGCTGTTTTTTTTTTTTTTAAATCTTTGTACTTACTGTTTAATTGATAATTTTATTTTGTCCCTACCACGGTTGAATGGCACGTCTATGGAGCGTCACGGCTTCCGAAAATACCCGACTAGCACTCATGTGTATTCCCAGCGCTATACGGCGCCTGCGCACAGACCTAGGAGCTGACTGCACAGGCGCCGTATATATCCGAGTCCAATGGCTATGGCACTTCACACCCTCCGAAAAAAGCCGAAATAGGACTCGGACATAGGCGTGCGCAAAGGGTGTGCCAGGTGTGCCTGGGCACACCCTAATCACCTTGTATGCTGCAGATGCCCCCTGTTTAGACCAATGATATTTCGCCAAAAAAAATGAAAAAAAAATTATATAATAATAATAAAAAAAATTGTAAAAAAATAATAATAATAAAAATGTAATTGTAAAAAATAATAAAAAATAAATTTGTAAAAATAAAAACTACTGACACCGTCCACTGCCCCATGGACACCAAACTCTGCTTTACTGACATAATAGGGCTCCTAAAAAATATATATAAACAAATTAAATTATAAAGAGATAGTAATTAAAAATAATTATAAAATAAAATAAAATAGTAAAAAATAATAAAAAATGAAATAGTAAAAATAAAAATTACTGACACTGTCCACTGCCCCACTGACATCCAAACTCTGCCCTAATGACATCATCCACTGCTCTACTGACACCGGCAGTATATACTGTACACACATGCACAGGCATATGTGTTTGAGCTTAGGGGTGCACACCCTAATGTAATAGGCTGCGCACACCTATGGACTCGGATATATACGGCGCCTGCGCAGTCAGCTCCTAGGTCTGTGCGCAGGCACCGTATAGCGCCGGGAATACACGAGTGCTAGTCGGCTATTTTCGGAAGCCGTTCAACCGCGGTAGGGACAAAATAAAATTATCAATTAAACAGTAAGTACAAAGATAAAAAATAAAAAAAACAGCATACTGGCGCTGACGCCAGTATGCTGGATGGGATGACAAAGAGTTGTTTTAACCACTTCCCGACCGCCCACCGCAGGTATACGTCGGCACTTTGAAGATGGATATCTCGGTAACGGCAGCAGCTGCTGCCACAACCGAGATATCCATCTCTTCTGTGGGCGGTCGGGTAAACGATAATGGCGGTCTCCGCGGCGGAATCGTCCGCGAGATCGCCGTTATCGGTGGCGGGCGAGAGCGTCCCCCCCCCTCCCGCTGCGCTCCCGCGCTCTCCGCCGCTTACCTCCGGCCAGCGGCGGAAATGATGTAATTGCCAGAAATCTTCAGAAACAGAAGAGACATCATTCATGGCCATTTTGAGGTTTTTTGACATCTGGAGGATTACAAGGGGTTTACATTCCTTGGAGTGGTTTTCTCAGTGAAGCATGCGAGTAGCCACCCACCTGCCTGCATGTAGACTGATCTCAAAAAATGAGCAGCCTTGGATTCTAGGCGTAAGTAAATGCTACATGAATCCAAATCTGCCCTTACTCAAAATAACCACGGTGTTAGAAAAAAATATATAATGTTTGGGGGTTTTAAGTAATTTTATAGCAAAAAAAAATGTTTTAGTCTCGTAAACACCGAATCTCAAAAACAGGCCCGGGGCTAAAGTGGTTAAGGGTGAACCTCCACTTTAAGTTTCTTCCGAGTTTCTGGCCTAGGCCAAAATGATGTAATTGCCAGAAATCTTGACAGAAGTTTTCATGGCCATTTTGTTTTTCATCTGGAGGAGGGGAGGAGTGGTTTTCTCAGTGAAGCATGCCCACCCACCTGCCTGCATGTCTGAGGGCAGTTGGATTCCAGGAAGTAAATGCTACACGAATCATCTGCCCTTACTCAAAATAACCACGGTTAGAAATGCTAGGGTATGTTTTTCAAGGTGATTTCTCTACAAAATAAAGAATGGAGACATGGATGGGTGAGTTTACTGTAAATGTTAAAAACGAATGAAATAGTGTTTTCAGTTTACGGTGCTCAGATACAGTTATGTTCCTCTTTAAAGAAGACTCCCAGTACAGTTACACTTACTGTTTAGCCTCCAGCCCCCACTCCCCAGCTTATTTTCACTTGTTCCTACTTCGTCAAGATCTTAGATGTGTGGCCTCCTTAGTGCTACACTGCCCCCTGTCAACATTTTCTCCTTGGGGGGCCTATGTGTGCATAGCAATTTTCACTGAGCCCTGCAGGGAGACTATACTCCTATGTGAATAAGCAGTTATACTTTAAACTAGAAAATATCACACGTTTTCTACTAAACTTTCTTTTCTCCCTTTCATGGACAGTTCCAGGTACATGAAAGATCTCAGAGTAGTCAGTAAAGAAGACTTTCCAGGATTTCCTTCTGAAAAATGTAAATGTATGGAGGTAAACATAAGCTATGGTATATAAATCATTTACATTTGCTTAACCGCTTAAGCCCCGGACCATTTTGGTGGTTAAAGACCGGGCTACTTTTTGTGATTCGGCACTGCGTTGCTTTAACTGACAATTGTGCGGCCATGTGATGTGGCTCCCAAACCAAATTGACGTCCTATTTTTCCCACAAATAGAGCTTTCTTTTGGTGGTATTTGATTACCTCTGTGGTTTTTATTTTGCGCTATAAACAAAAAAAGAGCGACAATTTGGAAAAAAATTGAATATTTTTTACTTTTTGCTATAATAAATATCCCCCAAAAATATATCTAAAAATGATTTTTTTCCACAGTTTAGGCCGATACATATTCTTCTACATATTTCTTTGTTTGGTTTGCGCAAAACTTATAGCTTTTTCAAGATAGGGGATTGTTTTATGGAATTTTCATTAATATTTTTTTTTACTAGTTATGGCAGCGATCAACAATTTTTATCATGACTGCGACATTATTGCACTCACATCGGACACTTTTGACACCTTTTTGGGACCATTGTCATTTTTACAGCGATCAGTGCTATAAAAATGCACTGATTACTGTAAAAATAGCACTGGCAGTACAGGGGTTAACCACTAGGTGGCACTGCAGGGGTTAAGTGTTCCCTAGGAAGTGATTCTTACTGTTAGGGGGCGTGGCCACACGTGACACATCACTGATGACCGTTCCCAACCACTGGGAATGGTCATCAGTGACAGTGTCACTATGCAGAATAGGGGAATGCCTTGTTTACAAAGGCATTTTCCAGTTCTGCTATTGCCGACCGCAATCGCGGATATCCCGGGAACATAGAGTTCCTGGGACCTGCAGCCGCACTCACGAGGCAAGCAGGGAGGACACACGCCCCAGGCGGCAAGTGCGCCCTCGCTGGGCGGCAGATTCAAATGGACGTACCTGTATGCCAATCTGCCTGCCTGTGCCATTCTGTCGACGTAAATAGGCGGTCAGCGGTCGGCAAGTGGTTAAACAGCAGTGGGGTTGATTTACTAAAGGCAAATAGTAATAATGTGCACTGCAAGTGTACTGCAAGTGCAGTTGCTCTAGATCTGAGAGACAGAGCAATCATCAATGGGGCAGATTAACAAGGCATTTAATCCTTTTACACACACATGGCAGCTACCACAACATGTGTTAATGGAAATATGAACTGCTGTTGCAGTTCTGACCTCTATATAATGTCTGTAAAACCCACTGCCATGCCTGGACAGGAATGTAACAGAGTTTACAACACAATAGCACCCTACAGAGGCAAAAGATTGCTCAGCTTAAAGGAGTTGTAAATGAAAAAATAATTTCACTTTAAAGCGGATGGCCCATTGAAACTTACCTCTCCTGGAGTCCAGCGGCGTCCGCAGCAGAGGACGAGCAATCGCTCGTCTCTCTGCTGCTCCCCCCTCCATCCACGGTGAGGGAACCAGGAAGTGAAGCGCTGCGGCTTCACTGCCTGGTTCCCTACGGCGCATTCGCGAGTCGCGCTGCGCCTGCCGATTGGCTGCCGCTGAGTGCTGGGAGCCGAGAGTTCCCAGCACACAACGGAAAAAAAAACGACTTTTGCCCGAGACTGCGGGCCGGAAGTGGGTAAAGATACCTGTCTTTAGACAGGTATCTGCACCCCCCTCCCCCCTGAAAGGTGTCAAATGTGACACCGGAGGGGGGGAGGGTTCCGATCAGCGGATCTTCACTTTAGGGTGGAGATCCGCTTTAATGCAATCTATTAGTGACCACCATGCGAGCTCTCACATGACCGCGGTTACTAATTACGGGGAGGACCGAGACAGCTACCGAGGGACCCCAGAAGACGTGTATCGGGGCCACTCTGTGCAAAACGAACTGCACAGTGGAGGTAAGTATGACATGTTTGTTATTTTAAATGAAAAAAAATGTTTCCTGTACAAACGCTTTAATGTTGTTTTAAGGAAAGACAAGAAAAATGGTGCAAGAAAATATTTACAAAAGACAATATCATGACAAAACTGACAATGAGCAATAGTAAAACAAAATGGATTGAAAACGAAAGAAACACAAAGTGATTGTAGACCTTTATTTTGTTATTTTTTATTAAAATAACAAACATGATATACTTACACAGAGTGGCTCCGAATTTCCTTTTCTGGGGTCCCCCACTGGCAATCTGGCTCCATTTTTTCTCTGAGTGTCCCGATAGCAAGTCACTTGCTTAGCACTCATGTGGGCTCGTTCCTGAGCTAGGCTGTGTGCATCCAGAGAATACATTAAGGTTAAAAAAAACTTTTTTGTTTTAACCAATGTTCTCCTGGTCCTTGATTCCTTGAAGAGTCTAATTTGCTTGCAGACCACAGTAAGGCGGCGTACACACGACCGAGGTTCTCGCTAGAAACCAGCGAGAACCTCGCTGGAAGCTGCATTCCAGCGAGAACCTTGGCCGTGTGTACGCTCCTGGCTCGCCCCGCCCGTCGGGAATCCCGTCGAGCGAATAGAGAGCAGGCTCTCTATTTGCTCGACGGCCCGCCTGGATGAATGACTGGTTGCCATTCCCGACGGGCGGGTCGCCGATTTCGACTGCCGGCCGAGAGCCTCGACGGGCGGAACGATGTGTTCCGCCCGTCGAGGTTCTCGTACGTGTGTACACCGCCTAAGTCCAATCTGATATGTCAGAGTCACCAGCTTTCAGAAATGAATCTTAGCATTCCTTCACAGTTCCAGTGGTAAACAGTAGCCCAGAGCTACAAAAAGAGTCACTTTTATGGTTCGTGTGGTGGGTGGTATCAGAATTAACACAACCTTTTAAAAAGTCTGAGGGGATGGAAGCGGTGTTGAAGTTTTTGGTCCGACAAAGAAAAGATATTATAGAACAGAAAGATATTTTGATTTGTTAGAGACGAAATATGATATATAATATTATGCATGTCTCACTTAGGAGGGATAATGTGTTTTGTTAGCTTGCTAGACCTTGTAGCATAGGTGTGTTTGATGTCTACCTTATTGGCATCTTCCCATACTTTAGTATGACACATTTTTATGAAGGTGTTTATGGATTATATGGAGATTTTGGCTTTTGTAGTTTATGTCAATAAAAAAACAGACTCATGCCTTGTACACACAACCGGTTTTTCCATCGGATAAAAAAACGATGGTTTTCCAGACAGAATTCCTCTCAGCCTGCCTTGCATAAACACGCACAGACAAAAGTCCGCCCATCCAAAGAGTGGTGACGTACAACGTGTATGACGGCATTATAAAGGGGAAGTTACATTCCTACGGTGCCACCCTTTGGGCTGCTTTTGCTGATCCTCGTGTTAGTAAAAGTTTGGTGAGAGACAGTTTGCCCTTTTCAGTCTTCGTGCTTTTCAGTCCATTACAGTGCAACAAATGTTGCTATCTCCATTACAAACGCTAGTCTTACCAGACCGAGCGATTTCGTCTCGTACTTGATTCTGAGCATGCACGTTTTTTTGCCCGTCGGAAAACCATACAGACGAACGGTTTTCCCACCAGGATTTTTCCTGACGGGAAAAAATAAATCCTGCTCTTATTTTTGTCCGGCAGTTTTCCCATCGGAAAAAAACGATCGTGTGTACGAGGCATCAAGGGTATGTAGTCCTGAGTTGTTCTGCAGATGGTGAGCTGTGTTTTAGTGGAGGTTTTATGAAATGTGTTGCCTGCTCTAGTTGCTCACCACAGACAAGAGTTTGAGGCGCCGTACACACGGCCGAGGTTCTCGCTGAAAACCAGCGAGAACCTCGCTGGAATGCACATTCCAGCGAGGACCTCGGCCGTGTGTACGGTCCGGCGAGCTTCCCGTCGGGAAGCCCGTCGAGCCGAAATAGAGAGCACGCTAGAATGGCTGGTTGCTCCCGACGGGCGGGTCGCTGAATTCGACGGCCGGGAGAGAACCTCGACGGGCGGAACGATGTGTTCTGCCCGTCGAGGTTCTCTGCCGTGTGTACACGGCCTAAAACCTGGCCATTTTTTTCCCCATTTAGACCTCACACCACTCCATTTTCTGTGTTTTAGAATTATGTTCGTTAGGACTAAGCTATAAATAGGAGCTCAGTCTATCCATTATTGATTCCCAGATATGTGAATCTTTCTGCTGCCACTTTTTTTTGTGTGGTTAAAAAACAATCATGTCATTTGTTACTGTAAGCTACACAACAATTATTTCTTGTACTAGCCAGTACTAGTCTGGAGGAATGCTTCTTATCAGGGGAGGACTGGCAGCCTTAGGCCTGGGGGGCAAGTCCAATCAAGTGGCCCACTGAACCACAAATCAGCTCGCCATCCATGTCCACATGGTTTTATAACGGATGATTGATGTTATGAAGCAAGACAAATATGATACAATGTAGTAATTAAAAAAGTGCAGATCGTGCCTGTTAATGCATCTTGATCAGTGCCCATCAGTGCAGCCTGATCATTGTCCATTAATGCAGTGCAAACACCTTCACCTTCTTCTTTATCACTGCCCCCTCAGTTGTTGTTCCCCTGTATCACCTTTAAATTTCCCACTTGTCAGCTTCATGTATTACTGTCCCCCCGACCCCCACTTGTTGGCTTTGTGTATTAATGTGACAGTAATAAATTAGGCTGACAAGTTGGGGACAGCAGTGGCGGCTGGTGGTCGAAATTGCCACCACTGCGCCATCAAACGCAGCCACTGTACCCATCAATTGCTGACACTGTGCCCATCAATTGCTGCCAGTGTGCCCCATCAAATGCTGCCAGTGGTCCCTTTAATTTTCGCTACTGTGCCCCATCAGATGCTGCCAGTGTGACAATCAATTCTTGCTACTGTGCCAAATGCTGCCAGTGTGACAATCAATTGTCGCTACTGTGCCCCATCAGATGCTGCCAGTGTGCCCATCAATTCCCGCTACTGTGCCAAATGCTGCCAGTGTTCCAATCAATTACCACTACTGTGCCCCATCAGATGCTGCCAATGTGCCTATCAATTGCCGCTACTGTGCCACATCAGATGCTGCCAGTGTTCCAATCAATTACCACTACTGTGCCCCATCAGATGCTGCCAATGTGCCTATCAATTGCCGCTACTGTGCCAAATGCTGCCATTGTTCCAATCAATTACCACTACTGTGCCCCATCAGATGCTGTCAATGTGCCTATAGATTGCCGCTACTGTGCCCCATCAGATGCTGCCAATGTGCCTATCAATTGCCGCTACTGTGCCACATCAGATGCTGCCAGTGTGACAATCAATTGCCGCTACTGTGCCACATCAGATGCTGCCAGTGTGACAATCAATTGCCGCTACTGTGCCACATCAGATGCTGCCAGTGTGACGATCAATTGTCGCTACTGTGCCCCATCAGATACTGCCACTGTGCCATCAAACGCAGCCACTGTACCCATCAATTGCTGACACTGTGCCCATCAATTGCCACCAATTTTCCCCCCATCAAATGCTGTAAGTGGTCCAGTCAATTGCTGCTACTGTGCCCCATCAGATACTGCCACTGTGCCACATCAGATGCTGCCAGTGTGCCCATCAATTGTTGCTACTGTGCCCCATCAGATGCTGCTACTGTGCCATCAAACGCAGCCACTGTACCCATCAATTGCTGACACTGTGCTCATCAATTGCTGCCGCTGTGCCCCATCAGAATGCCAGTGTGCCAATCAATTGCCGCTACCGTACCCATGATCAAATGCTGCCAGTGCCAGTGTGAGTGTGCCCATCAATTGCCGCTACTGTGCCCCATCAGAGTGCCAGTGTGCCAATCAATTGCCACTACTGTGCCCCATGATCAAATGCTGCCAGTGCCAGTGTGAGTGTGCCCATCAATTGCTGCGACTAACACTGTGCCCCATCAGAAGCTGCTATTTGTCACCTGATCATCACCAGTTCCATTTGCTTTGCTAACCTTTTAATCTGGACTGTCACTCTGGTCTGATGAGGCAGACTTCAACCAGCGCCGGTCTTCTGCTCTTCTTGGTTCCTTCCCTGGTCCGGGCACAGGCAGGCAGTCGGGCGGGAGGAGGAACCTGCAGGTCAGATGTCGTGCATACCCGGGCTGCAGCCTGAAATGCACTGTGGCCTGTAGGTCGGGAGGTCGGGATGGACCGGGAACAACTGAGCCGAGCCGGTGATCTTAGGGGCCACATGACCTTCCTACAGGGCCGGCCTTAGGTGTTCAATCCTGTGGCCCCCCCCCCCCCAGACCGCTACACACTAAACTACCCACAGACCACTACACAATGACCGCTACACAATACACTACCCACAGACCACTACACAATACACACTGACCGCTACACAAACTGCCCACAGACCGCTACACAATAAACTACCCACTGACCGCTACACAATACACTACCCACAGACCGCTACACAATACACACTGACCGCTACACAATACACTACCCACAGACCGCTACACAATACACTACCCACAGACCGCTACACAATACACTACCCACAGACCGCTACACAATACATACTGACCGCTACACAATACATACTGACCGCTACACAATACACTACCCACAGACCGCTACACAATACACTACCCACAGACCGCTACACAATACACTACCCACAGACCGCTACACAATACATACTGACCGCTACACAATACGTACTGACCGCTACACAATACACTACCCACAGATCGCTACAAAATACACACTGACCGCTACACAATACACTACCCACAGACCGCTACACAATACACTACCCACAGACCACTACACAATACACTACCCACAGACCGCTACACAATACACTACCCACAGACCGCTACACAATACACTACTCACAGACCGCTACACAATACACTACCCACAGACCACTACACAATACACTACCCACAGACCGCTACACAATACACTACCCACAGACCGCTACACAATACACTACCCACAGATCGCTACACAATACATACAGACCGCTACACAATACATACTGACCGCTACACAATACACTACCCACAGATCGCTACACAATACACACTGACTGCTACACAATACACTACCCACAGACCGCTACACAATACACTACCCACAGACCGCTACACAATACACTACCCACAGACCGCTACACAATACACTACCCACAGACCGCTACACAATACATACTGACCGCTACACAATACATACTGACCGCTACACAATACATACTGACCGCTACACAATACACTACCCACAGATCGCTACACAATACACACTGACCACTACACAATACACTACCCACAGACCGCTACACAATACAGTACCCACAGACCGCTACACAATACAGTACCCACAGACCGCTACACAATACACTACCCACAGACCGCTACACAATACACTACCCACAGACCGCTACACAATACACTACCCACAGACCGCTACACAATACACTACCCACAGGCCGCTACACAATACACTACCCACAGACCGCTACACAATACACTACCCACAGACCGCTACACAATACATACTGACCGCTGCACAATACATACTGACCGCTACACAATACACTACCCACAGATCGCTACACAATGCAAACTGACCGCTACACAATACACTACCCACAGACCACTACACAATACACTACCCACAGACTGCTACACAATACAGTACCCACAGACCGCTACACAATACACTACCCACAGACCACTACACAATACACTACCCACAGACCGCTACACAATACACTACGCACAGACCGCTACACAATACATACTGACCGCTACACAATACATACTGACCGCTACACAATACACTACCCACAGATCGCTACACAATACACACTGACCGCTACACAATACACTACCCACAGACCGCTACACAATACACTACCCACAGACCGCTACACAATACACTACCCACAGACCGCTACACAATACACTACCCACAGACCGCTACACAATACATACTGACCGCTACACAATACATACTGACCGCTACACAATACACTACCCACAGATCGCTACACAATACACACTGACCACTACACAATACTCTACCCACAGACCGCTACACAATACAGTACCCACAGACCACTACACAATACAGTACCCACAGACCGCTTCACAATACACTACCCACAGACCGCTACACAATACACTACCCACAGACCGCTACACAATACACTACCCACAGACCGCTACACAATACACTACCCACAGACCGCTACACAATACACTACCCACAGACCGCTACACAATACACTACCCACAGGCCGCTACACAATACACTACCCACAGACCGCTACACAATACACTACCCACAGACCGCTACACAATACACTACCCACAGACCGCTACACAATACATACTGACCGCTACACAATACATACTGACCGCTACACAATACACTACCCACAGATCGCTACACAATACACACTGACCGCTACACAATACACTACCCACAGACCACTACACAATACACTACCCACAGACCGCTACACAATACAGTACCCACAGACCGCTACACAATACACTACCCACAGACCGCTACACAATACACTACCCACAGACCGCTACACAATACACTACCCACAGACCGCTACACAATACATACTGACCGCTACACAATACATACTGACCGCTACACAATACACTACCCACAGATCGCTACACAATACACACTGACCGCTACACAATACACTACCCACAGACCGCTACACAATACACTACCCACAGACCGCTACACAATACACTACCCACAGACCGCTACACAATACACTACCCACAGACCGCTACACAATACATACTGACTGCTACACAATACATACTGACCGCTACACAATACATAATGACCGCTACACAATACACACTGACCGCTACACAATACACTACCCACAGACCACTACACAATACACACTGACCGCTACACAATACAAACTGACCGCTACACAATACATACTGACCGCTACACAATACACTACTCACAGATCGCTACACAATACACACTGACCGCTACACAAACTGCCCACAGGCCGCTACACAAACTGCCCACAGACCGCTACACAATACACTACCCACAGACTGCTACACAATACACTACCCACAGACCGCTACACAATACACTACCCACAGAACGCTACACAATACACACTGACCGCTACACAATACACACTGACCGCTACACAAACTACCCACAGACCACTACACAATAAACTACCCACAGACCGCTACACAATACACCCTGACCACTACACAATACACTACCCACAGACCACTACACAATAAACTACCCTCAGACCGCTACACAATACACACTGACCGCTACACAATACACTACCCACAGACCACTACAAAATACACACTGACCACTACACATTGACCACTACACAATACACTACCCACAGACCACTACACAATAAACTACCCACAGACCGCTAACACAATACAATACCCACAGACCACTACACAATAAACTACCCACAGACCGCTACACAATACACTACCCACAGACCGCTACACAATAAACTACCCACAGACCACTACACAATAAACTACCCACAGACCGCTACACAATACACTACCCACAGACCACTACACAATAAACTACCCACAGGCCGCTACACAATAAACTACCCACAGACCGCTACACAATACATACTGACCGCTACACAATACACACTGACCGCTACACAATACACACTGACCGCTACACAAACTACCCACAGACCGCTACACAATACACACTGACACTACAGCATTGGTGCCTTTTACTATAGAGGCATTGGTGGACTACAAGGCCCAGCATTTTACTATAGGGGGCTCTGGTGGACTACAAGGCCCAGCATTTTACTATAGGGGGCTCTGGTGGACTACAAGGCCCAGCATTTTACTATAGGGGCTCTGGTGGAATACAAGGCCCAGCATTGTACTATAGGGGGCTCTGGTGGACTACAAGGCCCATCATTTTACTATAGGAGGCACTTGTGGACTACAACGACCAGCATTTTAGTCCCACCAGAGCCCCCTATAGTAAAATGCTGGGCCTTGTAGTCCACCAGAGCCCCCTATAGTAAAATGCTGGGCCTTGTAGTCCACCAGAGCCCCCTATAGTAAAATGCTGGGCCTTGTAGTCCACCAGAGCCCCCTATAGTAAAATTCTGGGCCTTGTAGTCCACCATGCCTCCTATAGTAAAAGGCCCAGCATTTTACTATGGAGGCATCACACGTTACACACTGACTTTCTGGTGACATAGAGGAGGGGGGGTAAGCTGACCTGACAGATGAGCCCTCAGCAGACACACATCGGGAGGCAGGACTCCAGAAGCAAGCAGGCACGATCAACGAATCTACAGTGCAGCCCCGCCTCCACACATGACCAGCACCAGCTCAGCATGGCCATTCACAGACCCCCATGCCTGCTTCCCGGAATGCCCCGCCCCGCACATCGCACATGGCCCGATCGGCCAATCACAGAGCACCCCTAAGGCCGGCTCTGCCTTCCTACAACTCCCACAATGCAGCGTGGCAGCAGCCAGACAATCGGCGGCCGTTGCTGCAGAGTTTTAGCAAAAAACAGCGGACCGCGGCCGTTTTAAAGATAATGTGAGCGGCCCGGGGGGCAATATCCACTTTTCCACCTGGCCCCTTATAGTTATACACTTAATTTGCACATCACTTTCAAGAATCTCTGGCTACACTAAAAGCAAATCCAATAAATAAAATGTACCTGTTATGTAGCCTAGTAAACTGATGTGCTACACTTTTCAGTATATTATCCCATAAGTATAAGCCCATAATATAAATGCCTTTATTTGTTATGGATAATAACAGAAATTTTACTATGTGTTGATTTCATTACTGGCAAACACCTTAGATAAATGGGAAGTTATTACCTGAGGCCGCGTACACACGTCCGAGAACCTCGTTGTGTTCCACCCGACGAGGTTCCCGATGAGCGGTCGAAAAAGCTTGTTGAGCCAAAGTCCTCATTGAACAACGAGGAAAGAACCTCGGCAGAATATGTCTCCCAGCGAGCTTCTCGCTGGATTCTGCTGAGAAGCTCGGTCGTGTGTACGGGGCCTGACTCTTTTTTTCTGGCAGGTTCCCTCCATCTTTTCAACCTCCTCTATAATGTGCCAACAAGGCAGAGCAAAGAAGAGGTCCAGAGCTTGCTGATGGAGGAGTAAGACAAGTATTACACGTTAATCATCAACCCTGAAAGTTAAAATAAGTTCACCTTTTGGGAAAAAATAATAAATGCACATATTTCTGCAGGGAAAAAAATGTGCATTCATAATTTTTTCCTTAACCACTTGACAACTGGGCACTTAGGCTGCATACACACGATCAAATCTGTCTGCTGGAAACGGTCTGCCAGACCGTTTCAGCAGACAGTTTCGATCGTGTGTACGGGCAAACAGACGGATTTGGGCAGCCGACAGATTTCAAAAATGCTTTGAAATCTGTCGGCTGGGAACCCGTCGGCCCGACATGTCTGCTGGTTAGTACGCTAACCAGCAGACATATCTGCTCGCACATGCGTCGAATGGATTCGACGCATTGCGCAAAAGTGTTTTACTTCCTGGTGCGGTGACATGGCGGCGTCAACATCACCGCCACGTCACCGCCACGTCACCGCGATGTCTGCCGGCGGGGATTTTGGTTTGATCGTGTGTACATGATTTTTCACACAAATAGAGCTTTCTTTTGGTGGTTTTTCATCACCATTGGGTTATTTATTGTTGGCGCTATAAGAGAAAAAAGACTGAAAATTCAGTAAAAAAGTGAACTTTTCTTTTTTTCTATTATAACAATTAGCAAATTAGTATTTTTTTTTTTAATGAATGTTGGCCAAAATTTATACTGCTACATATCTTTGGTAAACATAAGTACAAATTGGTGCATATTATCTGGTCTTTGTGAAAGTTATAGAGTCCACAATGGTGCCAATATCTGAAAATTGATCACACCTGAAGTACTGACGGCCTATCTAATTTCTTGAGACCCTAACATGCCAGAAAAGTACAAATGCCCCCCAAATTACCCCTTTTTGGAAAGAAGACATTTCAAGGTATTTAGAAAAAGGCATTGTGAGTTTTTTGAAGTTGTCATTTTTTTCCCACAATTCTTTGCAATATCAAGATTTTTTTTTTTCTTTTACTTTTTTCACACAATTGTCATATTAGCAGGTTATTTCTCACACAAAGCATATGCATACCACAAATTACACCCCAAAACACATTCTGCTATTCCTCCCGAGTATGGCAATACCACGAGTGAGACTTTTACACAGCGTGGCCACATAGAGAGACCCAACATGCAGGGAGCACCTTCAGGGGTTCTGGAGCACCCAAGCCAATTCTGACATTTCTCTCCTACATGTAAAAACCATAATTTATTTCCTAGAAAAGTGCATATATGTTTTTTTTTTTTTTGTTTTTTTTTAGAAAAGACCTTAGAGAATACAATGGTGGTCAATGCAACTTTTTATCTCGCACTGTATTTGCGCAACAATTTTTCTAACACGTTTTTTCCGGGAAAAAAAATACAGTAGAGTTAGCAAAATGTTTTTGCATAATATGAAACATGAAGTTACGCCGAGTAAATAGATACCCAACATGTCACCCTTCAAAATTGCACGAGCTTGTGGAATGGCGCCAAACTTCGCTACTTAAAAATCCCCATAGGCGACGCTTTAAATATTTTTACTGGTTACATATTTTTAGTTACAGAAGAGGTCTAGGGCCAAAATTATTGCTCTCGCTCTAATGTTCGCAGCGATACCTCACATGTGTGGTTTGAACACCGTTTTCATATCGGGGCAGGACTTACGTGTGCGGTCGCTTCTACATGCAAGCACACGGGGACAAGGGTGCTTTAAAAAAATAAAAATAAAATTATTGTTTATTTTACTTTATTTATTTTAGTTTGACACTTTTTTCTGCAAAAATAAATTTGTTGATCACTTGTATTCCTATTACAAGGAATGTAAACATCTCTTGTAATGGGAATATGGCATGACAGGTCCTCTTTACAGTGAGATATGAGGGGGTCAATAAGACCCCACATCTCACCTCTAGGCTGGGGAGCCTAAAATAAAAAATAAAATAAAAAAAACTATCTTGACTTCGATCGTAGTGGTGAGTTGCTAGACGCACCAGAGGACAGTGGGAGGGGGGCATCCCTTCTCGCCTCCCGTAAGAATGATCAAGCGGTGGAACAGCCGCTATGATTGTTCTTATGGTGTAGGGAATCGCCAGCTAAAAAAGTTGATATCTGAATAATGACTGTAGTTGCAGGCATCATTCAGATATCCCTGCACAAAGTCAAGGACGTCATATGACGGCCGGTGGGTAGGAAGTGGTTATTGCGGAGTATTGCAGGGTATTGCGGAGTATTGCAGGGTATTGCAGAGTATTGCAGGGTATTGCGGAGTATTGCAGGGTATTGCAGGGTATTGCAGGGTATTGCAGGGTATTGCAGAATATTGCAGAGTATTGCAGAATATTGCAGAGTATTGCAGGGTATTGCGGAGTATTGCAGGGTATTGCGGAGTATTGCAGGGTATTGCGGAGTATTGCAGGATATTGCAGGGTATTGCAGAGTATTGCAGGGTTTTGCAGGGTATTGCGGAGTATTGCAGGGTATTGCGGAACATTGCAGGGTATTGCGGAGCATTGCAGGGTATTGCGGAGTATTGCAGGGTATTGCGGGGGTATTGCAGGGCATTGCAGGGTATTGTGGAGTATTGCAGGGTATTGCAGAGTATTGCAGGGTATTGCAGGGTATTGCAGAGTCGTGCAGGGTATTGCAGAGTCGTGCAGGGTATTGCGGAGTACTGCAGAATATTGCACAGTATGGGCAGTTTATTGCAGAGTATTGCACAGTATTGGGCAGGGTATTGAAGTGTATGGGGCAGGGTATTGCAGAGTATTGGGCAGGGTATTGCAGAGTCGTGCAGGGTATTGCGGAGTACTGCAGAATATTGCACAGTATGGGCAGTTTATTGCAGAGTATTGCACAGTATTGGGCAGGGTATTGAAGTGTATGGGGCAGGGTATTGCAGAGTATTGGGCAGGGTATTGCAGTGTATTGCAGTGTATGGGGCAGGGTATTGCACAGTATTGGGGCAGGGTATTGCATAGCATTGGGGCAGGGATGGCTGATCATGGATGGCTGGATCTGTGACTGCAGTTATCACAGATCCAGCTCACAATGCTGCAGCCTCCGTTCTCCTCTCACACTGTACTGAATGGTACCGGTTTGTTTACAAGTGATCACTCAGTCATTGGACATCAGCGGCGATTTACCGTGATCCGTGATGCGCCGGGTCCTCTGTCCCCAGAGTTAAGCAACCACCCTGTAGCCGTACTTTGGCTATGGGCCGGTTGCCAAGCAGTTTAAGTGGATGTAAACCCTCCATACACCCAGTGAAGTGAACAGCCTCAGATGATACACAGAGATGAACCAAATCTCCTTACATACGTTTTACATGTAGACCTGCTGTCACATTTATATACAGTTTAGAAAGTTCAGATCTTGTTAAGCCCACAGTTATAATGATGCTGCCAAGCAGAGGAGGAGTAGAGGAGCAAGCTTCCGGGCAGCTGCATCGCTGGACCGTGGGGCAGGTAAGTATCAGTTTATTAAAAGTCAGCAGCTGACTTTTAATAAACAAAATCTGAGTTAACAGAAAAAAAGGGGGCAGAGAGCTGATTGGAGGGAAAGGACACCCTCCTTAAGCATCATATAGGGACAGAGCTGAGGCTGTCAATCAGCTGGAGCTTCCTCCCCTACCACCTTTTTACTTCTTGGTGGCAGGAAAACTTGTCAAAAGTGATTCATGTTAATAGCAGGGAAGCAAAGCAGCAGACAGAAATAAAATGTTGTGTTTTTAATTGTTTATATTTCATAGTTTATATCTCATGTCTGATGCCGCGTGCACACGATAATTTTTCAGCATGTAAAAAACAATGGGCCAGATTCAGAGAGCCATTACGCCTGTCTAACTGGTGTTAGACTGGAGTAATTTCAAATTACGCACGTTTTTTAGCTAGTCGAAAACCTCAAACCATGAATAGACGGCTGCGGGCTTCAATTCGACTGGATTACGTGTTCGTACGCCTTCGGATCTACGCTGCAATAAAATTTCGGCCACTGGGTGGACTTCCCGTCGTTTTCCGCGTCGGGGTATGCTAATGAGCTTTTGCCGGCAATCCCAGAAATTACGATCTTCAATCGCAATCTCTTACGGCGCCTTTAGTCATCTTTTTTTTACGTAACACTATACCAGCTTTTTGCTGGTCTAATATTAGACAGCCCATGTTAAGTATGGCCGCCGTTCCCGCGTCGAATTTCTACGTTTTCCGACGTCTTTTATTATTTTTTACGTAAGTCGTCCGGGAATAGGAATGTTCGTAAACGACGCTACTCAAACAACGAATGACGTAACGACGTGATTTCGCGCAATGCACGGTGGGAAATTTCTGAACGGAGCATGCGCAGTTCGATCGCCACGGGGACGCGCTTAATTTAAATGCTTCACGCCCCCCAATCGCGTATTTCGATTATGCGGCGAGAAATAGACTACGCCGACGTAGCGTACGGGCAAAAATCTACCAGGATTCGGTGTAGAGCCTGGTGAAATACGGCAGCGTAGAGTATTTTGATTACGCAGCGCAATATTAAGTGTATCTGAATCTGGCCCACTGTTTTTCAGCCTCTAGAAAAAAAACAACGTTTTTTCCAACTTCATCATTAAAACAACGTTGCCCACACACGATCGTTAAAAAAAATGCTCTAGCAAAGCACAGTGACGTACAACTCGTACGACTGCACTATAAAGGGGAAGATCCATGCGGTTAGCGCCACCCTTTGGGCTGCTTTAGCTGATTTTGTGTTGCAGTAGTAAAAGACGATTCACACTTTTCTGTCTGTTACAGTGTGATGAATGTGCTTACTCCATTATGAACAGTAGTTTTACCAGAAAGAGTGCTCCCATCTCTTAACTTGCTTCTGAGCATGCACGGGTTTTAATGTCATTTTAGCCCCCACACGATCATTTTTTACAACCCGAAAAACAACATAGTTTAAAACGTTGTTAAAAAATGCTCCTTGTTCGATTTTTTTTTTGTCGTTTTTCAGAACCCGAAAAATGATGTGAAGCCCACACACGATCATTTTAAATGACATTTTTTAAAAACGTTGTTTTTTACATGCCGAAAAATTATCTTCTGTACGCGGCATGAGGTTTACAACCACCTTAACTCTTGCAGTGGGAGGACTGCAACGGTAGTTTTTTGCAATACCTAGAGTTGGAATTAACTGTTTAATTTTAGCTGTTACAGTATACATTTCCAGCTATAATATTGGCAACACAATGGTTACTGGGAAAGGACACAGAAAATGTGTTTGAGGCAATCTACAAGGTATTTTGGATAGAGAATTTGAAACGTCTTCCTAGAGAACATTTCTCTCCAGGTTCCATCTGGTTTCAAAGGGCTGTCATTTCGATAAAATTGCATTTTCTGATTTAAATCCAAATGAGACTGTGATCCCAGAGGTGGTGCACTTAAATTCTAATGGCTCCCAAGGCTGCATCAGACATGACTGATAAGTTTATATATCCTTCCAATGGGTTTGCAGATATTCAAGGCCTGGATTACCCACTAATAAACTAATTTAGAATCCTCAATTTCTGTGAACTCTTACTCGGTCTTCATATTTGCTGCTGTGCCGAACATGTCTGAAGAATAAGTCACAAGGCATTAAAAATCCAAGCCAAGATTGAATATAAGACAAAAGTAGTAGGCATAATCAACATTTGTTTTCTTTTTAAATTGCCTAGCTAGAAAGCTGTGCGCATATTTTTCCTGGCTAAAAATCTTGCTGTGTATTACACGGTGATCAATGGAATCTCTATCCCTGCTAACACCACTGAAGGATAAGCTGTATAACACAGTCACATCAACACCACCCCTCTCAGGCATATTTATAGAGGGATTTAAATGGTGCTGTGAAAAAAAAACCCAGCTGATTCTGAACTCGATAGAAAACAATATACGGCTTTGTTTTGCTTTGAGATGTTTTAACTTCTATCCGCAGGTCAGATAAAAGGTATAAATTAGGACAGCACCATAAACCAAATATATTGGATAAGATGTTTTGCAGTAATGTGGTGTCATCTTCTTACAGCCCCTTAATCTTATTTATTTTATGATATTCAATGTTTCTATTTTGCTTCAAAGCCAAAGTGGACTGGCTGAACACAATAATATTAGTATATTTTTATCGCGCACACACGCACATACAAGCACGCACAAACACACTTATCATGGGGCTGTGCACACCCTAAGGCTCCATGCACGCATTTTACATAAGCTCAAAAAAATCTAGAAAAAATCACTGGATGAAAAATGCTGATAATAGCATTTTTGTGCCAGATTTTAGTAGCATTTAAGGAGCATTAGGATTTTATTTGTGTTTTTGCAGTACATTAACTACTTCAGCTCCAAAAGGATTTACCCCCTTCCTAATCCGGCAATTTTTTTTCGATAGTGCATCACGTCAACTGACAAGTGTGCGGTCGTAAGACGCTGTTCCCAAACAAAATGTATGCCCCCCCTCCCCCCACAAATAGAGCTTTCATTTGGTGGTATTTGATCACCTCTGCGGTTTTTATTTTGTGTGCTATAAATGAATAAAAAAAATGAAATACAATGGCCCGGATTCAGAAAGGACTTAAGCTGACATATCTACTGATACGCCGCGTAAGTCCACGGATGCGCCGTCGTATCTATGCGGCTTATTCTTGAAATAAGATACGCCTGAATTTTGGCTTCATCCGACTGACATAAGTCTCCTACGCCGTCGGATCTTGGGCGCATATTTACGCTGGCCGCAAGGGGCGCTTCAATAGATTTATGCGTCAAATATGTAAATGAGCAAGATACGCCGATTTACGGACGTATTTTTAACTGTTTGCTATAATATATATATATAAAAAAAAAATTCTTCCTCAGTTTAGGCCGATATATATACTTCTACATTTTTGGCAAAAAAAATTGCAATAAGCGTATATTGATTGGCGTGTGCAAAAGTTATAGGCCCGGATTCACGTAGGACTTATGCCGTCGTATCTGTAGACACACCGTTGTAAGTACAAATGTGCGCCGTCGTATCTCTGCGACGATTCCCCAAGCTAGATACATCCAAAAAATAAGCTTAAGCCGGCCGACGTAACTTGCCTACGCCGGCGTATCGTTGGCGCATAGTTACGCTGGACGCATTTGGCGTACCCATTTTAAATATGCAAATGAGTAAGATACGCCGATTCACAAACGTACTTGCGCCTGGCACATGTTTTAAGCGATTTGCGTAAGGGTTACGTCCGGCGTAAGGTTATTCCCAATATTGGAGGCGCAACTTATGCAAAGGTATGGACCAGGGAACGAACGCTGTCCATTTTTACACGTAGTACGTGAATAGGGCTGTGCGTAAGTTACGTTCACGACGTAGGCAGTTATTTTGATGTGACTGTGAGCATGCGCACTGGGATGCGTCCAAGATACGATGCATGCGCAGTTTGTTTTTTGAAGCTCAGCCCATCATTTGCATGGGGTCACGCTTCATTTAAATATATCACGCCCACTTCCACCTACTTTGACTTACGCCGACGACTATACGCTACACCGGCGCAACGTTGGTAGCATTTGCTTTGTGAATTCAATGCTTGCCTCTTAACGTTGCGTCGGCGTAGCGTAAAGAAGATACGCTCCACCCGCATAAAGATGTGCCGAGGTACGTGAATCTACCCCATAGTGTCTAGAAAATAGGGGATACATTTACAGGATTTTTTATTATTTTTACTAGTAATGGTGATAATCTGCAACTTTAAGTTGGATGGCGACATTGCAGTGGACAGATCGAACACTTTTGACACTTTTTTGGGACCATTGACATTTATATAGCGATCAGAGTTAAAAATAGCCACTGATAACTGTATAAATGTCACTGGCAGGGAAGGGGTTAACACTAGGGGGTGATCAAGGAGTTAAGTGTGTTCCTAATAGTTGTCATGTGGACAGATTATCCCACTGGAGCTTTTGATCTCTGCAGCTCCTCCAGAGTTACCTCTGATTAATGCTCTCCTTGCCTGGCCTGTCAGTTTAGGTGGACAGTCATGTCTTGGTAGGTTTGCAGTTGTGTCATAATCTTTCCATTTTCAGATGATGGATCTAACAGTGCCCCATGAGATGTTCAAAGCTTGGGATATTTATTTTATAACCTAAAATCCTGCTTTAAACTTCTCCACAACTGTATCCCAAACCTGTCTCTCCTCCATGATGTTGTTTGATATCTAATGTTCTCTAACAAACCTTGAGGGTTTCACAGAACAGCTGTATTTATACTGAGAATAAATTACACACAGACTCTATTTACTAATTAGATGACTTCTGAAGGCAATTGGTTCCACTATATTTTAGTTAGTTTAATTAATTTAAAAAGAAAAAATCTTGAAAACCATTTATCATCTTCCTTCCATTTCTTTATTAGATTCAATTTCAATAAATGGAAGGCTCACTGTATCCAACATACAATTACCTTCTAAAGGTTAACAGATGTATAATATCTAGTATGATGTTCAAAACATTAGCATAATTACTCCATATGTAGATGTCCACTCAACACCCAACATGTTTTTTAGAGTCCACCTTTTTAATAAGGCATATGCAGATTGTAGCAAGAGAATAAAGATAAACTATATACAGTATAGATAAAATAGATATATTGCATGATGTAGTGTGCATCTATACACACCTCCTAGTATGACTCAAATCCATGTACACATGCTGCGCAAATTATCACATAGGAAAATCATTAAAACATTAATAAATAGTTATATAAATAAAAACTAAAATGCATTTTTGCTTTCTCCTTAGTTTCAGTTTAAATATACATAACAATATAAGCTGAAACATCAAAAGATATGTTTAGTTTAAATAGAAGAATTTAGTTAGGGCATTTTTTGAACATTAACTTGATCCAAATACACTTTTCAAAGAAAGTGTCAGGGTTCCATCTGGGGGTTCAGCAGAAATATGGCAGCTACTAGTACTGAAAACATAACCTTATGCATGTGTGATAATGAACCAGATATTCATGGCTTTTTTCTGTGTACATGCAGTATCCCAGATAGCTAGAAATTGTGCTGCAAGTTTGAACATGACTTGCTAAGCTATTTCTAGACTTGCCAGGCTTCAGAAGTTTGTTGCACAATTGCAGCAAATCCACATTGCAAGATTCCAACTTTCTTTGCAAACATTCTGCAAGCCTGCTGTAAGTTCTGGTTTAGTTATGCTGTGCAATAGTCATCCCACCACAGGGGTCACTGTAGCTGAATATTCATGCTGTAGACTTACAGAGCTCTTGCTGTAGACTCACCACTGCAACTTTGCCTCTTACTAGTGACTTGTCAGGCAAATTTGCTACAAATTGGAAAAGTATCAACTAGAACTTGTGATTCATGTGCTCTGTTAGTGTACAGATTGCTAGTGAGAGTGGTGGCCCAGTCCAGCGCTTTGCTCGCATAAGCACAAAGGAAATTCTCAAGGGAATCTATGAAGCAGCAGTCTGTGAGCCCTCGGTCTTGTTCTCCTGTTCTCCACTTGCAACACACCCCAGGGCACCATGTGCTCCCCTCCTGTGTCCCATGGCACTTTAAACTGGCCCCTAAGCCCGCTAATCAAATAAGCAGAAGCCAATCAGAGGACTTGCTAGGGGCAAGCCCTCTTCAGCTGTAGAAGCAGACAATCAGGGCGCAATCCAGCCAACTCTCTCCCTGCAGCTGTCTATCACAGGAGAAGATACGAGAGAAAAGAAAATTCCTTTTGGCTATTTATTTTTTGTCAGCACTGCTTGGCAGATTTTAAAGTGCCCAGCCCAGTGCAGCACATCTAACACTACCCTCTCCCCAGACTGACGATGCTGCTCTCCAAGGACATCTAAAATTGGTATCACATTTATGGATTTGTAAGCTGCAGTATATCATTTTTTTTTGGAGTTTAAATTAAGATAAGAGTATCAGAAACCATAATAGGACAGACCATGTGTATACACACTAATATTAATTATCAAAAATTATATTCTTATCTGCTAACTTTAACTAATCTCTTGTCGTAAGGGAAATCTTATAAGCTCTAAGGAGCAGGGCCCTCTGATTCCTCCTGTATTGAATTGTATTGTAACTGTACTGTCTACCCTGAGTAAATCACTGTGCAAATTGTTGGTGCTATATAAATCCTGCATTATAACAATACATAAAAATAGTGACTAAGAGAGATAGTTAAAGTGATATTAAAGCCTTGCTTTTTTATTTATTTTTTTAATAACAAATGTTAGACTTATCTGCTCTGTGCTTTTGGTTTTGCACAGAGCAGCCTGGTTCCTCCACTTCTCAGATCCCACGCCGGTGCTCATGGCTCCTCCCTCATGCCGGATGCCCCCACAGCAAGCAGCTTGCACTGGGGTTGCCTAAACAGGCAGGCTCCTGACCCGTGGCTCTGTGTGTCCATTCACACATGGAGCCATGGCTGGCCCCACCCCCTCTGTCTCCTGATTGGCTCACTGTCTGTGAATGACATCCACAGAGCCAATGACTCCCTTTACTGCAAAAAGCCAAAAGGAGTGCAAGTGCCAAGGGAGGCAAGGCTCTCATGGACATTTCTGGATGAAGAGCAGGCTCAGTTAAGTAATGAGGGGCTGGGCGGCTGAAGGTAACAAAAAGTGTGCCTTGACAACCACTTTTAAGTGGAAGATACAGCTAATTACAGCTAAGTATCCCTATAAATGCTGCCTCCCCCTTCCCCTGCCTACCCTGCATAGCCTTTATAAAAAATAAAGAGCAATTAAAAATCTCCAATCTGGGGCAGTCACATGATCCAGCAGCTCCAGTACTCATGTGGCAGCAAATGCTGCAGGGGAGAGGAGGGAGTGCCAACAACATGGGGCAATGGGAGCGTCCTTAACAACCAGTGACAGGGTTGCAGTGACAACATTTTGTTCTGCTACACTGTCCACTTGTACAGGTATTCTGCCCTGTGAGTAGATATTGCTTACCTCCAGTTTTAATATCTATGAACTGAAAGTCATTATTTTTGAATTTGGGTCACCAATAGCGCCACTTTGTAGAAGTCGCACTATTAAGAACTACCTGAATCTGCTGCGTGTGTCGGTCAAGTTACCAAAATGTGCAGCTGGAATTTTTTAATCTGGTGCAGGTCATTTTAAAGAGCCATAGCACCAAGAAAATTGAATTGTCCATTATGTTCTTCAGCTCCATCAATGCTACTATTTTACATTCTCTGGCATTCTGCTTTCATTGTCCATACCCAAAGCTCTCCAACTCTATTCACTCTAAGTTCTCTTGTAGGTTTAGTCCCACTGTCCAAACTACACCCCAGTTAAGGAGAGCATCTCTCTGATGCATTTCACCCAAGTCCAGATTGGATGAAATGCACCAGAGGGGGCGGCCCCAAGGTAGAGATAGTTTGTGCCATGTTTGTGGATGGTATCCACAAAAAACGTGGATGCTTGTGTACAGAATTTTAGCATATAAAGATAAAAGAATATACCTCACTAGAAAGGTACAATAAAAAAAAAAAATACTGATATTTATAAACTCGAATTCCCCCTACAGGTTTCCTCCCAAACTGCACTCTAGTTATATTTATGGGAATAAAGGAAGACAGGAAGAATTTATAAAGGGATTTTCATTGTAAAGATATATAAAATAATTGCTCATTGCAACAAGGACAATAAAAAATAAAAAACAATACTGATATTTATAAATTAAAATATATGCGTTCAATCTACTACCAGAGAATGAATGTTTATTGTAATTTTGTAACTGTAAAGTCAATCTGTTTCCTCAGAAATTCTCGCAGTAGGAAATGTATAAAAATAAATATGCTACATAACACACTGTTTCTGAATAATTTATATAACGCTAAATTTAACTTCAGTGTATGATTAAGTTACGGAAGTCAGCGCTGATTGCAGTGGTGCAGATTTACTTTTCATGGCATAAGCTATAGTTCCCTGTTAATAGGAAATGGGCAGAAAATGATAGAACTTGACTTTAGCATCTGTGTAGTATTACAAGACTGAGCGCTATTTAACTAATAGGCCCTTTTTCACAGCTGGGCATTTTCATGTGCATTTTACAGCACATAAAAAGCATGTGTAAAGAAAATACATTCATTGCATTGAGGCCATTTAAATCTGTGGGCTGTGTTGCAAAAAAAATGAGGCATATTCAATTTTACATACAAGCAAATCTCAAATACATAATTCCAGAGGACTCGATTTTAAGGTTTCACTGGCAACAATAAAAAGTGAACCCTCTGTTATCTTTACCAGAACACCCTTCATTGGATGGTGGACTTTACTGGAAAGTGTGCCATGATGGGGTCCCAGGCACATCTGTGTTGACCTAAGCTTAGAACCACATCATGATACAAAGTTGACAGGGAGATGACAAAACAAGGAGAGACCAAAGGTCAGGACAGGCAGTGAACAACTGAATATAATCATAAGTCAGTTACACAGACTGGAACCGTATGCTAGAAATTAGAACTATTATTTGGGCAGCCGGTGTTGGTCTAAGCACAGCCAAATACTTAGGTTGATTGATAGGCTGGGGACTAGCTGAGGAACTGGCTGTATCATTTGTATATCAATCAGCATGGTGAAACTTACCACACCTTTACTTTTCTTGTTGATCTGTGACATCCACATTTATGCTCCCCTTCCAGTCTCTTCCCCCAATTTTTTCATCTTCACCTCTTCTTCAGATTGGGCAGTTTTTATTCATGTAAAGAGTAGTATTTTCTGTAGGGTCCCATGAACACTCCCAGAATGTTTTAGTATTCATGATTGAGTGACCCTGGGTGTCATTATTATTCTTCTCTTGGGGAGAAGACGAGGTACAGTGGGGGGGATTCTCAATTAAAGGTTAGTGCTACCGGTCTTAAGTGAGCAGAGATTGAAGACTGTCAGTCACAGCTCTCTGCTCTGCCCCTTCAGAGCTCACTGGAGCACCATGATGTGGAGGGGGCAGGAGTGGATGGCTTAGGAATTGTGCTGATAGACTAAGCCAGCTGCTGCTCAGTCATCTCATGGATCTCAACATTGAAGTCATGATCTCTCCAGAGTCTGGACCGGCTGAGTGACCCACAGGAGAAGTGAGGCCAAACAAGCCTTAAAGAAGGCAGGATCAATTGATTAACCACTTTAAGACCGGGCCTATTTTTCAAACTTGTTGTTTACAAGTAAAAATATTTTTTTTTGCTGGAAAATTACTTAGAACCCCCAAACATTATATATTACAAAAAAATTCTAACACCCTAGAGAATAAAATGGTGGCCTTACAAGCACACTTTTTGAATTGAAGAATTAGACAACAGTAAAGTTAGCCCAATTTTTTTATATTGTGAAAGATGTTATGCTGATTAAATTGATACCCCAGAGAACCACCCCTGAAGCTTCTTACTAGATGGTATATGACACCGTCAAAAATCCACTGCTTTTACCCCACATCTTCCCCATGCTGCTTCAGGGGATGCCCGGAGGAAGGAAACTATCTTCACATCTTTTGGGGTCGCAGGCATCTCGACCCCATTTGGCATATGGTAGTTAGCAGAATGGAAAACTTACTCAAGAAGAGAATCACACTCTCTCCCCAGATTTGTCTGCTGTTTGCCACAGTTCCAAATATCCCCCCCCCCCCTGTATCAGACTGATCCATTCCCTGATCAGTTCAGTCCAGTGGATGATCGCCTCTAACTGGAAAACTCATAACCTTCCTTGGTCTCAGGTCGAGTCTAGAATGGAAATGATTAGACTGTCAGAAAGAATACACCACGCATTATTTGACAGAATGCAAATATTTAATAAAAAATGGTCATATTGGTCCCTACCTATGAATCATCCTGGGTAACACTTATCTCCTCTTCTGACCTTCACCCTCTCTCTCCCCACTCCTTTCCCTTATTAAAAACTGTTACTACATTATTTACTATCTTCCTCCTGTACCTCCATACCTCACTCTTACTCCTTACTCAGACCTCACTTATGCGTTACCATGCCCAATTTATATTGTCACCTTACATTTCTATTAACATGTATCCATTAATCTAACCATCTCTGTACTCATCTTATGTATTTCATGTAATGCTGGCCATACACTCCACGAAAAATCGTCCGAACGAACGTTCGAAAAACGAAAGTTCTTTCGTGAGTGCAAACGATAGTGCCATCATGTACTGGCCGATAAATCGTTCAGTGGACATAAAAAAAAAAAAAAGGTTCGGACGGGAAACACATTAACCTTCCGATTTATCGTTCGTTCGGCAGAAAATTTCCAAACTTGTCCTTCGTTTTTTTGGCTCAAAAACGTCCAACAGATTTTCGATTTTGTGCCCATTAACTGGCCGAAAAAAGAAAGATCTTTCTTTACGACCGATTTTCGGCCGAATTTTCGTGGAGTGTATGGCCAGCATTACCTATGTATTCCCTGTCTTCCAAATAAAGCTTTTGTAAACAAAAAAATAAATTGATACCCAACATGTCACACTGCAAAATTGCATCCGCTCATGGAATGGCGACAAACTTTTATCCTTAAAAATCATCATATGCAATGTATAAAAAAAATTCTACAGGTTGCATGGTTTGCTCCCTTCTGCATGCGAGCTTGGCTGGACGGGACACGTTTAAAAATAGTTTTTTTCGTATTTACTTTACTTTTACACTGTTCTTTTTAAAAAAAAAAAAAAAATGGTCTCACTTTTATTCCTATTACAAGGAATGTAAACATCCATTGTAATAGAAAAAAAAAGCATGATAGGACCTCTTAAATATGAGATCAAAAATACCTCATATCTCATATTTACATAAAATGCAATAAAGAAAATGTTGTCCCTTTAAGAACTATGGACGGAAGTGACGTTTTGACGTTGCTTCCGCCTTGCAATGGTATGGAGATGGGTGGGACCATATTCCACTCACTCAGCTCCATACCACAGAGGGGACAGGATCCGACCGCCTCCACCGCTGCCGGTGGCTACGGTAAGCAGTGGAGGGCACCAGATCGTGGCAGAAGGGGATAAAAGTGATCTTGTGGTAAATCTGCCACTGAGACCACTTTTATCTGAAAGCCAACCGCCCGCTGAAGAAGTGGAAAGGGGGGTTATGGCAGCTAGCTGCTGCCATAGCAACAATATTCTACTTCAAAGTGCCTCCGTACCACTACGGCGGGCGGTCCTTCAGTGGTTAGGATAGATGGCACTAAAGGCAAACTCCAGCTAAACTTTTTAAGCAGTTAGGCAACATATTTTTTTTTCCTTTTGGCATTCAGGTTTTACACAAATGATAAAAAGCTAACCATAGATACTTTTGCTGGACAGTGTGGTTTGTTAACCGCTTGCCGACCAGCCATCGTCATTATATTGCGGCAGGTCGGCTCGTTCCCACAAACCGGCATAGCTGTTAGAACACACATTAGGGAGCACCGTTAACCACTTGATTGCCCCTAGTGTTAACCCCCTCCCTGCCAGTGACATTAACACAGTAATCAGTGCACTTTTATAACACTAATGACTGTATAACTACCAATGGTCACAAAAATGTGTAGAAATCGCAGATCGCCGCCATTACTAGTAAAAAATTATAATAATAATAAAAATGACATAAATCTATCCCCTATTTTGTAGATGCTATAACTTTTGCGCAAACCAATCAATATATGCTTTTTGCGATTTTTATTACCAAAAATATGTAGAAGAATACATATCGGGCCTAAACTCAGGAAAAAAATATTTTTAGAAATAAAATAAAAATTGGGGCTATTTATTACAGCAAAACGTACAAAATATTGTGTTTCTTTCAAAATTGACGCTCCTTTTTTGCTTTTCCTGCAAAAAATAAAAACTGCAGAGGTGTTCAAATACCACCAAAAGAAAGCTCTATTTGTGGGGGAAAAGGAAATCAATTTTGTTTGGGTACTACATTGCACGACCGCGCAATTGTCAGTTAAAGCGACGCAGTAGTGTATCACAAAAAATGGCCTGTTCATTAACCACTTAAGGACCGCCTACTGCACATTTACGTCGGCGGAATGGCACGGCTGGGCACATCAACGTATATATACGTTGATTTTAGTACCCAGACGTGGGTCACGGGCGCGCGCCCGCGGGCGCGCGCCCGCGACCCGGTCCGAAGCTCCAGGACCGGGACCGCGGGATTCGCGGACCCGATCGCCGCTGGAGTGCGGCGATCCGTCCCTGGAGCGGAAGAACGGGGAGAGCCGTGTGTACACACGGCTTCCCCGTGCTTCTCTGTGGCCGTAGCATCGATCGCGTCATCCCTGTAATAGGGGGACACGATCGATGATGTCACACCTACAGCCACACCCCCTTCAGTTGTAAACACACACATTAGGTCACACATCCCCTACAGCACCACCTGTGGTTAACTCCCAAACTGCAACTGTCATTTCCACAGTAAACAATGCAATTTAAATGCATTTTTTGCTGTGAAAATGACAATTGTCCCAAAAATGTGTCAAAATTGTCTGAAGTGTCCGCCATATTGTCGCAGTCATGAAAAAAATCGATGATCGCCGCTATTAGTAGTAAAAAAAAAGAATTAATAAAAATGCAATAAAACTATCCCTTATTTTGTAAACGCTATAAATTTTGCGAAAACCAACCGATTAACGCTTATTGCGATTTTTTTTTACCAAAAATACGTAGAAGAATACGTATCGGCCTAAACTGAGGAAAAAAAATGTTTTTTTATATATTTCTGGGGGATTTTTATTATAGCAAAAAGTAAAAAATATTGCATTTTTTTTTAAATTGTCGCTCTATTTTTGTTTATAGCGCAAAAAATAAAAACCACAGAGGTGATCAAATACCACAAAAAGAAAGCTCTATTTGTGGGGAAAAAAGGACGCCAATTTTGTTTGGGAGCCACGTCGCACGGCCACGCAATTGTCAGTTAAAACGACGCAGTGCCGAATCGCAAAAAGGGGCAAGGTCCTTTACCTACATTTTGGTCCGGGTCTTAAGTGGTAAAGCAGCCAATTTTTTTCGGGGCTTAAATGGTTAAAGGAAATTGAAATATAACAGATCCAATGTCTGGATAACAGGTGAAAATAAGGGGCAAAAAGCCTAAAAATGAAAACTAATGGAGCCCCCACGTTTAATAATTGGTTAGTTGCAATATATAAAAAATATATATATATATATATATTGTAGTTTAATACCAGCACTAAGCAAGCTATTTCTGCTTTTAAACTGTAGTCAATACTTTATTTAGAGTAAGGTGGGGAAGACTTAGAACCTCTCTCCAGTTTTACATTTCAAATATTGGGAAGAGTTCTTCAGTTCCCCATGAGGACACAAACTGCAATAAAACACGTTTTTCAGTAAAATTGCGAAGGGTAAGAACCTCTGTAAACTTAATATTGCTATTTATGTCTTCTTTTATCATTGACAACAGCTACTCTATCGTATTTTCCTGTTTTCAAAAGGACAAGACAATCACTTTTTCCTCACAACTCTCACCCTTTAAATTTTCATTTTGGAATAGCAAAGATATTTAGATATTCTTGAGTCCCCATCAACTTCAGTTAATAAAAAAAGGAACTGGGCTATAAGAACAGTCTGTTCTGTATCCCATTCTCCAATGAACTTGATTAAATTCTCTATTTGAGTTGCTAGTGACTGATGCACCTTGAAATCAATATTTCCCTCCGAAGATTGGCAGTGTGGATAAATTCCAATACTGCAAGCTGGGATCATTGCAAGATGATTAGGTCTCTTTAATTAGATTAAGAGTAAAAAACACGCTTGATATGATGGGCTAATCCTTTTCATTGACTGACAAAGTGAGCCATAAAGGTTTTTAATGACCTGCAATTGTAGCCTGACAGCCCCAGCAGCAGTTAACAACATAACATACAATATAGTATGATTAAACACAGCGCTGTAATAATAAACAGAGCCTCTCAAATTAACCCAGTTTACTGGGTCTTTCTATTAATAGGCCACTGTGTATGACAAACATTTCTGGATGGTTTCTGACTTTGTCCTAAACGAAAATCAGTTTATGTATGGACACATATATCCCATATGGAATGGAAAATACTGCGCTTTCTATTAGTATAAATGTAAACCTAATGGGCTGCTGAGGCTAATATTGTGAGATATACACAATAAAAACTATATGGAAAAAATATAGCTGCGCTGCATAAAGTTAAGTTCTGAATAGTACCTAATGTACACCCAGAATGGGATATTCTTAATGATAATAATAAACCAAAAAAATAAAAAGACATCACAAATTAATATAAATGTGCAACACAAGCGGCGTGCTGACGTGCTGACGTCACCGCAACGATCCACGGAAGTCCCGGAAGCTACGGGCTGTGGAAGCAAGCCGGCCGGCTACATCTATTCTGATTCTCTTTTTATCCATCTGCTAAATGTGAGTGTATTTTGTTTTTAACTTTATTAAATCTAACCCGACTGGATTACGCTATGGGAGTCTGTTTTGTTTTCTTCTGCTTGAATCTCTGCTATCGGTGAGCGGATGATTCATAGATGCTATCGAGACACGTACACCAGGAAGTGGAAGAATACGGCAGGGATTCATTAGCATTTTGGCTAGGTTGTGAGCATCAAGTGCATATGATCTCCGTAATACGAGATCTGTAAATTTGGTAAGCGGAAGTACTTTTATTGGTGGAGGAATTCATTTTTCTCAATCAGAGAACAGCCCTCTTCTGGAGGTGTATTGCATGTCTTCAGGGATACCAATATTGGTCAGGTCCTTTTAGAGAGACCACTAATTTCATTTTTTTTGGACTTTTAATTGATTCGGAACTTTATATTCTTATTAACTTTTGTGTTCACTGTGTCATATCACGTGTGTTTAGAGACCCATCTGGTTTTATTATTAGTGGAGCTCTCTCTTTTTTATCCTATTGGAAGTCATTGTCTGAAGTTCTGAATAGTACCTAATGTACACCCAGAATGGGATATTCTTAATGATAATAATAAACCAAAAAAATAAAAAGACATCACAAATTAATATAAATGTGCAACACAAGCGGCGTGCTGACGTGCTGACGTCACCGCAACGATCCACGGAAGTCCCGGAAGCTACGGGCTGTGGAAGCAAGCCGGCCGGCTACATCTATTCTGATTCTCTTTTTATCCATCTGCTAAATGTGAGTGTATTTTGTTTTTAACTTTATTAAATCTAACCCGACTGGATTACGCTATGGGAGTCTGTTTTGTTTTCTTCTGCTTGAATCTCTGCTATCGGTGAGCGGATGATTCATAGATCCTATCGAGACACGTACACCAGGAAGTGGAAGAATACGGCAGGGATTCATTAGCATTTTGGCTAGGTTGTGAGCATCAAGTGCATATGATCTCCGTAATACGAGATCTGTAAATTTGGTAAGCGGAAGTACTTTTATTGGTGGAGGAATTCATTTTTCTCAATCAGAGAACAGCCCTCTTCTGGAGGTGTATTGCATGTCTTCAGGGATACCAATATTGGTCAGGTCCTTTTAGAGAGACCACTAATTTCATTTTTTTTGGACTTTTAATTGATTCGGAACTTTATATTCTTATTAACTTTTGTGTTCACTGTGTCACATCACGTGTGTTTAGAGACCCATCTGGTTTTATTATTAGTGGAGCTCTCTCTTTTTTATCCTATTGGAAGTCATTGTCATTGTGTTGTACTATTCAGAACTTAACTTTATGGAGCGCAGCTATATTTTTTCCATACATTATCCTAAAATGGGCAATTTTGATATGATATTGCAGTGTACTTTATATTTCTGCAATTTTTTGTTTAACCACTTGTCATCTGCCCACCGTCAAATGACGGCGGGCAGACGACTCCATTATCCTGACATCACGTCATATGACGTGATGTCCCTTTAAAGCCGCGGGCGGGCGCGCGGTGCCCGGTGGCAACGATCGCCGCCGGGCACACGCGATTGCTCAGTAACTGAGCGGGGACGTGGAGCTCTGTATGTAAACACAGAGCTGCATGTCCCTGTCAGGGAGAGAGGAGATCGATTGTGTCCCTTGTACATAGGGACACAATCGGTCACCTCCCCCAGTCACCCCCCCTCCCCCCACAGTTAGAACACTCATAGGACACACATTTAACCCCTTCCCCGCCCCCTAGTGGTTAACCCCTTCACTGCCAGTCACATTTATACAGTAATCAATGCATATTTATAGCATTGTTCACTGTATAAATGTAAATGGTCCCAAAAATGTCAGAAAAGTGTCCGAAATGTCCGCCATAATTTTGCAGTCCCAATAAAAAAATCGCAGATCGCCGCCATTAATAGTAAAAAAAAAAAAAAAATGCCATAAACTATCCCCTATTTTGTAAACGCTATAAATTTTGCGCAAACCAATCGATAAACGCTTATTGCATTTTTTTTTACCAAAAATATGTAGAAGAATACGTATCGGCCTAAACTGAGGGAAAAAATATTTTTTTTATATATTTTTTGGGTTATTTATTATAGCAAAAAGGAAAAAATATTGCATTTTTTTAAAAATTGATGCTCTATTTTTGTTTATAGCGCAAAAAATAAAAACCGCAGAGGTGATAAAATACCACCAAAAGAAAGCTCTATTTGTGGGAAAAAAAGGACGCCAATTTTGTTTGGCAGACCAACGTCGCACGACCGTGCAATTGTCAGTTAAAGCGACGCAGTGCCGGAAGCTTATATTTTGTCTGGGCAGGAAGGGGGTGTAGGTGCACAGTAGGTAAGTGGTTAAAGCATAAATATTATGTAGCATCACATCTTGTCCCAGCAGAGCTTACCGTCTACGTTCCTAAAACAGTTATACAGTACACCAATATACAATAGAGAGCTAATTTAGGTCAAAACCAATTAACAAATTAGCATATCTTTGGTTGGAGGAAGAAATTCAGCGAGCTTGAAGGAAATTCACAGAAAAATGGAGAAAGAATACTTACTCCATTGGGTCTAAGAACTTTTAGAATTTTAATGACACAGGCAGGTCACCAATATCTTATATAGTAAGCAAACAGAGAACTTCTTCTGCATGTTGTTTAATGTTATAGATTGCGATCTTTTACCACATGAGACAAGACTACTTTCACCTTAAATGGTTTATGCATGGTCAACTTGAACTCACTTGTACTACTCTGTTTCGTTGTATAATTATTGTTCATACCTAATCCAAATAAAGAATTTGTTATGGGAAAAAATTGAATATCATTTTTTTTTAAAGAAAACTTCCACTGACCAATATCGCTGTCACTATTCAGGAGTACACCAGTGATGACAGAAGTCACTGTGTATCACGTACCTGGTGCTGCAGGCCAATGGAGAGGGGCTTCCCTTGCGGCTAAGTTCCAGACTCCCCTGAAGATGCAATAGCAGGAGTCAGACCCAAAGTAGCATGGGTCGCCTGCTGAAATGCTTACAGCGATGTTTTGACTAGGATGCTTGTCAGAGGAACACCTGGGAGTACAGCTGATGCACTGCGGTGGTGTCTTCAGACAGGTGGTGCCCGGGAGAAGCAACAGGTCTTGGTAGCAAAGAGAACAGAAGAGAAGTTGGTTTAAAGCCAAAGTCATAGTTCCATTCTCCAAATCAATGCGCAATATAGTTCCTACGTGCCTTTAAAATACTGATTCTCAACTTCACTTGTTCAGAGAACCGGTCTTTAAATTTCATGAAAAATTCCCATACCTATCAAAGGGAAAAAAAATTGCAGAGCTATTAAAAAAAATCTTTGGAAGGAAATAGAAGTAGGGGTAATTTATTTTTTTGTTTTTTGTTTGTTTTTTAAATAACAAACATGCCATACTTACCTCCTCTGTGCAAGGGTTTTGCAAAGAGTGGCCCTGATCCTCCTCTTATGGGGTCCCTCAGCGGCGCTTCTGGCTCCTCCTCTTTTCGAGTGCCCCTATGGAGAGCCACTTTTCATGGGGGCACTTGTCCCGCTGCTTCGTCCATTGACACAGACAGCAGGACTCTGTTCCGCCCCCGCCTCCCATGTCACTGGATTTAATTGACAGCAGCCGGAGCCAATGGCTCCTGATGCTATCAAACTATCCAATGAGGACACAAGACAGAGTCTGGAGCTGCTGTGCTTGTCCCCGTCGCCTCGAATGATTGGGTTTAGGTAAGTAAAATGGGTGTTCTGGGGAGGGGGGGGTGCTGCACTAAAGGTATTTCACCGTAATGCATTGTTGAATGCATTAAGGTGAAAAGCGTTGAGGGTTTGCAATACAAACTTTTGGTTCAGTGGGACATTATTTAAATTACAATATGATTGAGTTGGTTAGAAGCATTACCCATTACGTATCCTGGAAAACTATCCTTTATGTGTGCACTAAAGTAAAATAATTGTCATATACCATTATGTAAAAACACCTTTTTCAGCTTTATTTTCAGAGAGCACTACTTCTAAATACATAGTTTACATACTCTTCATCTAGCCTAAAGGCAGCAATAAAAAGAAGTTTAATTTTATCATACCAGCAATGTCTTTAATGTATGAGTGTAATTGTTTCTAAATGTTCAAGTGTATAAGGATAGAAAGCAGTTAACAGAATTGAGTGTGGCAGCGTGGGCATAAGACTTAATTAGGAACAAGTTGCAGTATTTTCTCAAAATGCCGTTAGCGGGACAAGCTGTACCATTACAGCATTTGTAGTACAGGAGGCACTATGGCAGTAGATATTTCTACTACTGAACTGCTCAGACCTTGTAATGGTGACATGGGATTTAAGAGTAAAATGTGCAGAAGGGCACTATTAATTTTATTTTTGAATTAAAGCAGACATAGTAATATCCTTGTCTAAGGCAACACCTTTCAATTACAAGCAAATGTAAAGCTGAAGGGTGGCACAGATGGCAGTAAGGATGTAATGAGCACTTGCCAGGGACTCTCTTTGCCATCAGATTCTGTACATATCCTGGCAATTCAGTACATTGGCTTGTACTGCTGGAGGTCTTTAAGCTGCCTCTGTTTGCTGATATAGTAAAATTTGGCCAAACAGCTCACAAAACAGCAGTGGAACTGGCAAAGTATTCCAGAGTATAATAATTTGTCACTGCTCAAACATGATATGCAAAACATGAGAACAACAGTATCTAATGCTGATACTCAGCGACATGGAGGATACAGTTAACCCTTGTAGTACAGTACAGAGGGATCTCCCTGATCACATGGCAAAGCTGAGGAATTTGGATAATTGCCTCCACAGAAACAACTTCTGTTTCCTGGGGTTCCCAGAGGAATTGTAAGGCCAACATGTCATTCTTAGAAAAGAGTCATTTCTAGAAAAGGGGAACAAATCCAACTTGGGGGAACAATACACTTTCTGATTTATTTGCATTAGAGTGAACACGCCGCAACTCAATGCTTCCTTAGCCTCCGGGTGCATCTCCCAACCTCCCCTTGCATAGATCCAGCATTTTAGGGATGAAACAATGCTGGGCAAAGCTCAGCCCCTAGACCTTACCTTGTTTTCCTTTATGAAAAGCTTGCGTCACTCTTGAAGCTGAAAAACTCTACCTAATCTTTATCAAACTTTGATTAGCGCTCAGCACTATAGCCAAACATCCCTCATAATGGATGCTGATTAACTTTTCTCATCCAAGCTGATTTTGTTTCACCCATCTCACTTACCCTACTTACCCATGTGTACTAATATTCTCAGAACACAGTATAAAATGCTCTGGGCTGTCATTTTTTTTATACAGTAATTGGATGATTTCATTTTTCCTGTTCTTCTTCAGGAGTTTGAAGTACACTGTTTTTTCCACTGATCACTTGCACCACTTTAATTTTACCTCTTGGTGGCATTAAATTACCATTTGAATGTTACATCCACCTTTATTGGATACAAGATAATTTGACCTAGTATGGTTTTGGGGGGGTCTACACACTTATGCCCCATACACACAATCAGGTTTTCCAATGAAAAAAGTCAGACAGACTTTTTCCTTCGGAAATTTCCAACCGTGTGTATGCCCCATCGGAGTTTACATAGAGCATATGTTCTCTTTTCCTCCGATGGAATTCCTTTGGAATTCCAATGTGAGTTTGGTCGGGCTAAAGCCTGATCGTGTGTACGGGGCATAAGCTAAAAACCTCTTATTCCCCCTCGTGCATTTACTGTATGTATTTTATCCTTCAGTCTTCAATCTCAGACATTTGATTGCAGCCTGTATCTTTCACCAGGTATCAAACTCCAAATGTTATATTTTATATATAAGAATAGATATTTTTTGGGTTATTAAATCGTATTTATCTTTTAGTTTAGTAAGTCTAGGCTGTTACATATACAGTATCACTGTGTTTTTAAATTGTTTTTAAATGGTTTAGTTTTAAAAAAGAAATATTTTGCCTTTTTTTTAAAACTTTATCAGAATGGGTCTCAGAGTCCCATTGGAAGTATTCCTGTTTTAATACACTTTGATGAGTGTGCCTTTATCAAAAAAGGGATGTGGTACTTTGTCAAAACACTGTTAGTTCCACAGACAGTTGCTCTCCCTAGTCTGACTTAGACAGTTCAAAGAGAACATATTATCAGTAACCTGAATATATCCCTGCCTTTACTATGTTTGTAAAATATGAACACACATTGATATTTTTACAGCAAGCAAATGTGTTTTATATTGAAAGTGATTGTAAAGACTAAAGGGCTTTTTTTACCTTTGTTTATTCATGCATGATCTAAATTATGGTTAAAAAAAACATCTTTTGCTCCCCTCCCCAGCCCACCTAAATACTTACCTGAGCCTGATCTTGATCCATCGTTATGCCAGAGAGCATCTGCTGTCTCTCTTTCTTCTCACTGGCTCCTGCTGCTGTCATTCCCAGCCTGTGAGGAGAGAGTGGGATGGGACCAACCCATGCTGTTGGGATCAAGCCTGCAGGTTTTTATAATTACAAATACCTAGTGGGGGTGAGGATTAAAATATAGAAGATTATCAAAATTACAAAATATCAGATACTGCACTGCCAAGCCTAAGTTTGGGGCCAAATCAGGGATCTTTATACCTTTCTGCTTTCCACTTGGATTCCATTGGTCAATATAATTTGTGAGGCCTCTTTTGTGCACACCACTATCATTTTTCTAGTTTGCATTTATACTCTACAATCTACCTTAAATGGTTTATGCATGGTCAACATGAACTCACTTGTTGTACTACTCTGTTTTGTTCTATAATTATTGTTCATACCTAATCCAAATAAAGAATGTGTTATGGGAAAAAATTGAATATCATTTTTTTTTTAAAGAAAACTTCCACTGACCAATATCGCTGTCACTATTCAGGAGTACACCAATGATGACAGAAGTCACTGTGTATCACGTACCTGGTGCTGGAGGCCAATGGAGAGGGGCTTCCCTTGCGGCTAAGTTCCAGACTCCCCTGAAGATGCAATAGCAGGAGTCAGACCCAAAGTAGCACGGGTCGCCTGCTGAAATGCTTACAGAGATGTTATGACTAGGATGCTTGTCAGAGGAACACCTGGGAGTACAGCTGATGCACTGCGGTGGTGTCTTCAGACAGGTGGTGCCCGGCAGAAGCAACAGGTCTTGGTAGCAAAGAGAACAGAAGAGAAGTTGGTTTAAAGCCAAAGTCATAGTTCCATTCTCCAAATCAATACACAATATAGTTCCTACGTGCCTTTAAAATACTGATTCTCAACTTCACTTTTTCAGAGAACCGGTCTTTAAATTTCATGGAAAATTCCCATACCTATCAAAGGGAAAAAAATTGCAAAGCTATTAAAAAAATCTTTGGAAGGAAATAGAAGTAGGGGTATCATTTTTCTAGTTTTCATTTATACTCTACAATCTACAAGCACACTGGGAAATTTTAATTTGTATACTAAACATTTCAGAGAGTGGTTTTCAGCTATACAAATGCTTGGCACTGCACTTTATTAGGAGAAAAACTACATTTAGGCAGGGATGGCTTTTTATTTACTTTTATTTACTTAAATCCCAATTCCGGTCTGCAGGGGTTTGCACATGCAGTTGGGCTCCAGCGACACTGCATGGGTTAAATGCTTATTTGGCTAGGGTAGAAAGTAATAAGTACACATGGGTAAAAGGAAGGAAAATTTTGCGCTAGATGAGTAAAGGAAAATAAATTAATATGAACTAGTGAAAGGTTCTGCTGCTAAACACAAAAGCTAGATACAAAGCAAAAAACAAATGTGGATAAAAAATGTGTAGCGCTGAAAAAAGTCACATGTTGCCAAAATGATTCAAAAATAATTATAACAAAAAAAGTGTCCAATAAAGGTAAATGAAGTTCATATGGGAAATATTCCCGCGAGGAAGATGTAATCCTGTGTTACTCCAATGTCATTCCAAAATATGTGAAGACCCCACCACCAGTGAATGTAAGGGGAGGCTTACCAGCTAGCCTGTGACTGCCCTTCTCAGGGGGGTCAATACAGGCTCTGCAGAGATACAGATGATCGTGAATGGTGTCCTGTGGAGACCTCCAGGAAAGATCCTTTATCTATCCCCTTTGTTGCGATGGTCAGTGCAATCACTCAGGTGCTCCAGTGACAGGTGTTCCAGCACAAGAGAAGCAATGGTGATGCAGATTTTGAAAATGTAGTGAAGCCAAATGGTATAGGAAAAAAGAGAGAAGGCTTCCAATAGTGCAGACATTATAAAAATTTACTAAATAGAGTTGCAGACAATTTCCTTGCAAACTGCCCCTGATGATGTCAGTTTATGACGAAAACGGCTGTAGGGCGAAACGGCAACATGTGTACTGACACAAACGGAGCTTCTTTTTTATACATCCTTGCAAGAAAATTGTCTGCAACTCTATTTAGAGAGTTTTTTTAGCTGCTATTGTGCATTTTACAATACATTTTTATAATGTCTGCACTATTGGAAGCCTTCTCTCTTTTTTCCTATACCATTTGGCTTCACTAAATTTTCAAAATCTGGACCACCATTGTTTCTCTTGTGCTGGAACACCTGTCACTGGGGCACCTGAGTGATTGCACTGACCATCGCTACAGAGGGGATAGATAAAGGATCATTCCTGGAGGTCTCCACAGGACACCATTCACGATCATCTGTATCTCTGCTGAGCCTGTATTGACCCCCCTGAGAAGGGCGGTCACAGGCTAGCTGGTAAGCCTTCCCTTACATTCACTGGTGGTGGGTCTTCAGACTCTTCACATATTTTGGAATAACATTGGAGTAACACAGGATTACATCTTTCTCACGGGAATATTTCCCATATGAACTTCATTCACCTTTATTGGACACTATTTTTTAATCATTTTGGCAACATGTGACTTTTTTCAGCGCTACAACTGCTGGCCCTGTATTGTACATGGTGATGTCAGAGAGTTGGAACTGACTGCACAGCAAATGGAACAGGATTAGGGAACTGGTAGCATGGACAGGAAAATACTTTCACATGTGCAGAAAAAGGTAAGCAATACAATTTATTCCTCTCCCCCCACACAGTAGTATTTCGTACTATATCATGAATCAATAGGGAATAAAGAGCAGTCCTGCAAAAACAGAAACTGCCAAAATAGTGTAGTGTGCTTGAGTGAACTCAATGACAAGTAAAAACAGAATGAACAAGGTGCATGTAATCTGTTCTTTTCACATACTATTGGCAACTTTTTTTCTTTTGTAGTTGCAAAATATTTTTATTAACCGCTTAAGGACTGTCCCACATACTGTACATATACTGTGGCAGGGTGGCTCTTAAGTGCAAAATCACATACCTGTATATGACTTCTTCCTTTGGCTCTCTCTGACTTCCTACATTTAAACCATCCCCCACACAGTAAAAAAGCACTCCCAGTGAATGCATTTAACCCCTTTATTAATGTATTTGTGTCACTGGTCCCCAAAACTGTCACTTAGTGTCACAATGTTGCAGTGCCGCTAAAAATCGCTGCTCACCGTCATTACTAGTAAAAAAAAAAGTCCATAAATCTATCCCATAGTTTGTAGATGCTATAACTTTTTCGCAAAATAATTAGTATACGCCTATTGGGATTTTTTTACCAAAAACATGTAGTAGAGCACATATTGGCCTAAACTGAAGAAATTAAATATTACATTTTTATTGGATATGCTTTATAGTAAAAGGTAAACTTTTTTTTTTTTTGATAAAAACCACAAAGGTGATCAAATAGCACCAAAACAAAGCTCTATTTGTGGGGGAAAAAAGGACATTTTATTTGGGTACAGTGCCGTACGACCGCGCAATTCTCAGTTAAAACAATGCAGTGAAGTATTAAATGAATAAAATCCTGCAACTGCAGGCAATGCAAAAAATAGGAGAGGAGAAAAACAACAAGGTCATATTTCTTGCAGGGCAAAGTAGTGTCCATTGTTACAGTACAAAGCTATAGAAGAGATAAAATAAGACAATGAAATATAGCAATCATCAGTTATTTTTTGGAAACCATTGTCTCCATGGGAGCCAAGCCTTTTCGAAGGTTTTTAATGAGTCATTCCTTATGGCTAATACATTTTTTAAAGGTGTAGTGTGACTTTACAGTTAGGAGGAATTCTGATCAGCGTAATTTCTCTCTTCCAATGTCTCCTTATGAAAAGTCTGGCAATCAGTAGTATGCAAGAGATTGTTTTCCTAAAGTTTGGTGGCTATTCATCTACGTCTATATTTAGGCTAGCAAGGGTCAGTTTAGGATCAGTAAAGATTCCTGTGACATCAGAGAGAAGATGAAACAGACTCCTCCAGAAGCTCCTCAGGTTTTTACATGACCAAAATATGAAATAAATAAATTGCCAATTTGGCCACATAAACACCAGCAAAGAGGGGACACTGTTGGGGAAAACTGGGCTATATGATAGAGTGTAAGGTACCACCAAGTTACTATATTTTATGTCAACTCCCAGTAGTTTGCGCAGTGCAATATGTTGTAAGAGTAACGGGGCGCACTGCACCATTGGGTGGTTGTGAAAGTTAGTTGAAAGTCTCTCTCACGATAAGATAGTATTGGTTTTGAAAGTAGCATTTTATCCTGGAATAAGGTGTAGGAAATTGATACCCTCAGTTGCGCAGGACATACCCTGATAAAAGTCCCAAACTCCTGAGTGGATTAGCATTGGGTCAAAGAGTGTGGTAGTTAGGTAGTGTTGAATGCTAAGCCACGGCAGGTGGCATGTTTTAGTCATAGATAGATTATGTTCTGTGTGTAGATTGTCGATGCCCTTAAGTGTACCATTGTCATAGAGATCAATCACCCAACAAAGGTTATAACAGGATCAGTCTGGTTGTTTCAAGTATGGTATTGGCTACATTTTGAGTGATGTGTTACCCAATATAGACTCCCACAAGTTTCTACAGAATCCTGCTCTCTTCACCTGGTGTTAAAATGTATAATTGCTGTCAACATGGCAAAGGATCAGACCATGTTTTAAAGTGTCGCTATCTTACCATTAATTGGCACAAATCGGTTCTCCTACCGCTCGATACCTTACCGGCAGCTCTGCCTGACTGTGTATCCCAGATACAGGTAGTCAAATTTTTTAGGTATTTGGGCATTGTAGTGACAAAGGCTATATACCGTAACTCTTAACCTGAAGCCGCTATTAAAAAATTCAAACATAAATGTGAGGCTTGGTGCAAATTACTGCTGACGGTGACAGGGAGAACTAATTTAACTAAGATGATCTGGGCCCCACAATTGTTGTATATTCTTCATAATGCTCCTGTTTGGTTCCTAAATTCTGGTTCCAACGTATAGACTTCCAATTTAGAACCCTAATTTGGAAAAACAAGGTGGCCCTAATAAAATGAACTACCTTACAATACCCTAAAGAACAGGGGGGATTGGCTGTGGATTACCAGACTCCTCTAGAGGTTTATTAATTTATTAATTAATCCACATACAATATATTCTGCCCTTTCCCATATGGAGATGGGCTTCCTTGCAGTCCCATCCTATTGCCCCACAGCCATCTAAAAAACTATGGGAGAGTTTTAAGCAGAGAATAGGAATACATGGCTTTCTTTGCAGTACACCTATATGGCAGAATAGATTTTACATGGAGATAGCCAAGCTTAGCAGTCATACGCGGTGGGAGGCAGCAGGAGCCAAATATCTATATCAAATTTTTGATGGATCGAGATTGAAATCTTGTGCTCAACTGACATAGGAATTTCCGCTACGGGGGAATTTTTTTACTATCAGTATATTCAGCTGTGTCATGCTGTTAGATGTCAGAGCAATAACTCGCCTCTGCATCTCTATCACGGATAATAAGGATAAACTCACCAAGGCCAAGATGCTGAGGGCAGCTCCCTTTGCGACCTAGCGCGGTCCGCCCCCCGGAGTGGGGACAGGGGGACGGACGCACCAGGAGGCACCGGTACCAACAGGAAGATGAAGGCTGGATTCGTGGAGCAGAGACTGATCCGGAAGTGTCTTGCTGAGGTCAGCCTGAGAAGCACACAGAGACAGTTCGGAAGTCCGGGTAGCTGGAACAAGGAGCAGGCAGAAGGTTAATCCGAGAAACAAGCCGTGGTCAGGGGGGGTTGGAGAGAGCAGAAATTTCGAGGTTTCAGAGCCAAAGGTCAAGGGCAGGAGAAGACAGCAGTCCGGTAAGCGAAGGTCAGCGAAGGTCAGAGAATCAGGAACAAGGTAGCAGATCAGCAAATACACTTTCAAACGCTGTGACAAGCCAGAAACCAGATAGGAGGAAGAGGGCGGCTTAAATAGCCCGTTTAGGTCACTGATTGGCCGAGAGGGGAGCGTGCCCATGCGTGTTCGTGCGCGCACCAGCGCCGCGCGCCTATGTCGCCGCACACCCGCGCCTATGTCGCCGCACGTGCATGCCAATGTCGCCGCACACGCGCGCCCAAGCCGCGCATGCGCGCGCCTGAAGTAAACGGCCGCCATAGCGCGGCTCTAAGGGATCAAGCTGCACTGGAGCCCTGACAATCTCACAGTGTCCTCTTTTTTGGAAACTATGTACGAGGAAACAGAAAAAAAGGGTATCATCTCTAGAACCTATACACAACTATTAACTCATATACAGGCCTCTGACTTCTGCCTTGCAGACAAAAGTGGGAAAAAGACATCAGCCCTATCGATGGAGAAAAATGGGAACAAATACTTGAAGCTGATGGACCGTTTTCATCAGACGAACCGATCGTGTGTGGGCCCCATTGTTTTTTTATCCATCAGTCAAAAAACTAGGAACTTGTTTTAAAATTATCTGATGGTTAAAAAACCTATAGAAAAAAAACGATCGTCTGTGGGTACGTCCATCGGTTAAAAATCCACGTATGCTCAGAATCAAGTCGACGCATTCTCGGAAGCATTGAACTTCATTTATCTCAGCACGTCGTGTGTTTTACATCTCCGGGTTCTGACACGATAGTTTTTTAACTGATGGTGTGTAGGCACGACTGATCATCAGTCAGCTTCATCGGATATCTGATGAAAAAATCCATCAGACTGTTTTCATCAGATGAACTGATCGTGTGTACATGGCATACGTTTATATAAGACAAAGTATACAGCTAATGTGGACACTCCTAGCTTTTGTAAATCATTACTATTGTCTGTAAGGACTGTGCATCTGCATACCTGTGTTGCTTTTGTTTCAATAAAAGTTACATTGATTTAAAAAAAAAGGGTTAAAAATCGATAATTATTTCACCATAGCCATAGGTTCAGGTTTATTTATTTTTTTAGAGCCAGAAGTAATCTGATTGGTTGTTGGGAGGAAATAAAAGCTTTAACAGCTAAAGGTTTGATACTTGAGCTTCGTAAGCAATTTGCTTGACAGGTGTGTACAGCTATAGGACAGCTATGTACACAGGAAAAAAAATAAAAATAATAATAGATATTTTATTGAAAAAAGTAACTTATATTTACTAGCCTTTTAAATATCTAAGTGTTATATTTAAAAAAGCATATATAGACAAGTAAATGTCTGTTATTTAGAAAAACACTTTTCTTAGGATTAGCTGTCAGTATGAAACTCAGTTGCATTATTTTGTCAATCATTTTTTATCAACTCCTTTACTTGCAGGGAAAAAAAACAAAACACTAAATATTTGCTCTTAACAAACCTTTTTGAATCCTTTTCAGGCTTTATTATTGCTGTGGGAAAACTAAGCTGTGTGGGAGGATCACAGGTACATTTGACAAGCAAAACATTCAAAATGCTTCTTGGAAAAAGCACTTCAATTCAAGAACCGCTAAAAAGATCCTAACTCTCCTGACACGCATTAGCAATTTACAGCATAAATCTGATACACAATGTCCTGATTACAAAAAAAAAGCAAGCAGGTGGGAGGAGGTTTAAAAAAAGACACTGCTATACAACTGTAAGTGAGCCTCGGTTAAAGGATAACTAAACTTGAGAACAAAATTGTGTAGCATCCCCTATTTAGTTGCTATGCTGCTAGGTACATTTAGCTCATTTTGGCTCTGTAATTAGTGGAGCAGATGCTGATTGTTTGGAGTGATCAAGGTCTCACAGGCTGCAGGCTTGGTTCCTTTTCCCTGCCTACTGGAAAGCTCTGGAACATGGAGTGGAGCAGGTCAAATCAGTATCTTGAATATTTTAGCCAATTCCTGGGCAGGTGTGCTCAGTAGGTGGCTGCAGAGCACATACATAGTCTGGGATTTGGAACAGTCTTCTCTTGACCAAGAGGAGAAGTTCCCAGCCTGAAGGGCTATTTCCCTCCCAGGCAGCTCATCAAGGTCCCAGTAATGCTAAATCTGGGGGGCCTGCTTGCTGAGAATCCATGAAGCCAAACAAGGAGATTTCACCAAGGATCTGGTCTGGAGAGTTCACTAAGGAAGTGTCTGTTTGATATTGGAAGGCGGCATCCAAATATTCAAAAACCTTGTGAGTACAGCCATTGTGCACTAATACTGAGGCTTGCTTGGCCTTTGAATATTGCTTATGGTGTCCCAGTGATGTTAATTTCCTGGGTTATTATTAATGGAACGGTTCCAAGAAGTAGCTACAGTGAAGAGTGCCCTTTAATTACTGTTCAGCATGTTTTGGAGTATTCCACAGTTTCCAGTTTCCTATCCAAGTTTGTTCAGCGATAAATATAAAAAAAAGGCAACCCTTAAGGCCCATACACACGGTAGGACATCCAACAAAATTTCCCTTGGATTTTTGTCCTAATTGATTTGTCCGGTCACACCCATAGCATACACACAGTCAGACTTTTCTGCAAACTTTTCTAAAACTTTCCCATCATCACGTGGTTTTTCTGCTCTTTACCGCCACCCTTTGGTTAACTTCTGCTATTGTTGGTTGATTTTAACATTGGTTCTGAGCATGCGTATTTGCACTTTGCACAAAAGTTGGTTGGATTGCTGTACACACGGTCACACAAAGCACCATCAGACTTTTGTTGCTGAAAAGTTGGTCCGTTCGCAGACCCAACTTTTTGTCAGATGAAACCTGAAAAAGTTGGTCCGATGGAGCGTACACACGATCAGACAAATTTGAAAAGTTGCAGATTTTTAAGTTGGTTGGCCAAAAGTCTGACTGTGTGTATGGGGCTTTAGACTGTTTATTGAGCCAGAAGAGTGAATGTTGTTGTGTAAATGAACATATGAGAAAAGAACCTGGGATGTGGGATAAACATTTTTTACATATGTTTTTTTTTTTAATGTAGAATTGAACGCAAAACTATTTTTCATTTTGGATAGAATAAGTGAGGACTGTAATCCCTATCAGGTCCTATCAGTGTCCCATTGGTTTGATTTCCCTCAACTTACTGTCCCATAGCCAAAGCAGGAAGTGAGAGGGAATCCCTCCTAAGTAAGGGAATCTTTGGTTGTCACTGGGATCACAAGAACAAAGAACTAGTGTCCCCATTGGAAGATTTCTCCTATTACTGACAACACAAAATTTGGGATTTTCTTCTAATTTCGCTTTCACGTTTAGTGGACAAATAGAGTGGGTGGATCTTCAAAACAGGGGCACCGACAGCAATAAAAATGTTTTTTTTTTTACAAGTGTTCTAACCCCTCTCCACTCTATTCTATTGCCCTAGATATACTTAAAAAAAAAAATCTACAGGTTTCACTTATATTTTTTTTAATTGTGGGAGGCTCCCAGAAAAGCTGACCTTGCATTTTCATATAAGATTATGTGTGAGAGCTGAGGTCACAAGCTCCCTGAGCAGCCCTGTTAATTGTAGCAGTTTGTAAGAGGACATGTCAGAGTTTGGGCCCCTATGTTCTGTGAAAGCAGCGGCCTGACTCATCATGATGACAGCAAAGGTTATTTCAACCTTTGATGCAGAAAATGATAGCTCAAAGTAGATGAAAAATATAAAAATCCTATTTTTTAATGTATGTACAGCCTAACTACATTACTATTATGAAAGCAAGAGGACTTTAACCACTTAAGGACCCCTTCACGCCGATAAACGTCAGCAGAAGGGCACGGCTGCGCACAAGCACGTACCTGTACGTCCTCTTTAAGAGCCCAGCCGTGGGGTAGTGAGTGTGCCGCCGGCGGTGCACTCGCGACCTGGTCCGAAGCACCGTGACCGTGCCCACGGGACCCGTGGACCCAATCGCCGCCGGTGTCCCGCGTTTGGTCTCAGGAGCTGAAGAACGGGGAGAGGTGTGTGTAAACACACCTTTCCTGTTCTTCATTGCCGAACACGCCCTGAAGACGTTTGGAAAACGAAAACGTACGTTGCCAGCGTACCTAGTCACATGTTTTTGCGCCCAGTTTCCGGGTATCTGGTTGTTGGAGTTGTAGAGTGGAACGCACGCTGCTACACGTTGCTGCAAAACAGACGAGATCAGAGAGGATCACCATACGAGCAAGCAGCCTTGATGCCGGGTCTGGCATCTTTTTAATGTAAGAGGCCATCTGGCTGTTTTATGTCCTAAATTTTAAATAAACCAAGCAGTATTATGCGATGGGGCATTGTTATTTTTCTTTTACATATATGTCACCGTATCCAACCTGGGATTGAGAATACCAGTTATCCTGTCATATTGATGTGCTTGCAGTCACAATACTGCTGATGCTGTTTCTGACTTTCTTTTTAATTAGAGAAGTCAGGGTGGTCTGGTAAGCGCATTAACCATTTGAGAACTTTTGGGTGTAATCAATTAGTGTGGTGAAGGTCTTTTCTACACGCATTCAAGATCTTGGAAGAATTTTTCACCAGTTTTTCAGCAACTATTGCACTTATTGGGACTTTATATCAATACACCACTATTAATATGTGGTGGTTGTGGAACATTGAATACGGACATTATTCACTTATGGTCTAATTTTTATGTACTTAATTATATGTAATAGCACACTGGTTTGTGTAATTTTATATTTAATCAGCGCACTTATTTTCCTTTATCACAGTTTGACAAATCATTTATTTGTTTACCAAGTAGCAGCTTTATATTTTTTTTCTTTTTGGCGCGGAACATTACACCATTATCCAAAATTGTCTGATGTGTCCGCCATAATGTTGCAGTCATGAAAAAAAAAAACGCTGATTGCGGCCAGTAGTGGTAAAAAAAAAAATATTAATAAAAATGCCATAAAATTATCCCCTTTTTTTTGCAAACGCTATAAATTTTGTGCAAACCAATCGATAAACGCTTATTGTGATTTTTTTTTTTTTTTACCAAAAATATGTAGAAGAATACGTATCGGCCTAAACTGAGAAAAAAAAATGTCTTTATATATTTTTTGGGGGATATTTATTCTAGCAAAAAGTAAAAAATATTGATTTTTTTTCAAAATTGTCGCTCTATTTTTGTTTATAGCGCAAAAAAATAAAAACCGCAGAGGTGATCAAATACCACCAAAAGAAAGCTCTATTTGTGGGAAAAAAGGATGCCAATTTTGTTTGGGAGTCACGTTACACGACCGCGGAATTGTCAGTTAAAGCGACGCAGTGCCGAATTGCAAAAAGGGGCCAGGTCTTTAACCTGCATAATGGTCCGGGTGTTAAGTGGTTAAAATGCACCAGTGTTCACAGTGCCGTAAATGTATTTACAAGAGCTGATGTGAACGTTGTGAAGATATTCAAATGTAAATATAGAATAAGCTAGACAGTGTAACAAACATTCTATGAAATGTGTTTTACTTCAGACACAGATTTTATGTGTCATGCCACGTGTGTGTCCGCTCCCTTGCAGAAGTGTAGTGTTGCCTGCAATTATGGAACCTATTGTTGTACAGTATGATTCGACTTTACCTTGCTGTGCAATTGACAATAGTTGGCATTAGACTGAATATATAATAATTCCCCTTTGATTCTTATGTTTGTAATAGGCAGACAAAAAAACCCTTGTTACCCACACATGGCATAGGAATTACAAAGGCTGAAAAAAAAATCCTTCCTGTGCTGTATTAAAGAATGAACATTGAACAGGTTTCATACCTCAGTGGGCATGAATAATAAAATAACATACTTCTCAGGGAAAAACTGCTCAAAGTTCTACCTTTTATTCACAGAAACCTATTTCCCTTCATTTGCACTTCAAACAGAGACTCATGGGACATCATTAATTGTACATTTCCAATTCTAGATATTTTTGCCAGTGAACACTATGCAGTACATAGCCATAAGTGAATTTCCAACAGGTTTCTATTAGCACACAATTACAAGGTTAGATGCTTTAATGGAGGTTATGTGTGGACTCCCACAACTTTGTAAAGAGAAAGTCTACACCATGGAATATTTAGAAGTCAGGGCATGGCATAACTTACTTGAACAATTTAGTGCATTAGCATTACACATGTGTGCAATCAGAAATACAAAATCTCTGGTGGAGAGGGAAGGTATTTCTCTATGCAATATAGATCTCCATGGACCAAGCGACAGGAGAAAGCGCTATATTCCCCACAGAACCTGTAAAATGTGTGTCAGGCCAAAGTAAAAAAAAAAAACATATGCAGTACATCTCTGCAATATAAATGTATGATTTTATCCACGGTTAGATGGACAAACCCAGCTGCTGCCCCCCTCTCAAGTGTCCTATGGTGGGAACTGATAGTAAAATAGAATATAAATAATAGGGGTGATGGCGCTGCTTTTTTTCTGCAAGATAACCACTTCAATACCAGGCTTTTATACCCACCTCAATACCGGGCCTATTCTGGCACTTCTCTCCTACATGTACAAATCATCATTCTTTTGCTAGAAAATTACGCAGAACCCCCAAACATTATATATGTTTTTTTAGCAGACACCCTAGGGAATAAAACGACGGTCATTGCAACATTTAAGCTTGCACGGTATTTGCGCAATAATTTTTCTGTGGAAAAAATGTCATGAGTTAAAAAATAACAAAACAGTAAAGTTAGCCCAATTTTTTGTAAAATATGAAAGATTATGTTACACTGAGTAAATAGATACCTAACATGTGACGCTTTAAAATTGCGCACACTCATGGAATGGCGCCAAACTTTGGTACTTAAAAATCTCCATAGGCGACACTTTGAATTTTTTTACAGGTTACCAGTTTAGATTTACAGAGGAGATCTAGTGCTAGAATTGTTGCTGGCACCCTAACGCATGTGGCGATACCTCAAATAGGTGGTTTGAACGGCGTTTACATATGTGGGCGGGACTTACGCTTGTGTTTGCTTCTGCACGTGAGCTAACGGGGACAGGGGCGTTTTAATTTTTTTTTAAATAATTTAATTTTTTTTACTTATTTATTTTTTTTTACACTTTTTTTTATTGTTTTATTTTTTTTATCACCATTATTCCTATTACAAGGAATGTAAACATCCCTTGTAATAGGAAATCTGTGTGACAGGTCCTCTTTATGGAGATATGTGGGGTCAATAAGACTGGAAAGCATGAGATCATGAAAAAAAATTCACGATCTCATGCTTAGTATTGCTTACTAGCCGCAATCGCAGCTTTGTTTACCTCCGGGTACCCGGGCGGGACGTCATCACATTGGACCTGGGCCTACGACGGTCCCCAGTCATCTCTATGCTTCCTAGCCTGCGCCGGACAATTCTTTTTTCCGGGCCCCCGATGGCACGGGAGAGCCCGGAGAAGCACCGGATGCCGACAGGAGGGGGGATGTCCCCTCCCGCCACCTACCGTGTTTCCCCGAAAATAAGACGTACTCCGAAAATAAGCCGTAGCGGGATTTCGACGCAAGATAGAAATATAAGACACCCCTCCGAAAATAAGACGTAGCGATGTAGTGTCGAATCTCCGAAAATAAGATGTAGTGTCGAATCTCCGAAAATAAGATGTAGTGTCGAATCTCCGAAAATAAGATGTAGTGTCGAATCTCCGAAAATAAGATGTAGTGTCGAATCTCCGAAAATAAGATGTAGTGTCGAATCTTGTAGTGATATCTTGTAGTGGTACAACCAGACAAGATGAGTGCAAAAAGAAAGAGTTATTCTGTTGAGTACAAGAAAGGAATTGTGGAGGACTCCTGAGGCAAGAATCTTACGGCTTTTTGCAAAGAGAAGAAGTTGGATATCCGAATGGTCCAAAAATGGCGTGCAGAATACGATAATCTCAGTCTACAGGTGGACAGAGGAAATGCTAAGAAGCGCAAGTGTGGTTCAGGTAGGCAACCTTTATTTTCTGTAATAAAAATAAGACACCCCCCGAAAATAAGCCATAGTGTGATTTCTTGAGGAAAAAAAAATATAAGACGGTGTCTTATTTTCGGGGAAACACGGTATAAGAACGATCTGCCGATATGATCGTTCTTATGGTGCACAGAATCACCGGCACTAAAGAATGATGCCTCTAGCTGCAGGCATCATTCAGATATCACTATACAAAGCCCAGGACGTCATATGACGTCCACCCAGGATGGGAGATCCCATCTGTGGACGTCAAATGACTAGTAGTAAAACTAGTAGTAAAAGGCCAGTAGTGAAGTGGTTAAACAGCAATCTGTGAAACAAAATGTGATATTCCAATATGATGGAAAATTATAAACCTTCTGGTGGGGTGAATAAAATGTGCGACCCCCCCTGCTTTGTAAGGTGTCGAGCTTCCGCAATGTCACGGTAAATTGTGAAATAATGATAATTGAGATAATGATATGTGATCCAAATAAAAGTGAAAACAAACTCCGGCTTCTGAAGGGCGACCAAACACTCGCTGGATAGGCGATAAACTGTTTGGTCGCCCTTCAGAAGCCGGAGTTTGTTTTCACTTTTATTTGGATCACATATCATTATCTCAGTTATCATTATTTCACAATTTACTGTGACATCGCGGAGGCTCGACACTTACACAGCAGGGGGGGCACACACTTTATTCACCCCACCAGGAGGTTTATCATTTACCATCATATTGGAATATCACATTTTGTTTCACAGATTGCTGTTTAACTCTTGCAGAGTCATCACCCCTATTATATATACCGGTATTCTATCTCTGCAATATAGGCACAATTTCCATGTTTCATCGAAAAACACCTGTTGATGTTTCAGAAATGTATCCTAATTTCCTGTTTTGGACTTGCACCACATGCCTTTTTATGGACTGAAATTGCAAGACTTTGGGGATGATTTACTGAAGGCAAATAGACTGAGCAGTTTGCACATGCAGTTGCACTCGTTTTCACCAGAGCTCAGTGAATGTGGTGAAGCTCAGCTGATTTTGAACATCCAATCATGTGAAAGCAAAAATGCTGTTTTATTATTTTCCTTGCACCTGATTGGGTATTCTTTTTAAAGTGAAGCTTCACCACTAGTAGTGGCTGGTTGATTGATCGATCGATCAAAGCACTGATCCACTGGCACTACACACCACTAATCTAGACCTTGGAAAAGGGGATTGCAAATGCATGCTAGACCCCACCTTTGGAAAACATGGCATTGTCACTTGTTGTTCCCACTTTCAGGAGTTTCATATCTTGCTGTCTGTTACATTGTTCACCTGCTCGCCTTACAGTATTAGTCAGTGACTCCATTCTCACACACACACACACACACAGTTCTATGCGCATTTGTGCAATGTAGTGCCATCTAATCTGCTGACCGCTGCACGATTATTTACATCAGCAGAATGGCACGGCTGCGCATATGGACATACACATACATGCCCTTTAACCCCCCTGCCGGTATCCCCGAGCGCGACTCGGGTGGATTTTTCATGTAAATATCGATATCCCCGTGTCGCGCTCGGGGTGAATATGCAGAGCCTGCAGCGCGCGCTGGCTTACCTTATATCCAGGCGGGATACTGTACTTACCTTGTCCCTGGATCCAGCGATGCATCCACGCTGTGTGAGCGAGTGGCGTCCTCCATTCGACTCAAACAGTGCCCGCACGCCGCCGATCTCCGTTCCCTGCGACGTAACGGCGCACGGGGGCGGAGACCGGCGGCAAATTCAAAAAAGTAAACAAACACATTACATACAGAATACTGTAATCTTATAGATTACAGTACTGTATGTAAAAAGTACACACCCCCCCTGTCCCTAGTGGTCTGCCCTGTGCCCTGCATGTTCTTTTACATAATAAAAACATTTTTTTTGTGCCTGCAAACTGTAGATTGTCCATAGCAACCAAAAGTTTCCCTTTATGTCAAAAGTGATTTTAGAGCAGCTAGAAAACAGCGATAATAAATGATAATCACTTGCAGAATTGAGTGATAGCGATTTGTGGGGAAATTCGTCATAAAAAAATAAAAGTAATGACCGCGACAATTCTGCAACTGAGCAAATTTCAGTGATTTTGATTTGATTACATTAGTGAATAATTTTTATTATAATTACATTATTATTTGTTATAATTATTTATAGTTATTTATTATATTATAATTTTATGATTTTGTGTTTCAAACTTTATCATACCCAGGATGTCTACTAGACTCTGGTTTGGACAAATTTAAGTGAGTTATTCCTAAAAATTGCAGGCCTACAGTATAAAACGCAGAATTTCCATGCAAAATAATTGTACCGCTTTTGGTACGTAATTCCAGACAGAATCATACCGCCAGGGAGGTTAAGGCGCTACTTTGCAGGCGAGCGCGCACCCCGCCGCGAGCTCCGTGAGTGTGACCGCAGTTCCCCCGGACTTGATGTCCGCCAGGTGCCCACGATCGTGTCACGGAGCTGCAGAACGGGGAGGGATGCCTGTGTAAACAATGCATCTTCCTGTTCAGCCTTGTGACAGGACACTGATCTTCTGCTCCCTGTCATCGGGAGCAGCGATCAGTGTCATATCACATGTGGCCCAGCCCCCACACAGTTAGAATCAACCCCTAGGACACATTTAATCCTTTCCTCACCCCTAGTGATTAACCCCTTCCCTGCCAGTGTCATTAGTAATCAGTGCATTTTAATAGCACTGATCGCTGTATAAATGACAATAGTCCCAAAATAGCATCAAAAGTGTCCGATGTATCTGCCATAATGTCACAGTCACAATAAAAATCATGATCGATGCCATTACTAATAAAAAAAAGTAACAATAAAAATGCTATAAAACTATCCCCTATTTTGTAGACGCTATAACTTTTGCGCAAACTAGTCAATATACGCTTATTGTGATTTTTTTTTTACCAAAAATATGTAGAAGAATACATATCAGCCTAAACTGAGAAAAAAATAGTTTTTTTATATCTTTTTTGGGGATATTTATTATAGTGAAAAGTGAAAAATATATTTTTTTTTCTTTCCAAATTTACGCTTTTTTTTGTTTATAGCGCAAAAAATAAAAACCGCAGAGGTGTTCAAATACCACCAAAAGAAAGCTCTATTTGTGGGAAAAATGGATGTCAATTCTATTTGGGAGCCACATCGCACGACCGCGCAATTGTCAGTTAAAGCGATGCAGTGCCGAATCGCAAAAATGGCCGAGTCATTGGGCAGCCTAATCCTCCAGGGTTGAAGTGGTTAAGCCTTTTTGGACAAGCCACAATTTCTTAGGAAGAAAATTATGTGTTTGTTTCAAATTTAAGAGTGAAAAATGCACAGATGTGTACCACACCTGAGGGAGAGAACAAGCAAGTTGTTCTGAATTTTTTTTAATCTATTTTAGGAGACTGAAGATGGGAAATTGTTTTGATTTGTGTCACAGATCTTAAGCCTGTAATATGCCTGCTCATATCAACTGAGCAGGCATATTACATCTGTAAATATAAAGGGCCAGATTCAGGATGGCGAGCGGTTCTTTTGGCCGGCGTAACGTTTCTCATTTACGTTACGCCACCGCAACTTTACGCACAAGTGCTGTATTCACAAAGCACTTGCTCCTAAAGTTGCAGCGGCGTAGCGTAAATGGCCCGTCGTAAATCAAATTCGGTGGGTAGGAGGCGTGTAGTATTTAAATTAGGCGCGATCCCGCGCCGAACGTACTGCGCATGCAGCGGCTGTCAATGTATCTCAGTGCGTATGCTCGAAATTATGACGGTGTTTTCGACGTGAACGTAAATGATGTCAATCCCCATTCACGGACGAGTTATGCAAACAACGTAAAAAATTTCAAATTCGACGCGGTCATGACGTCCATACTTAACATAGGATGGGCCTGCTTTTTGGTGCTTTATCTTAACGCCAGGAAACCCCTTACGGAAATGGCGTATGACTGATACACCGGCGTAACTCTACCTGAATCTGGCCCATAATAGTTTTTGATTCAGAGTCTCATGATGTAAAATTTGTATTTTTTAGCACCACAGCTATAAAGCCTTTTTGGACAGACTACTATTTCTAAGGCCTCGTACACACGAGCAGATATGTCCGCTGAAAACGATCCGATGGACCGTTTCAGCAGACATCTCCGATCGTGTGTATGGGCTAGCGGACAGATTTGTCCATCCGACAGATTTCAAAGCATGCTTTGAAATCTATCGGGTGGGAATGTGTCCGCCCGACATGTCTGCTGGTTAGTACACTTACCAGCAGACATGTCGTCCCGCACTGCCGCCGCCGAATGGATTCGGCGCATGCGCGGAAGTTTTACTTCCTGGTGCGGTGACGTAGCGGTGACGTGGCGGCGTCAACGTCACCGCCACGTCACCGCGCCGTCCGCTGGCGGGGAATTTGATCCGATGGTGTGTACACGCCATCGGACCAAACTCCAGATCGGACATATCCGATGGAAACGGTCCGCGGACCGTTTTCATCGGATATGTCCGATCGTGTGTACAAGGCCTTAGAGGTGGAGCAGGCATATTGCATCTGGAAAGAAAAACATTTGCATTTGTTTCAAGTTAAAAATAAAAATATTGCACAGATTTGCAGCACAACTTTAAAGCCTTAATAGATAGGCCACAAGTTCTGAAGGAGATGTCAAGCGCATTGATAATAAATTGAAAATCAAGTGTCTTGTTTTAGGGGATAAAAACTGAAAAACTTTACAGATTTGCAACACAGACATGCCTGTAGCCTGTGTGGACTGGGATGTCTGGGTGACTTTGTGGGCATATGGAATCTTGAAGTTAAACATGTGTCTTAAATTGAATTGTCTCTTAAATTTAAAATAAAAAGCATGAACCAAATTCCACCACCTCTTTGAAGCCTTTATTGGATAGACCACAATTTCTGAGGGAGTGGACAAGCACATTGTATCTGGCAGTAAAAAAATAGTGTGTTGTTTTTGAGCCTGAAGATGGGAAATGGTTAAAATTTTTTGCAGATATCAAGCCTGTTTGGGAAAGCTGCAATTTCTAAATGACTGAGCATCTGGAACAAAGAAGCTAGATTCTGTTTATGTGCAATTGAAAATATAAACATTGAACAGAAATTGTGACACCCTTTTCAATTTTTCATTAGAATAGCCCATCATTTCTGAAGGGAGAGAGTAAGATGATTGTATCCGCAAGCAAAAAAAAATGGCTTATTTTTTACAGACTGAGATACGGTAATTAAAAATCGACAGATTTGCTGCTAAGCTTGTAATCCTTGTCAGCCAAGTTGCTTTTCTTCTGAGAAAAACGGCAAGTAGATAGCAACTAGAAATAAGCAATTATTTAATTTATTTATTTTTATTTTCCAAGAATGAATTGGGGTGGTGCATGTTCAGCCCCACAGCTTTTAAAGCTGTTTGGACGGGTTGCTTTATTTTGACCATACAAGAGGCAAATTGCATCTTCCAAAAATGGGCTATTTCTTCCCATACAGAAGAGAGAAACAGCATAAAAATAAAGGCACTCCTTGTATGACCCTCTGGCAAGGCAATGTGGTCGAGAACAGGCAGATTGCATTTGGAAAGAAAATCATTTCTTTAAGATTTATTTGAAATTTAAATCAGAACAATGTAAGTGTTTCAAGTACACCTTTTAAGCTTTTGGCTTTTGTGAATAGACAGCTATTTCTGAGGGAGAGAGCAGGGAGATTTCATCAATAAATGTAAAATTAGATAGAGTATATACATAATTTAAATATTGTACAGAGTTGCAACTGAGAACTACATCTTTATTAATGTGAGAACCATTTTGAGGCAGGGATTTGGACTCTTTCATCAAGAAATATTGCATGAAACATCATTGGCCACAGGTGTTTGGTTGCCACCCACCATCCCAGTTCATTACAATTATACTGTATTTATCAGCGTATAACACGCACAGGCGTATAACACGCACCCTAACTTTAAGAGGGAAGTTTCAGGAAAAAAACTTTCCACAGCCCCCTGCATATAACACGCATGCACAGTTTACCCTCTATTTTTAGGGTAAAGAAGTGAGTGTTATACGCCAATAAATACACTAATTAATATCCTCTATTGGGATTTTAAGGGTAACCAATAAGTCACAGAAAATATTTTCTTTAACCATAAAACATTTGTTACACGTTATTCCTTAAAAAGACATCAATTAAAATCAAATATCAAAATTGTTCACAATAAGTGAAAAATATGAAACAGTTCAAAGGCTCTATAGTACAACATAATACTACAGAATCTTTAACTTTTATCTTTATCAGGGATAAAGTACCACTCTGCAGAACAGAATCATATCCGTTTTAATGGGAATCTCATTTGGAGGTAGATGGTTAGCTAAAAAGAATCTCATATATTTTTATGGGAGCTAATCATGGGGAAAGGGATTAGTCATATTTCAGAATGAAAAATGTAATGAAACTGTATTTAATTTGGGAGGCAGGAGTTGGCATATTGAAACTGTATTGTTTCTCAAAGCGCTTTATGAAACACATTTATTTTTTTGCTGAAGGTCAGCACACATTTTATGATGTGAGGCTGTTTTGGAATCAGAGATTAGACATATTTCAACCATAAATAATAATTAAAAATTCATATTTCCAGAGACACTATCATGTAGCTGGTGAAGAATGGAACACTGTGGAGGCTTCTCTTGCACCTCCCACCCAACACTTCTGGAGTTGAAGACAGGGGGCTAGATTCAGCAAAGAGTTACGCCGGTGTACCTCCTGATACGCCATCGTAACTCTGAGTGAGTGGGGTCAAATCTATGCGCCTGATCCTTAGAAACAGTTACGCATAGATTTGTGTTAGTTCCGACCGGCGTAAGTCTCTTACGCCGTCGTATCTAAGTTGCATATTTACGCTGGCCGCTAGGTGGCGTTTCGTTCGATTTACGCATTGAATATGCAAATGAGGTAGATACGCCGATTCATGAACATGGCATATTTTTTTACATCGTTTGCGTAAGCGCAAGTCCGGCGTAAAGTTACCTCTGCTATAGCAGGCACAGCCAATGTTAAGTATGGACGTCGGGACAGCGTTGTATTGTACGTCGTTTGCGTAAGCCGATTCAGAATGGGGCTGGGAGTAAGTTACGTTCACGTCGTTTTCATTGACTATTTGCAGCGTGATTTGGAGCATGCGCAATTCGTTCGGCGCATCATTTACGTTGGGTCAGGGCTAATTTAAATACAACACGCCCCCTACCTGCCCTATTTGAATTACGCGCGGATACGCCGACCCATTTAAGCTACGCCGCCGCAACTTACGGAGCAAGTGCTTTGTGAATACAGCACTTGTCTGAAAAAGATGCGGAGGCGTAGCGTAAATAGGACACGCTACGCCCGCACAAAGTTACGCTCATCTACCTGAATCTAGCCCAGAGAGTATAAGGGCAAGGAGTGGCATGAGTGCCATAGCAGTGGGCTGGTGATGTGCACTCTGTAGGTGGGTAGTACTGGAATTCACAGTCCATGGAACAGGATGCAGGAGCAGCTTGGCACCAGAGCAGGAGATGAAAACAGGAACAGGAGACAAGCAGCAGTCAGAAAAAATGGGCAGAAAGGAACAGAATTAGCAGGTCCAAAGCAAGTCCAGAAGGCAGGCCAAGGTCAGTAACAGCTGGGAAAGCAGTACAGAGTCAGCAGATAGGACAAGCCCAGTAAACATGCCAAGGTTGGAATAGTTAGGTAACAGAGCTAGAGCAAGAGCAGAAGCAAATTTCAAAGGCAAGGACAGGCATACACAAGTAAGCAGATACAGTGGATCAGGTCTCAGAAACACAGGAAAAACTGAAGACTATTCTGCAACTGCTCATAGATAGACCAGTTTAAATAGGCCACTGGGGGGCAAGTGCTAATTGGTATATGCACAAGCTTGTCCATTGTCATTTTCTCAGAAAAATAAGCATGTGTGCAATGAGCACAAGCACAAATTCACACTTGATGATTTTAGGAAACCAGTAAACTTACAGACACAATATAACTCTTTTGTACTCTTTTGGGGCACATTTTAACCACTTCCTGCTCATCCAGACTCCAGACCTTCTGGTCTGGAGAAATGCTTGGCCAGTCCATCACCTTTACCCTCAGGTTCTTTAGCAAGGCATTGGTCGTATTGGAGGTGTGTTTGGGGTTGTTATCATGTTGGAATACTTACCTGTGGCCCAGTCTCCGAGGGGGGGGGGGGTCATGCTCTGCTTCAGTATGTCACAGTACATATTGGCATTCATGGTTCCCTCAATGAACTCCCAAGTGTCGGCAGCACTAATGCAGCCCCAGACCATGACACTCCCACCACAATGCTTTACAGTACACAAGGTACACCTGTCTTTGTACTCTGGTTGCCACCCCACACGCTTGACATGATCTGAACCAAATAAGTTCATCTTGGTCACATCAGACCACAGGATATTGCTCCAATAATCTAAGTTCTTAGTCTGCTTATCTTCAGCAAACCGTTTGCAGGCTTTCTTGTGCATCATCTTTAGATGAGGCTTCCTTCAGGGATGACAGCCTTGCAGACTAATTTGATGCAGTGTGTGGTGTATGGTCTGAGTACTGACAGGCTGACCCCCCCTCCCCTTATACCTGTACAGCTATGCTGGCAGCACCCATACATCTATTTCCCAAAGATATGATGTGGCAGAATTCCCCGAAAAGTTATTCTACAGCATCTGCACCAGGAGCTTGGTAGTTGTTGTTGATCCAGAACTGGTTTCTTTTAACCAATGGACAGAAGCTCTTCTGTCTGTCACAAAGCCTCCTAAAGCACTAAATGTATGTTCAGAGAGGAAGCTAGCTGCAGGACAGCAGCTTAATTGCATAATGGGAAAATTCTGATTGGTGGATCATCCTGATTAGAAAGCGTGTCAACATCTGATCTTAACCCTATGTACTCTCACTTGCTAGCATGAGGCAGTCACTGCTGACAGCTGCTGGCAGTGAACAGCTCTGAGCACTGGGTAAATAAAAAATATTTTGGACAGCCACTGCCACCACTGCTCCTTCTTTAAATGACAGCAGGCTCCAAACCACATTGTTCGTTAGGCAGTATAATGCCAGTCTCTGAAAAGAAGGCTAACATGTTCCTCCACAGAATGTCCTCTTGTTGTTTCATCTTTTGCTCCCTCTGCGAAGGCAGGTTGAGCTGTGTGACTTCACCCTTGTAACATGGACCCAGGTGAGTTGCCAGTTAGTAGTGGTCTCTCACCTTGCCACAAATCATAACGTCCTTTTGAAAGCTCTAGAGTATTAATAAGTCCATCTTCCACAAGCTACTAAGCCAACCCAAGTCCTCAACATCACTAAGGGCAACATTGTCCTCAGCTACCTCTTCCATATGCTACATACATTGCCAGGTAGACACGTACCCTGGAAATGAGCCTGAAGTGCAGAGGGTGACCTCTCGTACCGCCCTGGTTCCAGGATCACTGGGCTTGAGACAGTGACCGTAGGAGCACAGTGAGGTATCAGAGTTCTCTGAGATTGGAGATGAAGGCTAATGAGAAGGGCTGAAGCCAGCAGTAGGTGCAGGTCAGCTGGATGCAGGTCACCGGATGCAGGTCACCGGATGCAGGTCAGCGCATGCAGGTCAGTGGATGCTGATTAGTCGGTTACTGGTTAGCTGGATGCTGGTCAGCAGGATGCAGGTCACCAGATGCAGGTCACCGGATGCAGGTGCGCCTGAGAGCAACAGGCGCACGCAAGTGCAGATGACAGCAGGAGAGGAGTCAGACAAGCCAGGTCATACACAGAGGATCATTTCAGACAAAAATCAGCAGGGAAGGAATAGTTAGAGCTCAGGCTGGATTCGGCAACAGAGGATCTGGCAGACAGATAAACAGAGCAGGGTCAAGGAAGCCAAAGGTCAGGACTGGAGATGGCAGCGGAGTCAGAAAGCCAGGTCAGTATGATGCAGGTTCAGGATCAGGTCTCAGGATAAGTTGCAGATCAGACAGCAAAGACACAGTGATGCTGAGGGGTTTAAATAGGGCAGCCTGTTGCCAATCACTGAAATCAGTCTGCACTATTAACCCTTAAATGGCAGATCCCTGACACAGGGGTTTGTGAGGTATGAAACTCACTCCTGAAAGACTCCTCTATGTTCACCTCTTTCTCCTGAAAGCCACTATGGCAACCATAATACTCCTCCTCTTGCTATTCATGTACCTGCTGAGGCCTCACAGGGACGGTGTCTGGATGTAGTAGGCTCTGAGACATCAGGGGGTCCTCCTCTTCCTTCTGCTGCTGTTGCTTCAGTGCACTGTCTACATTGCCATGCGGTGTCTGCTCCAGGAGAAATAACACACAACATGTGACACTGAGGACCATTTTGTCACAGATTTTTTTTTTCTGGTTGCCTTCTCAAACTGTGACAATATGACACATGACTCCATGAAGTGCCACTGACATGGAAGCAAGAACCCCAGCTTCCTCCAACTTGTCCTCATGCTATACTCGCACAAATACTCAGACCTGAGCCTGCCCCTGCAGAGCTAACAGAATTTTGCCCCACTGGCTCCTGTCTTCTAAGCATACCAGCTTCAACAGGCATCACTATGTCTTTATGCCATTACATAGCCCCTTGAACACTTGTGAGGGTGAATCAGAGGACAACTCAACCAAAATGGAATTAAGGAGGAGGCCGATTGAAGAACCTGCACTGTTCTTGTCACCTGCTGTAATGATGTGGGGTGGTACAACTTGCTCCAATGGTGTACCCTGGCCTGCATACTTCCTGGCTGCCCACAGAAATATCCAATGGAGCATGTGCGATATATAAAATCCATGCCCATATACGAATTGTTAAATGAAAACATTACCTTCCACATAATGGTGGATGGCCTTACAAGCAAAGAAATGGTGGCCAGAAACCGGTCACTGTGGTACAGCACAGGCCACAAATTCATGAAAGGGAGCTGAACACACCAACTGCAAAGATAAGAGCTTTAAAACCAGCAATTGAGCCATTGGACATTGTAATGGCTAGGTCATACTTCTTCCATGACTAAAGCTGGGGCAGACAAACTTGCCTGCTGAATGCTACAGAAAAATGGCAGAGTGGGTTGAAAGAATCTGGGTAAAGTTGAAGCCTATGCTTGCCCCTACTCTGCATGGCCCTATGCTAACCCTCTTCCCCTCTGGAAGAGCCACAAGTTAAACTCCTAAAACTCTTTCTACATTTCTCCTCAGCTGCATCTGCCACCAAAATAGAGTTAGATACCGCAACTTGGCAATAGGCAATTAATTGCTGCACAGAATAAAACACTATCTATATATATATATATATATATATATATATATATATATATATATATATATATATATATATATGTGTAGATATTTTTGACACAAGGGGGAATACTTTACCAACACAAAGGGCGCAGCGATGGGGGCTAAGTATGCCCCTAGTGTAAATAACTGGGAGGAAGAACAAATCTACAGTGTCTAAAGGGCGAACCTCAAACTGTACCATAGGTACATTGATGATATTATGATCATCTGGAGAGGAACATAAGTGGAACTACAAAACTTTTTTGATGAAATAAACCGCAATGCCTATGGGATTATTTTTGAGTGATTTTACTTTTACTTTGAGTGATTATTTAGACCTACAATTGTTACATAGTTGGTCAGGTTGAAAAAAGACACAAGTCCATCCAGTTCAACCATAAAAAAAAATAAACAAACAAAATAAAATAGAGTACAATCCCATACACCCAACTCCATACCCACAGTTGATCCAGAGGAAGGCAAAAAAAAACAGCAGAGCGATGATCCAATTTGCTACAGGAGGGGAAAAAATTCCTTCCTGATCCCCCGAGAGGCAATCAGATTTACCCTGGATCAACTTTACCTACAAATCTTAGTACTCAGTTACATTGTGTGCATTTAGGAAAGAATCCAGGCCCTTCTTAAAGCAATCTACTAAGCTGGCCAGAACCACCTCTGGAGGGAGGGAGTCTGTTCCACATTTTCATCACAGCTCTCACTGTAAAGAAACCTTTCCGTATTTGGAGGTGAAATCTATTTTCCTCCAGACGTACAGAGTTCCCCTCTTGTCCTCAGTGTTGACCTCAAAGTGAATAACTCAACACCAAGTTCACTATATGGACCTCTTATATATTTGTACATGTTGATCATATCCCCCCCTTATTCTCCTCTTCTCAAGAGTGAATAAATTCAGTTCTTCTAATCTTTCCTCATAGCTGAGCTCCTCCATACCTCTTATCAGTTTGGTTGCCCTTCTCTGCACTTTCTCCAGTTCTCCGATATCCTTTTTGAGGACTGGTGCCCAAAACTGGACTGCATATTCCAGATGAGGTCTTGCTAATGATTTGTACAGATTCAGATGTACAGATGTACAATTGTATAAGGATAATGGACGTATTAACACTAGAACTTGTTTCAAACAAACTGACAGAAAATAATACATTCCAACCAACAGCTGCCACCACAGACAATGCATAAGAAATATCCCAAAGGGACAGTTGATGAGAATATACAGAAATTGTAGTAATGTCACTGATTATGAAATCCAAGCAAACTCTATTATAAATAAGTTTGTAGAAAGGTTACAAGAAGAGAGACCTGGTGGCACTGAAAGAAAAGGTGAAGAAAATGAATAGAGAACTTATGACTGTATGAATTCTTACCGCCTTCAATGACAACATAAGTACCAAAAAGAAGTAAAAGCAAAAACCCATGGATATGGCCTTCCTAACTGGATATAACATACAGCATAAAGCCCTAGAAACTATAATAAAGAAGCATTGGCCTATCCTACAATCGAATAAAGTATTGAAAACTATCATAACTATTAGACCCTCTTTTATCTATAGAAAGGCACCAAACCTCAGAAACGGACTTGTGCACAATGCTCTGGATCCTCCAAAGCAGATTAGAATTTTCTTTCAATTTTCTTTTATTGTTTTCGGACATGCAAAGTGACATACAGATGAAGGGCCATTCCTCTGGCTATAAAATCGTTAAATCATATAACAATGAAATCTAAGAAAATAAATACCCACAATCCATCATCCATTCCTCTGGTAACCTTTAAATCTGTGGGTACCCTTCCTTCACTACATCGATCCAATGAACCCCCCTCCTCCAGGGGATCCGAGTGTCCCCTACAGGGTGGGGCAGTTGGGCCACCCCTTGTAGTGTCACTCTCTGCATTGTCATTCAAACCCATCCCACCCTTCCGAACAAAACAAACCAAAAACATAACCCCAAAGAAAAAAAAAAGGAAAGAAACACCCCTTCCTCGGTCCATATTCCCCTCCTCCTCACCGTCCGTAGAGCCGGTCCCTCAAACACCTAAAAGGTTTCTACAAGTGTGGCACATGTCTCCCCTGTAGTGTGAGCAAAAAAAAAAGAAAAAAGTAAAACTTCACCTCCGTGGCAAATGGATCAGATTATAACATAACAAAACTAATAACATGCAATAGCACTCATGTGACGTACGTCATAGAGTGTCTATGTCAGAAACTATATGTTGGAAGAACAACCAGGGAGTTACATGTCAGGATCCATGAACACATTACCAACATAAAAAATGGATTTAATAAACACAGCGTCTCAAGACATTTTAGGGATCATCACAACAGAGACCCTACATGCATGACGTTTTATGGGATAGATAAGATCAAGGGACATTGGAGAGGAGACAATAAAAAAAAATCAAGATATCACAGAATCGATGGATTTTCCAGCTTGATACCCTCCAGCCCTCAGGCTTAAACATAGATTTAGATCTCAATTGTTTCCTGACCAATTTTTAATCCCAATTTTCTAATCTATTTCTCACTCCCTGTTTTTGATTCATTTGCATGGACATTCTACACTTCTGAATGAATGAATGATAACTTATATAGCACGGCACATACAAACTAAATCGCCTCTGGGCGCTTGTTGTTCCTGTCTCCTTTGATATCAAAAGAGATGAGTCTTGATCTTTCTCCTGAATCCTAAGTGATCCTTCTCCAACCGAATGCTGGTTGGTAAAGCGTTCCATAGTCTGGGACCTTGGATCGCGAATCTTCTTTCTCCTTTGGACTTGTAGTTGGCTTTCGGGAATCTGGAGCAGGTTTTGATTGGTGGATCGCAAAACGCGATTGGAATTGTTGGCTTTTATTTTTTCGCATAAATAATGGGGGGCATTCCCATGGACACATCTATGCGTAAGACAGAGTGCTTTAAAAGCAATTCTGTCTTTAACTGGCAGCCAGTGAAGGGCTCTCAGTGAAGGTGAGTCTGGCGGCCGTCTGGCGGCCGTATTCTGAACGACTTGCAGACGAGCGATTTGGTACTTGGGGAGTCCGAGGTAGAGGGCATTTGCATAGTCCAGTCTGGAGTTAACAATTGCTCCCACCACGACCGCTAAATCTTCTTTGGGGATGAAAGGAGTAAGTCTGCGTAGTAGGCGCAGCAGATGGTGGGATCCGCTGACTACCCTATTTGTGCGTCCATTGTCATATGAGTCAAAAATGACCCCTAAACTTTTGACTTTGGAGCTAGGGGAGATGATTATGCTGTTGCAGGTTGATTCCTATGCTTGGCGTGAAAAAGGAGAAGTTCTGTTTTCGCTCTGTTAAGTTTAAGATAACTCTTTGTCATCCAGTCCTCTATCAAAGAGAGGCATGTCTCTAGATTGAGGTGGTGATCCTTTTTGTTGCCAATGCGGAAATACAGTTGCGTGTCGTCTGCATATGAGTGGTAAAACAGTTTTTGGCTGCTAATAATTTCAAAAAGAGGGCGAAGATAGATGTTAAACAGCACCGGTGACAGAGGCGATCCTTGAGGTACTCTGCACGACACTGTGCGTTTCTCAGATGTAAAAGGTCCTAACTTCACTGTTTGCGATCGGTTTTCCAAAAAAGAGGAGAACCAAGATAAATCACCTTCTGCGACTCTGGCTACTTCAGCTAGCCGTGTCAATAAAAGTTTGTGGTCTACAGTGTCGAAAGCTGCACTTAGGTCCAACAGAACCAGAAGACAAGATTCTCCTTCGTCTGCGGCATCGAGAGCATCGTCCTATATTTTGAGCAGCACGGTTTCAGTCCTGTGTCTGGGACGGAAACCCGATTGAAATGGGTCAAGTAGCTTGTGGGTATCCAGATGCTGTTGCAGCTGTTGTACCACTACTTTTTCCATTATCTTTGAGAGTACATTTAGGCCTGTTATGGGACGGCGGTGGAGTGGGTCCTTGGGGTCAAGGGAGGGTTTCTTCAAGATTGGTTGGATTATACCTTCTTTCAACTGTGAGGGCACTATGCCCTCCTTGAAAGACTGGTTGATAAGCTGTGTAATGGGAGGAGCCAGGATGTCTGCGCATTCCTTCAGCAGATTTGTGGGGATAATATCATTTGGTGCTGTGCCATTACGCAAAGTACCAATGATAATTTTAGTGGCATCGATAGAGATGGGTTCCAGGGTGAACTTACCTGATAGAGGTGAATTACTGTGGGTGTTGTGTGAGAAACTGCGGGGGGGGGGGCTGAGGGGGGAATTGTTTTGCTGAATGCTTTCACGGATTGCCTCGATTTTATTAATGAAGTAATCTGATAATTCATTGCAAAATTCTTGTGTGTCTGAATTGGGGGCTTCAAGACATCCTGGTTTCATGGTCTGAGTGACCATCTTGAAGAGTTTGCGTGGTCGGTTTAGGGCGCTATTGATAGCCTGAGAATTTTTTTTTTCTTGGCTTGGAAAATTTCTTTGTGGTATTTTCTTGTTGTTGCTTTATAGATGTAGAGGTGTACCTCTGAAGAGCTTCTTTTCCAGGCGGCTTCCGCCCTTCTGCGTTCTTGCTTCAGTAACGACAGCTGGTTGTTAAACCAGCTGCAGTTGTTTTTCCGGATGCAGGTTTTATATTTTGAATTTAATTTTGAATTTAATTGCATGGTGGTCTGTCCATGGCAACGGTTCATTTTCCAAAATTTTTATTTCCAGATCTTGTCTGAAAATAAGATCAAGTGTGTGACCTGAAGCATGTGTGGGCCCACATACTAGTTGCTGTAACCCTAAACCTTCCAGGTGGTCAATACAGGCATCGGCAACGGGGTCTTGTGAGGAGTTGGCCCAGTGGTTGAAATCCCCGAGCAGCAAAATATGTTTGCTGTTGAGGGTGTAAGTGGAGAAGAAGTCTGTCAATGATGGTAGCAGCTGCGATTTTGGGCCAGGTGGCCTATAGCAGAGAAGAATGTGGACGGTCTCCTATGAATTTGTTTGCAGTTGCAGAGTAAGGGTTTCCATGAATGGAAGAGTGTTTTGAAGGACTCGTTTTGTGATTGCAAGGTGCGTCTTGTGGATCACCGCCAGTCCTCCTCCTCTTTGCCCTATTCTGTTTTCCGTTATAATACGGTAGTTCTCTGGTACCAGTTCTCCTAGAATGGTGTTACAGTCGGCTGTAAGCCAGCTCTCTGTAATAAAGAGGCAGTCTAGATCGCTTTGTAGAATGAAGTCACGGATTTCCAGTCAGTGTTTTACTGCCAATCTTGTGTTGATCAAAGCACATGATATGTGCTTAGGCTGGGGTAAATGGCTGAAATATCTGACAGTCGATCGTTGATCAATTCTCAATAGTCGCTCAATTCTTAAGGCTTTTTGTGATGGCTGGCAGTATTGTGGCAAATTGCCTCAAACTCCAAATGGTTTTGTCAGAATATTGCCGATATGCCATGATCGCCAATCACCGGGGGAGGGGGGGGAGTTTTTAGGGGCGATGGGGAGAGGAATTGGCTAATTTCTCTCTCCTGGCTTGGTCAGTATTTTTATACTACTATTTTTATAATCTTTTTATACTCCGTCTCTCTCTTTTTTATTTATATAGGAGCCATAACATACCTTCCACCTGTTTCCACTACTAGGGGCCCAAATACAAACAAAATTAATAATTCATCAGCCCCTCTTTCTGACGTTTCTAATATTTTTTGAAAATGTCATATTTTTAACTCTTTTAACATTTTTAATATTTCATTCATATATATTTTATATATTTCTACCAATTTCAACAATGGCTTATTAAACTAATTTTTGAATAGTCCTACCAAGCAGGTTATATTAGTTTATATTAGTGATTTTTAGGACATTCATCTTAATCCTCCCCCACCCTCTATTCTACTCTAATTATGTGTGTTTTTATGACATTTTTAGGAATAATGTAAGTGGTTTTCTTTTATTAATAATTTTAGTTATATCAATTAAGGTTAATGTAAACACATCGCGATCTACGATCTCACAGCTGGAATACAATCTAGTTACAAGATGTTTTAGGCTACAGTCTCCAAGATCTAACATAAAATGACAGAGGAGGCTGTACTAGACTTCGGTCTTCAAAACCGCACCAAAGATGGCCGCCGTTCATACATACTAGCTTCTATGGACTTTGGTCCTCAATATCACACAGAAAATGGCCACTGTAAGAGGAATAGATCTGTTATAAATGGGAAGTGGAGGTGATGCTCTGCACACTCCAGATGACGTCAGGTCGACGAAACCGGTCGCGCAAACAAACAGAACGTCACATTACACTCCCGAAATTGTATCTGTCAGCATAAAATGCTTTATTGAATCTGCTCAAATGTGAGTACCCACTTTTAACGAATAAATAAATATTTTTTTAAACAATATCACACTATTTGGGATTCCTTTTCTCCTGTATATGGCCTAACATTGGAAGCATCACCAGGAGCACAGGGGAACAAAATAGACATGTGCACACTGAAATATTTTGTTTCGTAATTTCGTTTTTGTCCGAAAAATAAATTAATTTATTTAGTTACTCCTGAAATTCGTTTTTGTTCATTTCATTTTTCGTATAAAAATGCATTCGTCCGAAAATCCAAATTAATTAAGGTCAAATCTGTCATTGAAGGTTCATGGTGTCTGTCGAATGTTCTAAGAAAAAAAAAAGATTCGACAGAATCTTTAAATAAAAAAATAAAAAAAAAGATTAGACGGAGCAACAAAACTGTCTCTCTATGTCGGAACTCTATGGGCCAGATTCAGGAACACTTGCGCTGGAGTATTTCGATATGCGCCGCGTAACTGTGATGATGCGCCGTCGTTTCTATGTGCCCGTACCCACCAAACTAGATGCGCCCAATAACGGGCCATTTGCGACCGGCGGAACGTTCCGACGCCAGAGTATCGTCAGCGCTTATTTTCGCTGGGCGCATCAGTCGCGCCCATTGATTTCCCCTGCAAATATGCAAATGAGGTATTTTTCCCAATTCACGAACAGATTAGCACCATACGCTGGCTACATGCGCCGCGCGTATCTCGTCCGTCCGGCGCAAAGTTATTTCTACAAAAGGCTGCTTTATCTTTACTCCAGACGGCCACAGGTCAGCAGGAGAGCAGCTACAGCAGCGTTACCGACGATAGGAGCTAGCTGAACAACAACACTTGCAAGGACAACACCTCTGTGTGCCAACATGCCAGGGGCAATTGTGGTCCTAAGACTAGTACTGGGTCCCTCGCTACGGAGGAGGCGGGCACGTGAGAGGATATACCGCACTCGTATGAACCTCTTTGGCATGGGGGATGAGGAGGTGTATCGCCTCTTCAGATTCAGCCCTGATGTAATACTTGAACTAACCACAACCCTGCAGGATGACATCACCAGCCCAACACACCGCTCACAAGCAGTGCAGCCACTGGTGAAGGTCCTGGCAACACTTAATTTCCTTGCCAGTGGATCATTCCAGCGTACAAGTGGAGTGGTGGCTGGGATGTCACAGTCCTCCATAAGCAGATGTGTGCACCAGGTTGTCCCTGCAATCCTCAGACGCATGTCCAACCAGTTCATCAGACCCACCACTGAGGAGCTGCGGCTGAAGGCAATGACAGATTTCTACAACATTGCCAGATTCCCACGCACCATCGGGGCCATTGATTGCACACATGTGGCACTCCAGCCTCCCAGTGCCACAGAGCACATATACCGCAATCGGAAGCATTGGCATTCCATCAACGTACAGGTGATAGCTGATGCCCAACGCCTCATATGGCACGTCCGTGCCAAACACCCCGGGTCCAGCCATGACAGCTTCATATACCGTCAGAGCCCCATCCCTACAGAATTCGAGCAGAACATGTATGGGGACAGCTGGCTGGTTGGTGAGTGACAAGGGAGTCAGGCATGACTATCCCCTCCCGTGATGCACAACAGAAGTCGCACATGCATGACTAACATCCTCCTGTCTTTTACCTTACAGGTGACTCTGCATATGCACTGGGACCCCATCTAATGACTCCTTTCCGGAACCCCCAAACCAGAGGAGAGAGAAAATACAATGAAGCACACATCAAAACCCGTGGAGTGGTGGAGCAAACATTTGGGCTCCTAAAGTCCCGTTTCCGCTGCCTGGATAAGTCCGGGGGGACCCTATTGTATTCCCCTACCTTTGTGTGTCAGATCATCGCTGCATGTTGTATTCTGCACAACTTTGCTATGAGAAAAGGCCTGCAGATTGACATACGTGATGACCTGACCCCCGACCCACACAGTCCCCACCTGCCAGAGGACACCCAGTCTGCTGATGGAAGAGCAGTCAGGAGGGTCCTCGCCGTAGGCATCTTTGGACACTAAACCAATACATTAATCACACAGACAGTGCACGCGTGTACACCACTGGATCACACACACCACATGCACATCGCATTGGATTAGCCCAAGTCCAGCATGTAGGAGTTGGGAGCAGCAACGCCAGCGTCAAGGCCCCAATGATGTCACTGTCCATTCACACACCTTTCACACGTCATTCATTCAGCCGTGGGGTTAACTTCACCACCACGGCCGAGGGTGACACCCCTTACTTTCAGGAGTGCCACTCTCTCACATTCACACACCATTCACACTGTCCCCTGCACTCCTGACCGTGTGCAGTACAAAATTAAAAAAAATATCTCATAACCTGAGAACCAAAAAAAAAAAAAACTCATGTCCTGAGTATAAACAATAATATTCAAAAATAAACAAAAACTCATATCCTGAGTATAAACAAAAATATATAACAACCAAAAAAACAAAAAACCCTCATCTGAGATGACGGGGGCTCCTCCTTGGGGGCACTCTCGGGCTCCTCATCTGCCTGGAGGGAGTGGGTGGTGGTGGGGGTGGGGGGGCATCAGGAGGAGGCTGATCCCCGGGTGGGCCACTCCTGGGAGCTGTTGGCTGCCTGCCCTCCAATGCCACAGCGATACGGCTCAGATACAGGTTTGTCTGGGCCTGCATCCTCAGCTGGCGGGTGATCTGATGCCGCTGGTAACGTTGCCGCTGCCTCCCCTCTTCCCGGATGGCAGCTGTGTTGTCTCGGACAGCTGCTGTCAAGTGCCGGATATCAGCCTGCACCTCCCCCAGGCTGGTCACAACGCCCTGCACACGACTGGGCAGCTGCGACATGGAGCCCAGGCTGTCAGCGACCCGGTCCAGGTGGCCAGCAATCTCCCCCATCTGCTGGGTCTGCTTGGCGTGGTCCAACAGCACCTGGTCCTCGACCAGATCACACACCCCCCTGGTCTTCCGGGTGGCCTTCCTGGGGGCAGAAGAAGGTTGTCCCCGTGGGGATGGAGTCGCCCTTGAGGGGCTACCTAGGATGGGGGAGGGGATCACAGAGGGCCCTGCAGAGGAGGAGGACTCCTCCAACATTAAAATAAACTCCTGTTCAGGGACAGGCTCCTCCACAACCACCTCTGCTGAAGTGGTGTGGGTACTCTCCTCCTCCACCTCGGTGTCTCCAGCACCCAGGGCCTCGTCATCAGCCTCCCGTTGGGAGGTTGGGGTGGACTGGCCGGCACGAGATGATGGCCCAGCTCCGTCATCTGTGGATGACACAAAGCAGACACATGTTGGTGGTGCCACACACTTGGCACATGTACCCACCCCCCCCCCACATGCAACACACCAAAAAGGGGGTAAAAATCACTTACCTGTCCTGGAGCCTTCCTCTACGGAGTCATAGCCAGGGACCCCCTCCAACTGCTCCCTGTCCAGGCAGCGGGCAACCACCTCCTCCTCCGCGGTCAGGGTGACAGGACATGGTGGACCACCACCTGTGCCCCGCTCATGGCTCCGAATGGTGGACACCTTGCCCCTCACCTTGCGCCGCAGGTCGTTGATTTTTTTTTGAATGTCGCCTGCAGTCCGGGTGGAGTACCCTAGCACATTGACCCTGGCAGCAATGGTGTCCAGGATACCCTGCTTCCTTTCCCGGCTGGTCTTCCTGCTTTTTTTCCCATGGAGGAAATCATTAAACGTCTCCATAGCCGAGATTATCACAGAGACCTCCTGGGCATTATAGTTTAGGTTCCTCCTCTCTTTGGGGGTAGCGGGAGCAGCCATTACAGGGCAAAAGTATCTTCCCTGGGGTGGGGGGAAATGGAACTACTTTTGCGCCGGAATGGCGTTTCCGCCAGCGCTTTTAAGCGCCCAGCGGAACGCATTGCGCTGACGTTTCCCAGGAAGTGGTGCCGACGGAAGTTGTGAGCATGCGCACAAGGGGGCGAGTGGAGCCGCACTCACTGCGCATGCTCCGTGGATGATGCGCTGAACGTAAGCCTCTGCGCTGGGCTCCGCCCATCATTTACATATGATCACACCCACTTCCACTTGCGTCGGGTTACGCCAGCGCATTATCGTTACTCTGGCGCAAGTTTACGCGCAACTGCTATGTGAATTACAGGACTTGCGCTGAAAGGGTCTTCAGAGTAACGTAAATGAGAAGCGTTACTCCAGAGGAAAGATACTCTCATCTACCTGAATCTGGCCCTATGTGTCTCTATGTCAAATCTTTTCTCTCTATGTCGAATCTTCTTCATGTCTCTATAATGTCAAATCTTTTCTCTTTATGTAGAATAATATTGGACTAATAGGCCCCGTACACACGATCAAACATATCTGCTGAAACTGGTCCGCAGACCAGTTTCAGCGGACATATCCGATCGCGTGTACGGGCTAGCAGACAGGTTTCCAGCAGACAAAAGTTTTAAAACATGCATTAAAACTTGTCTGCTGGAAAGCTGTCTGTCGGATATGCCCGCTGGTTAGTACGCCTAACCAGCGGCCCGAAATCTCCCGAATGCGTTGAATGGATTCGACGCATGCGTGGAAGTATTTTACTTCCTGGTTTGGTGACGTGGCGGCGTCAACGTCACCACCACGTCACCGTGCTGTCTGTCCGCAGGGATTTTGGTTTGATCGTGTGTACACACATCAGACCAAAATCTCCCAGGAGACATGTCCGATGAAAACGGTCCGTCGGACAGTGGCCGGAGAAAACGATGCTGTCAATTGACGGCAGCTTGGATATTCAGATCCCCTAAGCTGCCGTCAATTGACGATGAGCGGGGAACCAAGTGGTTAAATTAGCGCCACTTCTACTTATCCATAAACCAAAGTTGTCAATCAACAGAAGTTGTCAAACAAAAGTACTCCTAAAATAGACGGTTGGGTCTTATGAAAGTACAATAAAAATCAGGTTTTGCATTCAAAACTACTTTTAAAAGCTTTTTCGAGTATACATGAATTATATAGCTGCTGCTGCTGCTGCTGCTCTGTTGTATTCAAGCCAAACAGTAATGTAAAAGTAAAATGTATTATACCTGCAAAATATGTAATGCCATAATACAGTGTCAGTGACACTGTCCCTGAAAATCGTACGATTCCATAACAACACACAATGCTTATAGGCATCTTTCAAGCAAGTCATTTATATTGTTTTTTCCTATGTTTCCCTTGAAGTTTCCCTTGAGGACCCTTTTAACTCTAAATAGTATATTTCATTGATACATGTCCCTCACAGCCCTGCATTCCCTTTGTTTGACAAATCCTTGCATATCAGTCTTGAAAATAAATAAAATATATATATTTTTTTAAGATTCTCATGCAATAGAGTTTAATCAGGTTCAGATTTAAGTTTGCAATGCTGGGTTTGACAAATATCCAGCTATTTGAACCCAGAAACATTTGATCATCCCTATTTGTTAGTAGGCAGATTCTCATAGTTTTTCTATTGCAAATAATGTTTGGTGCCACTGTTGAGAGCTTATCTGGTAATCTTGAACTGAAAGTATTTGTTTTATTGAAAATTAAAGCTCACCATAGCCATTACCGGAGGTCAACTATCCCACTGAAAGTTCCAATTTGGCCAATGCCAGAGAGAAACCAGCTGCAGGTGGCACTTCAATATACAGTATATACACTGAGCAAAATTATAATCCACAATATTGACATCAGCAAACCGATCACAAACCACACAACACCATACACACTGTCTGCCATCTTCCCCTTTACAGTGAAAACTAGAATTCATCTGTGGTCAAGACCCTGATGAGGACAAAGAGCATGCAGATGAGCTTCCCTGAGACAGTTTGGGCAGAAACTCTTTGGTTATGCAAACCAATTGTTTCAGCAGCTGTCCAGGTGGCTGGTCTCAGAGGATCTTGGAGGTGAAGATGCTGGATGTGGAGGTCCTGGGCTGGTGTGGTTACACGTGGTCTGCGTTTGTGAGGCCAGTTGGATGTACTGCCAAATTCTCTGGAAATGCTTTTGGAGACAGCTTTTTGTAGAGAAATGAACATTCAATTCAAGGGCAACAGCTCTGGTGAACATTCCTGCAGTCAGCATGCAGTCAGCATGCCAATTGCACTCTCCCTCAAAACTAATGACATCTGTGGCATTGTGCTGTGTGATAAAACTGAACATTTTAGAGTGTACTTTTATTGTGGCCAGCCTAAGGAACACCTGTGCAATAATCATGCTGTCTAATCAGCATCCTGATATGCCACACCTGTAAGGTGGATGGATTATCTCGGTAAGGGAGAAATGCTCACTAATGGCCCATACACACCATCCGAATATCGGACAAAAACGATCGTCCGATGATGGATCGTACGATTTTCGAATCGTGTGTAGACTACTTTCGAGAGTTGATCACGACCGTTCATCCGATATTTTTCGATCGGACAAGCGTGAAAATTTTCCTCGTACAATGTCAGATCGTACGATTTTCGTTTAGTCAGTACAGCCATTGTCCGACAATACAATACAAATACATTACAACACGTGACATCCGATCTTTTTTTTCTGTCGTACGAGAATTTTCGTGAGTTTAATAACCTATTTTATTTTACTTGAGATTATTAAGCGAAAAAAGTCATACGATCCATCGGCCGATATTAGGATCATGTGTATGGGCCATTACACTGATTTAGACAGATTTGTGGACAATATTTGAGAGAAATAGGCCTTTTGTGTACATAGACAAAGTCGTAGTCGTAGCTCATGATAAATAGGGACAAACACAAAAGTGTTGCGTTTATAATTTGACTTAATTTGTGTATATATGGAAAAGCATTCCAATGTTGATTAACCTGGCGGTATTCCCGAGTCTGGCTCAGGGTTAAGTTTTTGTGCTGCGACTTGTGGGGAAATTCGTCATAAAAAATAAAAGTAATGACAGCGACAATTCTGCAACTAAGCAAATTTCAGGGTTTTTGATATGATTACAATATTGAATATTTTTTATTATAATTACATTATTATTTGTTATAATTATTTATAGTTATGTATTATATTATAATTTATGATTTTGTTTTTCAAACTTTATCATACCCGGGATGCCTACTAGACTCTTGTTTGGTCAGATTTAAGTGAGTTATTCCTAAGAATTACAGGCCTACAATGTAAAACCCCAAATTTCCATGCAAATAATGGTACCACTTTCAGTATCTAAAATCTGAAATAATCATACTGCGAGGGAAGTTAAACACATGGAAGTATTTCACAATAACAATTTATAGGCATGAAGTTAAGCAAGCTGGCATAGATTGTTATTAAAGATAAACTTGAAAACACTTTGAAGCACTCTGCCCCCTTGGCTCTACTGATAAGAACTACCTGTAACAATTACTTGTAAAATATATAAAGTAGATTCTCTCTTTTAATTTGGTTAAAGACTTGTTTATTTAGGAATGCAGCTGTGTTTGAGGCCATTACCTTCAGGGAATGGTTGGCACTGAATAAATATTAATAAGATCATAAAAGTCTTCTGTTCACCGTGTGCACAATATAGCTAGTAGTAGCTAGTCATATCAAACTTAATGTGTTCTGTAAGTTTTTCAATTTTTTAAAACAAGTCCAGGTAATTGTGACTAACTACTGCTAGCTATACCAAGATTTTTACAGACATACAGTAGCTCACAAAAGTAAGTACACCCCTCACATTTTTGTAAATATGTTATTCTATTATTTCATGTGACAACACTGAAGAAATGACAATTTGCTACAATGAAAAGTAGTGAGTGTATAGCTTGTATAACAGCAGGGCTTTTTTCAGGGGGGAACTTGGTGAAACTCAGTTCCACCACCTCTGGCTCAGACCCTTGGTTTCTGTGTTTACAAGTGACAGCTCTGCACTCTGTATGTAATGCAATCCTGGTATTTAATGCCCCTTTAAGACCCTCCTACTGTTTTCGTGAAAGTTGACTGAACACACGCACTATTTGATGTGATTTGAAGGGTGTGTGTAAAGGGAGGGGTTTTGTGGGGTGGTGGTTAAGTTCCAGCACCTATTGTTTGAGAAAAAATCTCTATATAACAGTGTAAATTTGCTGTCCCCTCAAAATAACTCAACACACAGCCATTATTGTGTAAACCGCTGGCAACAAAAGTGAGTTGTATATATTTAGCAGCGTGTCACCCAATACCATAATTAAGATAAAATGCTCACCAGAAAGCCAGGGACCACCCTTACTCACAGGAGGTCACAAAGTGCTTGTTTGGATTCCAAAAATCCACTGGAAGGATGTCCAAGCATCCCTCACCAGAAGCCTCTATGTGCACCGGATAGTGAACAGCAGCAAAATCGCCATACAACCTTTTCCGGGATCTGCAGAGGATCTTTCCATATACACTGAGAGATGAGTGCCAAATTTCTGACCAATACTGTCCACCCCTTGTGGGTTCTCTTCTATTGAATATTATTGGGATCCTCTTTATTGAACATTTGTTTTCAAGATTCTTCACTTTTTTATTCTGGATTTTTTCATATACCAGTCACACAAACTTTATTATTTATGTTGTACATTTTCATATTTATTTTAGTATAATGTGGTACATTCTATGATGTTAAGTTGTTGGTTGTTCTTAATAATTTCATTATTTTTCAATATTACTTATTAGTTACAGTGATATTGTATGGTCGTTGGTAGGCATAGTAGGCATCGTTAGTAGGCATGGTGTCATCTACAATACCTGTCGCCGAGAATGTGTTTCCAGCACGGCGACATCGCGCTGATTCTCTGCGACATGGTGCCAACATCTCGCACTTGCTGGAATAGAAAAAGCACATTCCAGCGAGTGCGTCATAGAAGCGACGGGGATCCGACTTGGATTCCCGCCAATTCTAGCCGTGGCGTTTGGTATAAACGAGGGGGAACTCCACGGCAAATTTTAAATAAAAAACCCTTAGGTCTGGTATTGATTGCAAGGAGATCCCCTAATATGTGTGATGATTTATATAGGCCTTTTATGACATCACAGTCCCATCATGCTCCGGTCCCATATAAATCATCAAGCACCGGACACCCGGCACTACAGCGGGAGGAAGCAGCGCGTCAACATAATAAGAAAAGAAGAAGGCAGAAGACGGCAAAGAAGAGCGGGCTGCACCGCCGCTAGTAATAGAGCTAAAAAGAAGAAGGCACCGGAGAGCGAGCCGGAGAAGAACTGGGGAGCGCCGAGACGACAGCAGAGAAGATGGAAGAAGACCCCCTCAGAGAGTGGAGAAGATCCCTCCGGAGAGCGGAGAAGACCCCCCCGGAGCTGACTAATAAATTATTTTAAAACCCTGTGTTGTGTGTTTATTTTCTTTTACACTTTTCCTCCAGGTGAATGGGTAGGTGTACAATGTACCCCATATTCATTCACCTAGGGTGGGGAGACGGTATCTGGGGGCCCCCTTATTAAAAGGGGTTCCCAGATTTCGATAAGCCCCCACCCGTAGACCCTGACAACCAACGGCCAGGGTTGTCGGGACGAGGCCCTGTCCTTATCAACATAGGGACAGGGCACCCAACCCCCACCCATGTTGAGGGTATGCGGCCTGGTATGGCTCAGGAGGGGGGGCGCTCGCTCGTCCCCACTCCTTTCCTGACCGGCCGGGTGGCGTGCTTGGATACGGGTCTGGTATGGATTGTGGGGAGACCCCCACACCGTTTTTTTTTTTTCCGGTGTAGGGGGTTCTCCTTGCAATTCATACCAGACCTAAGTGCCTGGTATGCTCCTGGGGGGAAACCCATGTCGGTTTTTTATTTAAAATTTGGCATGGAGTTCCCCCTCATGATTGATACTAAACGCCGCGGCTAGAATTGCGGGAATCCAAGTCAGATCCCCGTCGCTTCTATGACGGCTTTTTCCCCATCGCGGCAAACAGGCTCAGCGCAGGCTCCCACGACGGGGCTCGTAGGTGGTCAATCTCGCCGAGGAAGGGAGCGAGATTGACACAATATCGCAGTCACCTACAGTAGTTTCACAGTCAAACTTTTTATGGATTTGCCACTTAACGCAGGGGTCACCTAAAGGTTCACAAATAGAACAGAGTAATTTCAGTGATTGGCGTCAATCACTGCCTAATTTAAACACCTCTGCTGCACAGAGACTTTGCTGTCTGATATGCAGCTTGTACCTTTGAAACCCTGTTTCTGAGATCCTGATCTGATTCCTGGATTTGACCCTGCTTGTTCTGACTACATTTGCTCTCTGTTATCCTGACCGCCGAGGTTGACTATGATTACCTCTCCACTGCCTGATATCCTGTTGCAGAACCTTGCCTGCATCCTGACAATTCTCTGCCTCTAGTTTATATCTGCTTGATCGTCTCTTACCAAACCTGACTTGTCTGACTACGCTTCCAGTGTTTCCTTAACTCTGCACATACCTTCTTCCTGTACCTGGTTCCTGGCTGCTTCAGCTGAACTGAATACACCTGCCATTAACCTGCTGGTCTACCCATGTGACACATCCACTGCACAGAAGACGATCCAAGCCCCCAAACACAGCCAGACTCTTTCGGCCACTATTGAAACATCGGTGGCCCTTGAACTGGGTTTGTATGCAAGACCTTGCCACTGCACCTCAGGCTCACCCTTCAGGTACGTGACAGTTTATCTACTGTAGCAGGGCGGTACCCTGCCAGGGTCCAGATCTAACAAACAGCATGTGTTCTAGGCTTTAAGTAATCACCAGACCAAGGCTCTAGGCTCCCAGTTGGAGACAACTCCACCCTGCAGACAGGAGGTCTGGGTATGGGAGTCAGTAGGGTTTCACCTAGGAGAGAGAGATGATAGCCAGTGTAGCACGAGGCTACTTGCTGTACGCACGGAGGTGCTGAGCATCCGGTCTGTGGGAGACAGACCAAGGCCCTAAAGCATAAGGCCTGAGCTGGAGAGCTGTGTTTACAAGACAGGAGAGCTGAAAAATCATTTACTTTGGTAGCAGGACTTTCTTTTAAATAAAAGTGGGCAAAACAAGCCCTGAAACAGAGATCCTTAACCACTGAAGGACCGCCTCTTGCACATATACGTCGGCAGAATGGCACGGCTGGGCACAAGCACGTACAGGTACGTCCTCTTAAAGTGCCCAGCCGTGGGTCATGGGACCCACGGACCCGATAGCCGCTGGAGTCCCGCGATCGGTCCCCGGAGCTGAAGAACGGGGAGAGCTGTGTGTAAAGACAGCTTCCCCGTTCTTCACTGTGGCGCTGTCATCAATCGTGTGTTCCCTTATACAGTCCCTGACAAAAGTCTTGTCGCTTGTGTACAAATTGACCTGAAGAAGTGCCCCTAAAATATATTTCTATTCAAGATTTTGTTACAAGAAATGGGTCATTTTAATCCCAACAGCTTTTGTAATAATGTTTCAGTGCAAAACTAAACTGACAAAAAATATTCTAATATTCACAGCTTGGCAAAGCCCATTGAGTCAATTTTTGCCAAGACATAAGTGTTGTCGCCTTGTTATATGAGCTTCAACTGTGACTAATAATGAATCAATTAGGTCTCAGGTGTGTATAAAAAGAACACCAGTACACTAGACCTTCTCAACTGCAACTAGACCTATGCAAACATACCTAAGATTCACCTTGAGACTAAAGTGTTGATTATCGAGAGGCTGAAGACCAGACCCACTGCTGATGTGGCAGACACCTTCAATGTGTCTCAGCGTCAAGTTCAGATAATAAAAAAAAGATTTGAAGAGACTGGAGACGTTTTGGACAAGGCCAGGTCAGGCCGACCGCACAAGACAACTGCTCGAGAGGACCATTTGTTGGCTCGAAAATCCAAGGCCAGCCAATTCTCCACTGCAGCAGAGCTCCATGAGACCTGGTCACCTGAAGTCCCTGTGTCAACCAAACAGTTTGTCGGATTCTGTCTCGAAATGGCATCCATGGTCGAATCAGTGCCCATAAGCCAGCACTAAACAAAAGACAATTGAAAAACCGTGTGGCATTTGCCTAGGGCCAACGCCTGCTAAAAGGATGGACTCTGGAAAAGTGGCAGAAGGTGGATTTTTCAGATGAATCTTCTGTTGAATTACACCACAGTCGCTGCAAATATTGCAGGAGACCTACTGGAACCCACATGGAGCCGAGATTTACCCAGAAAACAGTGAAGTTTGGTGGAGGCAAAATCATGGTCTGGGGTTACATCCAGTATGGGGGTGTGTGAGGGATCTGCAGGGTGGAAGGCAACATCAATAGTCTAAAATCTTAGCTACCTCTTAGGCCTCGTACACACGATCAAATCTGTCTGCTGGAAACGGTCTGCTAGAACGTTTTAGCAGACAGATTCGATTGTGTGTACGGGCAAACAGACGGATTTGGCCACCCGACAGATTGGAAAGAATGCATACCAATCTGTCGGCTGGGAACCCGTCCGCCCGACATGTCTGCTGGTTAGTACGCTAACCAGCAGACATGTCTTCTCGCACACGCGCCGAATGGTTTTGACGCATGGTGCGGTGACGTGGCGGCTTCAACGTCACCGCGCCGTCTGGCGGCGGGGATTTTGGTTTGATCGTGTGTACACGATCAAACCAATATGTCCCCAGCAGACAGATTTGTTCAAATCGGTCGGCCCGACCGATTTGAACAAATCTGTCTGCTCGTGTGTATGGGGCCTTACATTCCCAACCATAAAAAAGGCCAAATTTTGCAGCAGGATGGTTCTCCATCACATACTTCCATCTCCACATCAAAGTTCCTTAAGGCAGTGTTTTTCAACTTCAGTCCTCAAGGCACACCAACAGGTCAAATTTTCAGGATTTCCCTCAGATAAAAAGGCTGTGGTGATTACTTATGGCCCATACACACGATCCGAATATCGGCCGACGGATCGTACGACTTTTTTCGCTTAATAATCGCAAGTAAAATAAAATAGGTTTTTAAACTCACGAAAATTCTCGTACGATAGAAAAAAACGATCGGAAGTGATGTCACGTGTTGTAATGTATTTGTATTGTATTGTCGGACGACGGCTGTACTGACTAAACGAAAATCGGACGATCGGACATCGGACGAGAAAATTTTTCGCGCTTGTCCGATCGAATTTAATCGGATGAACGGTCGTCATCGGCTGTCGAAAGTAGTGTACACACGATCCGAAAATCGTACGATCCATCATCGGACGATCGTTTTCGTCCGATATTCGGATCGTGTGTATGGGCCATAAGGCAGTGAAACTGATCAAATCACCTGTGCAAAAAAATGGAAAGCCTGCAAACATGACCTGTTGGTGTGCCTTGAGGACTGGAGTTGAAAAACACTGCCTTAAGGCAAAGAAGATCAAGATGCTCCAGGATTGGCCAGCCCAGTCACCAGACATGAACATCATTGAGCATATGTGGTGTAGCCTGAAAGAGGAAGCATGGAAGACGAAACCAAAGAATATTGATGAACTTTGCTATTCCTGATGACTTCATCAATAAATTGTATAAATCCTTGCCAAACCGCATGGATGCTGTCCTTCAAGCTCATGGAAGTCATACAAGATATTACATTTGGATCTCACAGCACCACTACTTAATTTGCTAACATATTTTTGGATTTTCAGAAAAGTTGTTCAATTTCTGTATAGGCGACAAAACTTTTGTCTTGACAAAATTTGACCTTTATGTCTTGATTAAATGATAAATCTTTTTTCAGTGAAACTAATTTATTTCAGTGTATTAACCACTTTAGCCCCGGACCATATTGCTGTCCAATGACCAGAGCACTTTTTGTGATTCGGCACTGCGTCGCTTTAACTGACAATTGCGCGGTTGTGCAACGTGGCTCCCAAACAAAATTGCCGTCCTTTTTTTCCCACAAATAGAGCTTTCTTTTGGTGGTATTTGATCATCTCTGCGGTTTAAACAAAAATAGAGCGACAATTTTGAAAAAAATTCAATATTTTTTACTTTTTGCTATAATAAACATCCCCCAAAAATATATAGAAAAACATTTTTTTTCCTCAGTTTAGGCCGATACGTATTTTTCTACATATTTTTCATTAAAAAAAAATCGCAATAAGCGTTTATTGGTTTGCGCAAAAGTTATAGCGTTTACAAAATAGGGGGTCGTTTTATGGCATTTTTATTAATATTTTTTTTTTTACTAGTAATGGCGGCTATCAGCATTTTTTTTCAGTACTGCGACATTATGGCGCACACTTCGGACACTTTTGACACATTTTTGGGGCCATTGGCATTTTTATAGCGATCAATGCTATAAAAATGCATTGTATTACTATAAAAATGCCATTGGCAGTGAAGGGCTTAACACTAGGGAGCAGGGAAGGGGTTAAGTGTGTTCCTGGGTGTGTTCTAACTGTATGGGGGGGTGACCTCACTAGGGGAAGTCACTGATCTTCTGTTCATACATTGTATGAACAGAAGATCAGCTTTTCCCCCCGCTGACAGGAACGAGAGCTATGTGTTTACACACATAGCTCCCGTTCCCCGCTCTCTAACGAACATGCGCGCGTGCCCGGTGGCGATCGTACCTGCCGGGCATGCGCGTGGGACTCGGGGGCGAGCGGGGACACGTGCACGCGCCCCCTAGCGGCCGCTAAAGAGCGGACGTATAGCTACGGCGGGCGGTCGGCAACTGGTTAAACATCATTTGGGAGGGCCTTAGCTTTTCATATGAGCTATTTCTAACACCAATTGATTAATAAAAAGTCAGGTTAATAGCACGAGTTTCTACAAAATAGAGAAGCAACAAGACTTTTGTCAGGCACTGTATAGGGAACCACAATCAATGACGTAACACCTACAGCCACACCCCCCTACAGTTAGAAACACAGATGAGGTCATACATAACCCCTTCAGCGCCCCGTTGTGGTTAACTCCCAAACTTGCAATTGTAATTTTCACAGTAAATGCATTTTGGATGCATTTTTTGCTGTGAAAATGACAATGGTCCCAAAAATGTGTCAAAATTGTCTGAAGTGTCTGTCATAATGTCGCAGTCATGAAAAAAACGCGGATCGCCGCCATTAGTAGTAAAAAAAAAAAAAATATGAAAATGCAATAATATTATTCCCTATTTTGTAAATGCTATAAATTTTGCGCAAAACAACCGATAAACGCTTATTGTGATTTTTTTACCAAAAATAGGTAGAAAAATACGTATCGGCCTAAACTGAGAAAAAAAATGTATATATATTTTTGGGGGATATTTATTATAGCAAAACGTAAAAAATATATATTTTTTTTTTTTCAAAATTGACAATCTATATAGCGTTTATAGCGCAAAAAAAAAAAAACGCAGAGGTGATCAAATACCACCAAAATAAAGCTCTATTTGTGGGAAAAAAGGGCGCCAATTTTGTTTGGAAGCCAAGTCGCACGACCGCGCAATTGTCAGTTAAAGCTACACAGTGCTGAATCGCAAAAACTGGCCGGGTCCTTTAGCTGCCTAAAGGTCTGGGTCTTAAGTGGTTAAAGCTCTACACTTGGAGTGAACCCCTGACACTACCTTTTAAAAAACAACATAGACTCTTGTATACCTAATGTTCCTTTGTCTCCTTTTTAGAAAATGTATATACTATTGGTTTGAAATGATTTTAATTCTTTATTTATTATTTTACTATTACGATGCAGTTACTGCCATATTTTTGTTACACTTATAGTTATCTAATCCTTCTTTTAGGAACAATCTAAAGCTGCTTTCCACTCACCAAGTGTTCAATGCATGTTCAATTACCTGTCCATGTACTTCAAATACACAGTATCTTAGTGCATTCTAGTAAAAGGTGATGAGTAGAAAGTATTAATTCTGAAATTTTTACTCAACACACGCTGGTTATGTTGTCATATGAAAAGTGCTGGAATCATGCAAAACAATTGTTTCACACTGGAGAATTTTCCACATATTCCTTCCGATATTTTAAATTAGACCTCGACAAATACAGACAGTGTACATGAATTCAAGTGTCATTAACTCCAAACTGTGGCAAAATGAATGCTTATCTAAATATAATTAGCTTACACTGATTCACAATAGTTAACAGAATGTCATGGAAGGGTGACGAGATGCTATCAAGGTCCCATTCTGTGATAGCGCTAACATACATGTCGTTATCGACGTAAGCTAATTAGCCTAAATTAACAGTTACTAATTTGTAGGGATTTTGATAAATGGGCCCCACACTCTGTTAACTGCTTTTGACAAGATGAAAGATGGATTCTCTCTGCGAGGAGCAGAAGGGATTACTGAGAAGGAAAATTTGGTGAGCAAGGGCAATTATAGTAATAAGTATCCATGAAGTATACAGCAAGCAGATCATCCAAGCAAAGCCAGCAATCTAATGAAAAAATTTAAAAGGCAAACATGCTGTAAATCAGAAACCAAATAATATTGTTCATTCTAGGCAGCGTCTTGGTGCATACGGGGAAAGCAAGCTGGGTGGTTGGTGATAAGTAGAACAAGACATGTTTCTACAAAGTGCTGTCACATTAGGACAAGCAATCTGTACAAAGTCTCCCACTTCTGAATTTGCCTGATTTTATACAATTCCCTTGATCTTACTGGTCACAGATGTCTCCTTACTGAGTCAGAGATGCAATGAGATCTTTAATGTACAGAGCGATCTTTGAGGTTTTTTTATATATATATATATATATTTCTTATGCTGATCCAGTAGCTATAAAACGTTCTGAGTCACTGGGACTGCATTCTTTTCCCATAGGAAGGAGAAAACTGCCGCTCCAGGTGAGTGCACTGTGCAATCAATGTCCTCTCAGAACCAAATGGGTGCTGGCAATGCACAAAGCAAAACTTGAAGAGGAGATATGGACAGCCGCACACCAAAAAACCTTGAAAAGGTAGCCTTTAATGGTAAAGGGAAAAAAGCACTACAAAACACAGCAAGCAGTGGGGTGTATACTGACGTGTTTTGCACTAGGGTTCAGTGCTTAGTCATAGCTGAGCTATGACTAAGCACTGAACCCTAGTGCAAAACTGCTGAAAGGTGGGCATTGGTATTCTACCATCATGAATTTTCTTGCTGGGTATGGTGCAGGAAATGTTCCTAAGAGTCTGCTGTGCTGGGGAACTCCATACCCAATATCTTATGTTAGTCACTACTATACAGTAGGTGAGAACAATTTCTAGCACATTTTGGGTCTCAAGGGACCTTATATGTTTGCATTACTTTTTTGGAATATTTAGGAAACTTTATCTACATCAACCTCTGTTTTTTTTTCCAGATATATATGTCTGAACTTGGTTACATAGTGGCTTACAGCTATGACTAAGCACTGAACCCTAGTGCGAAACGCGTTATTAATACACCTCACTGCTTGCTGTATTTTGTAGTGCTTTTTTCCTTTTACCATTAAAGGCCAACTTTTCAAGTTTTTTTTTTTGGTGTGCGGCTGTCCACGTCTCCTTTTCAAGTTTTGCATTCTTCCTCCAGGTGTATGACTCAGATCCTTTAAAGCCATAGAATGCTGCCTATCGTAATCAGAAAAGGTTTCATTAACAGTATTTCCAAACCCAATCAATAAAATCCTTTAGGGATGGTTCACACAAGAAGCAATTAAGGACATTTTTAATCTGCATCAAAACACATGCACAATGTTCTCCGTGTATTCCAATGACCCTAGTTCACACCAGTGCATTGAATTCCAGTGCAATCAACAAAAGTAGCACATGCTGCATTTTTTCTGTATGGAAAGCATCTGGAAAATGTCCGGAACAAGTCACATGTCCTGAATTAAGATGGGAAAAGATGCAGTGAAAAACATTAAAAATGCACATGCAGAAATGGCCTTCCAACTTTCATTAAAATAATACCTGATCATCATGCTTCAGATATTTATATTATAGTGTGAAAACATTTTGTTCCTGTCACCCAATTTTTCTCCTTCATTGTTACCCTGCCATGTGGGCCTACCATGAAGGTCACAATAAATTTTTATTATGTGTGGAAATTCATGATGTCCTAATTAGCCTAAATTTCTTCATACTCATACTTTCTTCAGATCTCAATTTGAGATATGCTTGTGGTTTTGAGGCTTTCCTTATTGACCTAGAAAGTTAAAGGCTGCAGATTGAAGACTTTGACACCGGAATCAAAGTATAACTAAAGCTAAAAAAAAAAAAATTTTTTTGATAGAGTAGTGAGGGATTATAACACTTGTTTTATTGCTGCCTGTGTCCCAGTTATGGAAATTCACCTTCTCTATTTGTCCTGTTTGCCATTATTGCCAAAACTGAAAAAAAAAAGAAAAGAAATTAGGATAGAAAGATAAAATAGAAAGAAAGGGAAACAAAGAGAAAGAGTGGTACAGCCTAAAATGTACCTTATGGGGGTTTAATACTGTACTAGTGGAAGGGACTCAGGGAGCCCTAAATGTTCGTGGCTTAGGGGTGCACATTACTTGTCTTGCCATGGGTGCTGACAACCTATGCTATGAAAATCATTTTACCATTAGGGGTCCCCACAACTTTTATCAAGGGGTCACAGCACTAGTAGATTAAGAACCACTGTAGTATTCAAAATGAACACAGCATATAAAGAAAAACATTTAAAGTCAACATTCTGTACATCAGCAAGCCTAAGGCCGGCAATACATGGTTCAAATTTCAGTAAATTTAGCAGAGACTGGCAGAGATTTGAACTGTTACTGGACAGGCTGAATGTACCAAGTTGATCGATCAGCTCGGGTACAACCAGCCTGCCAGATTCTCTTGCCATTATCGCTCGCGGCTGCTATAGTCAATAATCCCTATCCTCTCCCTGTCACGATCCCTATCGTGCAAAACAGACAGCGAGGCATGGTCGCGCCTAAGGGTGGAATTGAACCCGGGACCTCTCCATTCTTATCCCAACACCTTGCCTCTGAGCCATCTCTCAGTTCAGATTATGTTGCTATCCATTGAAGCCTGGTGCTGAACCATATGCTGTTTGCCTGATCTCCCTACTATTTGCACTTCTATCCTGGTCCAGCTGAGGGACGTTGCCTAATTAACTTGGATATAAAGCCCTGCCTCACTATGAGACAGGTGTCAGTTCATTTTGGTATTGATCTCCCTGTCTGAGCTAAAGCTACCTGCTTATATCTTCAGCTCCTTGACTGATCCCGGCTTTTGACCCTTGGCTTTGTTTTTGGACTGCTGCTTGCCTGAACCCTTGACCCCGGCTTGGACTTTGGATACCCATGTCTTCTCCAGCACCTGACCACGGCTTGTGACCCGGACTTATCTTTGATTCCTGCTTGTAGGACACCTGCAGTCATCTTGATACCTGAAGATCATTTCTATACACAGATAGCTTGCTCCTGCTTAGGACTTCCAGATATCCCCTACTTCATCTGCTACTACTTCACTCTGCAGAACCGCAAGTACCATATACTACCTATAGTCTGTGTTTGTAGATTGGCAGTAATACCTTGTCTGTATCTGAGATACTACCCTGTTTACCCCTCAGGTAGTTGCTTATGAGGGAATAAGCTTCTACAGTCTCTCAGTTGGTTGTCCACTAGAGGTTGTGATGAATTAACCCCAATCTCTCTGTTTACTCTGAGAGAGAACTGGTGGTTGACCTGAGAGACCTCTATAGTTTTAAAACCAATTGTTTTACTGTAGTTGCATAGCAGGGATGTTACACTCCCATGGTTACTGGAAATAAATTTGCACCATGTATGGCCAGCCTAAGAAGGATACATGTGAAAAGAAGGCTAGGGCGCTACATGTTGACCAGAGTCCAGCCCAGAGTTGTCCCTTTATTAGAGTGAATATAAAAAAGGATTGATAAACTCAAAAAATAAGTGGACTTTGTGGGCACACATGAGAGGAAAACTTAGTAAAAATATAATTTTATTACAACATTAAAAACACAGGTTACCAGTTACCCAATAATGCAGTTATGAAGGTTGGATCTAGGTATACAAATGTGTATATATATCTTATATCATATCAAATAGGAGAATTTTATCCAATAACGCCTTCACACTTGCCCATTGACGCGTTTCACTGGATATTAGCTTCCTCAGGACAAATACTGGGTATATCCTGGTATATTTAAAAACCGAGACAAACAATTAATTGTGTATAAGTATTACATACAGTAAGTATTTGTATAGGCACAACAGTAATTATTTCAATACTTAATCAAGAGAGATAAACGTACAAAGACATAAATATGCTTGCCTGGTGAGTCTGTGTCCAAGGATATGGGAGACTTCACAAAACTGGACAGACATTCATTGATCTATAATTTCGGGTGTAACAAAACTATGCAAATGCATGAAGGGTTGTTTGTAATGAACCCAGTAAATGAAGTCCAAGAAAGCTGTAAGCCACTATGGAACCAAGTTCAGATATATATCCGGAAAAAAAACAGAGGCTGATGTAGATAAAGTTTCCTAATTATTGCAAAAAAGTCCCTTGAGGCCCAAAATGTGCTAGAAATTGTTCTCACCTACTGTATAGTAGTGACTAGCTCAAGATATTGGGTATGCAGTTCCCCAGCACAGCAGACTCTTAGCAAAATTTCCTGCACCATACCCAGCAAGAAAATTCATGATGGTAGAATGCCAATGCTCACCTTTCAGCAGTTTTGATTTTTTTAAAGAAATGCCCTAAAATGCCCCAAAATGTTTAATGCTTGTCTATCTATTCTGTATGCATCCTTTGTTTCACCTAATGACGACTAGTAGATCCAGTGCTGCAGCAGACCAGTCGCCTCTTCCTGACATCATCTCCCTGCTTCAGTCTTTGTATGCTGAGAGATCCCTGCATATTCAATAGTAATGGCCTGTACACACGATTCAAATATCGGACGAAAACGATCGTCCGAGGAAGAATCGTACGATTTTCAGATCGTGTGTACACTACTTTCGAGAGCCGATCATGACAGTTTATTCGATATTATTCGATCGGACAAGCACAACATTTTCCTTGTACGATGCCAGATCGTACGATTTTCATTTAGTCAGTACAGTTGACGTCTGAAAATACAATACAAATACATTACAACACATGACATCACTTTCGATTTTTTTTTTTCTGTTGTACGAGAATTTTCGTGACTTTAATAACCTATTAAATTTCTACTTGCGACTATTAAGCGAAAAAGGTTGTACGATCTGTCGTACGATATTCGGATTGTGTGTACGGGCCATTGGTGTCTGCATCACCCAGACTGTGATATGGACACCTGAAAAGACCTTAATGAAGAAAATAAAAGACACAAGACCAAGTGCGCCACGTGACTGTTAATTAAGGAGAGTATTTTGGACTTTTTTTGTTAAACTAATGGCCCATACACACGATCCGAATATCGGACGAAAACGATCGTCCGATGATGGATCGTACGATTTTCGGATCGTGTGTACACTACTTTCGAGAGCCGATCACGACCGTTCATCCGATATTTTTCGATCGGACATGAGCGAAAATTTTCCTCGTAGGATGTCGGTTCGTACGATTTTCATTTAGTCAGTACAGCCGTCGTCCGACAATACAATACAAATACATTACAACACGTGACATCACTTCCGATCTTTTTTTTCTGTCGTACGAGAATTTTCGTGAGTTTAATAACCTATTTTACTTTACTTGCGATTATTAAGCGACAAAAAGTCGTACGATCCATCGGCCGATATTCGGATCGTGTGTATGGGCCATAACTCAGAATTTAGCTGGGCCAAGAGTTCAGCTTTTAACATGACCATAGAGGAGGCTTGTTGTAAGGACCTGGTTGGGAAACACTGTACAGAAACAGTAAAAGGAACAATAGGAAAGTACAATTTTTAAATCTTACCTTGAACAGTAATGTGATGTAATGCCCTTTATTAACCAATACTCTGAAATTACCATTTATAGTAAATGTGTTTGTACACTTGCTTAGGTAAATATATTACATAATATCAAAACACCTCATCAGTCTATTGTTTTCTACTATAACAGCGCCAAACAGAAATAGTGACAACGCTACTGTATGGAATGTGAGAAATGATTTGCATTTGGAGCTTTACAAGATCATTTTGCATGCAAGTCAATGCAAATGCTGGCTGTCATTTATTTTAAATACATAAAGTGGACTTTTAACTAATAATAATAAATATGTGAAGCACAACACTGATAAAAACTCATCTCTGCAAAAAAATAATGACAAGTAAACTAGAAAAAAAAGCATAAAGCTGACATTAAAGAATATGTATGAACACATCCAGGCTTAGAAAAAGATCTATAATTTGTCTCAATAAACATCTGCAGCACAGTATGTCCTTGCTTCCTTTCCTGCTGCTTAAACACACTGAAGCTCTACCTATCAATTTGTAATCTTCAAGGAATCACTCATTTACTTGTTTCTGAAAAAAAAAAAAAAAAAAAAAATTTTTTTTCAAATAAAGCAAATAAATCAAGGCGGATGATTACAAGAAACAAATCTTACAGTGCACTTATAAATGATGTACTTATGGTAGCAAATACTGTATGGCATTGCTATATAGTTGTCAGTAAAGATTTTGGATATCTGATGTTTTTATGTTCCAAAGAATCAGGACAAAAGGGGGGCTTTGGTTAAAAAGGGGTGCAACTTATTAAGCAAGATTGCCTTTGCTCAAAGCATTCTCACTTAAAGTTGAATATATGAGAACTTTTTTACCTGTGCTGTATGACTGTTTTACAGTCATACAGCACAGTTTGGCAAGGGATGGGACCTGATCTTTCTTTCCTGCAATTTCACTTTTACGTAAAAGTATTCTACCCATCTCCAGCCTGAGACTGGACAGTGAAGGGAGAAGCAACACACTCATAAGCTTATATTCATCTTAAGCCTAGTACACACTGCTAGTTTTTTTTTTTTTTTTCGTTCACCCAGCAGGCTGAATGAAAAAAAAAATGATATCTCAGGTTGGAGCCGATGTACTAACAATCTGATGTTAGTACAACAATCTCCTCTGCTGTTCTATTGTGTTCTGACAGGGGGACACCCCCCGTCATATCACTCTGGTCACTACTCTGTCATTGAACTGGCCAATGAAAATAAGCCCTACATATAAAATCCCCATGACTAAGTTCCGGGGGTGGGGTGGGGGCAGAGTGAAACGCATTGGGGACGTGGCCTGGTTGGAGTCCAGGCTGAGGTTTCCAGTCCATTCATTGCAGCAGGACACCGTAGATGTGCGATCGGGTCCGCGAATCCTGCGGACCCAGTCCGAAGCTCCGGGACCGCATGGATTCGCGGACCCGATCGCCTCTGGAGTGCGGCGATCCATCCCTGGAGCGGAAGAACGGGAAGAGCCGTGTGTACACACGGCTTCCCCGTGCTTCTCTGTGGTCGTAGCATCGATAGCGTCATCCCTGTAATAGGGGGACGCGATCGATGACGTCAAACCTACTGCCACACCCCCCTACAGTTGTAAACACACACATTAGGTCACACATCCCCTACAGCGCCACCTGTGGTTAACTCCCAAACTGCAACTGTCATTTCCACAGTAAACAATGCAATTTAAATGCATTTTTTGCTGTGAAAATGACAATTGTCCCAAAAATGTGTCAAAATTGTCCGAAGTGTCCGCTATATTGTCGCAGTCACGAAAAAAATCGCTGATCGCCGCTATTAGTAGTAAAAAAAAAATAATTAATAAAAATGCAATAAAACTATCCCTTATTTTGTAAACGCTATAAATTTTGCGAAAACCAACCGATAAACGCTTATTGCGATTTTTTTTTTTTTTTTTTTTTTTACCAAAAATACGTAGAAGAATACGTATCGGCCTAAACTGAGGAAAAAAAATGTTTTTTTATATATTTTTGGGGGATATTTATTATAGCAAAAAGTAAAAAATATTGCATTTTTTTTTTAAATTGTCTCTCTATTTTTGTTTATAGCGCAAAAAATAAAAACCGCAGAGGTGATCAAATACCACCAAAAGAAAGCTCTATTTGTGGGGAAAAAGGGACATCAGTTTTGTTTGGGAGCCACGTCGCACAACCGCGCAATTGTCAGTTAAAACGACGCAGTGCCGAATCGCAAAAAGGGGCAAGGTCCTTTACCTGCATTTTGATCCGGGTCTTAAGTGGTTAAAGGAGGGTTCTGCGCCCGCAAACATTCCCACTCTTCCGTGATTTGTATGTGGCCTCCTTTTCTATTTTTCAATTGACGGGGACCGGTGGTTGTCTGGGTGGTGCTTTTTGCGGCACTGCCATGTCACTTCCGGTTTCCTTGCTTACTGCTGTGTGGAGAGCAGTAGGCATCGCTATAGTGGTACAGGGAAGCTTTTTCTCCTCCTGGCCTACCTCCTCCCTGTCCTCCAGCTCAATACACAAAGGCATGCTCCAGGTGGCCCCCGGCGGCTGCTGCAGGTTCAGTACAGTGATTCTCTCACACTGTGACTGCCCCCAGGTAAGCAACAGACCTCTCTCTGGGAAACCTGCAATCGTCACTTAGTACTCAGGCTTGTTATGGGACTTTGCTCAGCTTTGCCATCCTTGCTGTGTACTCTGGGGAACTGACAAGGTTGTCAGATTAGTCCCTAGATCTCAGGAATGTGAGGAGAGAGCCCGATTTACAGCTTATTTGTGGAAACAGTGGACAAGTGCAAGAAGACAATGTGCAGGTACAGGGAAGGCGTTAATATGTTAAAGGATGGGGGAAATATGTACAAATGAGAGTAATCTAATGGCTGTAGAGCTGCCCAAATCACTTTCACCGGCAAACTGGGGGAGGGGGGTGGCAACACAGTTAGGCGGCGTACACACGATCGGACATATCCGATGAAAACGGTCCGCGGACCATTTCCATCGATATGTCCGATCGGGAGTTTGATCCGATGGCGTGTACACACCATCGGATCAAATTCCCCGCCGCCGGACGGCGCGGTGACGAGGCGGTGACGCGGCGGTGACGTTGACGCCGCCGCGTCACCGCCACGTCACCGCACCAGGAAGTAAAACACTTCCGCACATGCGCCGAATCCATTCGGCAGCGGCGCGGCGGCGGTGGGGCCGACATGTCTGCTGGTAAGTGTACTAACCAGCAGACATGTCGGGCGGACAGATTCCCACCGGATAGATTTCAAAGCTTGCTTTGAAATCTGTCGGGTGGAGAAATCTGTCCGCTAGCCCATACACACGAGCGGAGATGTCTGCTGAAACGGTCCATCGGACCGTTTTCAGCGGACATATCCCCTCGTGTGTACGCGGCCTTAATGGTCACAAGAATTTTTTTTCCTGTGAGCGAGTGTAGATAGGGTAATATCCCTGATATGTTCAAAGATCTTTAGGATTTGGTGAGTGGCTTTTCAAAAGGGAGAGGTGGAGAGCACTTTTGGCATGGTGGAAGGGCACTTTATTTGGACTTGTTATGTATTGAATATTGAGATGTTTTACACAGCGCGAGCAATAAGGTCTGGTGGAAGTGGATTTGTAGTCTTGACACATATTGTAATTTAAAGCTAATATTCAGTTATGGTTTATGTTGAAGTTTGAGTTTTACAAGGCCTAATAGTTGACAATAGCAGATTACTAATTGTATGCAAATAGCATCAGCAAGGTTTATAGTATTTTTTAGTTTTTGTTTCACACATTACACTGAAGTTAATAGACAAGAAATTTTGATGTGAGCCTTTTGGTTAGAAATTCCAACCGTGTGTAGGGTCCATCTGACGTGTTCTGTCGGAATTTCCGACAGCAAAAATTTGAGAGCTGGTTCTTAATTTTTCCAACAAGAAAAGTTCTTGTTGGAAATTCCAGTCATCTGTATGCAATTCCGACGCGCAAAAAAAAACACGCAATTTTTCTCTGCTCGTATTGTCCACAGTTTTCTTGTCGGAATTTCCGATCATGTGTATGGCAGTGGCGGTTCGTCCATAGAAGGCGCTGGAGCGCCGCCCCCTCTGACTCTCACCGCCACTGAGTCTAATAACATAGATTCATGCATTGCCCGAATCTATGTTATTATTGCCCCTGCCGCCGTTATTCAGATGGTCGGCGCTCATGTCCGTCCATCTGAATAACGCCAGCTGGTTGGCTGTTCGGAAATGTCAATCAGAGCCAACAGCGCCCCCCAAAAAATTTTGAGCACCAGCCGCCACTGGTGTACTGGGCATTATAGTTTAAAGACTGTGCACACACACACTCTGCTGGTCTCCAGCAAGACCTGGACACAGGGGAATAGGCTTCTTCTCTCCCAAAGCTCCTTGAACCCCAGATATTGATCCATGGATTACAAAACCTGGAAAAAAATGTCTTCACTTAAAACCAGTACTCTAGAGTCACTCACGGTGAATCAGTGAGAACCCTTGTCTTCGGAGCTGGGTTCACATTACCGCAATGCCAGCATTGCTGTGCAGATCACATGCAATGCCAATTCAGCCATGCAGATTGTATGGCTGAATTGGCATCACATTTACACCAAAATGGTCTGCATTGGAATTAGATCGCATGGGTGTTCACACCCATGTGATCTGAATACTGAACCATTTGACAGTTTGCACTGCCATATGTGAACAGATCTGGGGGTGTCATTAACTTTCTATTGACACCTGCAGCAGTTTGCATTAAGCAGTGTGAACTACCAGCGAGTATTGGATTTGTGATGGTTCCCACATTGCACCAGTGTGAACCAGCACCAAGTCTGCTAATACAGTAGCAGGGCCTAGCACTTTCACATGTACATTTTGCTTCTTTTTTTTTTATCCTACCCAAACACACTGACACTAAATAACAGAAACAATTATTTGTTAACCTTCCTAAAACACACTATGGGCCAGATTCAGGTAGATGGGAGCATCTTTGCTCTGGAGTAACGCTTCTTATTTACGTTACTCTGACGACCCTTTCAGCGCAAGTACTGTTATTCACATAGCAGTTGCGCGTAAACTTGCGCCAGAGTAACGATAATGCGCTGGCGTAACCCGACGCAAGTGGAAGTGGGTGTGATCACATGTAAATGATGGGCGGAGCCCAGCGCAGAGGCTTGCGTTCAGCGCATCATCCACGGAGCATGCGCAGTGAGTGCGGCTCCACTCGCCCCCTTGTGCGCATGCTCACAACTTCCGTCGGCACCACTTCCCGGGAAACGTCAGCGCAATGCCTTCCTTTGGGCGCTTAAAAGCGCAGGCGGAAACGCCATTCCGGCGCAAAAGTATTTCCGTTTCCCCCCACCCCAGGGAAGATACTTTTGTGCTGTGATGGCTGCTCCCGCTACCCCCAGAGTGAGGAGGAACCTCAACTTTAATTCACAGGAGGTGTCTGTGATCATATCCGCTATGGAGACTTTTAATCATTTTCTCCATGGCAAAAAAAGCCGTAAGACCAGCTGGGAGAGGAAGCAGGGCATCCTGGACACCATTGCTGGCCGGGTCAATATTTTGGGGTACTCCACCCGGACTGGTGGTGACATTCAAAAAAAAAAAAATTATCTGCGGCGCAAGGTCCGTGGCAAGGTGGCCACCATCAGGAGGCATGAGAGGGGCACAGGTGGTGGTCCCCCATGTCCGGTCACCCTGACCGCGGAGGAGGAGGTGGTCTCTCGCTGCCTGGAGAGGGAGCAGGTGGAGGGGGTCCCTGGCTATGACTCCATGGAGGAAGGCTCCAGGACAGGTAAGTGTTTTTTATCCCCTATTTGATGTGTTGCATTTGGGGGGGGGAGGGTACATGTGCCAAGTGTGTGGGACCACCAACATGTGTCTGCTTTGTGTCATCCACAGATGACGGAGCTGGGCCATCATCTGTCAGCGGCCAGTCCACCCCATCCCCCCAACGCCATCGTGTGCCCGAGCCCATGGGTGGTGAAGACACCGAGGTGGAGGAGGAGAGTGCCCACACCACACCTGCCGAGGTGGTTGTGGAGGATCCTGCTGTGGCAGAGCAGGACTTTTCTTTAGTGTTGGAGGACTCCTCCCCTTCTCCAGGGCCGTCTGTCATCCCCTCCCCCATCCTTGGAAGCCCCTCAAGGGCGACTCCATCCCCCCGGGGACAACCATCTTCTGGCCCCAGGAAGGCGACCCAGAAGACCAGGGGGTGTGGGCCAGTTGGCGAGGGATCACGCCAGACAGACCCAACAAATGGGGGAACTAGTTGGGCACTTGGAGAAAGTGGCTGACAGCCCGGGCTCCGTTGCCCAGATAAGCAACGCAGTGCAGGATGTCAGCTGCAACTGTGCTGCAGTGGTGACCAGTTTGGGGGAGGTGCAGGGGGATATTAGGCACCTCACTGCAGCCGTCCAGGCCAACACTGCTGCCATCCATGGGAACAGTGCTGCCATCCGGGACCAGGGGAGGCTGAGTCGGCGGGCCCAGCACTACCAAGTGACCCGGCAGCTCAGGATGCAGGCCCAGCAGCTGAGGATGCAGGGCCAGACAAACAATTTCCTCGGCCGGATAGCCACGGCCTTGGAGGGCATGCAGGCCACACCTGCCAGGAGTGGCCCACCCGGGGATCAGCCACCTCCAGATGCCCCCCCACCCCCACCCACTCCATTCAGGCAGCTGAGGAGCCAGAGAGGTTCGGCAAGAAGGAGCCCCTGGCATCCCCGATGATTATTTTATTTTTTGTTCTGATTTATACTCAGGTTATGAGATATTTTATTTTTTGTTCTGATTTATACTCAGGTTATGAGATATTTTATTTTTTGTTCTGATTTATACTCAGGTTATGAGATATTTTATTTTTTGATACTGCACACGTTGCAGTGTGAATGGTGTGTGAATGTGAGGGGGTGGCACTCCTGACAGTAAGGGGTGTCACCCTCGGCCGTGGTGGTGAAGTTAACCCTACGGCTGTATGAATGACGTGTGAAAGGTGTATGAATGGACAGTGACATCATTGGGGCCTTGACGCTGGCGTTGCTGCTCCCAAGTCCTACATGCTGGACTTGGGCTAATCCAATGCGATGTGCATGTGGTGTGTGTGATCTAGGGACATCAGTGGTGTACACGCGTGCATTGTCTGTGTGATTAATGTTTTGGTTTAGTGTCCAAAGATGCCTACGGCGAGGACCCTCCTGACTGCTCTTCCATCAGCTAGACTGGGTGTCCTCTGGCAGATGGGGACTGTGTGGGTCGGGGGTCAGGTCATCACGCATGTCAATCTGCAGGCCTTTTCTCATAGCAAAGTTGTGCAGAATGCAACATGCACCGATGATCCGACACACAAAGGTAGGGGAATACAATAGGGTCCCCACAGACTTATCCAGGCATCGGAAACGGGACTGGGTGTCCTCTGGCAGATGGGGACTGTGTGGGTCGGGGGTCAGGTCATCACGCATGTCAATCTGCAGGCCTTTTCTCATAGCAAAGTTGTGCAGAATGCAACATGCACCGATGATCCGACACACAAAGGTAGGGGAATACAATAGGGTCCCCCCAGACTTATCCAGGCATCAGAAACGGGACTTCAGGAGCCCGAATGTTTGCTCCACCACTGCACGGGTTTTGATGTGTGCTTCATTGTATTTTCTCTCTCCTCTGGTTTGGGGGTCCCAGAAAGGAGTCATTAGATGGGGTCCCAGTGCATATGCAGAGTCACCTGGAAGGGAAAAGACAGGAGGATGTTAGTCATGCATGTACCACTTCTGTTGTGCATCACGGGAGGGGATAGTCATGGCTGCCACCCATGTCACTCACCAACCAGCCAGCTGTCCCCATACATGTTCTGTTCGAATTCTGCTGGGATGGGGCTCTGATTGTATATGAAGCTGTCATGGCTGGACCCGGGGTGTTTGGCACGGACGTGCCATATGAGGCGTTGGGCATCGGCTATCACCTGTACGTTGATGGAGTGCCAATGCTTCCCATTGCGGTATATGTGCTCTGTGGCACTGGGGGGCTGGAGTGCCACATGTGTGCAATCAATGGCCCCCACAGTGCGTGGGAATCTGGCAATGTTGTAGAAATCTGTCATTGCCTTCAGCCGCAGCTCCTCAGTGGTGGGTCTGATGAACTGGTTGGACATGCGTCTGAGGATTGCAGGGACAACCTGGTGCACACATCTGCTCACGGAGGACTGTGACATCCCAGCCACCACTCCACTTGTACGCTGGAATGATCCACTTGCAAGGAAATGAAGTGTTGCCAGTACCTTCACCAGTGGCTGCACTGCTTGTGAGCGGTGTGTCTTGCTGGTGATGTCATCCTGCAGGGTTGTGGTTAGTTCAAGTATTGCATCTGGGCTGAATCTGAAGAGGCGATACACCTCCTCATCCCCCATGCCAAAGAGGCTCATGCGCGTGCGGTATATCCTTTCACGTGCCCGCCTCCTTCGTCCGGGGGACCCATCAGTAGTTCTAGGACCACGATTGCCCCTGGCATGTTGGCACACAGAGGTGTTGTCCTTGCAAGTGTGGTTGGTCAGCTAGCTCTTATCGTCGGTAACGCTGCTGTAGCTGCTCTCCTGCTGACCTGTGACCGTCTGGAGTAAAGATAAAGCAGCCTTTTGTAGAAATAACTTTGCGCCGGACGGACGAGATACGCGCGGCGCATGTAGCCAGCGTATGGTGCTAATCCGTTCGTGAATCGGGAAATCTCCCTCATTTGCATATTTGCAGGGGAAATCAATAGGCGCGACTGATGCGCCAAACGAAATTATGCGCTGACGGGACTCTGGCACCGGAAAGTTAAGCCGATCGGAAATGGCCCGTTTTCGGGCGCATCTAGTTTGGTGGGTACGGCCACATAGAAACGACGGCGCATCTTCACAGTTACGCGGCGCATATCGAAATACTCCAGCGCAAGTCTTGCTGAATCTGGCCCTATTAGTGACCTTTGATTTTATTTGTGATAATTGACCCGATCTATGATTTTTGAAAGTGGTGTTGACACTTACCTAGATTAGGCCCTGATCTGGCCATTTTAATTATTTATTTATTTTTTACTTTTTTTTTTACACACACACTTATTTATTATTATTTTGTTTACACTCTTCTCCACTGACCAGGAGAAAAAGATACATTGTTAAAACATTACCGGGTGGATTTTATTAAACGATCATTGTAATAGCCAATCACAGGCTATTACAGCGATAATGGCCCAGATTCATAGAGCAATTACGCCTGTCTAACTGGTGTAAGACAGGAGTAATTTCAAATTTTGCGCGCCGTATCACTAGTTTGAATCCTCAAACCATGAGACGGCGGCTTCGGGCTTCGATCCGAGAGGCTTAGGTCTTCGTAAGCCTTCGGCTCTACGCTGCGATATTTTTGCGGCCGCTGGGAGGAGTTTGCGTTGTTTTGATGCGTCGGGATATGCAAATGAGTTTTTACGGCGATTCACGAAGATACAAGCGGTCTTCGCAATCGCTTACGTTTATTTTTTTTTACGTACTGTTAGACCAGCTTTTTGCTGGTCTAACGGTGCGTAGCCCATGTTAAGTATGGCCGTCGTTCCCGCGTCGAATTTAATTATTATTTTTTTTTTTTTACGTAACTCGTTCGGGAATAGAAATGTCCATAAACGACGCTACTCAAACAACGAATGACGTAACGACGTGATTTCGCGCAATGCACGGCGGGAAATTTGCGAACGGAGCATGCGCAGTTCGATCGCCACGGAAACGCGCCTATTTTAAATGCTTCACGCCCCCTACTCGCGTAGATGGATTGCGACGGGAGAAATACACTACGCCGCCGTCGTTTACTGGACAAAATCTACCTGGATTCCACGTAGAGCCAGGTAAAAAACGGCGGCGTAGTGTATTTCTGATACGCTACGAGAATCTAATTCTCTCTGAATCTGGGAGAATGTGTTTAAGAGCTGATCCACCCACCTCCTGATTATTAGTAAGAGACCTGAAACTGTAAACTATCAGCTTCCTGCACAAACACTGAGGCCTCGTACACACGACCGAGAAACTCAACAGAATCCATCAAGAAACTTGGTGGCAGAGCTTTTTTGCCGAGGAAACCGGCCGTGTGTATGGCCGTGTACACACGGCAGAGAACCTCGATGGGCAGAACACATCGTTCCGCCCGTCGAGGTTCCCTGCCGGCCGTCAAAATCGGCGACCTGCCCGTCGGGAATGGCAACCAGCCATTCTTCCAGACGGGCCGTCGAGCAAATAGAGAGCGTGCTCTCTATTTCTGCTCGACGGGCTTCCCGACGGGAAGCTCGCCGAGAGTGTACACACGGCCGAGGTCCTCGCTGGAATGCAGCTTCCAGCGAGGTTCTCGCTGGTTTCCAGCGAGAACCTCGGTCGTGTGTACACGGCCTATGCTTTTCATCAAGAAAACTGTTGAGGAACTCGACGAGGAAAAAAGAGAGCAAGTTCTCTTTTTTTCCTCAACGGGAGTCTCAATTTCCTCGTCGTGTTCCTCGTCGGGCTGGTTTCCGACGAGAAACACGTTGGTGTGTATGCTTAGAAACCCGCGCACCTTCGGTAAAAGTAGCGTTTGTAATGGAAATAGCACATTTGTCACGCTGTAACTGAAAAGTGAAAATGTCTCTTACCAAACTTTTACCTAACACACAGTAACATGAGATTAGCAAAAGCAGCCCCAAGGGTTGTGCCAGTGAAATCGAGCTTCCTCTGCCGTTGTATGTGTTAAAGTCACCGCGTTTGAGAACGAGGAGAGATTTGGTCTTTACTGTGTGTACGCAAAGACAGCTTGTCACGTTTATCGACAAGCCTAACAAGAGACTCGTCGAGGAAAACAATGTGTCTTTTCCGACGAGTTCCTCGGTCGTGTGTACGAGGCCTGAGCCTATATATGCGGTGCTTTAGAAAGTGGCTTACTGCCAAGACGCCGTATATAACTTAGCATAAACGGTTATTAAGTTGCTCAATATTCCTCTGTGCACAATAACTACTAACAAGAAGGTAAAACAATCTTGAAGCTCATGCACAATTTGGACTCAGAAGGAGTTTATGTTTAACATAAAACGCCAGAAAAATGGAAAAATACATTGTTGTACGTATATTCGATATACAATATTTTTGTAAATTAGGTTTACTTTGCTTTCTTGTTCATAGAACACAAGTCATGATGCTGGTTCATTGTCCATGGAGGAGGCTGAAGGTGTAAACATGACATCTAGGGTTGTCCCGATACCAATATCGGTATCGGGACAGATACCGAGTATTTGCGGGAGTACTTGTACTCCCGCAAATGCCCCCGATGCCTAAATAGAATACTTGCACCCCCCGCCGCCGCCGCATACTGCAAAGCCTCCGCCGCTGTCGCGTTAATCAGCGTGCGGGGAACATTACAGGCAGCTTTCGTTTGAATAGTTGTAATCCCCGTCGCGCCATGTATAGACACTCCCCCTTGCTCGGGATTGGACGGCAAGGGGGAGTGTCTATACACGACACGCGGGGATTACAACTATTCAAACGAAAGCTGCCTGTAATGCGCGCTGTAATGCACGCTGATTAACGCGGCAGCGGCATCATCATCCTCATCATCTACTAGGTATGGGGAACATGGCTGCAATATATGGGGAGACATGGCTGGATATATGTGGGGGGACATGGCTGGATATATGTGGGGGGACATGGCTGGATATATGTGGGGGGACATGGCTGCAATATGTGGGGGGACATGGCTGCAATATATGGAGGGACATGGCTGGATATATGTGGGGGGACATGGCTGGATATATGTGGGGGGACATGGCTGGATATATGTGGGGGGGGATATATGTGGGGGGGACAAGGCTGCAATATATGTGGGGGGGGACATGGCTGCAATATATGTGGGGGGACATGGCTGCAATATATGTGGGGGGACATGGCTGCAATATATGTGGGGGGATATGGCCTGGATATATGTGTGGGGACATGGCTGGATATATGTGGGGGGACATGGCTGGATATGGAGACACATTTAACCGCTTGCCGACCAGCCGCCGCAGTAATACGGCGGCAGGTCGGCACGGGTGCGCGAGAGCCCGTAGCTCTACGTCGCCACCTTCGACGGCCACTAGGGGGCGCGAGCGCGCCACCGGCGGCCCGCGTGTCGCCCGAGTCCCGTGCGTGTGCCCAGCGGGGGCGATCGCCGCCGGGCACACGCGATCGCTCGTTACAGAGCGGGGAACGGGAGCTGTGTGTGTAAACACACAGCGCTCGTTCCTGTCAGCGGGGGAAACGCTGATTTTCTGTTCATACAATGTATGAACGGAAGATCAGTGACTCCCCCTAGTAAGTCCACCCCCCCATACAGTTAGAACACGAATAGGAACACACTTAACCCCTTCCCCGCCCCCTAGTGTTAACCCCTTCACTGCCAATGGCATTTTTATAGTAATCCAATGCATTTTTATAGCATTGATCGCTAAAAAAATGCCAATGGTCGCAGTACTGAAAAAAAAACGCTGATCGCCGCCATTACTAGTAAAAAAAATAATAATAATAAAAATGCCATAAAAACTACCCCCTATTTTGTAAACGCTATAACTTTTGCGCAAACCAATCAATAAACGCTAATTGCGATTTTTTTTCTTTACGAAAAATATGTAAAAATACGTATCGGCCTAAACTGAGGAAAAATTTTTTTTTTTATATATTTTTGGGGGATATTTATTACAGAAAAAAGTAAAAAATATTGCATTTTTTTCAAAATAGTCGCTCTGTTTTTGTTTATAGCGCAAAAAATAAAAACCGCAGAGATGATCAAATACCACCAAAAGAAAGCTCTATTTGTGGGAAAAAAAGGACGCCAATTTTGTTTGGGAGCCACGTCGCATGACCGCGCAATTGTCAGTTAAAGCGACGCAGTGCCGAATCGCAAAAAGTGCTCTGGTCTTTGGACAGCAATATGGTCCGGGGCTGAAGTGGTTAAAAAAAAGTATCGGTATTCAGTATCGATAAGTACATGGAAAAAAAGTATCGGTACTTGTACTCGGTCCTAAAAAAGTGGTATCGGGACAACCCTAATGACATCAGAAGCCAAAGTGCCAAACCAAGAAAATAATTAGCTTAATTAATAAACTACAAGTGTCACCTGTCTGGTTCTGCAGTGTGGAAAAATATGCTTAAATAGCAAGATTGTAAAAAGGATTTGTAATTCTGTATAACAATTAAAAAGTAATTTAATAGTAAGTTCAAGTGTACATTTTAGTGTTTAGAGTGGTACATTAATGAACTGTTGCAAATGTTAGAGGATCAGTGAGATCCTCCTATGATTGATTAGAGGCAATAATCAGTAATTACTGAAGTTATTGGCAGTGGCGGGTGGTGCTCAAAATTTTTTGGGGGGACGCAAACGAAAAAAAAAAGAAAAAAATTGCAGCCTCACTGTGCCCATCAAATGCAGCCACTGTGCCATCAATTGTCACCATTGTGCAATGCCATCAAACTGAGCCACTGTGCCATCAATTGTCACCACTGTGCCATCAAATGCAGTCACTGTGCCATGCCATCAAACGCAGCCACTGTGGCATCAATTGTCACAACTGTGCCATGCCATCAAACGCAGCCACTGTGGCATCAATTGTCACAACTGTGCCATGCCATCAAACGCAGCCACTGTGCCATCAATTGTCACCACTGTGCCATGCAATCAAAACCCGGCCACTGTGCCATCAATTATCACCACTGTGCCATGCCATCAAATGCAGTCACTATTCCATACATTCCCACCACTGTGCCATGCCATCAAATGCAGTCACTGTGCCATGCCATCAAACGCAGCCACTGTGCCATCAAGTGTCACCACTGTGCCATGCTATCAAATGCAGCCACTGTGCCATCAATTATCACCACTGTGCCATGCCATCAAATGCAATCAATTCGCACCACTGCCATCAATTCGCCATGCCATCAAATGCAGTCACTGTGCCATGCCATCAAACACAGCCACTGTGCCATGCCATCAAACGCAGCCACTGTGCCATGCCATCAAACGCAGCCACTGTGCCATGCCATTAAATGCAGGCACTGTGCCATAAATTGTCACCAATGTGCCAATTGTCACCACTGTGCCCTTTAATTGTCGGCACTGTGCCCATTGTTGCCACTGTGCATGTCACTGTGCCCTTTAATTGTTGCCACTGTGCCCTTTGTCGCCACTGTGCCCTTTGTCGCCACTGTGCCCTTTGTCGCCACTGTGCCCTTTGTCGCCACTGTGCCCATTGTCGCCACTGTGCCCTGTAAAATGCACTTACCTTTCTCCTTCCACGTCCCTCGATGTCTTATCCCGCCTTGGTGACGCTTCAGCCAATCAGGTTACCGATAACCAGAATCAGTGAACCCTTTTCGGCTGAGATGACTGTCAGTCTTATCCAAGGAACGCACCCCCCGTACGTTCTGAGAATAAGCATCCGGGAGACGAGGGCTGTACTCAGCCTATCAGAGCCGCTGGCTCTGATAGGCATTTCTGCACAGCCAACCAGCTGCCGTTATTCAGGTGGTCAGCGCTAAAGGTCTGGCCATCTGAATAGACCAGCGGCAGCTGGCAACAATAACATACATTCATGCAATGCATGAATGTATGTTATTTCAGTGGCGGTGTGGAGCCAGAGGGGGCGGCGCTCCAGCGCCCTCTATAGATGGACCGCCATTGGTTATTGGTCTTCTGTTCTGTTAGATGTCCAGTTAAAGTGGTTGTAAACCCCGTACAACTACTCTTGCCTGCAGGTAAGCCTATAATAAAATGTCTTCACTGTATCCAGCCGACGTCATTAGCACATGCACACTGAAGAAACGGCTCGCTCATGCCATTACTTTAGATGCTGAGCCGCTACCAGCAGCTCCCTCATGCATTCGCAGGAGTGACGTCTTTGTGGCTCTGGACAATCACAGAAGTAACTCTGGGACAACATGTCGCTGGTCACAGTGGTGTGTCGGGACCGCTGCAACAGCATCGTTCTAAAGTAAGTATTTCATAATGAGCTAGGATGCGATGCATCCTAGCTCATTATGTCTTTGTTTTATATGTTTTGTTTTTTCTTATCTGGGTTTATAAGCACTTTAAGGCCGCGTACACACGATCAGACATGTCCGATGAAACATGTCCGACGGACCGTTTTCATCGGACAAGGCTAAAGTGGTCTGTTGGTCTGATGTGCGTACACACCATCGGACCAAAATCCCCTCGGACCAGAACGCGGTGACGTAGAACACGACGACGTGATGAAAAAACGAAGTTCAATGCTTCCAAGCATGCGTCGACTTGATTCTGAGCATGCACGGGATTTTGGTCCGATGATTTTGTGTACTAACCATCGAACATGTCCAACGGACAGGTTTCCAGCGGACAGGTTTCTAAGCATGTTTGGAAACCTTTGTCCGCTGAAAAACGGTGCGGACCAGTTTCAGCGGACATGCTCGATCGTGTGTACGCGGCCTGAGACTCAGGGATATGAGGAACGAATACGCAGAGGGCTGTAATGACAGGGTGGAAGGGAAACCATACAGCGCAGAATTAATGTATTCAAAAGGGATGTAGGAGCTTTACTTATGTGATTGGTGGAGGAGACTGGGTGATGGGGAGGAGAAAAAAAGATAAGAATGCAGAGAGGGGTTGGACTATGACAGTACAGCCCTGTACACACGATCGGTTTTTCTGATAATAACAGACCGATGGACTGTTTTCATCAGACAAACCAATCGTGTGTGAGCCTCATCGGTTTTCAATCGGTAAAAAAGAATAGAACATGTTTTACATTTTTCCTATGGATAAAAAAACGATCGTCTGTGTAGATGTCCATCGGTCAAAAATCCATGCATGCTCAGAATAAAGTCGACGCATGCTCGGAAGCATTGTACTTGATTTTTTTCAGCACGTCGTAGTGTTTTACGTCAGCGCGTTTTGCCACAGTCAGATTTTTGACTGATGGTGTGTAGGCAAGACTGATGAAAGTCAGCTTCATCAGATATCCGATGAAAGAATCCATCAGATTAGATTCCATCAGATATCCAATTGTGTGTACGAGGCTTTACAGTCTAAAAGTCATTGGATGAACATCCCTCCCTCCGTGGTATTGGCTTTGTAGGCAGGAGGCATGTAGTTAATATGGTGGTGGTTGGGACCCTTGAATGTGGTTAAAAATCTGTTTGTGGGATACAAGTGGGGAACCATCGGTTGGTATGATGTCCACTGCATAGGCGTGCACACCCTAATCACCCGGTGTGGTGCAGATTACACCTGTTTAAACCCCTGATATTTCATCAAAGCCCCCTAACTGACCTTCTTCAAAATTTGTAAAAAATAATTGGGAAAATGTAACTGGAAAAAAATAATATTAAATGAAATAATAAAAATAAAAACTACTGACACCATCCACTGCTCTACTGACACCAATCTCTGTCCTACTGACACCGTCACACACATATGTGTTTGAGCTTTAAAGGTGCCCACCTTAATGCAATAGGCTGCTAAAACGTAATGTATGGTATGGTCCACTTGTTAGGTGTGGTCCAATAATAGGGACCAGGTAAGGGACCTGTAAGGTCTGTGGGAAGTGATAATGTCCCAGAGGCAGTGTTTTGCGGCTGGGGACATGTACTGTATATTTTGTTAAATTGTTATTTATTTGTTATTTATTGTTAATTTAAGGTCAACACTGAGGACAAGGGGGCACTCTTTACGTCTGGAGGAAAAGAGATTTCACCTCCAAATACGGAAAGGTTTCTTCACAGTAAGAGCTGTGAAAATGTGGAGACTCCCTCCAGAGGTGGTTCTGGCCAGCTCAGTAGATTGCTTTAAGAAGGGCCTGGATTCTTTCCTAAATGCACATAATATAACTGAGTACTAAGTTTTGTAGGTAAAGTTGATCCGGGGTAAATCCAATTGCTTCTCGGGGGATCAGGAAGGAATTTTTTCCCCTCCGGTAGCAAATTGTATCATGCTCCGCTGTTTGTTTTTTTTGCCTTCCTCTGGATCAACTGTGGGTATGGAGTTGGGTGTATGGGATTGTACTGTGTTTTATTTTGTTTGTTAATTTTTTTTATGGTTGAACTGGATGGACTTGTGTCTGTCTTTTTTCAACCTGACTAACTATGTAACTATGTAATTCGTTTAATAAAAGGCCTGACGGCGGAGGTTAGTTTAGGAGTTTTCGGAGGTGTTCTCTGAGATACCCTAGTCATGTGTTTTGAAAATCCACCTCACATGATGAAAATGAACACCCAGAGATTCTATTGGTCAGATTAACCACAGTTGTTTGTGTCACCTCCCTCACACAAGGTAAAAAATGAAGCGTTCACTCCACACATATCTGTTTAATCTTCTTTGTTGGGAATCCATCGTGACACCGTCATTTGGCTTTGTGCAGAAGCTTGAATTCTGGTGGGCATAGCTCTCTGCTTGATTCCCCAAGAGATATAAAAAGTCACTAGTTGTTTAATAATGTCAGCGCGGTGTAAAGTTGTCAAAAATGTAAACGTTTTTATTTTCAAAAGGTTTTCCATTTTGTATATGCTAGTTTTACTATGAGTATTAAAAATAAGACAGGGTCTTTGTTTTCCTACCTTATCATTGTCTTCTATGACTTTATATATAATTCAGTTAGACTGTTCATGCCATCCAGTTCCCTGTAGGTGTCAGGAAGCTGCATTGTAAAAATATTATATTGCTTAGTGTCTTTGTCAAACACTGGTAATATATCACTTTTAAAGATACTGTAGGGGGTAATCAGATAAACTGCAGTCGGTGGAAGATTTTGTGTAAGAACCTGTACTTTGCAGCATATTGGATTCTGTCTTCAGTCTCATCATACTGATCGCCGTTAAGCAACGCTTTCTAACTGCAGCATCAATTTACAGGAGAAACCATGAATTACTGTATATTACAGAAAGAAGCAACACGTCTGGAATACACAGGGCATCAGAAAAACAAGACTGAAAAACACAGGACATTAGTGCTTGTTGTCGGCAATCTGCTGCGCAAACAAACATTGGGGGTTATTTACAAAAGGAAAATCCACTTTGCACTACAAGTGCAAAGTGCACTTGATATTGCACTGAAAGTGCACTTGGAAGTGCAGTCGCTGTAAATTTAAGGTCTGAAATGAGGGGAAGCTCTGCTGATTTTATTATTTAATCATGTGCAAGCTAAAATGCTGCTTTTTATTTTCCTTGCATGTCCCCCTCGAATCTACAGCGACTGAACTTCCAAGCACATTTTCAGTGCAATTTCAAATGCACTTTGCACTTGTTGTTTGCACTTGTAGTGCAAAGTGGATTTGCCTTTAGTAAATAACTCCCATAGTGTTCGTTGGGAGGACACATAATGAATCTAAGGTAATTTTTATTTTATTTTTTATACCACAACTCGCTATATTGAATAATGATTAGAATTTTTTAAAGCAACACCCCAGCTAAAGATAAAAATTGAATAGTCCATTACAAGAAAAACAGCTCTTGCTGCAATATTTACCTTCAATCCAGAGATTTTCCCCTGCTACACAACCCACTTCCTCTAATCCAAGGTTATCCTGGACACACCCTAGTCTGTGACTGGACAATGAAAGGAAAAGCAGCACAGTGATGAGCTCATCTCACTGTCACTCTGGTCTCCTATCAGCAAGCTTCTTATCAGCACATCAGCCACTATTTAGTCATAGAATGGGGTGGGTCCAGGACATCCTGGTCTCAGGTTGCTCTGCTGTACAGGGACTTTAAAAGGCCAATCCCAGGTCTATTTCAGATACTTACCATGGTTGCATTTAAAAAATGCACTTAAAGCGGAGGTTTACCCTGAAAATCAACTATCTGCCATTAGATCCAGCATACTGCTGACATGTGCAGTATGCTGTTTTTTTTTTTTTGCTGTACTTATCGTTTAATTTAGGCTTCTTATCCGGCTCCGAGCGGGGATTCCTGCGGAGAATATGTGTTCCTAAGTTGATTGACGTGCTAGTAAAGCACATCACGCCTTCCGAAAATAGCCGAAGTTACTGCACTATACGGGTAGGGCTGACTGCGCAGGCGCCGTAAATTACCGAGTGTCACTTCGGCTATTTTCGGAAGGCGTGACACGCTTTACTAGCACGTCAATCAACTTAGGAACGTCTATTCCCCGCAGAAATCCCCTTTTGGAGCCGGATAAGAAGCCTGAATTAAACGATAAGTACAAAAAAAAAAAAAAAACAGCATACTGCACATGTCAGCAGTATGCTGGATCTAATGGTAGATAGTTGATTTAGGGTGAAACTCCGCTTTAATGATGTATTAAAGAGGATGTAAAGACAAAAATATTTTCCTCTTAAATTAAAGTTTGACAGTAGCTGATAAAGTAAAAAGCAATGTTTTGCATTATAACTAGTTTGATACCTGTTGAAATCTAGCTGCTTCATTCACCCCCATCACTCCTGAATCATTATTCTCACTGACTTCCTGGTTTGCGGTGTGCATTCATTCTTGCTACATCACGCCTAATGGGAACTACAGTTCCCATTAGGCTTAGCCTCCATGCCTGTGAGGGATAAGAGAGCACATTCTGCTTTCCACAATGCAGTCGTACAACACCATATCCAAACAAAATTGACGTCCTTCGTTTCCCACAAATAGAGCTTTGTTTTGGTGGTATATGATCACCTCTGCGGTTTTTATTTTTTGTGCTATAAACAAAAGAAGAGCGACAATTTTGAAGAAAACACAATTGGGTTATTTACGAAAAGCAAATCCACTTTGCACTACAAGTGCAAACTACAAGTGCAAAGTTCACTTGGAAGTGCAGTCGCTGTAGATCCGAGGGGGGCATGCAAGGAGAATAAAAAAACAGCATTTTGGCTTATACATGATTGGATGATAAAATCAGCAGAGCTTCCCCTCATTTCAGATCTACCCCTCAGATTTACAGCGAGTGCACTGCGAAATGCACTTTTATCAGGACTGTGATATTGCAGCAGGTACAGACAGTTTTGACACATTTTGGGGACCATCGACATTTATACAGCGATCAGTGCTATAAAAATGCACCGATTACTGTATACAGTAAATGTCATTGGCAGGGAAGGGGTTAACACTGGGGGGTGATCAAGGGGTTAACTGTGTTTCTTAGGTGTGTTCTAACTGTAGGGAGGAGACCGATCAGTGTTCATACTTAGAATGAACACATGGTCTGTCGCCTCTCCCCTGAGAGAACTGGGATTTATGAGTACACACACAGATCCCGGTTCTCACTCTGTCACGAGCAAACGCGGGTGCCTGGTGGTCATCGCGCCTGCTGGGCACTCGCATCACCTTAAAGGGCCGATGTACAGCCACAACGGCTCGCCCAGGGGAGCCAACCTGCCGCAGTATAACAGCTGATCCAGAAGTGGTTAAACTGTTCATTCCACTACTACCAAATGTATGCAATGCATATGTACTGTTCACATTCCCCTACCTTCTCCCCTTACCCATACTTGATGTTTTCTGCCTCAGACTATTTGCATTTCCCTTTTTCCCTTTTGCATTACCTTTTTTATTAATAAACATTATTTAAAAAGATTAAGTATAAAAACAAGGTGCACAGCACTATGCACTAAAGCCCTGTTTGCATGTGATTAGGAATTTGTGGTCCTGAAATATAGACATTAAAGCGGAGTTCCACCCAAAAATGGAACTTCCGCTTAATCCCCTCCCCCTTACATGCCACATTTGGCATGTAATTTTTTTTGGGGGGGGGGAGTGGGGGCTTCAGTAGGAGTGGGACTTCCTGTCCCACTTCCTGCTTCCGCCGAGGGGCTGGTAAGGCGATTAGGCCTAATCGCCTTACTGCAGCCCCTCCCTTTGGCGATCATCTAGGACACTGACAGGTCCTAGACGATCGCCTGTCCAATTAGCGGCAGGCCGCTCTGCGCATGCGCAGTGGGTGCCCGGCCGTGAAGCCGAAGTCTGTCACGGCTGGGTGCCCACAGTCGCAATGAGGATGCCGGCCGGGCAGAGGGGGAGAGGAGCGGAGCCCCGGTCGGCACGTCGCTGGAACGTGGAGAAGGTAAGTGTCTGTTTATTAAAAGCCAGCAGCTACACTTTTTGTATCTGCTGACTTTTAATAAACATTACATTTGGGTGGAACACCCCTTTAAAAAAGTTGTATTTTTATACAGGATAATAGTGTAGACATTAAAAGTTTTTGTATTTGTATACAGGATTTATATAGCATCAACATATTGCGATATACAGACATTATAAATGTGAAAAAAAAAATTATTTCGTTATACATACTGTAAATTAGTCAAGGTACACAAATATCAGAACAAGGAAATATAGCTGCTACCACTGAACAGTCCATATGCCACACTAATGTTATAAAAAGAAAATACAGTAAAGCACTCTAAATAAAAAGTATTACAATACTCAACATATGCACATATAGTCCTGATCAAAAGATTAAGACCACTTGAAAAATTGCAAAAAATCATATTTTACATTGTTGGATCTTAACAAGGTTCCAAGTAGAGCTTCAACATGCAACAAGAAGAAATGAGAGCGAGACAAAACATTTTTTGAGCATTTAATTAATTGAAAATAACGATTAAACTGAAACAAGCTGTTTTTCAGCTGATCAAAAGTTTAGGACCACATGCCTTTAAAAGGACAAATCTGTGCAAAGATGTGGATTCATTGTCATCTTCTGTCAGGTAGCCACGCGTTGTGATGGCAAAGGCAAAAAAACTCTCCCTTTTTGAACGTGGTCGGGTTGCTGAACTGCATAAGCAGGGTCTCTCATCAAGACACTGGACGATCCTCGACCCAAATTGAGACCCTTCGTGGTGCTGACTGCTGCCCCATAACCATCAGACGGCATCTGAAGGTCTTCAAAAACAAAAAACATCTTCAAAAACGTTGTCTCTTTGAACGCCACAGAACTGCTCGTTTGGACTTTGCAAGAGAGCACCAAACATGGGACATTCAAAGGTGGAAAAAAGTTTTTTTCTCTGATGAGAAAAAATGTAACCTTGATGGTTCAGATGGTTTCCAACGTTACTGGCATGACAAGCAGATCCCACCTGAGATGTTTTCTACGCGCCACAGTGGAGGGGGCGCCATAATGGTTTGGGGTGCTTTTTCCTTCAGTGAAACAATGGAGCTTCAGATGTTGCAGAGAGCATTCCTCATGTCTGAGGGCCCTCATCTGTGTGGTGACGACTGGGTTTTTCAACAGGACAACGCTACAGTACACAATGCCCACAGGACAAGGGACTTCTTCCAGGAGAATAACATCACTCTTTTGGCCCATCCTGCGTGTTCCCCTGATCTAAATCAAATTGAGAACCTTTTGGGATGGATGGCAAGGGAAGTTTACAAAAATGGACAACAGTTCCAGACAGTAGATGGCCTTCGTGCGGCTGTCTTCACCACTCATCTCATGGAAACGTTTGCATCAAGCATGCCGAAACAAATTTTTGAAGTGATCAACAATAACAGTGGAGCTACTCATTACTAAGTTCATGTTTGGAAGTTGGACTTCTGTTTTGGGGGATTTAGTTTTTTTTTGGAGGTGTGGTCCTAAACTTTTTATCAGCTGAAAAACAGCCTGTTTCAGTTTATTCATTGTTTTCATTAATTTGAATGCTCAAAAAATGTTTTGTCTCACTCTCGTTTCTTCTTGTTGCATGTTGAAGCTCTACTTGGAACCTTGTTAAGATCCAACAATGTAAAATATGATTTTTTGCCATTTTTCAAGTGGTCTTAAACTTTTGATCAGGACTATATATCAGAAATAGTATAGTAATAGTATAGTATTTGCTGGCTTATAAGACTACCTTTTATACCTAAAAAAAAATGTCCAAAAAGCAGGGCTACATACAGTATATACCGCTCAGCCAATCCCGGTGAGCGATGTATTCAAATGAATACAGAGCCTGCTTGGATTGGAGTACCAACCTCTGCCAATCTGAACAGGCTACATACAGTAGTCTGCTTGGATTGTCTTTGAGAGTCAGAGAGGCGCGGGCTGATGATGTTACAGCCTCTGCCAATCCAAGCAGGCTTTGTATTCATTAATATAATACATCGTGCACCGTGATTGGATCCAGCTCCAGCAAGAATGAAGAAGGATATGGATCTAGAAGGAAGAAATATGTAGTGTCGGAAGCCTCAGAAGGGGGGTCGTCTTATACGGTGAGTACAGGCAAAAAATCTTAAAAAACTGTAAAATTAGGGGGTTGTCTTATACGCCCAGACGCCTTATACACCGATAAATACGATACATATCAAAATGCAAAACAAAATATAGCTTAAAGGGCTTGTAAAGGTTTTTTTTTTTTCTAAATAGGTCCCTTTAACTAGTGCATTGTTGGTTCACTTACCTTTTCCTTCAATTTTCCTTCTAAATGTTTTTTTTCTTTGTCTGAATTTCTCACTTCCTGTTTCTCCTCAGTAAGCTTGCCCCCATCATCCGAGCGGTGGTTATCAGCCAGAACAGCTTACTGAGGAGGAACAGGAAGTGAGAAATTCAGGGAATATTTGGAGATATTTTTTTATAGCAAAAAGTAAAAAATATTGCATTTTTTTCAAAATTGTCAGTTTATTTTGTTTATAGCGCAACAACAACAAAAAAAAAAACAACGGGGGTGATCAAATTCCTCCAAAAGAAAGCTTTATTTGAGGGAAAAAAAGGATGCCAATTTTGTTTGGGAGCCACTTTGCACGACCACGCAATTGTCAGTTAAAGAGGCAAGGTCCTTAACCTGCATAATGGTCCGGGTTTTAAGTGGTTAGCAAGGCAGTGGTCATCTTGGAGGTGGGTTTGGGACCTTTATCATGTTGGAATATTGCCCTGTGGCCCAGTCTCCGAAGGGATGGGATCATGATCAACTTCAGTATGTCACAGTACATGTTGCCATTCATGGTTCCCTCAATTAACTGTAGCTCCCCATTGCCGACAGCTCACATGCAACCTAAGACCATAACACTCCCACCACCATGCTTGACTGTAGGCAAGACACACTTGTCTTTATACTCCTCACCTGGTTGCCACCACACACGCTTGACACCATCTGAACAAATTAGTTTATATTGGTCTCATTAGTAGGGATGAGCCGAACATACCCACGTTCGGTTTGCACCAGAACGTTCGAACAGACCGACCGTTCGCGTGAACATTTAGAACCCCATTGAAGTCTATGGGACTCGAACGTTTGAATTCAAAAGTGCTCATTTTAAAGACCAATATTCAAGTTATTGTTGGAAAACGTCTTTGAGAACCCGGGTCTTGCCCCAGGGAACATGTATCAATGGCTGAAAAATTACCGTTTTTAGAACTTTTTTCCATTGACACATGTTCCGTCGGGTTCTCAAAGACGTTTTCACAGGCAAACTATAGACACCCAGCAGGTACAATATTTAAAGAGCAGTGATTTTAATGATGCTTAAATTTAAAAAAAAATGAAAAATTCCTTTAAATTTTGTACCTACTGGGTGTCTATAGTTTGCCTGTGAAAACGTCTTTGAGAACCCGGGTCTTGCCCGAGGGAACATGTATAAATGGAAAAAAGTTTTAAAAACTGTCGTTTTTTCAGGAGCAGGACTCCTGAAAAAACGACAGTTTTTAAAACTTTTTTTTTTCCATTTATACATGTTCCCTCGGGCAAGACCCAGGTTCTCAAAGACGTTTTCACAGGCAAACTATAGACACCCAGCAGGTACAATATTTAAAGGATTTTTTTTTTTTTTATTTAAGCATCATTTACCCCCCTGGCGGTATTCCCGAGTCAGACTCGTGGTTAAATTTCTGTGCTGCGATCTGTAACCCCGAGTCAGACTCGGGCTCGCCTCGCAGGATCCACAGGCAAGGTTTACTTGGATCCAGCGATGCAAATACACACCCCCCTTGTCCCTAGTGGTCTGCCCACTGCCCTACATGTTCTTTTACATAATAAAAACTGTTCTTTCTGCCTGCAAACTGTAGATTGCCCATAGCAACCAAAAGTGTCCCTTTATGTCAAAAATGGTTTTAGAGCAGTTAGAAAACAGCAATAATAAATTATAATCACTTGCAGAATTGAGCGATAGCGATTTGTGGGGAAATTCGTCATAAAAAAAAAAATAATGACAGCGACGATTCTGCAACTGAGCAAATTTCAGTGATTGTGATTTAATTACATTATTGAATATTTTTTATTATACTTATATTATTTGTTATCATCATTATTAATAATTATTTATCATATTATAATTTATAATTTTGTTTTTTTTAAAAATGTCATACCCGGGATGCCTATTAGACTCTTGTTTGGTCAGATTTAACCACTTCCATACTGGGCACTTAAACACCCTCCTGACCAGACCAATTTTCAGCTTTCAGCAGTCTTACACTTTGAATGACAATTACCCAGTCATGCAACACTGTACCCAAATGATTTTTTTGTCCTTTTTTTCCCCACAAATAGAGCTTTCTTTTGGTGGTATTTGATCACCTCTGCGGTTTTTATTTTTTGCGCTATTAACCACTTAAGACCCGGACCAATACGCTGGTAAATGACCCAAGGTGTTTTTGCGATTCGGCACTGCGTCGCTTTAACAGACAATTGCGCGGTCGTGCGACGTGGCTCCCAAACAAAATTTGCGTCCTTTTCTTCCCACAAATAGAGCTTTCTTTTGGTGGTATTTGATCACCTCTGCGATTTTTATTTTTTGCGCTATATACAAAAATAGAGCGACATTTTTGAAAAAAAAACACTATTTTTTACTTTTTGTTAAAAAAAAATCAAATAAACTAAATTTTAGTCAAACATTTAGGCCAAAATTTATTTAGCCACATGTCTTTAGTAAAAAAAAAAAATCGCAATAAAAAAAAATAGCTACCTAGCGGGAACAGCGGCACTAATACAGCGATCAGAAAAATGATCGCTTAGTGACGCTGGCAATAGGGAGTGAAAGGGTTAACTAGGGCGGTGATCAGGGGGTTAAAACTTTATTAGGGGGGTAGGGGGGCTATCCTGAACCTAACACTAACTGTTTTTTACACTGCCTGTCACACTGACACTAAATGCAGTGATTAAATCACTGCATTCAGTGACACTGTGACAGGGGGGTGGGGGGGCGATCACAAGGGGTTAATATGCCTATGTGAGTGTGTGTCAGTGTTGTGTTGGTGCACACTTACTTGTGATGTCTTCTCTCATCAGCAGCGCTGGGAAACAGCGCTGCGATGAGAGAATACATCATTTCCTCCTTCCTGTGTAAACACAGGAGGAGGAAGTGACAGGCTGGGAGCGCGCTCCCATTGGCTGGGAGCGATCGCGGGGGGGGGGCGGATATCACGGACATCCGCCCGCAGATCCCGGATCGCTCCCAGAGGTAGGGGGACCCCCGCACGCCGTGGAGGGGGTCCCGATGGGACCCCCGAACCGCACTCAGGCGGGGACGTAAATTTACGCCCTTGTGCCTGTACGTGCCATTCTGTGGCCGTATATGTGCGTGCGGGGGTCCTTAAGTGGTTAATGAAAAAAGACCGAAAATTTGGGAAAAAAATAGTTTTTTCTTAGTTTCTGTGATAAAATTTAGCAAATTATAAATTTTTCTTCATAAATTTTGGGCACAATTTATACTGCTACATGTCTTTGATAAAAATAACCCAAAGTTTTTGGAAACTTTTTGCTCTATGTGAAAGTTTTAGAGTCTACAAACTATAGTGCAAATCATAAAAAATGATCACATCTGATCACACCTGATGTACTGAAGGCCTATCTCATTTCTTGAGACCCTAACAAGCCAGGAAAGTGATTGACAGCGGCACAGGTGGGCACTAATGAGGTGGGCACTGATAAGGTGGCACAGATAGGCACTGATGAGGTGGCACAGGTGGGCACTGATGAGGTGGCACAGGTGGGCACTGATTGCAGATGTGCTCTGAGGTGACAGATGGGCTCTGGGCACAGGTGGTACTGGTGGCACAGGTGGGCACTGATGGGCACGGTGGTACTGGTGGCACAGGTGGGTACTGATGGGCACGGTGGTACTGGTGGCACAGGTGGGTACTGATGGGCATGGTGGTGCTGATGGGCACAGTGGTACTGATGGGTGCACGGTGGGCACGGTGGTACTGGTGGGCACAGGTGGGCATGGTGGTACTGGTGGGCACGGTGGTACTGGTGAGCGCGCGGTGGGCACGGTGGTACTGGTGGGCACTGTGGGCACAGGTGGGCACGGTGGTACTGGTGGGCATGGTGGGCACAGGTGGGCACGGTGGTACTGGTGGGCGCACGGTGGTACTGGTGGGCGCACGGTGGTACTGGTGGCCACTGTGGGCACAGGTGGGCACGGTGGTACTGGTGGGCACGGTGGTACTGGCTGGCACGCGGTGGTACTGGTGGGCATGCAGTGGTACTGGTGGGCACGGTGGTACTGGTGAGCACGGTGGTACTGGCTGGCACGCGGTGGTACTGGTGGGCATGGTGGTACTGGTGGGCACGCAGTGGTACTGGTGGGCACGTGGTGGTACTAGGGGGCACTGTGGTGCTGTGGGGCACTGTAGTACTGGGGTGGCACTGTAGTACTGGGGGGCACTGTGGTACTGTGGGGGGCACAGGTAGTCCTGAGGGCACTGGTTAGTCACTTTTATTTTTTGTTTTTTTTAACGCTGACACTTTAGTTCTCTCCCCCTCCTCACACGCGCTGTCTGTGTGAGGAGGGAGAGTCGGCAATGAGAGATGATCTCATATGTTTACATATACGATCATCTCTCATTGGCCGCACAGATCGCGTTGTAAATAGCCGCTGTGATTGGCTATTTACCGCCATCTGTGTTTGGCTGTGTCCGAGGGACACGGCCAGCACAGGAGTTCCCTGCTGCGTGCTCGGGAGCACCCGCTGGGAACGCCAAAAGGGGCAGCCGTAAAAACACGGCCAGTCAGGAATTCAGGGCTGCGCTGCGGCCGTACAAAGTCGTACGGCCGTCAGCAAGTAGTTAAGTGAGTTATTCCTAAGAATTACAAGCCTACAGTATAAAACGCCAAATTTCCATGCAAATAATGGTACAGTACCGCTTTCAGCACCGAAAATCTGAAAGAATCATACCGCCAGGGAGGTTAAAATCACTGCTCCAGGAGCAGTGATTTTAATGATGCTTAAATTAAAAAAAATATGAAAAATTCCTTTAAATATTGTACCTGCTGCGTGTCTATACCTGTGATAACGTCTTTAAATAGCACAATCACCTGCCTGCCAGTAAATAAGGAAGAACTGATCTAGCTAAGCTATATAGTGTATAAATATATGTACAACTCCTAGGGATGTACATATATCCTCTACACACTGTAAATTAAGCTAAACTGACTAGCCTGCCTGCTCTATCTAGCCATATAAAAAGACTATCTCTCTGTCTCTCTGACTGATCTCTGTTCAGCGCTGGAACACACTACACGAGGCCGCCCAGCAGGCGGCCTTATATAGTGTGTGGCGTGTGCTAAAGCCCTGAGCCATAATTGGCCAAAGCCACCCTGGCTTTGGCCAATTATGGCTCTCTGTTTTTTGCACGCTGTGATTGGCCAAGCATGCAGGGTCATAGTGCATGAGTTGCGTGTCACTCGAATTTGGCGCGAACGACCTGTTTTTTGTTCAAATTTCGTCAAACGTACGAACAGACAATGTTCGAGTTGAACATAAGTTCGAATCGAACGCGGAGCTCATCCCTACTCATTAGACCACAGGACATGGTTCCAGTAATACACCTCATTAGTCCGCTTGTCTTCAGCAAACTGTTTGTGGGCTTTCTTGTGCATCATCTTTAGAAGAGGCTTCCTTCTGGGACACCAGCCATGTAGACCAATTTGATGCAGTGTGCAGCGTATGGTCTGAGCACTGACAGGCTGACCCCCAACCCCTTCAACCTCTGCAGCAATGCTGGCAGCACTCATACGTCTATTTCCCAAAGACAACCTCTGAATATGACGCTGAGCATGTGCACTCAACCTGCTTGGTCTACCATAGTGAGGCCTGTTCTGAGTGGAACCTTTCCTGTTAAACCTCTGTATGGTCTTGGCTATCGTGCTGCAGCTCAGTTTCAGGGTCTTGGTAATCTTCTAATATCCTAGACCCTCTTTATGTATAGTTACAATTGTTGTTTTTTAGATCCTCAGAGAGTTCTTTTCCATGAGGTTCCATGTTGAACTTCCAGTGACCAGAGAGTGAGAGCGATAACACCTAATTTAACACACCTGTTCCCCATTCACACTTGAGACCTTGTAACACTAACAAGTCACATGATACCCGGGGAGGGAAAATAGCTAATTGGGCCCAGTTTGGACATTTTCACTAAGGAGTGTACTCACTTTTGTTGCCAGAAGTTTAGACATTAAGTTATTTTGAGGAGACAACACATTTACACTGTTATACAAGCTGTACACTCACTACTTTACATTGTAGCAAAGTGTAATTTCTTTAGTATTGTCACATGAAAAGATAAAATAAAATATTCACAAATATGTGAGGGGTGTACTAACTATTGTGAGATATAAGGGAAAAAGCCAGAAAACAGGGACTCAAGAACTGCTAATAAAACAGTTCAGATCGAACTCTAAGTTTGGACCTTCTGGTGAAAGAACCTTTGTATTGTAAATCCGCCATGATTCCCCATGACTACGTTTCCTAATAAAAAAAAATCCTTTCCAATGCTTGTGAACATTTTCAATCCCCCAAACAAAGTTTCTATAATGTATACCTAATGTAATGTATACGTGAAAACACGTGTCAGTGAACAGGTGTTCATGAATACAAATGTGTCTCATTCATATATTCATACATTCATTTTTTTTTCTCTTGTTTTTGTGTTTATTTATTTTTTTTGGTTTGTGGGCCATATGACTGCTTCGGCACCCTAAACACTATTTCGGCTATATATATATAAATATATAGACACTTAAAACCAGTCTATTTTATTTTTCACTATTTTTTACATTCACTCTCACATTCACCTTTATATATATATATATATATATATATATATATATATATATATATATCCCTTCCCATTTTCATGCAATCCTCACATCCACACATACACAGGTTCTTTAAGGGTTACCTTTTTTATGTTAGTGTTGACTTTAAGCCTGCACACACTTGACACTCTGATTACACCCATTCAGGATGTCTATCACAACTAATTAACTTTAAGTTGCTATAGGCTGAAGGGAGTCACATGTTTTATTTGGTATTTTGGGGTTTAGTATAAATGTTTTTGTGTTAGCACCATACCATAGCCATGACTAAGCACTGATCGAGTGTGAAACGCGTCGGATGTCCTGTTTTCTGTGATTGCTGTGACTGTACATGTTTTTGGATTTACAATAAAGACAACTTTTTTCGTTTGAAAATCCTTGGAGTGCGGCCGTCCTTCCCTCTTTTCTTCATCATCATTAGGATCTCAATTATGCATAAGTTTAAAATATTGCAGCATACTGTGTTTATCAAAACTCTTTTTTGATGTTATTCATATGTTCCTTAACCACTGGACACTTAAACCCCCTTTTAGCTTTCGCTGCTCTCACTCTTTTTTGTCCTTTTTTTCATACAAATAGAGGTTTTTTTTGGTGGTATTTGATCACCTCTGTTTTGGTTTTGTTTGCCCTATAAATGAAAAAAATATTTTCCTCCTTGAGCCTACTCTGAATCTCTAAAAAGTCTAACATTTTCTACACCCTAAAAAAATCATCTATTTCTGTAAATTGGAAGGCATGTGGAGGATCTATAAAAAAACTATTTATAATGTAAAGAAGGCGCTCTTCTGTGAATAAACTTTGGAACATCAGAAAGGATCTTCATTAAAACTCAATTAATATATACCGCTTGCTTGAAGTCCTTCTCAGTAAAATACCTTTTAAACCAGACAAACTGACCCCTATGTATATTTAACAACCAGGCATGATAGTGACAACTTTCCCTTGAGATATCACCATTTCTATCTCATGCCTTAAAAAAGTTTTTTAATCCAAAGATCCTGGAATTAAATCGGTTGATCACGATCCTTCCATGTCAAAACTATGTCCCTGATTTACAGACAGCAGGCGCACATTACGCTGCCGTAGTGTATCCCCTGTACGCTACGTCAACGCAGCACAGAGAGACAAGCATGGAATTCAGGAAGCTAGTGCTCCCAGACGTTTCGTCTGAGGAGGGGGCGATCCTGACCTCTGCCATCTCCAAATATGAATCCTTCCTCCATGGCGCACAGAGCAGGAATACCAGCAAGGCCAGGAAGCAAGAGATCCTCCAAAAGGTCGCCCTGGATATCAATGCCCTTGGCCATGAATCCAGGACCTGGAAGGAGGTTGGCAAAAAAAATGATGATATGCGCCGGCGGGTCAGGAAAAATCTGGCCAAGGTAAGAAGGCACGGGAGGCAGACCATCTACCACTGTGAAGTTGACAGCTGAGGAGGAGGTGATAGCCAGCTGTCTGGAGGGGGATCAGGTGGAGGACCTGGAGGGTTTTGACTCCAGTGAACAGGACTTGAGGAGAGGTAAGTGTGTTTCATTCCCCATCCGGTGTGTAGCATGTGAGGGGGTGCAAGGGAACATGTGACAAGTGTGTGGGTCCACCAACATGTGAATGCTTTGTGTCATCCACATATGTGCTGAAGGAAGCTGGGCCATCCTCTGCTGCTGGATGACCCACGCCATCCAGGGAACACCCTCTTCCAGAGTCTGACCCCCTGCCAAGCCATGTGAGATCTGCTGGTCTTGAGGTCATTGAGGAGGAACAGTTGGATATCCATGAGGAGGATTGTGTATATTTAGAAGAGGATTCCATTTTGTCCGGTCCCTCCGACACAGTGGCCCCCCTGACCCCCTTAAGGGCTATCCCGTCCAGGGGAACCCCCTCAAGGGCTACCCCAACCAGGGGAACCCCCTCAAGGGCTACCCCACCCAGACGGACTCAACCTGCTACTTCCTCTAGGAAGGCTCTGGCCAAGACTAGGGGTGTATCCGGCTCCCTCCAAGAAGGGCTTGAGAGGGAGCAGGCACTGCAGATGCGCCACATGGCAGATATTGCCTGCGAACTGCACAGAGTGGCTGACAGCCTGGGCTTGTTTATTGGCTTGGCTATGCAGCAGTGCCTCACACAACAGGCTGATACCCAGGCCATATCGGACTGCCTGCAGGACGTGAATGCGAACTGCACAGCCATGGCCACAAGCCTCTGCGAACAAAGCCAGACCCTTGATGCCATGCATCACTAGATGTTAGCAGGGAGTCCCTCGTCATCTGGGGACGTGCAGGCCACCCAGGACCGGCACACTGCAGCTATTGTGGAGCTGCAGGCCACAGCATCAGGGATCCTGGTGGAGGTGAAGAGCCTGGGGGAGGTTGTGGAGGCCAACACTGCCGCCATCCAGATGGAAGGTTGGCAGAACAGGCGCCTACAGCGCCAGACCAACACCCACCAGCTGCGAATGTAGGTAGATACCATCAGCGTTCTGACACGCATTGCCGTTGCATTGGAGGGGATGCAGGCAACATCCGCCATCAGATCCAGGAGCAAAAGAACAGGGGATGACCCTCCTCATGATGCTCCACCCCCCACCACAGTCGTCGCCCAGACAATTGAGGAGCCGAAGCCTTGGCACGAGGCCTGGCCCACGAGAGGGCGAATGACTGTCCTCTGAACGTTTGTAGCTCAGAGTATGAGCTTTATATATTATTTTTTTGGATGTGCACAGATGTATGTGCCGTCCTCCAGTAAGGGCATGCCATGTCAGTGTGACTGGACACCAGTTTGCAGGGGTAGGGTTTGCCCGGTGCTGCTACAGTGTGACTGGTGTATGAGTGTGTGTATGTGTGTGTGACATTCCTGCCAGCAAGGCTTGTCACCTTGGCTTGTCAGGGAGAGGTTATCCCCATGACCGTGTGAATGTGGTATGAATGGACAGCAACATCATTGGGGCCTTGGCGTGGCATTGCTGCTCCCAAGTCCCACGCAGTGGACTTTAGCTAAACCAATGTGAGGTGGATGTGGTGTGTGTGTGAGCTGGGACCACAGTGGTGTGCATGCATGCATTGTCCGTGTGCCATGATGAATGTGTGTGTGTTTAACGTGCAATGTTGGCATACAGATGTGTTGTTCTGCAAGTGTGGTTGATCAGCTCGTCCATAACAGTGCTGATGCAGCTGCTCTCCAGCTGACCTGTGAACGCCTGTTGCTGAGTTACACCTCCTTTATAGGAAACAACTTTGCGCCGGACGGACAACTTACGCACGCGCCCAGCGTAGCATGCGCTGGGCGCACGCCCTTCGTCAATCGCCGTATTTCCCTAATTTGCATATTTGAATGCCTAATCAATGGGAGAAGCACCATGCGTCCAGCCCATATTTGCGCACAGTTTTTAGGCGTATATTAGTTTGTGACTCTGGCGCACACATACGCCGGTGCACATTTGCACTTCGTCAGCGTAACGTGATTTACGTCGGCTTAAGTGCTTTGTGAATATGGGCCACTGTTCCTATCGTTACCATTTAAAATAGATTTAAAATATTCCAGGCCACTAACATTTCCTTTCAGGATCAGCATGATATCATCAATAAAGTGCTGGTAACATCTTCAGATTGACAATTGTGAAATTTATTCTCAACTTCCCATTTTGTCATGAAAATATTGGCAATGCTGTTTTCACCCGAGATTTGAAAAAAAGAGTTGAGCACCCATTTCACTGTTTCCACTGCTTCATCATGGTTAATAATAGTGTAAAGTGAATTAATATCAGCAGTGACTAACTTACTTCCAATCTCAATTCTTAGTTTGGTTAGAATTTAAATTAGATGTTTTGAATCCTTAAGATCCCTTTCACACAAGGAGTTTTTTAGTGCTAAAAATAGCACGTAAATACCGCCTGAATAACTCCTTCCCTGCAGTCTCAATGTGAAAGCCCGAGGGCCCTAGTGGAGTTTAAAACCGCACCGCTAGCAGCCGAATTTCCCCCAATTCTGATAGTATAGCGGCGCCATTTTCTCCAATAAAGGTTTGATATAAAAGTCAATATACTCCCCAAGGCGTGCGACCATCTATTCCATTACAATGGGTCTTCCAGGCGGATGATACTTGTTTTTTTGTGAATCTTGGTAAGATAGTAAGTGACTGGTGTTCTGCAGCTAGACGTACGTAGATATTCAGTTTCTTTGTTGTTTAAAATCTTCTATTTCTTCCCTTTCTTAGCCAATTCTTCAATTCCTTTCTATATTCTGCTACAGGGTTTTTTCAATATTTTAAAGTGTTATTGTCATTCAAGATTCTTTCTGTTTCCTTATTATATTCCTCCTTCTTCAGTTCAACAATACCATCGCCCTTATCAGCTGGACGGATAATAACATCCTTCCTTTTTTCCAAACTATTAATGCCTCTTCTAGTATATTGGGGATCCAAGTGTATCTTATTTATCAAATTATCTATACCTTCTAAAATCAGATACTTAAATACTTCCAGGTATTCTCCATTTTTTACTTGGGGTTTAAAAACTGATTTATTCTTCAAAAAAGTATAATGTCCATCATTGCTATATTTTTCATTAATAGCTACAGGATTTGTAAAATTGAATTGTACTTATGTATTCCCACATATGTATTGAATTTATTTTCAGGGGAAAACTTGAGTCATTTTGAGTACCCTCAAACACACAGCTCCCGGTCCTGTCAGGGGAAGAAATGACTGTTCGTCTGTTAATACAATGTATGAACAGCGATCTGTCATTTCCCCTTGTCAGTCCCACCCCCCTTCAGTTAGAAAACACCTAGGGAACATAATTAACCCCTTCCGCGCCCCTAGTGTTAACCCCTTCCCTGCCAGTGACATGTTTACAGTAATCAATGCATTTTTATAGCACTGATCGCTATAAAAATGCCAATGGTCCCAAAAATGTGTCAAAAGTGTCCAAATGTCCGCCAAAAGGTCACATAAAAATGCCATAAAACTAACGCCTGTTTTGTAGACGCTTTGACTTTTGCGCAAACCAATCAATAAATGCTTATTGCCATTTTTTTACGCAAAATATGTAGAAGAATACGTATCGACCTAAACTGAGGGAAAAAAAGTTTTTTATATATATTTTTGGGGGATATTTATTACAGCAAAAAGTAAAAAATATTCATTTTTTTTTTCAAAATTGTCGCTCTATTTTTGTTTATAAAGCAAAAAATAAAATCAAATACCACCAAAAGAAAGCTCTATTTGTGGGAAAAAAAGGACGCCAATTTTGTTTGGGAGCCACATCGCATGACCGCACAATTGTCAGTTAAAGCGATGCAGTGGCGAATCACAAAAAGTGGCCTGGTCATTGACCAGCAAAATGGTCCGGGGCTGAAGTGTTTAAAGTGGTTAAAGGAGGTGAGCGCGCATTGCATCAGGTGGTGGCAGAGGTGTATTTAGGTTTTGTGCTGCCCTAGGCCTGACTAAACTCGTGCACCCCCTAATTTAAATATGACCCACCCCTTCCTGTCATGGCCACACCCTGTGTTGTTTAAGACCCGCCCTGAAACTTTCGAGTGAGGACACTATTTCTGAGGGCCTGGGGGGGGGGGCAATGGATTCCCTTAATTTACTTAGATTTCCTCTTACTTCCTGGTTGGCCATAGAGCAGGAAGTGAAGGGAGATCTTCACAATGGGACAGGGATGGTAAAAAATAAACTGACAGGGGCTATAACCCTCTCTTACTCTACTCAAAATTAAAAAAAAAAGTGTTGCCTATAGTTCTACTTTAAGTAGATGGTGCAGCAGAAACATATAGCACAGTGAGAAAGATTTAAGATTTGTGGTCCAGAATGATAAAACAGTCCAAATTGGAACCCCCCCCCCACAGTTGGGGAATGCCGGCCGCCCGCATACCAGAAGCAGAGCAGCTGCTTTATGGGGGCGCTAGACTAATTTTTTCTAACAGTGTAGGGCAAGCCGGCGGGGACTCTTTTCGTGCTGCCCCCCTGCAAAGTGCTGCCCTAGGCCTGGGCCTTGTTGGCCTAGGCCAAGGATATAGCTCTGGGTGGTGGGAGCACTCCCTTCATGGAGGTTGTCTGAAGACATCACACAAACTTGTTTTTGTTTTGTGTTTTTTTGCACAACGTGGATTCATTAATTTTATTCAGTTTCAGTTTTTGGACTTTTTTCATATTATTGCAATATCAGTGTTTATCACCATAATTGTTTGTTTCACTTTAACAGCGCTGTCACACCAATATTGTTTTTTAATATCTTCACATTGATCCATCTCTGTGCATATATAGCCTTGTGTCACCAGTTGTGCCCTCACCTCATAGACTTAAAGCTACGCCTATAGATTAACATCAATCCTCTGATTGGCCTCTTTAGATTTTCATACTTCTTCTGGCTTATCCACTTATTCAGGCATCTCACATAACAGTATACTCCATCCTTATTAATTTACCATCGCCCACATGCAAGGTAACAAAACTTACAATATTGCTTTACCGTTTAAAAGATTTATTTATATAAAATATAAGACAGATTTCACTTACATTTCTTGAGAATAAAATAAGCTCTGATATGTGTATCCACAAGTGCTAGGACAAAGGTTTCACCTCATTATGAAATCCCTAAGTATATACTATTTATGTTTACCATTATGTCTGTTGATAAATTCTACACATTTTTTAATATTACTGGTAGCTGCTTTTCAGTTATAGCATCTACCACAGGCATGAAAGCCTTTCCCATTGAACAAGGTTCATTTTTTAGCTGTTGGGTGATCCACTACATTTTGTATCAGTCGATCTCTTAGATTAGTGGGGGTTTTCTTATATACAAACCTGGGCCTTTCTGTGATAAGATCTTTAAGAATGTCATCATGATTCAATATATCCCAATATTTTTCAATAATTCTTTCTACTTATTTATACTGAAGGTTGTAATCCATAATTATAGCTATTGGTTTTGCCGTATTCTCTTGTGTTGATTTGTCTCTTAATAATAGATTTATTTCCACTTGTCCAACTTCATTGATTGTTATCTGCAGCCCTTACAAAAACCCATACAAAATCTGATCTTAAGGATACAAAACATACAGATCATTAATGATTAGACATGTTCATTTGTTTTCGTTAGAATGCATTTTTCGTTATCGTTAGTTAAAAAAGCGCAGAAACGAAAACCGAAAGATCCGACATAAAAAATGCTTTATTTTCGTTTTCGTTGCGGTAAAAATTCGATATAGAGAGATTTGACATTATAGGGAAAAGATTGGACATCATAGAGAAAAGATTCGACATTATAGAGAAAAGATTCGACAGTATAGAAATAATAGATTTGACATTACAGAGAATAGATTTCGATTTATGAGAAAATAGATTCGACATTATAGAGAATACATTCGACATTATTACTAGTCATACAACATTAGAATTCTTGTAGGCGGAATATTCGAACGGAAATGTACGATTCGATGTAAAGATTCGATGTTCCGTCGAATATTCTTTTGACCTTTCGACAGAAACCAAGTGTTATTGGCTTTTCGGACAAAAGCTATTCCCCAACGAAAAACGAAATAAATCAAAACGATTTTCGGGAGTAACTAAATAAATTTATTTTCCAAACGAAAACGAAACAAAATATTCCAGTCTGCACATGTCTATTAATGATACCAGGGCTAACAGAACATATCATTATGGCCACTGCGGATGTGGCATCCCTTTACACTAACATCAGTCATAAAGGAGCCATTAATGCAGCAAGACGGGCTTTCATTTACAATAGGGATTTAGAAATACAGCGCAAAAAGTTTATTGTGGATTGCCTTGATTTTTGTTTAGGGCACAACTATTTTTGGCACCAGAATCAATATTATTTACAAATTAAGGTGGTTGCTATGGGGGGCTAGATTTGCCCCAAGCATAGCAAACCTATACATGGCTAAATGGGAGGAGGAAATATTACATAATCCACTGTTTCACTTGACACTTTATACTAGATTCAAAGATGATCTAATACTTTTCTGGGAAAGGGATGTGGCACACCGAAATGCATTCATAGGGGGTATGAATAGTAGTAATAAAAACATCACACTCTCATGAAAATATTTACTTTTTAGATGTAATAATTGCTAATGAAGACAACAAAGTAATAACAAAAACCTATTTTTAAAACAACGGTCAGAAACTCCTATTTACCTCAGAATAGCTGTCACCACAGGCCCAGGCTGGTTAATGTACCGAGAGGTCAATTCCTCAGGATTAAGTGGAATTGCACTAAGGAAAACAATTATGAGGAACAATCTATATACATAGCAAGTAAATGTATTAGTAAAGGGTATGATCAAGCTGTCATTGAAAAATATTGAAATTAAGTTGGACAAGTGAAAATAAATCTATTATTAAGAGGCAAATCAACACAAGAGAATAGGGCAAAACCTCTAGCTATAAATATGGATTACAACCTTCAGTATAAATAAGTGGAAAGAATTATTGAAAAATATTGGGATATATTGAATCATGATGACATTCTTAAAGATCTCATCACAGAAAGGCCCAGGTTCGTATATAAAAAAAAAACACTAATCTAAGAGATCGACTGGTAAGAAATGTAGTGGAACCCCCAATAGCTAATAAATAAACCTTGTTCGATGGAAAAGGCTTTCATGCCTGTGGTAGATGCTATAGCTGCAAAGCAGCCACCCGTAATATAAAAAAATGTGTAGAATTTATCAACAAACAGAATGGTAAACAGTATATACTTAGGGATTTCATAACATGCAACACGGAGGGGGTTGTATATGCCCTGGAATGCCTATGCGGCATGATTTATGTAGAAAGGACAAAGAGTGCTATACATGTAAGAATCAAGGAACACGTATACCAAATAACAAAAGGAGAAAAGGAACACTACCTATTTCAACATTTTAGAACACAACATAATAGGCAGGTATCAGGAATGAAATTTTGGGGATTGGAAAAGTACAAAAGACGGAGGCCAGGTAGTACAGTTATTCAGACACTAAACCAGAGAGAATCATGGTGGGTGTATTAATTAGGTTATTTGGTGCCTAGAGGTTTAAAATAGGGAATTATATTTAAATTGTTTTCTGTCCAATTAATTTTATCATTTTTTTAGAATTGATATTGGTATTTTAAATAGAATTTTTATTTAATATTTATAATAGTTTATATTCACATTTTACACTGTTGGCAATATATGTGCAATGTGGAGATATTAATGCCAGGTAGCATTAGGGGTTTATTTAATTCTAAATCTATTCTGACTAGTGCTGCTCACGAATATTGCATATTCGACTATTCGCGAATAAATCGAATATCGCGGTGAATATTCGATATTGCGAATATTCGTATTTTTTTAAATTTATTTTTAAAACAGATAGTTACATAGTTACATAGTTAGTCAGGTTGAAAAAAGACACAAGTCCATCCAGTTCAACCATAAAAAAAATAAAAAAATAAAACAAAGTAAAACACAGTACATCCTCCCATACACCCAACTCCATACCCACAGTTGATCCAGAGGAAGGCAAAAAACCCCAGCAGAGCGATGATCCAATTTGCTACCGGAGGGGAAAAAATTCCTTCCTGATCCCCCGAAAGGCAATCGGATTTACCCCGGATCAACTTTACCTACAAAACTTAGTACTCAGTTATATTATGTGCATTTAGGAAAGAATCCAGGCCTCTCTTAAAGCAATCTACTGAGCTGGCCAGAACCACCTTTGGAGGGAGTCTGTTCCACATTTTCACAGCTCTTACTGTGAAGAAACCTTTCCGTATTTGGAGGTGAAATCTCTTTTCCTCCAGACGTAAAGAGTGCCCCCTTGTCCTCAGTGTTGACCTTAAAGTGAATAACTCAACACCAAGTTCACTATATGGACCTCTTATGTATTTGTACATGTTGATCATATCCCCCCTTATTCTCCTCTTCTCAAGAGTGAATAAATTCAGTTCCCCTAATCTTTCCTCATAGCTGAGCTCCTCCATGCCTCTTATCAGTTTGGTTGCCCTTCTCTGCACTTTCTCCAGTTCTCCGATATCCTTTTTGAGAACTGGTGCCCAAAACTGGACTGCATATTCCAGATGAGGTCTTACTAATGATTTGTACAGGGGCAAAATGATATCTCTATCTCTGGAGTCCATACCTCTCTTAATACAAGAAAGGACTTTGCTCGCTTTGGAAACCGCAGCTTGGCATTGCATGCCATTATTAAGCTTATGATCAACTAAAACACCCAGATCCTTCTCCACTACAGATCCCCCCAGTTGTACTCCCCCTAGCATGTATGATGCATGAATATTCTTAGCCCCCAAGTGCATAACTTTACATTTATCAACATTAAACCTCATCTGCCACTTAGTCGCCCAATTGGACAGAGCATTGAGGTCGGCTTGTAAATTGGAGACATCCTGCAAGGACATTATTCCACTGCATAGCTTGGTGTCATCTGCAAAAACAGAAATGTTACTTTTGATCTCAGACCCAATATCATTTATAAATATATTGAAAAGTAAGGGACCCAACACTGAACCTTGGGGTACACCGCTGATAACCTTGGACCATTCAGAGTAAGAATCATTAACCACAACTCTCTGAATTCTGTCTTTCAGCCAGTTTTCTATCCATTTACAAACTGATATATCTAATCCTGTAGACCTTACCTTACACATGAGCCGTGTGTGGGAACTGTATCGAACGCTTTTGCAAAATCCAAGTATACCACGTCCACTGCTACGCCTCTGTCCAGGGTTTTACTTACCTCTTCATAAAAAGAAATCAGGTTTGTCTGACAACTTCTGTCTTTCATGAATCCATGCTGTCTGCTGCTTAAATAGTTTGTTTCCAGCAAGAACTTATCCACGTGGTCTTTTATTAAACGTTCCAGTATCTTCCCAACTATAGAAGTTAAACTAACAGGTCTATAGTTACTAGGTAAAGACTTTGTTCCCTTTTTAAATATGGGCACCACATTGGCTTTATGCCAATCCAGTGGTACTATTCCTGTCATTAATGAGTCCCTAAATATTAGATACAGTGGCTTTGAAATTTCAGAGCTCAATTCTTTTAGGATCCGTGGGTGGATGCCATCTGGTCCAGGTGCTTTATCCACCTTTATTCTGTCTAAATATTTCTGGACCATATCACTTTTGAGCCATTGTGGATTTGGGGCTGTGTCACTCCCACCCCCTATATCGACATGAGCTCCCCCATTCTCCATTGTATACACAGAGCTGAAGAAAGCATTTAATAAATTTGCCTTCTCTATGTCCTCAGTCACCCACTCTAGATTATTTTGTAAAGGGCCTACATGCTCAGACTTGACTTTTTTACTATTAATATATTTAAAGAATTTTTTGGGGTTTGTCCTACTATCTTTTGCAATCTGTCGTTCATTTTGAATTTTTGCATCCTTGATTTCCTTTTTACATATTCTATTATATTCTTTGTAACATTTAAACGACACTAGTGTTCCTTCATTTTTATATTTTTTAAAAGCTATTTTCTTATTGTTTATAGCTTTTTTAACTTTGACCGTGAGCCACATAGGTTTTATCTTTAGCCTTTTAAACTTATTGCCCATGGGAATATACTTTGCCTTGAGGTTCCAAAGAGTCTTTTTGAAGAATTCCCATTTCTGTTCTGTGTTCATCGGTGCTAATATTCCCTCCCAGTCCAAGCCCTGGAGAGCAGTCCTCATGCTTTAAAAATTTGCTCTCTTGAAATTAAGTGTTTTTATCTTTCCTGTATGTATTTCTTGCGTATAGTTACATTAAACGAAATCATGTTACATAGTTACATAGTTAGTCAGGTTGAAAAAAGACACAAGTCCATCCAGTTCAACCATAAAAAAATAAAAAAATAAAACAAAGTAAAACACAGTACATCCTCCCATACACCCAACTCCATACCCACAGTTGATCCAGAGGAAGGCAAAAAACCCCAGCAGAGCGATGATCCAATTTGCTACCGGAGGGGAAAAAATTCCTTCCTGATCCCCCGAAAGGCAATCGGATTTACCCCGGATCAACTTTACCTACAAAACTTAGTACTCAGTTATATTATGTGCATTTAGGAAAGAAGCCAGGCCTCTCTTAAAGCAATCTACTGAGCTGGCCAGAACCACCTCTGGAGGGAGTCTGTTCCACATTTTCACAGCTCTTACTGTGAAGAAACCTTTCCGTATTTGGAGGTGAAATCTCTTTTCCTCCAGACGTAAAGAGTGCCCCCTTGTCCTCAGTGTTGACCTTAAAGTGAATAACTCAACACCAAGTTCACTATATGGACCTCTTATATTTGTACATGTTGATCATATCCCCCCTTATTCTCCTCTTCTCAAGAGTGAATAAATTCAGTTCCTCTAATCTTTCCTCATAGCTGAGCTCCTCCATGCCTCTTATCAGTTTGGTTGCCCTTCTCTGCACTTTCTCCAGTTCTCCGATATCCTTTTTGAGAACTGGTGCCCAAAACTGGACTGCATATTCCAGATGAGGTCTTACTAATGATTTGTACAGGGGCAAAATGATATCTCTATCTCTGGAGTCCATACCTCTCTTAATACAAGAAAGGACTTTGCTCGCTTTGGAAACCGCAGCTTGGCATTGCATGCCATTATTGAGCTTATGATCAACTAAAACACCCAGATCCTTCTCCACTACAGATCCCCCCAGTTGTACTCCCCCTAGCATGTATGATGCATGAATATTCTTAGCCCCCAAGTGCATAACTTTACATTTATCAACATTAAACCTCATCTGCCACTTAGTCGCCCAATTAGACAGAGCATTGAGGTCGGCTTGTAAATTGGAGACATCCTGTAAGGACATTATTCCACTGCATAGCTTGGTGTCATCTGCAAAAACAGAAATGTTACTTTTGATCTCAGACCCAATATCATTTATAAATATATTGAAAAGTAAGGGACCCAACACTGAACCTTGGGGTACACCGCTGATAACCTTGGACCATTCAGAGTAAGAATCATTGACCACAACTCTCTGAATTCTGTCTTTCAGCCAGTTTTCTATCCATTTACAAACTGATATATCTAATCCTGTAGACCTTACCTTACACATGAGCCGTGTGTGGGGAACTGTATCGAACGCTTTTGCAAAATCCAAGTATACCATGTCCACTGCCACGCCTCTGTCCAGGGTTTTACTTACCTCTTCATAAAAGGAAATCAGGTTTGTCTGACAACTTCTGTCCTTCATGAATCCATGCTGTCTGCTGCTTAAATAGTTTGTTTCCAGCAAGAACTCATCCATGTGGTCTTTTATTAAATGTTCCAGTATCTTTCCAACTATAGAAGTTAAACTAACAGGTCTATAGTTACTAGGTAAAGACTTTGTTCCCTTTTTAAATATGGGCACCACATTGGCTTTATGCCAATCCAGTGGTACTATTCCTGTCATTAATGAGTCCCTAAATATTAGATACAGTGGCTTTGAAATTTCAGAGCTCAATTCTTTTAGGATCCGTGGGTGGATGCCATCTGGTCCAGGTGCTTTATCCACCTTTATTCTGTCTAAATATTTCTGGACCATATCACTTTTGAGCCATTGTGGATTTGGGGCTGTGTCACTCCCACCCCCTATATCGACATGAGCTCCCCCATTCTCCATTGTATACACAGAGCTGAAGAAAGCATTTAATAAATTTGCCTTCTCTATGTCCTCAGTCACCCACTCTAGATTATTTTGTAAAGGGCCTACATGCTCAGACTTGATCTTTTTACTATTAATATATTTAAAGAATTTTTTGGGGTTTGTCCTACTATCTTTTGCAATCTGTCGTTCATTTTGAATTTTTGCATCCTTGATTTCCTTTTTACATATTCTATTATATTCTTTGTAACATTTAAACGACACTAGTGTTCCTTCATTTTTATATTTTTTAAAAGCTATTTTCTTATTGTTTATAGCTTTTTTAACTTTAACCGTGAGCCACATAGGTTTTATCTGTAGCCTTTTAAACTTATTGCCCATGGGAATATACTTTGCAGTGAGGTTCCAAAGAGTCTTTTTGAAGAATTCCCATTTCTGTTCTGTGTTCATCGGTGCCAATATTCCCTCCCAGTCCAAGCCCTGGAGAGCAGTCCTCATGCTTTGAAAATTTGCTCTCTTGAAATTAAGTGTTTTTATCTTTCCTGTATGTATTTCTTGCTTATAGTTTACATTAAACGAAATCATGTTATGATCACTGCTACCCAGGTGTTCCTTTATCTGAACATTAGTAATGAGCTCTGCATGGTTTGAGATTACCAGGTCCAACAGAGCATCATTCCTAGTTGGGGCCTCAATAAACTGGACCATAAAATTGTCCTGCAATAGGTTTTTAAATTTTTGTCCTTTAACTGTCCCAGAAATTCCATTATTCCAGTCAATTTCTGGGTAGTTAAAATCCCCCATTATTATCACCGTCCCTGCCCTTGCAGCCCTTTCCATCTGTGCAAGGAGCCGAGTCTCCACCTCCTCATTAACATTGGGTGGTCTATAACAAACTCCAATGATTAGCTTTGAACTACGCACATCTGTATGCAGTTCCACCCATAATGCTTCAACTTCATCACACTCTCCATCAACCAGGTCCTCTTTCACGCTTGCTTTGAGGTCACTTCTCACATAGAGACAGACCCCTCCACCTTTCCTTTTTACCCTGTCTTTCCGAAAGAGAGCATAGCCAGGAATATTAATAGCCCAGTCATGTGAGATTGAAGCCAAGTTTCAGCAATACCGATTACATCATAGCTCTCCTCATGCACCAGAGCTTCCAACTCACCTGTTTTGCTTGGAAGGCTTCTGGCATTGGTGAACAAACACATAAATGTATTGTTACATTTTTCGCTGGCGTTTTTCATATGATTCATATAATTTTTAGTAGTGCAAATGGCACTATAATTTCCAATGGCTGTTTGCAACATGGGAACTTTCTTGTCACCTGCCATAACCCCACCTCCATCTATCCCCATTCCACTCTCCATTAATGTCTGACCCCTAACTGACCTGTGTGCCCGATGTAATTCACGTTCACCCTCCCCCCTCAAGTCTAGTTTAAATACTCCTCCAGCATTCCCCTAAACCTCTCCCCCAGCACAGCAGACCCTCTTCCATTCAAGTGCAAACCATCTTTAGCATATAGGTTGCACCCCAATGAAAAGTCATCCCAGTGCTCTAGAAACCCAAATCCCTCCTTCCTACACCAGGTCTTTAGCCATGCATTCAGCTCTCTAATCTCCCCCTGCACATCCTAGTGATCTCCATCGACGTCTAAAAGCATTGCTGGTATGATTAGAGACCCTGGGCCGAGTAGCTGAGGCGATCCTTTTATGTTGCCGAATATTCGCAATGCGAATATTCGTATTACGAATATTCGCAAATACTTTCTCTGCCCTTCTGTGTTTTGTGTATAAAAAAATAAATAAATAAAAAAAATTAGCTTTAGTTTAGTCATATAAGTTTGTGTAAGTAGAGTTAGTGTTTAGTGCATATTAGTTTATAATCCAGGAAATGATCTCCGTTTTCGCGTGTTGACGAGAATTTCGCAATCAATTTCGCATTCGCATTAGCGAAATTTCGCATTCGCATTAGCGAAATTTCGCAATATTGTTATTTGGACAAAATATCACGAATATTCGATTTTAGCGAATATTTCTCGAATATTCTTCTATATATTCGTGATATATCGCGAAATCGAATATGGCATATTCCGCTCAACACTAATTCTGACCAGTGTTTGTAGGATTGGGGATAACAAGAGCACAGACTGAATGAGGTGGTTAGCTGCCGTATATAGATAAACACATAAGATGAGAAAAAAAGGGAAAATGGACGTGGTTTTAGAACCAGGCAGGCTACAACAAAATGGAGGCAGTTGTATGTAAAAATATCGCCTGTACAGCTTAGTGTATACGTTTTGTTGATAGACCTGCTCCTGGGGAGTTTCTTGGGGTTTTTAAATATTTTAATCTTATTTAGGTTAATTATATTTGTGCTGTTTTTAAAAAGATTGTGATTCAAAAGAGTGCAGACTAAGGGAGGTGATTAGCCATCGAATACAGATTAATACATATAACAAAACAAAGGGAAAATGGCCACGATTCAAAAATTGCGGTGATCGTTTGTATATAAACAGAGGGCAACATGTCAGACAATCGTATCTCCCAGAGGAGTGACAGAACTAGTAGGAAGGGCTTGAGAGGCTGACGTGTGAGGAACCAAGAATCAACAAAGGAAAAAAAGAGTCAGTGTAAAGAACGGGGGAAGCGCTAGAGTTGCCACCTCATCCCTTTAAACCCGAACACATATGAATTACACAGGTTCTGTGGCTAATTAAGGTGGTAATTAAACTCACTTGGTACCTTATCTGTATTAAATTAGCCTCAGAACCTGTGTAATTCATATGTGTTCGGGTTTAAAGGGATGAGGTGGCAACCCTAGGAAGCGCTGATAACCAGTGCTGCAGAGCCAGCTATGAGGTGAAACCTTTGTCCTAGCACTTGTGGATACACAGATCAAGGCTTATTTTGCTCTGAAGAAACGTGAGTGAAATCTGTCTTATGTTTTATATAAATAAATCTTTTAAAAAGGTAAAGCACTATCGTAAGCTTTGTTACCTTGCATGTGGGCGATGTGAGTGGAGACCAATGGTAAATGAATAAGGATGGAGTATACTCTGTGATGTGAGATGCCTTAATAAGTGGATAAGCCATAAGAAGGAGGGAAATCTAAAGAGGCCAAGCAGAGGATTCATTGCAATCCATAGGTGTAGCTATTAAACCTATACGGTGAGGGCACAGCTGGTGACAGAAACACAAGGATATATATATATATATATATATATATATATATATATATATATATATATATGTATGTATATATATATATAATGTGTATATATATATATATATATATATATATATATATATATATATATATATATATATATATATGCACAGAGGTTGATCAATGTGAAGATATTACCTTCATTCATCTAGTGATATCACACATCACCAAATGGACTGTTTTTTGGGGGTTTTTTTTTGCACGGTTGTTTTCTTTTGCATGATTGATTGGAATTAATAAGGACACTGGGGGTTATTTATGAAAGGCAAATCCACTTTGCACTACAAAGTGCAAACTAAAAGTGCAAAGTGCACTTGAAATTACACTGAAAGTGCACTTGGAAGTGCAGTCGCTGTAAATCTGAGGGGAAGATCTGAAATGAGGGGAAGCTCTGCTGATTTTATTATCCAATCATGTGCAAGCTAAAATGCTGTTTTTTATTTTCTTTGCATGTCCCCCTCCGATCTACAGTGACTGCACTTCCAGTGCAATTTCAATTGCACTTTGCACTTGTAGTTTGCACTTGCAGTGCAAAGTGGATTTGCCTTTAGTAAATAACCCCCACTGTGTGCAATAAGGAGTACATTGCACTTTATTGCTAGTTTTTAAGGCATAAAATCATTTCTTTTGCATAGTATTAGGAACTTTTACAACATTTGCACCTTTTTATATATATATATCATTTTTGTATATGCACATTAGCCTTTTTTGTTTATGCACATTTGATTTTTGGTATACCGCTGCACTTATTTTGTATCATTTTAGAATGTATTAAGGTAAAAAAAAAAAAATCTGCCTTTATAACCAGTTTAATAACATATTCAAATACTTATTTTGACCTTTTTAACCTCCCTGGCGGTATCCCCGAGCGTGACTCGAGGTGTGTTTTTTCTGCTAAGAACGGTATCCCCGAGTCACGCTCGGGGTAGCCATGCAGAGCCTGCAGCGCGCGCTGGCTTACCTTCTTCCTGGATCCAGCGATGCATCCCCGCTGTGTGAGCGAGCGGGTGCTCGCTCGATTCACACAGCATCTCCGTGTGCCGCCGATCTCCGTTTCCTGCGACGTTACGACGCACGGAAGCGGAGAACGGCGCCAAATTCAAAAAAGTAAACAAACACTTTACATACAGTATACTGTAATCTTATAGATTACAGTACTGTATGTAAAAAATACACACCCCCCTTGTCCCTAGTGGTCTGTCCAGTGTCCTACATGTTTTTTTATAAAATAAGAAGTGTTCTTTCTGCCTGGAAACTGTAGATTGCCCATAGCAACCAAAAGTGTCCCTTTATGTCAAAAATGGTTTTAGATCAGCTAGAAAACAGCGATAATAAATTTTAATCACTTGCAGAATTGAGCGATAGCAATTTGTGGGGAAATTCGTCATAAAAAAAAAAATAATGACAGCGACAATTCTGCAACTGAGCAAATTTCAGTGTTTTTGAGTTGATTACATTATTGAATATTTTTTATTATAATTACATTATAATTTGTTATAATTATTTATAGTTTTTTATTATGTAAAAAATTATGATTTTGTTTTTCAAACTTTATCATATCCGGGATGTCTTGTTTGGACAGATTTAAGCAAGTTATTCCTAAGAATTGCAGGCCTACAGTATAAAATGCTAAATTTCCATGCAAATAATTGTACCGCTTTTGGTACGTAATTCCAGACAGAATCATACCGCCAGGGAGGTTAACATCCTGCTTGTTCACAGCACTGTAAATTTGTTAATGTGTTGCCTCTGAGAGGTTCCCTTTATTTTTTACTTTTTGTTATGTTTTAATAAGTCACAAAAGAGCTAGCACACGTTCTCATGTAATACATGTATCTTTGTTCAAACAACACATTAAATAGAAGTTTTATCATTTCTGATACATATAGATGTTACAAAGGGCACAGTGAGTTCCAAAGATCTATATATTAAACATATTTAGGGACAAAGACAATCTTTTATAAATATCATCACTTACTTGCCTTCACATTATTCTTGATGATTAACAAACATTTTTTTAGATCACGGCCAAACACTGATATTTCATTTGGGCTGGATGGCGTTGAGTTGATTCTTGCCTTGTTTTTTATAACTCACTCCAGGGATTAGGGTTTCCTCTTGGAGTTCTTGGTACTGCTCTGATGAGCATAGGGTCTCAATCCTCTTGCTACATTCTTTAAGTAACAGCAACAGCATCTGGATACCCACAACTTACTCGATCCATTGCAATCAGGATTCCGTCCCGGACACGGGATGGAAAACGCATTGCTTAAGATATGGGACGACGTTCTCGAGGCCGCAGACGAAGGAGAATCTTCTCTTCTGGTTCTGCTGGACCTAAGCGCAGCCTTTGATACAGTAGATCACAAGCTGTTATTGACTCGGCAGAAAGCGATCTATCCTGGTTCTCCTCTTTTTTGGAAAACCGATCGCAAATATTGAAGCTAGGACCCTTCACTTCTGAAAAACGCACATTATCGTGCGGGGTCCCTCAAGAATCTCCCCTGTCGGCGATGTTATTCAACATCTATGTGCGTCCTCTTTTCGAAATCATCAGCAGCCAAAAACTGCTATATCACTCATATGCAGACGACACGCAACTGTACTTCCGCATTTGCAATAAAAAGGATCACCACCTCAATCTAGAGACCTGTCTCTCTTTGATAGAGGACTAGATGACAAAGAGTTATCTCAAACTCAACGGAGCGAAAACAGAACTTCTTCTGTTCCACGCCAAGCGTAGGAATCAACCGGCAACAACTTGGATCCCCCCGCCCATTCTGGGCAAAACCATCACCCCTAGCACCAAAGTCAAAAGTCTTGGGGTCATCTTTGACTCCTACATGACAATGGACGCACAAATAGGGTCAGTTGTCAGCGGATCTCACCATCTGCTGCGCCTACTACGCAGACTCACTCCTTTTATTCCCAAGAAAGACATATCGGTCGTGGTGGGAGCGATTGTAAGACTGGACTCCAGTCTGGACTATGCAAATGCCCTTTACCTCGGACTCCCCAAGTACCAAATCGCTCGTCTTCAAGTCGTTCAAAATACGGCCGCCAGACTTGTGACAGGGAAAAAACCCTGGGAATCAATCTCACCTTCACTGAGATCCCTTCACTGGTTACCAGTTAAAGACAGAATCACCTTTAAAGCACTCTAACGCATAGATGTATCCATGGGAATGCTCCCCATTATCTATGCGAAAAAATAAAAGCTCACAATCCCAATCGTATTCTACGATCCACAAATCAAAATCGGCTTCAGATACCGAAAGCCAGATACAAGTCCAAAGGAGACAGGAGATTCGCTGTCCAAGGTCCCAGACTATGGAACGCCTTACCAGCCAGAATTTGGTTGGAGGAAAACCACTTAGGCGGCGTACAGACGATCGGACATATCCGATGAAAACGGTCCGCGGACCATTTCCATCGGATATGTCCGATCGGGAGTTTGATCCGATGGCGTGTACACACCATCGGATCAAATTCCCCGCCGCCGGACGGCGCGGTGACGCGGCGGGGACGTTGACGCCGCCGCGTCACCGCCACGTCACCGCACCAGGAAGTAAAACACTTCCGCGCATGCGCCGATTCCATTCGGCAGCGGCGCGGCGGCGGTGGGGGCCGACATGTCTGCTGGTAAGTGTACTAACCAGCAGACATGTCGGGCGGACAGATTCCACCGGATAGATTTCAAAGCTTGCTTTGAAATCTGTCGGGTGGAGAAATCTGTCCGCTAGCCCATACACACGAGCGGAGATGTCTGCTGAAACGGTCCATCGGACCGTTTTCAGCGGACATATCCCCTCGTGTGTACGCCGCCTTAGTCTTCAGGAGAAAGATCAAGACTCATCTCTTTTGATCTCAAAGGAGACAGGAACAACAAGCGCCCAGAGGCGATTTACTTAGCATGTGCTGCGCTATATAAGTTTTCATTCATTCATTCATTCAGTGATGACTGGTGTAGTAAGAGGAGTGAGGCATGCTTGTTCTAGTCACGTTAGTGGTGGGAACTTGTGAAAATAGCTCATCACTGGAGAGATCTAAAGTTGACCATGCAAACTACATTCTCTGCAACAATCGCATTAAATAATAGGTAGTGTAATTGCAAATCGGGTACAACTTCGTACAAGTTAAATAAATTGTTTGGGTAGGCCCCTTACATAGGCATCTATTCAAAAAGCAGTTGTACAGCCTTATCATTGATATTCCGCTGCTGCTGACAGCGGAGTGCTATTAAAATGAATGAAGGGGAGAATGGGAGAAGAACCATGTCACAAAACATGTCAAAGTCTTATGACAGCCTCTACTTTAATTACAGCATTCTCTCTGCTGTGTTAAAGAGAAACTAACCTATAGTAGCAATGTAGACAAAATAGTAATCTGAGGGGAAAGGACTAATCACTGCAAATCCTGCATATGTTTGGTAAAACGAAATGAGGTTCTGCAGAGCTTGTACAATCAGATTATAATGCAAATTTACTCGTCTGCATTTAGAGAAACCCTTACTGTATGTCTGTGTCCCCATTCACACAGCATACCTACAAATAATTTTATTTTATAAGAATATTTATTACCTTACATAGGACTTCAAGCAATTTTAGCAGCTTGGTACTAAGTGATCACAATGTAAACACCATTGCCATGAATGGATTTTATTCACAATATCTGTGCTTAGTATTGTGATGCTAAGATTGGCCCACAGCTATCACAGGGTACCTGTATCTTGTGATAGTTGTGGGTCAATCACAGCATACAACAGTAAACAGAGCTGTTATGAATTTAACCAATTCAAGAAGATTAAAACATTGCTGTTATATTGATCATCACTGTAACAGCAATCAAAGTGTAAAAAAAGCCCCTTGCCCCAACTATGTTGACACTGAACTACTCTGATGAAAGTATGTAAAAAACTCTCTTTCTAATGCCCTCTCTCTATTATACTTTTCTGTTCTTTCTTTCTGCCCTATTACTATTTTGGTTAAGTTGTTAAGAAACCGTGTGTAGGGCTTGCCCACTTTACTTCTAAGAGGTACCTTGGTATTTTTTGAGGGTTAGAGGGTATTTGTACCTCTCTAACTCTTCCATACTAATAAACTATTTCAACAAGAAAAAAAAGAAAAAAAAGCTAAAAAAGAAATAAAAAATCATAAGGAATTAAATAAAAAATTATTATCATAGATTTTTTTTTTACATTCTGTAGCCAGACAGTATCCCTGATCACCACCACACCATTCATATGATGATGGTGTAATGCACTGGTGCCATTATGTAAAAAAATAAAATAATTGTAAATTTAAAAAAATTGTATCGAATTCCTTAATTTTTTCCAACATTTCGACAAAAATCTTCAAAAAACCTGCAATGACTCTTATTAAATACCTCAGACTGTCTACTTTCCAAAAAGGGGTCATTTGGGCAGTATTTGTACTGTCCTGGCATTTTAAGGGCCTTCTGAAATGAGATAGGCCATCAGTAAAACAGTAAAGCCGACTAGAGACGACGTAAGAGAATGCAATGGCCGCGCGAATGTTCGTGGATCGTCGGAAATAGCTAATTTGTCGGATCTAACCAAGAAGCTGTCGTATCTCGGTTTGAGGATTCAAACTAAAGATACGTCGCAGGAACTTTGAAAGTACACCGGCGTATCAGTAGATACGCCGGCGTACTCTCTCTGTGGATCTGGCCCTATAACTTTTACACAAACCAGTTATTAAACACTTATTGGGATTTTATTTTTACTAAAGACATGTAGCAGAATATATTTGGGCTTAAATTAATGAAGAAATTTGATTTTATTGGTTATGTCTTATAACAGAAAGTAGAAAATATTGTGTTTTCTTTCCAAAATTGTCAGTCTTTATTTGTTTATATAGCAAAGAATAAAAAACCCAATGGTGATAAAATACCAACAAAAAGAAAGCTCTATTTGTGTGAACAAATAAATATATTAATTAAATATGCATACAGTGTTGCATGACCAACCAATTGCCAGATAAATTAGCACAGTGCTGACTAGCAAAAAAATGGCCTGGTCAAGCAGAAAATATTTTAAGGTATGCTATGTAAATGTAAACATGTAACAAATATAAAGTAGCTGTTATCCCAGTTTGGCTGGAAATACACTTTGAAGTATTGAACCCAAAATCAAAATACTGTATATACTGTAAATTACAGCTTACCAATCCCCCAGCTAAACTCCAGGTAACACTTTTTAAGCAGCAGATTTATTTTTCTTTTGGAAAAATGATTAAAGGTGACAATTGTAAATGTCTCTGTCATTGTTAAATGGTTTGTCTCAACTCTCAAACTGCCACTTGTACTTGATGTATATCGGCGTTGGGCGGTCACTGAAAAATAACATTAACTGGCCATTAAAAATAAAGTTAAATAAAAGCCTAAAAAAAAAGAAAACCCATGCAACCACCACATCTAAAAACTGGTAAGCTATAATATGATCATTTGTTTTTGTTTTTTCAGCCTTCTACCACTTTAAGCAGATGTTGGATACCTATCCAAAGACAACATTTCAGTTTTAGGTAGATAAGCACTCAGGATATTTGGGTTATGTTTTTTTTTCTCGTACAAATAGTAATGCCATGAACATGTCAATGGTGTTATTCCTGTGAACAGCCACTAGTAATTTCATAGCAATGCAAGTGATCCAAGCAACAGTAATCAGACTGATTCAATAAAAACATTCAAACAGAAACAAAGACTCGTTATTTAGTTACAGAGATTTCCGTGCTTATGTCGTTAGTCTTTTTTTATTGCAAATCTGTAATACATTTTCCATCTGATCTATATGACTACAGTCATAATGTAAAAAAAAAAAAGTCACATTTTCAACAAAAATATTTAATATAAGCTAAGCTCTTCTTGGTATCACACAACATATTTTGCGTACAAAAATTGTACAGGTCATTGTAATGTTAATAAAGAGCAGCAAGCTGTTTACTATAAATGAATACATCAATAATTTAACAATATGTCCACAAAATCAAGTCTGTATTCTCGAAGTTAAGACACATATTACAATTAAAGCGAAAAGAAGATAGACATCACCTGTAAATGTTTGTTATATTGGACTATGTTCACTTTACTAGTATTTTCTTTTATTAACAAGAGGTGGCGATGTGCCTTTGGTGAGGATTAAAGTCGATTTCTCCCACAATGTATTTGTAATTGTCAGTGGAAGGTTCTTAGTTTTTTATTAAACTACACCTTATGCACTGGCTATCTGTGTCTACAACCCATACAAGTAGATGTTAGAAATAGGAGTTGGAGATACAGGGCTAGATTCACGTAGGGCGGCGTATCTTTAGGCGGGCATAGTGTATCTTATTTACGCTACGCCGCCGCAAATTAGAGAGGCAAGTGCTGTATTCACAAAGCACTTGCGTCCTAAGTTACGGCGGTGTAGCGTAAATGGGCCGGCGTAAGCCCGCCTAATTCAAAGTAAGAAGGAGGTGGGCGGCATCTATTTAAATTAAGCATGACCCAATGCTAATTAATGGCCAGTCAAACTGGGCATGCGTGCACATGCTCAGAATCACGTCGCATATACTCCCTAATAGACGTCGGCGTAAATGCCTATGACGTGAACGTAACTTCCACACAGCCCCATTCACCTACGACTTACGTAAACAACGTAAAAACAACGGCTATTCTGACGTCCATACCTTAACATGGGCTGCACCATCTTTTTGGTGGTTTATCTTTACGCCGGAAAAACACCTTACGTAAACGGCGTAGATTACTGCGTCGGGCGTACGTACATTCGTGAATCAGCGTATCTTGCTCATTTGCATATTTTTAAATGGGAACGTCAAATGCGTCCAGCGTAACTATGTCCCCACGATACACAGGCGTAGGCAAGTTACGTCGGACGACTGAAGCCATGTTTTTCGGCGTATCTTGCTTTGTGAATCGCCGCAAAGATGCGACGGCGCACATTTGTACTTACGTCGGCGTATCTCGAGATATGCTGATGTAAACCTTTCTGAATCTGGCCCACAGAGTTTGAAAACGGATGGAATATTACTTTCTTAAACGTATTAATAAGGCATCTGAAATGTGCATATCACTGCACATTCTGCTTTGATTGAATTTCTACATTAGGAATAGAGAATGGTGGTGGTACACTATAACAAATACTTAGAAAAGTGAAATGATCAAATTCACATTAAAATATTCATAAGTGGTGCTCCACATGCAGTACACACAGTACACAATTGCAATCTAAAAAAAAATCTGTGATTTGTGTTACAAATGCATAAAGATTTGGTTTACTAAGTGATGTGGGTGGATGCTGTAAGTCTAAATCAGGGGTCTCCAAATTGCGGCCCGAGGGCCAGATGTGGCCCTTTGCTAGCCTTTATCCGGCCACAATTCCTCCCTCTCCTTTTTCAACAAAAATATTTAATATAAGCTAAGCTCTTCTTGGTATCACACAACATATTTTGCGAACAAAAATTGTACAGGTCATTGTAATGTTAATAAAGGGCAGCAAGCTGTTTACTACAATTGAATACATCAATGATTTAACAATATGTCCACAAAATAAAGTCTGTATTCTCGACGTTAAAACACATATTACACTGATATGAGGCACTATTTTTCCCACTGACACCAACAATGAGGCACTATATCTTCCACCGATACCAATGATGGGATACTATACCTCCTACTAATAGGGGGAATACTCCTCCTATTGACCACCAACCCTGAGGCCATATTTATTCTCACTTGTGCTGGGCCTGTGATATTTTCTGGCCCTGCTGGCCACAATCCGCACCCTCCTAAAGTCAACACAGGTTGCTGTGAAACCAGCTGATGACCAATGCCTGTGATTGGACTCACACTAGAAGAAATACCATTACATGTCCATTTCACTTCTGGTCTATTCACATTGTTTTCAATCTTAAGGCCTATAGAACCCCCAAAACATGTTGGCTGCTTTCTGGGTTGTCCCTAGGGATTTAATAAAAACAAAGTTGTATCTGGACCCTTTAGCAGGGGTGTGGAGCTTAAATTAAAATGTTGTGCATGTAATGAGACTTCTCAAAATATGCCACATATGAAATGCCACACTTGGGCACATGTTCCTTTTTATAAGGTGAAACTCCAGGCAAACAGCTAAATACAAAGTTAAAACACATGCTTGTTTAACCTGCTAAATTATTTTGAATTCTGTTCAGATATTCCCATAGTTCACATACCTCTGCCATTTTTCATATATAGGAGAATACTAATTCCAGGTTTACTATGGTCACTATGTATTTAGACTGAAGCAATGATTCTGATTCTTTATTATCCAATGAAGAAGCTGGACGGTGAAAAGTGGGATTGATTTATTAAAACTGGAGAGTGAAAAATCTGGTGCAGCTCTGCATAGAAACCAGATTCCAGATTTTTTTTTTGTCAAAGGTTAGTTGAACAAGCTGAACTTAGAAGCTGATTGGCTACCATGCACAGCTGCACCAGATTTTGGAATCTCCAGTTTTACAATGAAGGAGCACATTGTTGGAGTTTACTGATACCAAAGAGGGATACAACATGCAAATATTCTTCTGCGCGAACAGTGGTAACCCAGAGGTATGAACAGTGTGGAAACTTCTTAAAGAGGAGGTCCGGGGAAAAAAAATATTAAAAGCCAGCAGCTACACATACTGCATACTGCAGCTGCTGGCTTTGAATAAATGGACACTTACCAGTCCTGGAGTCCAGTGATGTCAGCAGTAAGGTTCCCAGCTTCACGCCAGGAACCCTACTGCGCATGCGCGAGGCCTGCTCCTCTCTCCTATTAGCCCAGCGGCCAGGGGAGCAGGGGGAGGGAGCTCCGCGGTGATGTCATGGCCGCATCACAGCCACGGCCGGACTCCCAGAAGTGGGAAAGGATACCTGCCTTTGACAGGTATCATGTCGGCCTCCCCCCCGAAAGGTGCCAATTGTGGCACCAGAGGGGGGAGGAATCCGATGAGCGGAAGTGGAGCAGGGTGGAGCTCTGCTTTAATGCTGGTGGTCTTGCTGCCTTCTCAGGATATTGGGCATCCTCAAACTTGAGACTAGCAAAACAGAAAGAGAAAGACGCACCTTTCTCTTTCTGTTTTGCTAGTCACCAAAGAGGGACAACCACAAAAAATATATAAAAATATATCTTTTTTACAAATGATTAAAAAATTATATTTTCATATCAACTATCAATGCATATTCAACTTTCCTGTATTGTCCAAGAGGTTTATGTGTTTCACATCTATATGCTTTTTCGGCTTTGTCGACCTCTTGGACAACACCGCAACGTTAAATATAAATTAATAGTTGATATGGATTACATCATTCAATAGGGATTATTTTCTTATGATTCTAACCAATTTTAACTAATTTGTAAGAAAGATATATTTGATCCTCTGAAGAAGTCACGTGGTATGACGACACGCGTTAGGAGCACTAGAGGGAACACGCCTGACGGCAGGGAGACGAGCCCGCTGCTTGTATGGTGTTTGGTCCCTTTTAAAGCATCCAAATGTGAGTTTTATATATTATATTCAATAAATTATCATTTGTACGTCTGTACTGTGCTATGTGCCTTCCTCCTCTGTTTTTCTGCACGTTCACCTGTACTGTATGAGAGCGAGGCACAGCCTTGTACTGGCCATCTGAAGTTGGTGAAGGAAACCAGAGGACATCCAGGGATCCCACTGGGTCTATTTAACAATTCGGGGTTCGTTGGAGATAGGCCCACTATTCATAGCCTCCATGTGAGTGCATGTCTATGTGATTCATCATTTGCTTTTTTAGTGTCCTCACAGTATTATGCCATGTTCTCCCTCTGACATCTTTTACATGTTCATCTGCCATTGAGATCCTTGGTCACCATCCGCTGCTGCTGCCTGTGTTCCTGTTGGAGTTTACTCTTTCGGCTATTTATCTCTAGCCATGAGGTGAGCAGTTAGGGACCACCAGGGGTGCTCGCACCAAAGTTTCTGCCCTCAGCACTTTTTTGGATATTCTCTGTTTGGGAGCATCACTATAGACTTTATTCCCTTGCCTAGTGCATCTGTTCACTTTCACTTGTGTTCACCTTTGTTGTATTACTGTACCAGTTTGGTATGATATGTGATATCCACTGTCACCTTATATGAGGCTGTTCTCAGACCCATTTGCACCTATTTTTGCTTGTTTTTACATTTCTGTTTATATTTATATGCTTTGCACTTGTCCTCCACCACTTTAGAATTCATTTCATTCCATATATGGTATCTCACTCAAGGAGTGAGTTTCACCATTATTTCACAGCGCAAACACTACCACCTTTAACATTGTTTCACTTTTTCTGGCAAGGACAGAACATCAGGTGTTTGCACGCAATGCCCCCTAGCGGTAGCCCTTGACAGCGCAGGAGCCCCCCCTTTTTGCATATTTGTATAAACTTTTTTTGTGGTTGTCCCTCTTTGGTACCAGTAAAGCCCAACAATGTGTTGTTCGCAGTAAATAGATAATATGCATGTGGTGAATATACAATAGACAATTTCTTCTTATTTTCTCACTTGTGAATCTCCAGTTTTAGTAAATCTACCCCAGTAAGTTAAAATGTTGAAGCAGGAAACCTACCTGGCTGTAAAGAATGACGCATCTTTTGGCAGTTTAAACAGTCTATTTAAATTTGTGTATTTGTGTATTTAGTTCTTTATCTGGAGTTTTGCTTTAAATAATGCGTTTGTTCATTTTGTGAATAAATGCATTATTTTAATTGCTAGACAAATATATATATATATACATATATATATATATATACATATATATATATATATATATATATATATATATATATATATATTATTGTCATTCTTTCCAAAATGCTCCTTATGGGTTACACTAAAATAACATGCTGATCATTTTAATTTATAAAGCAAAAAGCAGCACATTTTTTAGACTTTCAGTTTGTTGTTAATACCTAAAAACAGGACATAGGGATCTGTAGTACATTACTGTAAATCAGTTATCCTTGTATAATACAGTACTTTGATGTACTGTGGTTAGTGCTTTTAACATTCCATTGGTCCCTAAAATAAGAAGAATAAAGTAACTATCATCTTCAATAAAGTTTCAAAAGGTAAATCTAAAGCAGACCTCATTGTAATTTATTGTACAGTCCAAGACACATTAGCATTCTGGACTGAAGATTCATCTGTAATAATTTAAGGTAAGCAATTTTCCTGACAGATACATACTGCTGATCCAAAGCCTTGAATATTTATGTGACAAATTACATAAAAATTCAGAGTTGTTCACCATGGAACCAAACATATCGTCCCTTCCATTACACTTATGGAGATTGCTGCTTTGATATCACCCACTATTTTTATAATGAGTTTAAATCATAGCCTCTGAAGTGAAACAAAAAGCATAAATCAGGTATAACAAGAAATGTATGCTCATATATTAAGATGTATCTATTGATACCAATGTAATAGTCTGTACCAATATGATGTTTCTCTCTGCTCAGTTTGGCGTTTAAATAAAAATCTATATTTTACTTGTACAACAATCTTTCATAGATGTGAAATATGGCAAATAAAATGGATCACTTGCTTTAAAGAATCTTTTAATTAGATACATTTTATATGATCCAGACCAAAAATCTTCATGGCAGTGAATTAGACTTTTGGGTCAGTTCCCTGTATAAAACAGAAACGTATAACATTTACCTAACTGCAATAAATAATGTGTGTATGCAAAAAATAACTTATCTATCAGTATGTTTGGCTTATTACCTTACTATATACAGTTTTCTCAAGAATCTTTTTTGTGAACGTGTTGTAAAGCTCCTTGCCAGGGTATTCTTCCAGTAACGGCACTTCTTGCTGCAGATTGAGAACACTAATGCCACGTACACACGATTGGACATTCCGACAACAAAACCGTGGATTTTTTCCCGACGGATGTTGGCTCAAACTTGTCTTGCATACACACTAGGGATGAGCTCTGTGTTCGATTCGAACGTATGTTCAACTCGAACATCGTCTGTTCGACCGTTCGTCGAAATTCAAACGTTATGGGCCGTTCGCACCAAATTCAAGTGGCGCGTCACGGCCCATAATTCACTGCGGCATTGCGCGCTGATTATTGGCCAAGCATGTACTATGACCCGCATGTTTGGCAAATCACCGCGCGCAAAAAACGGAGAGCCATAATTGGCCAAAGCCAGGGTGGCTTTGGCCAATTTTGGCTAAGATGGTTTAGTTCACACCCCACACTATAAAAGGCCACCTGCAGGGTGTGTACATAAGTCATTGCCTTGCAATTAACAGCAGCATTGTCATATCACCAAATTAATTATTTAGTTGCCCATTGGGTTACCTATCTAAAACATATGATAGGCAGTTCAATGGTGGTCCAATAGGAAGATCACTTGGCTGGATGCTGTTGCGAATTGCAATGTGGTGGCCTAGCATTCTTAGCCTGCAACTGCTACTGGAAACTTTGCAACATATTCACAAATTCACACACTATTTGTTTATGAAAACTGTATACAATGAAGCATGATGCCAAACATACCGAAAACATACAGTAGATTTAGGCTATATTTGCACAGGTGGCCAGTCCCGGTACGAATGATAGCGTCAGAAATCTCCTGATTCCTGCAGCTGTTTTTTCCACCTGTACACTTAAATAATAGGTCAGCGAAAGACAGCTATCCATGACTGTCCATCCAGTCAGCTATTAGCACTACATTTTTATTTTAGAAGTATTTTTATTCCTAAATAAAGAGAAATTGAAACATGTAGTGCATGTTCAGATAAATATTATGTATAAGGAGAATACTACAGGAAATGTGGCTGTAGTGTGGAAAATAGAGCCCTAAAAAGTTACTAGTTAATTGCTTTGTAAAAAAAAAAAAAAAAACATGTGCCCTTTAACCATAAATGTGAACTAAAAATGTATTTCTAATAACCACATACACAATTTTTTATGTGCTTTTTTTTTTCATTCAAAAAAGAAGGGGAATAAAAAAGGCATATTAACATGTTAGGCATTTCTGCAGTTTATGCTGTCTATTACTTGTTTAATCAGTTTGCTTTTTTCTTAGCAATATGGTTTGAGAGGGTCCCCAAGGGAGGTCTGCAGTTAGAATATGTGTGGGACCCATAAGTAATGTAGTATCCATCTGGTTGGTTAGGATTTAGGAAGGCTGCTGGTAAGTTTTACTCTTAGTTTATATGTATGCATGGTTTACAGGGTTACTTTTGGCTGGGCAGCATTAAAAGTAAAGTGTTATCTGAAAAATCTTAATATTTTCAGCTGGGAAATGTGTTTTTTACCTAAAGCTGGCCATACACCATACAATTTTCTTATTTAATTTTCTTTAGATTTACCTTTAACTATGTAGTGCAAGGGCCTGCCTGATCTCACACAAATTTAAAGTGTTTAGGTTTGACCTCATATTATATGGTTTTGGTAAATCTAAAGGAAAGTTGTATAATGTATGGCCAGCCTAAGTATGTTTTACAGTAGGAAGAAATAACTTACTCACCTTTTGTTTCATAATGAAAGGACATTTGGAATCCACAGTCTTCGTTAAATGTATGTGAACTTAACCAGTCTGATGTTATTCATTTTCTTAAAGAAAAAAACTTCACAAAGCACCTTACTTCTGCAGCCTTGCAAACACTAAAGCTAGGGGTACGCTATATGTTAATATATATATATATATATATATATATATATATATATATATATATATATATATATAATGCAGCCACTGTGCCATCAAATGTAGCCACTGTGCCCATGAATTTCAGCCACTGTGCCCATTAATTGTTTCCACTGTATCCATCAAACACAGTCACTGTGCCCATCAATTGCAGCCACTGTGCCCATCAATTGCAGCCACTGTGCCCATCAAATGCAGTCACTGTGCCATCAAATGCAGCCACTGTGCCATCAAATGCAGCCACTGTGCCCATCAATTTCCACCCCTGTTCCCATCAATTGCAGCCACTGTGCCCATCAAATGCAGCCACTGTGCCATCAAACGCAGCCACTGTGCCCTTCAATTACAACCACTGTGCCCATCAATTTCCGCCACTGTGCCCATCAATTTCCGCCACTGTGCCCATCAATTTCCGCCACTGTGCTCATCAATTGCAGCCACTGTGCCCATCAAACGCTGCCACTGTGCCCATCAAACGCTGCCACTGTGCCCATCAAACGCTGCCACTGTGCCCATCAAATGCAGTCACTGTGCCCATCAAACGCTGCCACTGTGCAATAAAACGCTGCCACTGTGCCCAAACGCTGCCATTGTGCCCATCAAATGCAGCCACTGTGCCATCAAATGCTGCCACTGTGCCCATTGAATGCTGCCACTGTGCCATCGAATGCTGCCACTGTGCCCAACAAATGCAGCCACTTTGCCATCAAATGTTACAACAGTGCTCATCAAATGCTGCCACTGTGACCACCGCCTGCTCACAGTCTGCCCGGTGCTTACCCTGTCTCGGTGGTGCAGCGGGTGATGGCAAGCAGTGTCTTTCTGAGCGGGCGGTGTTCTCCATGGGTCTTCTCCTATCCTCTCCTATAGGCGATTGGACGCCTGATAGACATCCAATCACAGCGCCTGACGTTTCAGCCAATCAGGTGATGGGTAACAGACACAAGCCCCTGATTGACAGAGAGGCGTTTTAGTGTTAGAACAGTGAATATTAATTCGCTGTTCTAACATAGCTGGGTTACCATTGTTGATGCCTATAAGAGCCTATGGCTCTAATTGGGTGCTTCAAAAACACCCCCTGTGGAGGCCATGGATAGATTCATGCAATGTGGTGGCTGGAGAGAGGGGGAGGCACCCATGCGCCCATATGAACACACCATCACTGATGGCCACCATTATTTTCCAGCACTGCCTTAACCCACTTTGGCATGGAGTTCACCAGAGCTTCAAAGGTTCCCATTGGAGTCCTCTTCCACTCCTCCATGATGATATCATAGAGCTAGTGGATGTTAGAAAACTTGCGCTCCGCCATCTTTGAGAATGCCCCACAGATGCTTAATAGGGTTTAGATCTGGAGACATGCTGGAGTCCACCTTTACCCTTAGCTTCTTTAGCAAGGCAGTGGTGGTTTTAGTGTGTTTGAGGTCAATATCATGTTGAAATACTGCCCTGCGGCCCAGTCTCCAAAGGGAGGGGATCATGCTATGTCACAGTACATGTTGGCATTCTTCGTTCCCTCAATAAACTGTAGCTCCCCAGTGTCGGCAGCACTCATACAGCCCTAGACCATGACACTCCCACCACCATGCTTGACTGTAGGCAAGACATCCTTGTCTTTGTACTCCTCACCTGGTTGCCACACACGCTTGACAACATCTGAATCAAATAAGTTTATCTTGGTCTCATCAGACCACATGACATGGTTCCAGTAATCCATGTCTTTAGTCTGCTTGTTTTTAGCAAACTGTTTGCAAGCTTTCTTGTGCATCAACAGCCATGCAGGCCAATTTGATGCAGTGTGTGGCTCATGGTCTGACCACTGACAGGCTGACCCCCCCACCCCTTTAACCTCTGCAGCATTGCTGGCAACACTCAACTTCTTTGGTTGACCTAGGCGAGGCCTGTTCTGAGTGGAACCTGTTCTGTTAAAGCGCTGTATGATCTTGGTCACCGTGCTGCAGCTCAATTTCAGGATCTTGGCAATCTTCTTATAGCCTAGGCCCTCTTTATGTAGAGCAACAATTATTCAGATCCTCAGAGAGTTCTTTACCATGAGATGCCATGTTGAATTTCCAGTGACCAGTATGAGAGCGTGAGAGCGATAACACCAAATGTAAATCACCTGAGACCTTGTAACACTAACCAGTCACATGACATCGGGGAGGTAAAATTGCTAATTGGGCCAAATTTGAACATTTTCACTTGAGGTGTACTCACTTTTGTTGCCAGCGGTTTAGACAATAAAGGCTGCGTGTTTAATTATTTTGAGGGGGCAGCAAATTTACACTGTTATACAAGCTGTACACTCACTACTCTAAATTGTAGCAAAGTGTAATTTCTTCAATGTTGTCACATGAAAAGATAATAAAATATATTACAAAAATGTGAGGGGTGTACTCATTTTTGGGAGGTACTATATACATTTTATATATATATATATATATATATATATATATATATATGTATGTGCAAGCATTGTAGATATTATCCAGGCATGCTACTCATTTTGTTTGCATATACTTCATATATATATATATATATATATATATATATATATACACTGTATAAATACATACTCACGACATATTCTGGAGAAATCACATAATATTAATAACTAATGCTCTTGGATTTTAGTGTTTGTTAAAGTGTGTACTGTATCTCAATGCATGTATAAAGACACATATGGAGGAAGGTGAGCACATACAGTAACCATGCTCTAGCTGCTACAAAGGTAATATTCGCATAGGAGGTTCAGAAGAAGAGAAGAGGCATGTGAACAATTCACAGAGTGTAATGGGTGTGCTACTTGATTCCAAATGCAGTCAAATGGAATGTGTCCTGCCCCGGACTTTTGTGCCAAGCCCATCCATAGAGAAAAACAACAAGATGTATCCAGCAAACTACTGCAGGAATGCCAATTATCTTCTAAGGATATGGAGGATGTCAGCCTTGGTAGATCAGTTAGCATAATCTTTCCTTGATATGTTTATAAAATCCTTACTTTCATTGAAGATTGCTAGGGATTTATGGGATATCTTATGAAAGTGCATTGTTGGATAAATATCACTTCTGACGTGAAGACAATCCAATTGTTCTGCATCACCATTTGTTTGTGAGAATGGCACACACCAGTCAGAAAATTTGTTAAGTCAAAAGGCACGTGTTACAAATTTGTTTTCAAATAAATCAGGGATTTTTCATACAGAGTAATTTATCTCTTCTACAATCATCGGTTACAATTTACAAAATGGCCAGATAATTTTTTTTTTTGTTATACACAAAAAAGACTTTGCTTTGGTCAGTTTAAGTGAAACTTAAAAGAAGAAATACTAGCTTCCTTTTACATAAAAGATAAGAAGAGCAGTTGCCACCCACTTTAAATTACTTCTCAACCAAAGTCTATGGTTGAGAAAACACATAAGATAACAGCAGATAAAAGCTTTTGTGTCTCACCAGGACACTTCGGCCCAGATTCATAAAGCAATTACGCCTGTCTAACTGGTGTTAGACAGTAGTAATTTCAAATTTCGCGCGCCGTATCACTAGTTTGAATCCTCAAACCATGATACGGCGGCTTTGGGCTTCGATCCGAGAGGCTTACGTCTTCGTAAGCCTTCGGATCTACGCTGCGATATTTTTGGCGGCCGCTGGGAGGAGTTTGCGTCGTTTTGATGCGTCGGGATATGCAAATGTGTTTTTACGGCGATCCACGAAGATACGAGCGGTCTTCGCAATCGCTTACGTCTGTTTTTTTTACGCACTGTTAGACCAGCTTTTTGCTGGTCTAACGGTGCGCAGCCCATGTTAAGTATGGCCGTCGTTCCCGCGTCGAATTTAATTTATTTTTATTTTTTTACGTAACTCGTTCGGGAATAGAAATGTCCGTAAACGACGCTACTCAAACAACGAATGATGTAACGACGTGATTTCGCGCAATGCACGGCGGGAAATTTGCGAACGGAGCATGCGCAGTTCGATCGCCGCGGGAACGCGCCTATTTTAAATCCTTCACGCCCCCTACTCGCGTAGATGGATTGCGACGGGAGAAATACACTACGCTGCCGTCGTTTACTGGACAAAATCTACCTGGATTCCACGTAGAGCCAGGTAAAAAACGGCGGCATAGTGTATTTCTGATACGCTACGAGAATCTAATTCTCTATGAATCTGGGCCTTCGTCTTTTGTAAAGATGTAACATGTTGGTGGTCATGCTACCAGTTTATTCACAGCACTAAAGTACAGAAAAGAAAATTGTTTACTTTAAAAGATCCCCCAATGTATTACCTGTCTGTACCAATACAAGTGTTTCATAAATTAATAGAACGAAGAGGATAGTCAGCAGAGCACAAATAAACAAAACAATGTTTTTCCATTACAGACTCTATCCAAGCTTTGGTGCATGTGAGGAGGATTTGTCAGAGAAAGCTGTGAACTGTCTTTCATAAAAGTCACTGAAGTCACAGGAAAGTAATCCTGCAATAATTAGTTTTATATGAAAGTGTATTGCACAATATAACATCATTTTATTTTTTATGGTGTTTTGTAGATACGTAGCTCAATACAGTCTCTCAGGCATCCTGGCACTTACTGCCATGGTGAGCAACAGTTGTTTAGAGCTGTGTCTTTGAAGTTGTCTCTGCTTGAAGACAAATTGGTTTCTTCAGGCTAGGAAACTAAAACCCTCCCTGTAGTAAAACATGGCAGAAGATACTTATGATTATTAAAAGGGAGGAGAAGGAGCCCTTAGCTGCATGAGAGAAGACAAACATATACATGAAGGCCTCCAGTGATTTTTCTTTTTCTTGGCAAAATCCCTCTTATGATCAGACTGCAGATAAGTCAATTCGGTTGGCGGAATTGCTGCTTTTGTCCCACGTATTCATCTTGGTTGGAGATGTATTGGCTCTGTTCCCATTCATCTGGAAGACAAACAAAGCTGTCCATGTCACATAAGATGCCAATTTTTCCCTCACAAGAGAAACTTTTGCATTCTAGCATCATATATGTGAATAAAGAATGAACGCTATATTCATGCTGGTAGCATTTCACTGAGCATTGCTGTTTAAACTATATTCAGTGAAGTAACTAAAAATAAAGTAAAGATTAGGTCATTTTTTGAGGCTACACATACAAACGGGCAAATGATAAAGGATGAAGGAACGGAAAACGGAATCTTCATTACTGACTGGAATTAAGAGTATGCTCTAAGGTCATATCTGCAGAGTTCTCCTGCATGATAATGATTTCTTTGGTGCAGTTCCCAAGACTCCTTAGCTTCTGATAGGTCGCTTTAACAAGCAACACAAAAACACCAAGGAAGAGAGGAGCTCCTTCATTTGAACAATAGAAATTCTTATGTGGTTTAGGTTTGCTGTTACAATGGGATTGTGATGAATCCCTGGAATTTACTAAGTTTGCAAATGGTGAACTTTTGACCAAACACTTTGCAGGTTTTCCCCCAGAAATATGAAACAACCTATCATGGAGTGATAAAAGGCTTTACTTGGCTTGCTGACTCACAAGAATCAAACAATTGAAGTAAGGGATAACCCAGCCCCGTTTCTATATAAGGGTGGGCTCTGCCATATTGTTATTATGGGGTTGATTTACTTAAGGGAAATCCACAAGTGCACATGTAAGTGCAGTTTCTGTATATCGCTGTAGATCTATGGGGAAGCTATAAAATTAGGGGAAGCTTTGCTGATTTTATCATCCAATCATGTGCAAGCAAAAATGCTGTTTTTTATTTTCCTTGCATGTCCCTCTCAGATCTACAGCGACTGAACTTCCAAGTGCACTTTTAAGTGCATTTGTAGTGCAAAGTGGATTTGCCCTTCGTAAATAACCCCCTATGTGTTGGAACAGTTAGGAAGAGCTAGCAATTATTTATCTATTTACTTATTTACATTTAGCATTAATACATGTCCCCAATACCTACTGTCCTCCAATGATCTTTGCTGTACAATAGCTTTCGTATACTGTAATGGGCAGAATACTATAACAACATTCTCCCATATAGACTATGTCAGAGAAGATGTTTGCAAGAATGGTTTCTAATCAAATCCAGACAGATTCTTTTTTCCCCTATATCCAGTTTGGTGTGTTACAAACATCCATAAACCCCCTCCTCTGTACACAAGGTGTCTCCTGTATGTCCAGGAGACTTCCTACAGTTTCTTATCTTCCCTGCTCACTCCCATGCACAGCTCTGTGAGACCTGGTGTCTGTAGAAACATTAACTTAAAGGAGTTGTAAAGGAAAAAAATTTTTTTGGCTGAAATGACTGTTTACAGGGTATAGAGACATTATAGTTAACTGATTCCTTTAAAAAATGATTACAATTAATAAAAATCAATCATATAATGTGCCCGCACTTTCAGTTTAGTTTTTGCTGTTGTTTTCTGTCTCTCTGATGTACAGAGCCAGAGAGCCAATAGAGGGCAGTGATGGTTTGTAAAACCAAACTGGATTGGTGCTGAGGGGTTTTACACCTTTTACACCTCCTTGATTAGTGACCACAGTGAGAAATCTCCCAGTACTGTGATTATCAGGAAACAGACAACCAGGAAGTGTGGAGATCAGAGAAGAATTACAGCAACATCAAAGCAAAAATGAACAATGAGGACATGAAAACAGCACTGCATTAAGGTAAAGGAAGCTATTTAGCTAAGAAAATGTTTTCCTTTAGTGACCCTTTAATACTATGATTGGGAGTCAGTGAGAAGCCTTCTTCATTGAATCATCACTCTGACAGCCAATCACAGCGACCATTCAGTGTAACATTTGTTAACCAAAGAAAAAGTAACTCACTAGCTGTCTTATCTCCTCCGTTCCCTGAAAGGCAACAATCTATGAGAGAGAGCTGCAGATGACACCGAATAATGTTTATTATGTGCACTGGAAGTTAGTTAAAGGGATACTAAAGGTTCGATTTTAAAAACAAAAAAACAAACATGTCATACTTACCTTCAGTGTGCAGTTCGTTTTACACAGAGTGGCCCCAATAGTCCTCTTCTGGGGTCCCACGGGAGCTCTCGCGGCTCCTCCCCACAAGAGATAACCCCTCTGGGAAGCTCTCTCCTGAGGGTGTTAACTTGCGGGCAAGCTCCCGTGTGATACACTCGGCGGCCGCCAAGTGTATGATCGGCCCCGCCCCTGACGTGCCGCATCATTGATTTCATTGACAGCAGCGGGAGCCAATGACTGCTCTGCAATCAATCGTCTAATGAAGAGCTGGCAAGAACTGGGGGAAAGCAATGCGGGATCGCGCCCACGGAGATTCGGGGGCTCAGGTAAGTAAAACAGGGGCTCGGGGGGGGGGGGGGGCAGTGACTGCAAGGTGTTTTTTCACAGAAAAAATGCAAAGGATGCATTAAGGTGAAAAAACACAAAGGTTAACAACCCCTTTAACTCTTAATTAACCAGGGAATGCCCTTATTTTACTACTTAACCCATTCATTTCAGAAGATCAACCAGTATAAGCACAATTTGACAGTTTTATCTCCTGTTCCGTGTTTGTATTTTAAATAATTTGTTGGAAAAATATATATTATAAAGCACACATATACATTATTATCTTTAAGGGTTTACTGTTAAAACAGTTATAGTTTATTTATATTTATTTATATTTTAAATTAGTAATAACTTTATTGAATTGATTGAATTAAATTGGGTTGTTTTCAATTTGTGTTCATCTTGTATGATTTTTTATTTTTTATTTTTAAGAAAGTGCACTTTTTTTTGCATCCTTATGTTACTGGATTAGCTTGTAAGAGGGTGGGGTGGGGGGGGGGGGTTAGGTTATATAAGATTTCCACAAAAAAAGAAATAGCTCTATTTGATATTCTTGTAAACATCGCTTTCATTTGAAGTTGAGTTTTCCTCACTGTGTGTTATTATGTAATCACTTTATTTTGTAATTGATTTTATACAGGTACAGCAGTAAAAGAATGAATGACCCACAAGACAGTTACTGTTGTGCCCTACAAAATCCAATAACTGTACTTACTACATCCGAGTTGAAAGGCTTCACATTGATGTTGCGAATTGAGCTACTGGTGAGCGACCACACCTTTGTTTTGTGTTTGAAAGCAGCTCTCACCTTGAAAAGAAATAGCACAGAAAACAATGTTACTCAATATTGTTCAGTACTATTAACTTGACAAAATAACATTATACTTACTGCCGTTATGATAATTGTGGATTCAAAAAAATAACTGCTTACACCAAAGATGTTTACATTTTTTTTTTACCAAGGCTCGTAAAACCTTTAACTAATCATCCGGGAGTGAATGAATCTATAAATGCAGACAATGTCTAATTTAGGGAAAGTATAGTGTATTTTCAGGAAGAACATGTTTTTAGCTATCCCTTAACTCATTTTTGACCAAAGGATATTGCTGTGTGGGTGCCCAAAATGCCTAAGGCGTCAGTATGCCTGTGCCAGATTCCATTGAAACTAGACTTTATACAATTTACGCATCGTTATTTTTTTTTTTCAAGTGTTGCAAAGTAGCAACAAAAGGTATAAACTCTCCTAAAGCAAAACTCAAATGTTCATTTTGAGCTCCACTAGTCAGTAACCCAACATAAGAAAATTATGCTTATTTGATATTTATTTATTCCTAATGAAAACCTAGGAAATTAAGATGTATCTATTCAGACAATGTAGTCGTGGCCAAAAGTTTTGAGAATGACACAAATATAAATTTTCACAAAGTCCGCTAGACATGTGCAGACTGGAATATTTTGTTTCGTTTTTGTTTGGAAAATAAATTTATTTACTTACTTCCGAAAATCGTTTTGATTTATTTCGTTTTTCGTTGGGGAATAGCTTTCATCCGAAAATCCAATAATACTTGTTTTCTGCCGAATGGTCAAAAGAATATTCGACGGAATGTCGAATCTTTTTGGTTTCTGTCGAATGGTCATAAGAATATTCGACGAAACGTTGAATCTTTACGTTGAATCGTACATTTCCGTTCGAATATTCCGCCTACAAGAATTCTAATGTTCTATGACTAGTAATAATGTCGAATCTATTTTCTCATAAATCAAAATCTATTCTCTGTAATGTCGAATCTATTATTTCTATAGTGTTGAATCTTTTCTCTATAATGTCGAATCTTTTCTCTATGATGTCGAATCTTTTCCCTATAATGTCGAATCTCTCTATATCAAATTTTTACCGCAACGTAAACGAAAATAAAGCATTTTTTATGTTGGATCTTTCGGTTTTCGTTTTTTGCACTTTCGTTATCGTTTGTGAGGCAAAGACTTTTGGAGGATGGCCTGGTTTCAAGAAGGGCAGCAAAGAAGCCACTTCTCTCCAGGAAAAACACCAGGGACTGACTGATATTCTGAAAAAGGTTCAGGGATTGGACTGCTGAGGACAGGGGTAGAGTAATTTTCTCTGATGAATCCCCTTTCCAATTGTTTGGGGCATCTGGAAGAACCCTTGTCCGGAGAAGAAAATGTGAGCACTACCACCAGTCATATGTCATGCCAACAGTAAAGCATCCTGAGACAATTCATGTGTGAGGTTGCTTCTCAGCCAAGGGAGTGAGCTCACTCACAGATTTTCCCAAGAACACAGCCATGAATAAAGAATGGGGCAAAAACTCATTGACTCATTGCATAAACGTATTGTAATTGTCAATAAAAGCCTTTGACACTTCTGGAATGCTTGGAATTATACTTCAGTATATTATAGTAACATCTAACAAAAATATCCAAAAACACTGAAGGAGCAGACTTTGTGAAAATATTATATTTTTGCCATTCTCAAAACTTTTGGCCACAGCTGTATATTAAATTATGGCAGACTTCAAATGTTAAAAAGGTATAGAGTACAGAACCAAGACTCCAAGATAAAAAAATGCTCTGGGAGTGGGGTGAAGTCTCAGGAACTCAAGAAGTTAAGAACATTTAAAACTTTAATTTGGTACAAAGTTTTAATAAACATTCCTAAATGTATTATTACAAACTGAAAGCTGAAAACAATATAATTTTTTTTATTTTCTATCTTTTAACCACTTCCCATTCGGGCCAATTCTGACAATTCGCTCCTACATGTAAAAAAATGTACTTTTTTTGCTCGAAAATTACTTAGAATAGAGCCCACAAACATTATATATATATATATATATATATATATATATATATATATATATATTTTTTTTTACCAGAGGCCTTATAGAATAAAATGTATGGTGTTGCAATTTTTTATGTCACACGGTATCTGCAAAAGCGTTTTTACAAACACAATGTTTTGGGGGGAAAAAACACAAAAGTTAGCCCAATTTTTTTGTATAATGTGAAAGATATTGCTACACCGAGTAAATAGATATCCTATACTATTCCCTTTATAAAAAACAAATGTTCTTTCTTTGTGCACAGCAAGTACACAAAGAAAGAGATACACTGACAGTTGCTGCCTATAAGGTTTATTTACTGCCTACAGTATGTGATCATCATGTCAAAGCTGACAAAGTGATCACATGATCGGGAACTATACTCATTAGTAGAGACAGGGAGTCGTCAATGACAGCATAGTCTCAGCTAGGATCATGCAGAGCTGTGCGCTCCCAGCTGTGAAAGAAAACATAGATTCATGTTTTTCCAGCATGAATGATTGTGCTGAGAAACATTGCAGACCGCAGTCTTGAATCTGTTAAAGTCGTTTTTAAATATGTCTTTTACATGTTTTTATGTCTGCGAGGAAATGTTTTTTGCTATTGTATGAAATATAGTATTTGTAGAATTGTCACTAGGCATACATTCTATTTGCAGTCACACTGCCTCCATTCTTAACCACTTCAGCCCCAGAAGGTTTTACCCCCTTAATGACCAGGCCATTTTTTGCAACAATTAGTTTAGCTGACAATAGCGCAATCATGCAACGCTGTACCCAAAAAAAATTGATGTCCTTTGTTCCCATAAATAGAGCATTCTTTTGGTGGTATTTATTAACCTCTGCAGTTTTTATTTTTTGCGCTATAAACAGAAAAGTACCTTAAATTTCGAAAAAAAAAAAAAAAAAATATGTTCTGCTATAGAACATATCCAATATAAAAAAAAATGTCTTCATCAATTTAGGCTTAATATGTACATATTTTTGATTAAAAAAAAAACACACAATAGGAGTATATTGCTATTGAAAAGTTATAGCGTCTACAAAATAATGGATAGATTTATGGCATTTTTTTTCCCTTATTTTCTACTAGTAATGGTGACGATCAGCGATTTTTGGAGGGAATGTGACATTAACTGACATTTGTGAAACTTTTTTTTATTAAAATCAGTAACATTATTACAGTGATCAGTGCTAAAAATATGCATAACACTAATGACACTGGCAGGGAAGGGGTTAACATCAGGGGCTATCAAGGGGTTAGCTGTGTTCCCTGTGTGTGTTTACTAACTGTATAGGGGATGAGTTGCCTGGGATAACACACAGATCCTTCTTCCTGCATAGCAGAAAGACAGGATCTCAGTGTAATCCCCTCTCAGAACGAAGATCTGCCTTGTTTACTTTCGGCAGATCCCCATTCTGTCTCACAATCACGGGCGGCTGGCGGACATCAAGCTGATTAGCTCCCCTGCACGAACCGCAGTGCCAGTGCTAGATTTGCGCATCTGAGCCACCTTGCTGCAGTATAGTGGCGGCGGCTGGTCGGCAAGTGGTTAAAGCAGTGGTAAACTCTCTTTTTTTTATAGCTTGTACCTACAGGTAAGCATACAATAAGTGAATATCTCTTAACCATGCACCGTTTAGGAGATATTCACAGCTACTGCAGCTGATGATGTCACCAGCAAATGTGCAGTGCGCTCTGCATTCAGGGCACACAGAGTGAACCGTCAATGCACAGAGCCTTGTCCTACCATCGTGACTCCAAAGCACAAGCACAAGAAAGACTGGGTGAAGATAAAAGTATGCCACCTCTGTTCTAATTTTTTGTTTAAACTCCCACTTTCTGGCAGGCAGTTCAAGAGTATAGCCTCCCATACCACTAAGCTTCAAAATGTTTTTTCCCCTGAACTACACATCTTTTAAAGGTGGGGGGGGGGTATTACGAGTACTTAGACTGAAAGGAAGTGTGTGTTTTATTTATTGTGTGGTTTAAGTGGCTACATTTTGTTTTTATGTACAATATTTGACTTTTTTGTTGTATGATCCTGGAGGTGATTATATCTGTATTTCATGTTTATTATTGTATTGTAGAATGACACACAATTTCTTGAATTTGTGACCTGTATGTACAAATAAGAATAAACAATTTACATAAAGAAGGTTCCAGCCTTTCCACTCTGAACAGCAGTGTCTGGGAGGGGAGGTGTGTGAGGCCTCATACACATGACCATTTTCCTCAACAGAATCCATCAAGAAGCTTGGTGGCAGAGCTTTTTGCTGAGGAAATTGGTCGTGTGTATGTTTTTCGTCGAGAAAACTGTCGTGGAACTTTTTCCTTGTCGGGAGTCTCAATTTCCTCATTGTGTTTCTCGTCGGGGTGGTTTACGATGAGAAACACGTATGTGTGTATGCTTAGAAACCCGCGCATGCTCAGAATAAAGTATGAAACGGGAGCGCACCTTCATAAAAGAAGCGTTCGAGATGGAGATAGCACATTTGTCACACTTTAACAGACTAAAAAGCGCAAATCGTCTTTTACCAAAGTTTTACTTAACACACAGTAACATGAGATTAGCAAAAGCAGCCCCAAGGGTGGCGCCAGTGGAATCGAACTTCCCCTTTATAGTGCCGTCGTATGTGCTGTACGTCACCGTGTTTGAGAACGACGAGATTTTGTCTTGACAGTGTGTATGCAAAGAAAGCTTGTCAAGATTCTCCACAAGCATGACAAGGAACTCGTTGAGAAAAATGATGCTTCATTTACGACGAGTTTCTCGGTCGCGTGTGTACGAGGCCTAAGACACAGCATTGTGTTCCAATGTACGAATCGGCACTAAAGTTCACCAATGTATCTAGTCTTGTATGGCCACCAATGTCTGTAGTAATGTGCCTATTAGTAATGGAAAGAACAGCTTGCCCAACTGGTTAAAAACGATAGGAGAGACCTTGGCTAATGACATAGACGCATAAACAATGCTCTCTGCCCTGACTTGTAAATTAGTGAACAGCTTTATCAATCCATGTCACATACATTTTCTTTAGGAAAGGTAAAAAGTCTGACATGTACATTAATCTAAAACCTAACATATAATCTCCAAAGTAATCTCATCTGATACTTTATGCTGACACTGTCAAAAATGGAGTATTAATGTAAATGTCATATGTTTGCAGTAAAGATTGGAGAGCTAGATGAAGAATTGGTAGAACAGTATGTCTAAAAAGCAATGATATTTCTACACTTGCAAAATCGAATGATATGCAAACATTTTCTTAGGTAGCTAGGGGCTGCATTTAAGTTGTTAAACCTATTTGGCTGCTCTGCCCAGAATGACTTAGGTGTGAAAATTTCCCAGTGCCATAAAATGGAGATATAAATCATACTGCTATTTATGACAGCCAAGTTTTAAGAGTAATAAAGATTTTATAAATTAATGTGACATTGAAAATATGAAATACTTTGCATGTCTATTCATTTTATGACTGTACATAGACATTACAAGGGCATTGTTAGTTTCCTGTAGAGATGAGTGAACATTAAGAAATTCACTTCACTGACAAATTGATTCATCCCTGTGATTCTTGGCTGGATTAGGATTTGTTTTATACTATTTTGTATGTTTTTGAGAAACAATGTGTGAGCGCCCCAGAAATTCCCATCCAACACACAAGACATATGAGAAATCTAAAGGAAAGGGTTCCCTGTTAAATTGGTTTAAACCTATATGACTGCTAGTCCCATATTTTATAAGGAATAAAAATTGCATCTGCTCTCTAAACACCAGCCTAGTGATCAAGGGGTTCTTCTCTACTTGCTGTATAGGAAAGTGGGAAAATATTTTACAATATATTTATTGGCATTTAAAAAGGACAATACATACATTTAACATTTCAAGGTAAATGGGGCATGGCCAAGACATGGTGATGTGAGGATATAACTTCTGAGAGCTCTGTTCCCTGTGTGCTCGAGTTCAATAGATGACTGCACTACCATACCCCCCAAACCTCATGCCCAAGAGTAGGAAAACAAGCAAAACCCACTTGGAAACAATTTGTTGAGGATCTTTTGCATTTCTTGCCTCTGTGCCCAATAGGCACCATCTCGAGTCCTCAGCCATGCCATAACGGATGCATGACTGCAGGAGCAACATCACCTTCTCCACCCTCATAGCCCGTTCACAGCTCAGCTACACTATCAGAGCTAATTCATACACAGACACTGAAAAGGCACCCATAGGGGATCTGGTGGTGTGCACTAGACATGTGCATTCGTTATCGCCCGAATGCATTTTTGTCCTAATTTCAAGGATTTTCGTGTTCGTTTTAACAAAACTATTATGAGCGTTCAGAATTCGAAATCCTGGTGAAGCGCTGTATATGCTTGTGATATCCTAAACACTGAGTGACATTTTTACAAACCTATGCAATTTTTAATTACTATTCTGTGAAGTTTGCATTTGTGTGTTCTTCTCCATGGTATATGTGGTATTCTTATTGAGAATACTGCTTTTGGATGGATTGTTTATGGTACATGGTGATCCCAATTGATATACATCCTATGCACATTTGATCTCATATAATCTAAGATTCTATAACTCGTATCTGTTATACATATGTTGCTACATCTAGCCAAGCCCCCTGCTACATTCCTCTATTCCTGCCTGTGTCACCAGCATCCCTTGTGACTCCAGCAACCCCTGTGCCTCCAGTGTACCTTGTGATTCCAATGACTCCTATGTTTCCACTACCCCCAGCATCTCTAGTGACTCCCTAAACTCCAGTGCCTCTAGAGAGCCCAGTGTGTACAGTGCACACAGTGACCCCAGTACTCCTGTGCGCTCCAGTGACCTCTAGCTCCAGTATATATGCAAACATACTCAAGTGCCTTTCCTGAATACCATTGTGTTTAAGATGGTCTTTCCATGGACTCTAAATAAGTTGCTGGTATCTCCAACTAGACCTTGCCCAGTAGTCTCAGTGTTTCTTGGATTCACTAACTACTATCCAAACCAAGTCTAAAGTATACAACTGAAAGATTTTCTGTTATTTTCCACTTAAATTAGGTCTGTGTCTCCATATTAAGTCTGGGCACTTTTAAGGAACTCAACAAATGAAGGATTTATGTCTGTACCAGAGGTAAGATACAGATTACTGTAAAAATGTTAATAGGCATGATCTTTTTTATCTAGTTTAGATGACTACTATGATTACTTATGCTAGTGTTTTATCAGCTTTATTACAACATCGTATATCTTAAGTAAAATACTTACATCCATCTTAGAGCTTTTTTCAGTTTTGTATGTATGACAAATGAATGTAGAACCATAGCCTTTCCATAAAAATGATGTACTGCAGCACCAATTATCTGCACTTTGAGTTTTCCCATAGCCCACGTGCAAAGTCCCACATATGCCTGTTGAGTTTGCCAACAAAGTCCACCGAATGCAGATCCTTGTGATGGTGTGGAAACAATTCTGCACTGCTCCTTAATTTAGCAATGTTGCAACTTTATTGTAGGCGGTCTATGCTTGCTCAACAGTAGGATTAAATATGTTTTATGATGTTTCTGCATTGTTACTGTTGATTTGCAGGTCTATAGATTGTCAATCAGCACCTGGCCATACCTAATCCTGCCTACTGCTTTCTGAATTGATAGCACTACCTCTGTTGCTGAAACCCCATTACTGTGAGCTGCCGTGTTTGGGAGCTGGAGTACGTGAAACAAATAATTTGACTCAGTCAGTTCAGGTAAAGGAAGTTTTATAACAGAATGGCAAAAAAGGGGCGCAAAAGCTTTGTATATTGCCTCAAAAAATGTTATTTATTAAAAGAAGTGCAAAAACATGCTCACAAAAGCAAAATAACTATAGACGTGAATAAAAGTAAGTGGATACAATCCCAGTACCTACATCAGACCAGGATTCATATGTTCTGTATGGTGGCCTGGGCCCCACTATGCAGCAAATTAGATGGCTGACCGATTTTGTGGGGTATACCCCTCAAAATCAGTCAGTGATTTAATTTGTTATAATTAGCCATTTGTTTTTTGTATTTTAATAAATAAATAGTTTTGAGGTAATGCACAAAGCTTTTGCACAATTGTTTTGCCATGTTGTAATTTAGAATTAAAGATTTCCTCCATCAGAAGAAGGAATGCCTGAAGCATAACCTCAACTGAAGCGAAGTTTCAGAGGTCTATGTTCTTCTTTTCACTACGGCTTCCCCTTGCTACAATACTTTAGCTCTGTCTGCGGTTTGTGTTTTTTCTCTTTGTGCATTTATCTAAAGGAAGTATTTTGTCTACTTTATGATGCATGTGCATGATAGCTGGACTTGATACTTGTTTATACAGTACCAATTATTTTTTTCAAGTTTACTAACTTAAACATGCTTAGTAAGAGAGCAAGTGTGTGTGTGTGTGTGTGTGTGGGGGGGGGGGGGGTGGTCAAATAACTTATAAAGTTCAGGTGTAAATATAATACCAATGTTGGTTGTTAACTTGTTTTATGGGAAACTTACCTCAGAATTAAGAAGGCAGTGGAATAGAAATATGAAAAATCCCTAAAAGAAGAGAACAGCATTGATTAGGAGGTTAATATATTCTAAGTACTGATAAACTACAAAACTGTATTATATTGTCTAAGCTGCTAAAATAATAATATTTTCCACATTTTAGGAAGAATAAGGTTTTCTCTGCATAAAGTTATTCCCAATGCCTAATGCTGTTGCACCTAAATCACAAGCATTAATTACAGTTAGCATAAATATTTTGTATTGCGACACTGATCTTGTTGATCTATTATAGACTACGAAAAGCGAATCCCTTAAACTGTAAAGTATTTAAATAATAACATGATTCAGCTACCGTAACACTTTCTATTGCTTTATGAACTACCATGTTACATTTTGCATACCTGTAAAGAATTGAAAACAGCAAACATATACTGGAATACTATAGACTGTTCATTTACAGCAAGAACCCCAAAGATCCAGGAGCTTCCAAGAATCGGAAGAAGCACAGCAACTGCTTTGGCTGTCAATCTAAAATGCAAAAAAAAAAAAAAACATAAGTGATTATCATAGCTAATTGTTTATTAAAGTCTACCCTAAATATATTACAAATCAAGCCCTGAAAACATTTGTTACAAATAAGAAAGGATTCTGGTTTTGGGCTAGACTAACATCTGATTTCAGAGTACAAGGTTCAATACGTCAAAAACTAGACATAGAGACAAGTCTAAAACACTCCATCAAAATGTGTTTGTTACAAAATAAAACTATAAAGCACATCTTGACATTACCAAGAAGTTGACACTAGTACCAAATCAAAACTGTTGTGCTGCTTAAAACACGCCACTGGCTGTGTCTTTCTCAATGACTGTTTTCATTCACTGTTGACATTTATGACTAGACACCATCGATGTGGGACTGACAGTACATCACCTTGGAGTCAGCTTTTTATGGAACAGAATCAGTTCTGAAATATTAAACTTTTTTCAGCACTTATGTTTACCAACTAAACACTGCTACATAATTACTTTGCAAAGAAATGATAGAATGATAACAAATACAGTTAAGCAGGATTTTTTTAAGTCATTAAAGAAAAGGGAATTCTTGCTTGGAAAATGTTGGTTTTAAAAACACTTATTTTCTATTACCTTTGAAAAAATGATTGTGCTAATCTCCACTTTTCTACTACCTTTTAATATACAGTATATGTTCATTGGTAAATAATAGGGATGAACATAACCACTTCAGCCCTGGAAGAATTTACCCCCTTCATGACCATCAATTTTTTTGCTATTTGCCACTATGCTACTTTAACTGGAGATTGCGCGGTCAATGCTGTACTCAAATGAAATATATATATATATATATATATATATATTTTTTTTTTTCTTTTGGTGGTATTTGATCACCACAGTTTTTTTTATTTAAACCAAAAAAGACTGAATATTAAAAAAAAAAAGATATATATATATATATATATATATTTACTTTCTGCTATAAAACATGTTCATTAAAAGAAAAAAAATATCGAAGCTCTTCATAAATTTTGGCCAAAATTTATTTTGCTACATGTTTTCGATAAAAAAAAAAATCCAATAAGTGTATATTGATTGGTTTGCATGAGAGTTATAGTTCCAACAAACATTGGTGTACTGTATATATTGGATTATTTTTTTCCATACTACTAATGGCAGTGGTCATATTTATTAGTGGGGCTTCGATGCGGCGGGAAATCTGACACAAATTGACACTAGGGGAGGGGAGGGGTAATTGACTGACTGCCACCAACATTAAGGCCTTGTACACACGATCGGACATATCCAATGAAAACGGTCCGCGGACCGTTTCCTTTGGATATGTCCGATCTGGAGTTTGGTCCGATGGCGTGTACACACCATCGGATCAAATTCCCCGCCGGAGGACGACGCGCTGACGTGGCGGTGACGCGGCGGTGACGTTGACGCCGCCACGTCACCGCTACGTCACGCACCAGGAAGTAAACACTTCCGCGCGCATGCGTCGGATCCATTCACAGGATACGACGCATGTGCGGGAGGATATGTCCGCTGGTTTCCCGTACTAACCAGCGGACATATCCGACGGACAGGTTTGTAGCGGACAAATTTCAAAGCATGCTTTGAAATTTGTCCGATGGACAAATCTGTCCGCTAGCCCATACACACGATCGGAGATGTCTGCTGAAACGGTCCATCGGGTGTACGAGGCCTAACAGTCACATTAATACAGTGATCAGTGATAATATTATACATAGTCACTGTACTAAACACTCGCTGGGAAGGGGTTAACATCAAGGGTAATAAAGGGGTTAAATATGTACCTAACTATGTAATGTGTGTACAGTGCTTTTACCAAGAGATCTCTTAGTTTCTCATCCTTGCTTTGCAGATCGCTCCCTCTGTACAGAGCTCTGTGTTGTTTAACAACATAAGAGCTCTGGGCTATAATTGCACACAGCCGAGCAGTAGGGCCCAGCTGTGAACGATTGTCCGAGACTTGCTGACAGACTCCCACTGTGTGCAATCACAACAGGCGCCGCATGAGGGCAGCGATATACGGGTACGTCACTTTGCCTACAGCAGCCCATCCACGGTACATTGTGGCTAAGCGGACACTAAGTGGTCAAATGAGAAAGAGGGCCAAAGCTTTTTTTGCACTACTTAACTGGGTTACAAGAGTGCACATTATTCTGCACTTCTGTGACCGTTTTCAGCTGACAGCGGGCTAAAGTTCACTGTCAGCTGATGCCTCTCAGCCAGCCTCTGTATCAATCCCAACTTTAATGTCGAGGTCCACCCAGATCACTGGACTGGCAGCTGGCTCAGCATCTCGGCATCTCGGAGCCTGAGCCAGCTGTTCCCGCCCTCTTCACAGGCCAGCACTTCAGTGAGTACTGGAGGAGCAGAGCAGAGAGCCAGTGACTGACAGTCATTGGCTCTATGCTCACTGCAGAAGCAGCGGGGGACAGATGCAGCATCAGTAATTATGATTGTTTATTTATGTTCCCAAACTTCTCTTTCAAGGTTCTGGTCAAGCATGAGGCAAACCCAACTCTTTTACAGTTTGGGAAAACCAATGTGGCTTTTCACAGCTATAGTATCCAGTTACCAATAATGCATTTCCTGGCCTTTGAACTGTGGTCATGTGGCTTAGAAGGATTAAAGGGGTTGTAAACCCTTTTTTTTTAAAATAATAACAAACATATTGTGCGGGCGTGCTCCCAAGTCCAGCATTTGCGTCCATAGACACAGAATGCCGTACCCAGCCCCACCCCCTGTGCCTGTGTCATTGGATTTGATTGACAGCAGTGGGAGCCAATGGCTGCACTGCTATCAATCTATCCAATTAAGAGCTGGGAACACCGACCAGAGAGGTAGACCGTGTCTCCGATGGGGGAACCAATGGGCTCAGGTGAGTAAAACAGGGGGGCTGCTCAGTGACAGAAGTTTTTCACCTGTACTGTGAATTGCAATTTACAATGCAAAGACCCAACAGTCCTTTTCAGGACTTTTGTGCAGCTTCTATTACCCCACCCCTACTCCCTTTGCAGTATCTTTTCTTTTATTTCAGATCTTTTCTTCTATTTTATTGTATTTATTTATTTTACTTTCAGCTAGGTTAAAAAAAAATAGGGTTGTGGTTTATTGTATATGAGTTAGGATTTAGTGTTTTAAATGTTATTAACTTAGGAGGTATATTTAATCTTAATGTAATTTTGCCTGTTTTTTTATTATTTCAGCATCAGCAGCCTGAACTTATATGAGTGGCACATGCAAATCTATCCTTTGTTTGTAGCACATCACCACTTACTTGTGTTATACAATTTTGCACACCAAATTACTACATTGTTAACTTCACAAAAACACAACATCCTGATTCCAGGAGGACAGGAGGAAGCAGTTGTCCTATTCCACTGGATTGCATTATTCACACATCTGCTACCAACAGCAGTGTTGTGGTTTGGAGCCTCTGCCTGCACCAAATTACGCCCAGTAAAGTGTTACGCAAATAAAAGATGACTAAAGGTGCCGTAAGAGATTGCGATTGAAGATCGTAATTTCGGGGATCGCCGGCAAAAGCTCATTTGCATACCCCGACGCTGAAAACGACGGGAAGTCCACCCAGCGGCCGCAATTTTATTGCAGCGTAGATCCGAAGGCGTATGAACACGTAATCCAGTCAAATTGAAGACCGCAGCCGTCTATTCATGGTTTGAGGTTTTCGACTAGCTAGAAAACGTGCGTAATTTGAAATTACTCCAGTCTAACACCAGTTAGACAGGAGTAATGGCTCTCTGAATCTGGGCCTCTGTCTCCATATGATGCCACATCTGTGGCCTCAAACAATAAGTAGGAACGTCTGACAAAGGGTTTGAGAGGCTTAACTTATGGAAAATCAATAAAGAGTGCTGATCAGAAGGGGGCATGCTGCAAAGGGCCAGGCATATGCTTGAACCTTGCCACATGACTAGTAACCATAGGTGTGCACAGCCTATTGCATTGGGATGTGCACCCTAATGCTCAAACACAGTTGTGTTGTCTGCATGTGTGTGTGTGTGCATGTCCAGGCTTCTGTGCCTATGCTCCTAACTACACCACCCACCCACCCCCCCATTTGTAGCAGAATCTGTGATAATGACAACATACAGTAGTTGACAATTTCACAGCTGCTGAAATTAAAGAAAACCATGTTGCTTAATCATGCCCAGCATCTCTATGCTAGCTTGGAAAAACTACTAACTTTACTGCTGCTCCCATTTTACCAGGGGGAGTCACCCTTTTGTGAGTTTTAGGGCCTGTACTACACCACAGTGGAAAGTACCCAGCTGCCATTTTTTTCCCATAAAGCCATTACTTTACTGAAATATGTCCTGGCCCAGCATACATGGATTGGGATGTTAAGTCTCCTTTACATCCCTGGGCACATGGATACATTTGCTGTGAAGGATGCATAATAGGGTACACTGCATAAACTGGAGGTGACACCTAGTTTCCTGCACCTTGATTGTCAAGACAGTACAGTCACCTCTACCTCCTCATTCTCAATAACATCATCTAATGGCTCCATTGAGACAGAGGCATCATGAGGTAGATGAGCAGTACAAGAAGTAGGTGGGTTGGAGTTTTGGTGGTGCGGAGGAGAACATAAGGCAGGCTTCCGGGGGGACATTTTACCCCTTCCAAACCCCAGAAGTCCAAAGGGACATAAGAATGCTAAAAGGAGATACAGTGGAAGAACCTGTTGCCCAGAGGCCAGGGCTTATGCAGACACTCTTTGAGGTGGGGCTTCTTTGGACTATTAGGTTTTTCTTTTTTTTTTTTTTCTTTCTTTTTTTTTTTTTTTTTTAAAGTGTATTTTGTGCGTGAACTCGAGAGAGAGGAGCCGGACTGCAGGAGTTGGGAGTAGGCAGACCCTCCCCCCGGAGGCAATCGCCATCCTTCTCCATGCCCCTGGTGGCAATGGCGGGTGTGAAGGGGGGCCTCCCACTCACCCCACCCTACCTGCTCCTCTTGGGAGCCCAACTGGGGCCCAACGGGACCCCAATGGGGCAGAGGGACTCCCCCTATGAGGGAGTGAGGGGGCCTAGCCCACCCAGCCAGCCCCGTAGGTCCTTCGCCTCTCTTTATTTTAAGAGACCGCATGGCCAAAGTGCGTGTGTTTTTAAACCAATTTCGTGTGCGTGCAAGTGTGGTGGTTTTTGTGGGGGGGGGGTGGGCGTACTAAGCCCAGGCGTACCTTGCATAGCACACCCACCGGGAGCCGGGCTGAGACCACCAAACTCAATTCACATGTAGCCGAGACCGGGATCCGAACCCTTGGCTGCAGAGGTGAATGGCTTGTCAGCGCAGTGCCAATCACGTTGAGCCACCACAGCTCCCTCTATTAGGTTTTTCATATTAGTCTCCTGGCTAGAGCTTGCACATTATGCACTGGAGCTTCAGTTTTAGCTGTCTGCAGGTACCCACAGCACAGTAAAATATTACCCTGTCAACATAACTAGTCCCTGCCACTGCCACCATTACCAGCTCTTGCCACTTCTGCTGGCTTGCCACCATTACCAGCTCCCATGGCATCCTATGGCCTGTTTCCATTTTCAGCTCCTACCCTGTCTCCTGGCCTGCCACTGTCACCATTACTAGATTGTCACTTCTGTTGACCTGCCACCATTAGAAGCTTTAATTTGACCAGGAACAGTAATTTCTTTGAATGCTTAAAATTGAAAAATTACAAATCCCCAGTTATTTTTATTAACATGCCTGGGGGGTTCCCTAATTATTGCACTTTCCAATAAGTTCAATAGAAATTATGAACTTGAAATATAATGCAATACTAAATACTTAATTAAAAAACACAAAGAGAGATAAAAGGTCACAAATTACTTCAGGGAATATATATATATATATATATATATATATATATATATACGGTAGCAAGACTCCAAGTATCCCCTTACATGTTGCTTTATTTCCCTCAGTCTGTAAATTATTTGAACCTAAGAAAAATGGCCTGAGTTTATTAAGACATACTGAGTTTTTTATTCTTAGATCAGCTTCCATTATTCATTTTATGATCAAAGTAAAGAGAAAGTAAATAAAACAAGAAAAGAAACATCACTGTATTACTGGTGCGACTAAAGAAGAAAGTTTATAATGCCATAAAGAAATCAGCCCTGCTAAGTCAATACTTCCCGTTATTTCTGCTTTCCAATTTCTTCCTCTCTCCAGACAATCTGTCAGTCCCAAGAAGCAGGGCAAGATTGATAATACTAAAATAAATTAGCCCAAGCTGCCATTACTCTTGGAAAGCAAATTGTATTGCTTTTCAAAACATTCCCATAAGTCACATTGGAGATTCAGTGATGGTATGGGTAAGTTGTATATATATATATATATATATATATATATATATATATATATATATATATATATATATGCATACATACATAAATACATACCAGGTCTAACCTCTACTGTACAACTTCTGAGACTTTCTGGCATGCAAAAAAATGTGTCACTAAACAAAAAACTTGAAAACATTTTAAAGTTTAACTACCTCCCGGTCCAATATGTTTGATTTTAATGTATTGCTGCCTGTGGGACACCAAAAAATAGGGAGTTCAGCATTAGATAGTAATAAATCATTGGTGATATTAATGCTCTAAATGTTAATAACACTATAAATCAGATATTTTGTCTCATTTTGTTTTTTTCTCATTTTATATTAGCAGCTTAAAAACCTTTAAGTCATAGTGGGTATATTTGAAACATTTTTTAGTGAGTGAGTGAGTAAGAAACTTATATAGCGCAACACATGCAAACTGAATCGCCTCTGGGCTCTTTAGCAGGAATAAAGAAATTCTTACAGTGTAATACCAGTTACATTTTTTAAGTTATGAATGGAAAAGGGGATATGTTTTATTGACATATTTATTGTGTTATCATTGATAAGATTCTACTCACTTCTTGCCTTGGTTACAATTTTGTCACTAGGACAGGATGTAAGAGGAAATCATACAAAGGGATCTGGAGAGCAATAATGTGATGCAGGCAGTGGGTAAATTTAGAGAATTTTCTAGCTGATTTATTAGAAAGTAAGACCCAGAGAAGAGAAAATAGACAAAGGGTCGGCATTAAAGGGGTTGTAAAGGTACAATTTGTTTCCCTAAATAGCTTTCTTTACCTTAGTGCAGTCCTCCTTCACTTACCTCATCCTTCGATTTTGCTTTTAAATGTCCTTATTTCTGGAGTGGAGTGTTAGGACTAGGGCTTTTTTTCTGGGGGAACTTGGGGGAACTCAGTTCCACCACCTTTGGCTCAGACCCTTTGGTGCCCGTTCACCACAATGACTTGTAAACACATAAGTCTGGTTTCTGTGTTTACAAGTGACAGCTTTGTAACCCCCTGAACTCTGCACTCTGTATGTAATGCAATTCTGGTATTTAATGCCCCTTTAAGACCCTTCTACTGTTTGTGAAATCTGAACGGGTCGTGGTTGAGTTCCTGTACCTATTTTCTGAGAAAAAAAGCTCTGGTTAGGACACTCTCTACGTTGCATAGAGAAATGAGCTGTGTGTTAATGGGCGTCCTGACTCTCCTGAACAGGAAGTGAGGATTTCTCAGAAGAAATAAGGACATTTAAAAGCAAAATCGAAGGATGAGGTAAGTGAAGGAGGACTGCACTAAGGTAAAGGAATCTATTTAAGGAAAACAATTGTACCTTTACAACCCTGTTAATAAGGGGAGGGAAAAGGGTTAAACAATGTTTGTTCAGTGTGGAAGGGATGTAGGTCATATCTGATTAGAGACTGAAGGTCAGATGGGTTGGGTGGAACCACAAGGGTGGTTTGTGAGAGGGATGCTGGGTGTTCATTCCAGAAAGTTTAAGCAAAGAGGAAGTTTCTCCACTACAGATTTGTGTTTTGTTGTATGCCAAGGGTTGTGGGTAGGCCCACAAGCATGGACCTATGTGACTCACATGACTAATTCTGAGGTTCCAAAGTTATGAACTCAACCTTGATTGCTCATACTTTCCAGCATTTCAATAGCAAATTATATAATCTTAGAGGTTCAAGTTTGGACTCATAGTCCTCTACAATAGCCTTGATTCACTCATTTTCACAATCCTCAAGTATGCCCATGCTATCCTCACGTGCCAGGGAAGAGATGGAAGGCCCTGTAATAGCAGAAGAGTTGGTTACAGCAATCTCTATGGCTAAACCTCTAAGCCTAGGTAAACCCTGAGACCAGATGGTTTTTCCCTCAGATACTAAAAGTCACTCCAAGAGATCCTCTACCCTTACTTTGTACGAGCTTACAACTCTATCACGGCAGGCCAATTCCCTCCACAAGATTTATTGAGAGCCCACATTCTGGTAATACCAAAACCAGACAAAGACCTCACCCATTGCAAGATTACAGGTCAATCACCCTTTTAAACATTGACCTCAATCTGTTCTCCAAAATGTTCCCTAACAGGATACATTTGTGGAAAAGTGTAGCGCTAACAATGAGTCAATTGTAATAATGGTAATATATAACACCTCATGTGAACTGATAGTGATAAGTTATATTGAATAAAGTCCATACATCCTTGAGTGAAATTGAAATAAGATCCGACTGGCGTCAGAAATAATGTGTTAACAAAGGAAAAGTCCAATTATTGAATAGATGAATAGATTCCAACAGTAAAAAATAGAAGTAGAAGATCCACCACCACTTATGATCAGGATGGATGGATTGGACCCAGGAAGGCATATACCCACTAGGCCAATCAAGCTTTTGTAGATGATACACTGGGAAGGGTACACCATAGATGTCTCACGATCTGGTATTTTTGATAAAGACCCCAGACAGATAATTCAGGAGTGGTTCGTGCCAAACAATTGTATACAGAAAATCCCAAGGGGGGCACATCAATTACCCAAATGATGGTTATGAAAAAGAAGAAATTGGAGTGCACATAGCATAATTCTGTATGAAGACACAAAATTTATTTAAAAAGAAAAAAAAAAACTCACATTTTGCAGTAATAAAACAAGCTCATAAAATTAGGGTAGCAGTGACAACAGCAGACCTTACCCCTTGAGTTTTTGCCTATGAAAGGTCTTTGACCGGGTAGACTGGCAATTTTTAAAGTCCCCATTGACTGATGTCCCATGATGTCTTGGATTTCAACCCTCTATTCTACACTTGTAGCAGCCATGCAAATTAACAAACTTGATCCAAATATGGATAACAGATTTTTCCTGTTGACAGCTGAATGTAAACGAAAGAGCTCCCAGTGAAACAAAAAACTGCATGAGTCCCCCCACAATTCATACCAGGCATTTTTGGTCTAGTATGGATTTTAGGAGGGGGACTTCAAGCCAGGGAGACCTGGCTTAGCACCTTGTCCCCATGTTGATGATGACAAGGACCTCTTTCTCACAACCCTGGTCGATGGTTGTGGGGGTGCCGGGTAACTTATCAGACTCTGGAAGCCTTCTATAACAAGGGGGCCCCCAGATCCTAGCCTCCCCCTGTTGAGGGCATGTGGCTGGGTATAGTTTGAGGGTGAACATACGATTGTCCCTCACTTACCTGGCCTGCCAAGCTGCATACTTGGATAAGGGTCTAATATGGATTTTGAGCAGGACCTCACACCATTTTATTTTTTTCTTGGCATGAGGTTCCCCCCATTTCAACTGATACATGAAGGAACTTTCATGGATTGGGGGAACCTCATGGCATTACTTTTTTTTATTTCTGCCATCCCCAAAATTTATACCTGACCTGAAGGGCCTAGTATGGATTAGGGGGAGGGGACTTGCACACATTTAAAAGAAAAATAGTTTTCATGTTGGCTCCTTTATTTACATTCTGTGGTCATGGTTGTTAAAGACGCAGGCAGGTGAATGTAAAAATGGATGTAAAACCATTGTAAACTGATGTAAACTTAACTGAATTGAAAATTGAGGAAAAAAAACTGGTGTAAACTGAATCCATTTTTCTTTGAACACCCGTGTGAAAAGGGCCTTAGTCATGTGCATAAAGCAAGACAGAACAGAATTGTGAGGCTTGGATCTTCCACAGACCTGATTGGCTTAGCCAAATGTTCACATTACATAGTTACATAGATAGTCAGGTTAAAAAAAAAAAAAAAAAAACAAGTCTATGTACTTCAAACAATAAAAAAAATATACAGTATTGAGTCAAGAATGAGAGACAAACGGAGGAAGGTAGTGATGCAGGCAGGTGCTGCTTTAGGACCATAGAAGGGGTTTGTAGCTACCAGCTATCATGATGTTCAGATCCAAGTATTGCTATTTGCCCCACTAACTTTAGAGGATCAGAGTAAATATATAGATCCAGCTGGGCTAACACTTTATCCAGTCCCATTTTAAGGGCTGTTTTAGTAGTTATACCCTACTGCCATTGTTCATAGCCTATAAGACTAGCTTTATACCATGCATTTTCACATAAATCCCACAGACCTGTCCTACCCTGAGCTATGTGAGTCTAATGTATCCTGGCTGCTGTAGAACAATATCAAAGGCAAAATAATGGCAAAAAATAAAGAAGAAGATTTATCTAAAATGGGAAATCATCTGGGGGTATACTCCAGTGTGTGAAAGAGACTACATTGCCAATAGACACAAATTAAGAGCTAAATGATTTGAGTCCATCCTTGTACATTCTCAGAGCTATCACAGCACTTTTTCCTCAGGAACATAAAGTCATTAGGAAGCCTGGTAAATGCCCTGAGATTACACTTTTGTCCTGTGGCCAGATATAATGACTCTTTTCTGACTTGTCTCATTCTTGGCTCTTCATTCTTAATGGACAGATAGAAAGATGGCTGAGTCAGCCTTTGCCAGAACACAAATAAGTCTGACTTAGTATTCCTTTCCAAATGTCACTGTGTTACTGTACAGAGTCTATAAATCACTGCGTGTTCAGAAAGCAGCCCACATTCCTCCCCACGCACGCCGCCCTTGCCGTCTGATGATTTGGGATTATTAGTGACATTTCATGAGCAGGATGTAAAATGAACATGAAAAATGAACATAGCTCAAGAGCCTTGATGCCCCCTCTTCTGCAGCTATGTACAGTTATTGCTGAATTAGAAAAAGCACAAAGCTGTTTGTATGACAGAGGTTGACAGAAGCCTGGGTAAAAAAAAAAAAAAAAAAACGATTCTATCACTATCAAGCAAGAGAAGTGGAAGTGTTCTGATATCATTCTTGGCAACCACTCAATCTAGCAATTTAAACCCAACTCCTCACGGGTCAATTAGGTGCAATCAAAACTAAACATGTCCTTTAAATGATATAAGCAGAAGATGGTTTGAGCACTCATGGGCAAAGATGGGAGCCTTTTTGACTTAGCTTAAACAGTGGTCTCCAAACTGCGGCCCTTTGTTTGTTTTTATCAGGCCCTTGGGCACTATTCCATCCACTGACACCAGTAACGGGGCATCATTCCTCCCAGTGACCCCACACAGGGGCACAATTGTTTCCAATTACACCAATGATTAGGCACAATTCCTCCCACTAACATCAACGATGGGGCACAATTTCTCCCACTGGCACCAATATGGGGCACAATTTCTCCCACTGACACCAATATGGGGCACAATTCCTTCCACTAACACCAATGATCGGGAACTATTCCTCCGACTGACACCAAGTATGGGGCAAAACTTTTCCAACTGACATCAATGATGGGACATTTTCTATTCCTACTGTCTACAGTCTGGTCCCCTAAAGTCTGAAGAACAATAAATTAGCCCTTTGTTTAGAAAGTTTTGAGACCCCCTGGCTTATAGTAAGTCTCCCAGATCTACCAGGTTACCATGTGATGTCACTTTATAAAGACCAAGGCGAGCCTATTGCCTGGCACATAGGAATTTCCCTACACTTCTGCAAATTTTCTGGGTATTGAAGAATTTTTCCAAGAGGAGCTGCAACCCCATGATTTGCTCTAAAAGCAAACAGTATTTATTGGAAGAAAAGTGATACTTGTTCACTTACTTTTATACTCTGAGCTCACTTGACATCCTGAATAGTGGAACAGCAGCATACAACAAGTCTACATCTTTGTAGCTTCCTTAGTAACCTGTCCATGAGGTCTGTCCCATGAACAATTATGCCTTGTACACATGATCGTAATTTCTGATGGAAAAAGTCAGACAGAATTTTTTTCAGCGGATATTCCGACCGTGTGTGTGCCCCACCTGACTTTTTTCCATCGGAATTTAGAAAGAGAACACATTCTATTTTTTTCCGACGTAAAAAAATTCTATCAGAAATTCAGTTCGTCTGTAGGGAACTCAGACGGAGAAAAAAAACACACATTGAACTCGCCTTGTCGTAGTGTTGTACGTCACTGTGTTTTTGACGGTCGGAATTTGGTGTGACAATGTGTATACCAGACAGCTTGAACGAAATTCTGTCTGAAAAATCTGTCATGAGACATTAGGCTTCGTGCACACTAGAAAGCTAAAACTGCTATCTTGCATTTTTTGTTTATAATTTTTTGACGGCGTTTAGCAGTGTGTAACCTAGTGTGTAAGTAATAGAGGCTTACACACCAGTTCCATGGATTATTAAAGTTCAATGGAATGTGTTATTTGAGCACTAGAGCGCTGCTTTACTATATATATATATATATATATATATATATATATATATATATATATATATATATATATATATATATATATATATATATATATATAGTTGTCCCGATACTGAGCATTTGCGCGAGTACTTGTACTCGCGCAAATGCTCCCGATGCCAGATTCGATACTTTTATTTTTTTATTTTTTTAGAGAGCGGGTGGGGAGGGGGTGGAGAGCGGAGCAGAGCAGCCCCCCCCCCCCGACGTCGCCTAGATGATCAGCGTGGGGAACATACAGCTTTCATTTTGAATAGCCATGACTAAGCACTCATTGTAAGTTCGAAACGCGTCGGCCATACTGTATTTTGTTGGTTGCAGTGACTGTATGTACAGTTGAAAAATAAAAGACAACTTATTTTAAGTGATTTCGGAGTGCGGCTGTCCAGTTTTCGTCCTTCAATTTGCTATCATTAGCATTGCCAGCACCTTGGTGGTTCAACAACCCTTGATTGCACACGGGGCTCACCTGGAGCGGTGAGAAATTTGTCTGTTTCATTTTGAATAGCTGTGTGTGTGTTCCCCGCCGCGCCATGTCATAGCCCCTCCCCCTTGTCCGGGGGCTTGGCTTTCTCTGTGGGGAGTGGGACATGGCTGCATTACTGGGGGGACATGGCTGCATTACTGGGGGGACATTGCTGCATCTCTGGGGGGGACATGGCTGAATTACTGGGGGACACGTGGCTGAATTACTGGGGGGACATGGTTGAATTACTGGGGGGACATGGCTGCATTACTGGGGGGACATGGCTGCATTACTGGGGGGACATGGCTGCATCTCTGGGGGGACATGGCTGAATTACTGGGGGGGACATGGATGAATTACTGGGGGGACATGTATGAATTACAGGGGGGACATGGCTGCATCTCTGGGGGGACATGGCTGCATCTCTGGGGGGACATGGCTGCATCCCTGGGGGGACATGGCTGCATCCCTGGGGGGACATGGCTGCATCTCTGGGGGGACATGGCTGCATTACTGGGGGGACATGGCTGCATTTCTGGGGGGACATGGCTGCATTTCTGGGGGGACATGGCTGCATCTCTGAGGGGACATGGCTGCATCTCTGCATCTCTGGGGGGACATGGCTGCATCTCTGGGGGGACATGGCTGCATTACTAGGGGGACATGGCTGCATTTCTGGGGGGACATGGCTGCATTTATGGGGGAACATGGCTGCATTTATGGGGGGACATTTAAAAAAAAGTATCGGTAATCGGTATCGGAGTGTACATGAAAAAAAGTATCAGTACTTGCACTCGGTCCTAAAAAAGTGGTATCGGGACAACCCTATATATATATATATAAATAAAATATACACACACACACACACAATATTACCAAAAGTATTGGGGCGCTGGCCTTTACACGTACATGAACTTTAATGGCATCCCAGTCTCAGTCCATAGGGTTCAATATTAAGTTGGCCCACCCTTTTCAGCTATAGCAGATGCAACTCTTCTGGGAAGACTGTCCACAAGGTTTAGGAGTGTGTCAATGGGAATGTTTAACCATACTTCCAGAAGCGCATTTGTGAGTTCAGGCACTGATGTGGGCGAGTCTCTGCTCTATATCATCCCAAAGGTGTTCTATCGGGTTGAGGTCAGGACTCTGTGCAGGCCAGTCAAGCTTCTCCACCCAAACTCGCTCATCCGTGTCTTTATGGACCTTGTTTGTACACTGGTACACAGTCATGTTGGAACAGGAAGGGGACATCCCCAAACTGTTCCCACAAATTTGGAAAAATGAAATTGTCCAAAATGTCTTGGTATGCTGACACCTTAAGAGTTCCCTTCACTGGAACTAATTCCTGCTCTACAAAATATTTTTTACGAGTGCACAAAGCATGGTTCCTAAGGACATGGATGAGCGCATTTGGCATGGAAAAACTGGCCTGGACAGAGTCCTGACCTCAACCCGATAGAACACCATTGGGATGAATTAGAGTGGAGACTGCAAGCCAGGCCTTCTCATCAAACATCAATACCTGACCTCAAAATTGCGCTTCTGGAAGAATGATCAAACATTCCCATAGACACACTCTTAAACCTTGTGGACAGCCTTTCCAGAAGATTTGAAGCTGTTATAGCGAAACGCATCTACCGCCCTGCTCCATCTGGAAGTACAGCTGTCTGGAATGATTTCCTCATGTGCCAACTCACTATTGAACCCTACGGACTAAGAATGGGATGCCATTAAAATGCATGTGTGTGTAAAGGTGTGTATATATATATATATATATAATATAATATTTTGTACTGGACTGATTGAACACCTTAATGAATGTATATGTTTTCAGTGTTGCATTAATGTGTAGTTGTGATAGGCATTGCCTGCACTTTATAACATCCCGCATAAGTATTCTCTTTGAGATTAAAAATTGTTTACACAGGAAGAAAGTGATCAGTGATGTACTGTAAAATATGGTGTACCAGAGCTGGAAATGCTGTGCGGTCTATTCAATTTAGACCTGAGGGTAGTCATGTGCAAAAAAAAAAAAAGTAATGTTTAATTACAGATATTAGAGCAGGCGGCAGCAACCATATTCCCCTAGGAGACTATATTGATGAGAATTACTGCTGGCTGTGATAATAAACAACTGCATTATACCTGGTGTAGTACATAATTTCTAATAGTAATAAATAGAAGTAGACTAGACAGCACCTTTTCACATGTGCCCAGGTGTGTGTATGTACTGAAGCTTAGCTAGCTGGAAAGTGATATGCATTCAGGCTTTTTGTAAGGTCCGAGGGTCTGGTATCACAGATACTTCATTATCTAAGGAATGCTATATGGAGAAACACATTCACTCAATTATGAGACTACTCTAGATGCAGTCTTTTTGCTGGTGAACAAAGTTCATTGACTACTGCTATTCTAGCTTGAGGGCAGAGGCGGCTCTAGGATTTGTGAGACCTTAGGCAAAACTTGACATGGGGCCCCACTCACACCTATGATGGGAAAAATAATTTAAGGACACGTTTCTCTTCTCCACAAACCAGGTCGGTGGTTGTGGGGGTCTGCGGGCAGGGGGCTTATCAGAATCTGGAAGTCCCCTTTAACAAGGTGGCCACCAGATCCTGCTCTTTATCAACTAAGGGGCAGGGGGTCACCCGGTGATGTCACCTGGTGAACCCACCCCCTTGTGACATCATTGACTGAGGGCATGCTGGGTCATTGACGTCACAATGGGTGGTGTCACTGATATTTACTGTTTTTTAGGGACGCTGGCTGCCCCGCTCCTGAATCAGGGCTCCTAACGCTGCTTGAGCACATCAGTGTTAAGATCCCCTGTCCCTCAAAACTGGTGTAATGCATTGGGTAAGTTGGGCGGCCACAAGGCCCCTGTGAGTGTGAGGCCTTAGGCGACCGCCTATATTGCCTAATTAAAGAGCTGTCTCTACTTGAGGGTAAGGGCAACATTTGGATCAGGTGACAATCTCATGTGTGTAGGTAAGCATTGACACTCAAGAGTAATATCCATATGATAGATAAGAAAACCTATCCTGATTGCTACTTTTCCCTGCACATAAGGAGACATTAGCTTTCGCTCCTTTTTTCCCCTCCCGTCCCTCTCTATAGAATATACCTGTTAAAACTTTAATGGCTATTCCTAACATCTCCTTCTTAAACAAGTTGCTTTTTTGGTTTAGTTACCTGCCTATACAGCTGTTGTAATATTTTTAAGGAAATTCAAAAGGGTGTATAAAATTGCATTTTAAGGGGAAAAAATGAACACTTTTGACCACATGCCTCACTTCTTGGACGTTCCTCAAGAGTACATTCTCAGGGGAACTGGAGTAATGAAAATACAGTGGTGAATTACAAGGATGTCACCTTCACCTTCAGGAAGTGGAGCTCAAGTTAATATTTATTTTACTTTTTCACTTAATTACTCGTCTGTTGACACTTTTTTGAACTTAAGGTCATTATGACAGTAATGCCGCGTACACACGATCGGTTAAACCGATGAGAACATTCTGATGGACCGTTTTCATTGGTCCAAACCGATCGTGTGTGGGCGCCATCGGTTAGTTATCCTTCGGTTAAAAAAAAAAAGCCAAGTTGTTTTAAATTTAACCGATGGATACCTAACCGATAGCAAAAAAACGATCGTTAGTACGCACGACCATCGGTTAAAAATCCACGCATGCTCAGAATCAAGTCGACGCATGCTCGGAAGCATTGAACTTCATTTTTTCAGCACGTCGTTGTGTTTTACATCACTGCGATCTGACACGATCGTTTTTTTTAACCGATGGTGTAAAGGAGCGACGTACCATCAGTCAGCTTCATCGGGTAACCGTTCTCATCGGATGGACCGATCGTGTGTACACGGCATTAGGCAATCAGCATTATCAGAAGACTGTACTCAGATGGAAAATTGGATTGTGGTTTCGTAATCTATATGTAAACATAAATAGGAAAGGAAAAGCTTGATGTTCCCTAGAGATGAAGATTAAAGACCCATGTGAATTTTCACTGCTTCATTTGATGTTTGTTGTATGTCTTTTACATAATACTTATAATACCAATAATTATCTACAGGTAATTTTAGTGCATATAACTAATTTGTGACAGCTCCGTTTTCCATAATCATTTAGTGCTTCAGAGTGAGTTCAAAAGACTGTCAAGTAAATGGAAGAAGCAGTAAAGAAACAGAAGTTTAAACGCACATCAAATGTTTTAAGTGTTTAATTAAAAGATGTCTCTACAGCATTGTACATCTGCAGCAGTAAACAATATTCTTTATTTATACGTTCTAAAACATTGTCAGACATACTTAGAAGGCAATGCAAAGAGCACTAATGTGCAAACTGCAATAATCCATAACAAACTACAGCCTTCCTAACCTTTTAAAGAGAACCAGTCGCAAGTGTTCTTTTGCCAAAATCTAAATATTCAGTCACATTGCAAAATGTAATCAAATGCAGCATTGGAAAATGCAGTTATAACACTTACCATTGGAGCCTCTATTGCAGGGGTCGTCAAACTTTCTAAACAAAGGGCCATTTTATTATCATTCAGACAATGGTCAGTGAGACTGTGTTCAGTAGGAGTAGAAAATGCCCCATCATTGATGCCAGTGGGAAGAATTGTGCCCCATTTTTGGTGTCAGTGAGAGGAATAGTGCCCGATCATTGATGTCAGTGGGATAAATGGTGCCCCCTAATTGATGTAATTGGGAGGTATAGTGCCCTTCATTGGTGTTAGTGGAAGGAATTGTTCCCCATCATTGGTGTCCGGGGCAGAAATTTTGCCCCATAATTTGTGTTGTTGGGAAGAATAGTGCCCTATCATTGGTGTTAGTGGAAGGAATTGTGCCCCATTGTTGTTGTCAGTGGGAGAAATTGTGCCCCATTGTTGGTGTCAGTGAGAGGAATAGTGCCCGATCATTGGTGTCAGTGGGATAAATTGTGCCCCCTAATTGATATAATTGGGAGGAATAGTGCCCCATCATTGGTGTTAGTGGAATGAATTGTGCCCCATCATTGTTGTCAGTGGGAAAAACTGTGCCCCAAAATTGGTGTCATTGGGAGGATTACAGCCCCCTCATTGGTGTAAGTGAAGGAATTGTTCCCCATCATTGGTGTCAGGGGCAGAAATTTTGCCTCATAATTTGTGTCGTTGGGAAGAATAATGCCCTATCATTGGTGTTAGTGGAAGGAATTGTGCCCCATTGTTGTTGTCAGTGGGAGAAATTGTGCCCCATTGTTGGTGTCAGTGAGAGGAATAGTGCCCGATCATTGGTGTCAGTGGGATAAATTGTGCCCCCTAATTGATGTAATTGGGAGGAATAGTGCCCCATCATTGGTTTTAGGGGAATGAATTGTGCCCCATCATTGTTGTCAGTGGGAAAAACTGTGCCCCAAAATTGGTGTCATTGGGAGGATTACAGCCCCCTCATTGGTGTAAGTGAAAGGAATGGTGCCCCATCATTGGTGTCAGGGGCAGACATTTTGCCCCATAATTTGTGTCATTGGGAAGAATAGTGCCCTATCATTGGTGTTAGTGGAAGGAATTGTGCCCCATTGTTGTTGTCAGTGGGAGAAATTGTGCCCCATTGTTGGTGTCAGTGAGAGGAATAGTGCCCGATCATTGGTGTCAGTGGGATAAATTGTGCCCCCTAATTGATGTAATTGGGAGGAATAGTGCCCTATCATTGGTGTTAGTGGAATGAATTGTGCCCCATCATTGTTGTCAGTGGGAAAAACTGTGCCCCAAAATTGGTGTCATTGGGAGGATTACAGCCCCCTCATTGGTGTAAGTGAAAGGAATTGTGCCCCATCATTGGAGTCAGTGGGAGGATTTGTGCCCCATCGTTGATGTTAGAGGGAGGAATTGTGCCCCATCATTGGTGTAATTGGGAATAATTTTGCCCCTTTGTGGTGTCAGTGGAAGGAATTATGCTTCATTATTAGTGTCAGTAGATGGAATAGTGCCTGCCCCAAGGGCTAGATAAAATAAAGAAAAGGGCCGCAGCTTCCGGGCCACTGCTCTATTGCATCCAGTCTTCACTGTCTTGCCGATCATAGGCACCATTACAATCATCAGCAATTGATACTTCCTGCACCTCCCCTGCCTGCTGTAACATGGGCGTTTGACAGCTGCAGTGCGCAAGAGGCCTAATACTTCTAATGTGTACCATCTTGGAAGATTTCACTGTGTGATCCGTAGCACTGATACCTTTGTGTGGTATACTTGTTTGTAGAAGCAGCCTGTCCATAGTCTATACTTAGCCTGCAATAGGACTTGGACAGAGGTAACTGATGTTTGCCTGCATGTATATGTATAACGTGGACTAGTAAGTTTACATAGAAGACATACAGTACAGTGGCTTCTCTGCCAGTTTGGCAGTAAACAATACATGTATTCTTTTGCCTTGTATCTACAATGGTTTTATTGAAAAAAGGACTATTAGGCCAATGGCTTATAATTCATACAGCAACCATATCCTCTCACATTTTCTAGGCTTTTCATCAGTTATGAATAATGTATGTTAAGACTATGGATTTCATGCATATTCCAATCCACATATATTTTGACATGCCTTATGGGAATTGTCATGTTCAGAATACATTTAGCCCATATCTTATAATAACTAAACGTACAATTCCCAAATAGGCGACAACTAAAAGGATGTAATTTGATGCTAAAGAATCAAGAAAATGTGTCCCACTCTATATCAATTAAACTATTTTAAAATTGTGTTTGACATATTTCTAGATCTTTTCCATTCTGTTCCATTTTTTTTAAACTTTAGCAACAGAAGTGGAAGAGTTGCGTTTAACCACTTCAGCCCCGGAAGGATCCCCCCCCCCCCCCCGAATGACCAGGCCCTCTTTTGCAATACGGCAGTGCGACGCTTTAACTAACAATTGCGAGGTTGTGTGATGTTTTACCCAAACAAAATTGATGTCCTTTTTTTCCCCGACAAATAAAGCTTTCTTTTGGTGGTATTTGATCCCCTCTCTGTTTTTTATTTTATTTATTATAAACGAAAAACAAAGCTATATGTTTTTTACTTTCTGCTATAATAAATACCCCCAAACACAATTAAAAAAACAAATGTCTTCATCAGTTTAGGCCAATATGTATTCTTCTACATATTTTTGGTAAAAAACAGGAATAAACGTATATTGATTGGTTTGTATAAAAGTTATAGATTTATGGCATTTTTATTATTTATTTTTTACTAGTGGCAACGATCTGCAGATCAGACACTTTTGACACTTTTTTGGGACCACTGGCATTTATACAGCGATCAGTGCTATAAATAGCCACTGATTACTGTCACTAGCAGGGAAGGGGTTAACACTAGGAGGTGATCAAGGGGTTTAATGTGTTCCCTAGGTGTGTTTCTAACTGTGCGTGGATAGGACTGACTAGAGGAGGAGTCAGATCATTGTTCCTACTTAGTAACAGACGATCTGTTTCTCCTCCTCTACACACACAAATCCCGGTTCTGGCTCTCGTGCGCAACATCGCGGGTGGCGAGCGGCAATCACAGTTGCCAACAATGCGCATCGGCTCTGGAGACACCCTGCAGGCGTGCACGCGCATGTTATAGTGCTTTAAACAGTTGGTGCACATGAAAAAATTCCCAGTCAAGCCTGTAGGCAACAATAAGGCTACTAGATGGCTATGTGGTCAGTTCCTAAAGGGCTCAGTCTCTCTAGCAGCAGTTGGTAAACCCCCTATGGCAGCAACAAAGCGGGTAAAAAGGGGTACACACCGCTCACAAACCGCCCCAAAGATGCTGCTTGCAAGACTTTTTCTAACATCCTGCAAGTGCACCACTCCACTGCTGTGCTTTCACACTGGGACTGCAGATGAAGCATTTTTCAGGTGCTATTTTTAGCGCTAAATCACCTGAAAAACACCTCAGTGTGAGAGGGGTCTAAAAGTAAATAGACTGTGTACTTTGCAAGTGCTGTTGCACTCTGCAAGGACATTTGCTCTAGAGCTAAATACATGAAGTGAAGCTTCACTTTGCAAAGAATGCCCAATCCTTTGCAAGGAAAAAAAATGAATTTTTGCTTGCACATGATTGGACAATGGAGGTTAGCAGAGCTCTGGAGCACATGTCTTTTCAGAGTACAACTGTACTTGCAAATTGCACAGTCTATTTGCCTTTAAAAAATTAACCTTTATACAGTATGTTCTATTCACATCACACATGTGTTGTGGTGTGCTGAAAAATACAGCTCAATGGACACAGGGTCACTGATAAGGCAGTACAGTTAGCCCCCCTGTACTTGGCCCGCGCCTTATCAGTTCAAAAGGGGGGCAGCAGTAATTTCTTATTGCAGATACCAAACCTCTTCTGCGTCTTCCTGCAGCACTGCCAGCGTCTCCTCTTATTTCCTCCTCCATCGGGATTGGTTGTAGCACATGCTCCCCTTCCATCTGCTGTCCTGGCCCCTTGTGGGCCTCTTTCCAAAACAGCGATGCCAGCTTCCCTCCTCTCCTCTCCCACCAGCAGTGCTGTGGGCACACAAGGGGATGTTTCAGGAAGTAGAGCAACTTCCCTTGCAAATTAAACAGTTTTTTTTATTTTTTATAAAGGCATGTGTCTAGGGACGATTTCATTATCTTATCAAAATGTTTCCTAGGCAAGACTGCAAAGGTTGAACAAAATGCATGAAACTAACATATTTCATAGGAGGCAGTTTAAACTTCATAGACTTAAAGTGTTTGTAAAGGCTTCTCCCCTCAATAGCTATTGCCCTCTGGGAAGCTCTCTCCCGAGGGGGTTGCCATTGCGGGCGTGCTCCCGTGTCATACAGTCACCATCCATAGCCACTGATTGTATGACTTGGCCCCGCCTCCAGGTGGCCGCGTCATTGGATTTGATTGATTGGATTTGAATGGCATTGGTTACAAAAGTGTTCATATTAGGCCGCGTACACACGATCAGACCGGTCTGATGAGAATAGTCCGACGGACCGTTTTCATCGGGTCACCGCTGAAGTGGCCTGATGGTCTGATGTGCGTACACACCATCAGTCCAAAATCCGATCGGGTCAGAACGCGGTGACGTAGAACACAACAACGTGCTGAAAAAACTAAGTTCAATGCTTCCAAGCATGCGTCGACTTGATCCTGAGCATGCGCGGGTTTTTGGTCCGATGCTTTTGCATACTAACAATTGTTTTGGTCCGATGGTCAGGCGTCCATCGGACCGATTTTAAAGCAAGTTTTAAAACTTTGGTCAGATGGACAACAGTCCGATGGGCCGTACACACACCATCGATTTGGTCCAATGAAACTGATCGCGTACACACGATCACTTTTTGTGAGTTTTTTTTTTCAAAAACGTCATTTAAAATCACTGTGTGTGGTAAAACGTAGTTTTATGTCTTAAAAAAATTTTTTTTTTGAATATGCTTGAATTTTTTGTGTCGTTTTTCACAACGTCGTTTTTTGTGTCATAAAAAGTGATGGTGTGTGGGCAAAACAATGTTGAAAACTACATTTTTAAACCTGCGCATGCTCAGACACAAGTTATGAGACGGAGGTTCAATGGAACAGAGTGCCGTCGAACGTAGTGTACGTCACCACGCTTTGCTAGAGCATTTTGGAAAAACGATGGTGTGTATGCAATGTCGTTTTGGAAAATTAAGTTTGAGAAACTTTGTTTTGTTTCGTCACATAAAACAGTTTTTTTTCATCACAAAAAGTGATCGTGTGTACGCGGCATTAGACTAACACAAGATAAGTTTGAACATACTGTAAAGCCCCGTACACACTATTAGATTTTCTGCAGATTTTTATCTTCAGATTTACGAATACCATGTAGTGCAATGGCCTGCCTGATTGCATACAAATTAAAACTCTTAGGCCGTGTACACACGACCGAGGTTCTCGCTGGAAACCAGCGAGAACCTCGCTGGAAGCTGCATTCCAGCGAGGACCTCGGCCATGTGTATGCTCTCGGCGAGCTTCCCGTCGGGAAGCCCGTCGAGCAGAAATAGAGAGCACGCTCGCTATTTGCTCGACGGCCCGCCTGGAAGAATGGCTGGTTGCCATTCCTGACGGGCAGGTCGCCGATTTCGACGGCCGGCAGGGAACCTCGACGGGCGGAACGATGTGTTCTGCCCGTCGAGGTTCTCTGCCGTGTGTACACGGCCTCAAGGTTTGACCTCATATTATATGGTTTTGGTAAATATGAAGACAAAAATCTAATAGTGTGTATGGACCCTAAGATTTCAGCATTTTTATGTAAATATCTGTAAGCAAAAGGGTTAAAAAAAAAAATCACCTTTGTATGTGAAATATGAAGCCAGCTTCTTTGATTCTTTGATGAGTCACACGTTTAATAGAATCTATTGATTTTCCTCCATTTGATCGCATTATGCCCGGAGTTATCTGCACTTTCATTACATTCTGCAGAGGGCTAATGTAGTTGAAGCAGAATTGATTCAATTAGGGATCAGTGGAACAATGTAAGTAAGTTCCAGTGTGAATAAAAGCAAAACAACTTGCTAACGCCACAGTAATAGTGTAGTACACAGATGAATGGTCCATGCTTTCTATTTCCATTACACTTTTACTGCTTTCGGAAAAGATGCCTAATCCAATCTGTTATTTCCTGCACACTAATGTAAGCATTATGTTGTTACATTGTACAGTAATGTTGGTTCAAAATGTTTTACGAGTGCCTTCTATGCTATATCTTTGTACCTGAAGTTTAAAGAAAATAACAATTTGCATCACCTGTATGTATTTAATATTTGATTTAAATATAGTGGGAGCCAAAATAAATGATTGCAAATGAGGAGCAATGATGACCACCTTAACTGTTAATTATAATTGGTCGAGTCTAGGAACTGGATTCCAAATGAATTGAAGAGTCAGCAATATATATACACACACACACTATATTGCCAAAAGTATTGGGCTTCCTGCTTTTACACACACATAAAAATTTAATGGCATCCCAGTCTTAGTCCATAGGGTTCAATATTGAGTTGGCCCAACCTGTGCAGCTAGAATAGCTTTAACTCTTCTGGGGAAGGCTGTCCACCAGGTTTAGGAGTGTATAAATGGGAATGTTTGACCAATTTTCCAAAAAAGCTTTTGTGAGGTCAGACACTGATGTTAGACAAGAAGGCCTGGCTCTGCAAAGGGTGGGCCAACATTGAACTCTACGGACTAAAGATTAAAGTTCATGTGTGTGTAAAAGCAGGTGTACCTTTTCTTCCATGAGCAGACCAAATACTTCACCAGCCTCCTAGTTTTCACCTGCAGCACTGCTTCTCTGAACTCCAATGATTCCTCCACAGTACTCAAAACTTTTTTGCACATATGCACCAACTCTAGCGGCTCCCCTTGCAGCCACAATGACTCCTGAGGACATGGGAGTCTTACACCGAAGTCTGATTTCTTACAAATACACTGGAGCACACCTGCATCAGTGTACTTGTTTTGGCGAATGTGGACCCAGGGCTGGAGGCTTTATCTCAACCAAGACTTTACAAAGCATATGGGCTCCAAAACCAAAACCAGGATTTACAAATTCCAGAGAAAACTGAAAACCCATCTTCTTCTCTATGATACATGTATCCTGGAACCTCTTAACTTGTATTAATGAAAACCCTAGGAATCACCAGTCAGTTTTTAATATTCTTAAAAAATATATATATATATTACAAACTAACATGTAGATGTTTTTGTGATACTTTTACTAGGATCAATCAGCCTTTTTACACAATGCAGAGGATTGACCCCTTCCAGTATAACAAGCATGCTTTAACTACATATACAGACTGATTTTACTGTTGTGGTTAAGTAACACCTCAAGTATTACTGCATATTCTTATCCCTAGTAGACATGTGCATTCGTTTTCGTCCAAATGCATTTTCGTCTGAATTTCAGGTATTTTCGTTATCGTTTTAACAAACACAAACGAATGTGCAGAAAACGAAAACCGAAAGATCCGACATAAACAAATGCTTTATTTTCGTTTTCATGCAAACAACAGTTCGATATAGATAGGAGATTCGACATGACGCTGACAATAACAATCTGTGTCTATCAAACCTGTGGTCGAATGTGCCTAACCTTAACTCTATTAGTCCAATATTATTTTACATAGAGAGGAAAGATTCGACATTGAGAGAAAAGATTCAACATTACAGAAAGAAAAGATTTGATGTTATAGAGAGAAAAGATCGCTGCTAGAATTGGGTGGGGGAAGTAAAATAAAAATAATGATGATGATGATGATGAATGTTATTGGCTGATTGTAACCAAAGAGGAGGAGCAGTAAAATAGCTAGAACTAACTTGACAATTCAACATGAACGTCGAAGATTCAACAAAGCATTGAAAAACATACAAACGTTGAATCTGTCATTGAAGGCTGATGGTGTCTGTTGAAAGTCCTAAGAATATTCGACGGAGCAGCTAAACTGTACGATGCTGCAGTTGTTCCTTTCCGGTCAAATGCCCGGCCCAGAGGCTATAGAAAAATTCTAATGTTGGTTAACTACTAATAATGATTAATAAATATAATTATTACTAGTCATACAACATTAGATTTCTTCTATAGCTTGTAGGCAGAACATTCGACCGGAAATGTACCATTGCAGTGCCGTACAGTTTCGCTGCTCCGTCGAATCTTCTTTGAACATTGGACACCATGGGCCAGATTCACAGAGCCATTACGCCTGTCTAACTGGTGTTAGACTGGAGTAATTTCAAATTACGCGCGTTTTCTATCTAGTCGGAAACCTCAAACCATGAATAGACGGCTGCGGGCTTCAATTCGACTGGATTACGTGTTCATACGCCTTCGGATCTACGCTGCAATAAAATTGCGGCCACTGGGTGGACTTCCCGTCGTTTTCCGCGTCGGGGTATGCTAATGAGCTTTTGCCGGCGATCCCCGAAATTACGACCTTCATTCGCAATCTCTTACGGCACCTTTAGTCATCTTTTTTTTGCGTAACACTATACCAGCTTTTTGTTGGTCTAATATTAGACAGCCCATGTTAAGTATGGCCGTCGTTCCCGCGTCGAATTTCTACGTTTTCCGACGTCTTTTATTATTTTTTACGTAAGTTGTCCGGGAATAGGAATGTTCGTAAACGACGCTACTCAAACAACGAATGACGTAACGACGTGATTTCGCGCAATGCACGGCGGGAAATTTCTGAACGGAGCATGCGCAGTTCGATCGCCGCAGGGACGCGCTTAATTTAAATGCTTTACGCCCCCCAATCGCGTATTTCGATTACGCGGCGAGAAATAGACTACGCCGCCGTAGCGTACGGGCAAAAATCTACCAGGATTCGGTGTAGAGCCTGGTAAAATACAGCAGCGTAGAGTATTTCGATTACGCAGCGCAATATTAAGTGTATCTGAATCTGGCCCCATAAGTCTTCAATGACAGATTTGTCCTTAATGCATTCAGATTTTCGGACGAATGCAATTTCTAACGAAAAACAAACTAAATAAAAACGAATTTCGGGAGTAACTAAATACATTTATTTTACAGATGAAAACGAAATTCCGAAACAAAATATTTCAGTGTGCACATGTCTAATCCCTAGACTAAACAAGCATTGAAAAACAAAAATAGATCACACTAGATAGAGTGAAGGTAAAAGACCACTTTGGTAATAAAAAAATAAAAAAAGCAAATTAATCAATATATATATCACCAACAATAATAAATCATCTTGGAGTGAAACTGCAGAATTGCCCCAAGCTGCAACTGTAGGGGGGACAAATCTGTGTGTGGGGTGATACAGTACCTCTGCCGAACTTACATGTTTCAGAGCCAATGCCCCTTCATCAGAGTGAAGGGAGGTACTGTGAGCAAATAATCTTCTCACCTCTACTCTGTAAAACCGCACACACAGGTTTGGCCTCCCTTTAGTCCCAGCTTGGGTCACTTCTTTAGTTTTTGCTCATATGATTTCTCCAACATCCACTCCAGCATTTTCACTTTGATGGTCTCCTCCATTATTGCCAGCTTCCAGGAAGAGGACTTTCTACATTTGTTGGACGATCCTTGTGCTTGTGGGGATACATTATTATTGTTGGTGAAATTGCTTCTCTGTAAGTACAATTTTAATTCTAGTGTTTGGTATTACATGCATATTTGACCTGTGTAGATATATGCAGAGCTGGAAGCATAATCAGGGTTGCTTTGGTTCCAGTATAGCATGATATATTCGAAGATGTAACCACTGGGGGGGGGTATCCCCTTTTCTGCTGAATCAATGAATAAAAAAACGTATATAGCGCGGCACATGCAAACTAAATCGCCTCTGGGCGATTGTTGTTCCTGTCTCCTTTGATATCAAAAGAGATGGGTCTTAATCTTTCTCCTGAATGCCAAGTAATCCTCCTCCAACCGAATGCTGGTTGGTAAAGCGTTCCATAGTCTGGGACCTTGGACCGCGAATCTTCTTTCTCCTTTGGAATTGTAGTGGGCTTTCGGAATCTGGAGCAGGTTTTGATTGGTGGATCGCAAAACGCGATTGGGATTGTGGGCTTTTATTTTTTCGCATAAATAATGGGGGGCATTCTGCTGCTGTGTGGAGTTTGCCTTTAAGCCCAGTGAAAAGGCAAATGAGTGAACTCTTCATACCAGACATTTTTAATGAATTGAAGAAATGTATGTGATCAAGGCTAAAATGGAAACATTGGTGGTATATTTCGTCTGGTCTTTTTATATCCACATACTGTAGGTTACACTATTTTTAAATAACCCATGCATGGATATTTTCTAGTTATGATGTTTTCTAATTATAATGGCACTATTTACTCATAATGACACACATTTCTTCATTGCTTTCCCCACAGGTTAACATTAAAATAAAATTAAACATATTTTTCACACTTAATACTGCTGTTCACATTTGAGGAATTGTTCTATGATTTCTGTATAAACCATTTGCTTTCTTCCCCTTTTCTTGAGTCTCATCTCTTTCCGATGCTTTAGGTCAGTGGTTCTCAACCTGGGGGTTGGGACCCCCTTGGGGGTCAAATGATAATTTGCCAGGGGTCACCAAATTCTGGGCTGTTCCTGAAGCCAGCACCTTTTTTGCAGCCACCAAGCAAGGCTGTCCCTGGAGCCCACAGCCGCCCCCTTAGCCTCTTTGCAACCGCCTATTCAGTTCACAACATGGCTGGGGGGGCAGAGACTTTAGATCAGCTTACTGGTGAGGAATGTGAAGTGGGAGACATAGTGAGTAACACTACCTGTGATTATAGTTCCCATTAAAAGTCCCCACTACAGTTCTCAGATCAGCAAATGACCTTAATCAAGAGCACCTATGTTGGCTGATCAGAACTCCCCCCAGCACTGTCACTCATCCTAACTCTCTCACCAGCAGTGCCACTCATCCCAACTCTCCCACCAGCAGTGTCACTCACCCCAACTCTCCCACCCCCACTGCCACTCATCCCAACTCCCCACCACCAAGGAGTAAGGGAAGGAATAAAAATAGAGATTACATGGAAAGGAAAGCAAAAGAGGGGGAACTACAAAAAAAATGGAGAGAAAGATTAAAAGAAAGATGGCTAGATAGAGGGATGGGGGAAAAAATAAGAAATTAGGATAGAGAGATAAAAGGGCAACGAAAGGAGAACAAAGTGTGGTACATACTAAAATGTACCATAAGGGGGTTTTAATACTTCAAAATGTAAGGGTTAGGGGTGCAAATAACTTGTTTTGCCTTGGGTGCTGACAACCCACGCTGCAATTTTTTTTACTGTTAGGGGTCCCCACAATTTGGGAACTTTTATCAAGGGGTCACGAAACTAGCACGGTTGAACATCATGTCACAAGCGAGTATAAAACAGAATAGTTCGCACCCTCCTTTGCCCCATTTGGCACTTTTTTTGGGGGGGAGCGAGTACCTGATTTGGCAGGTACCCACTCCCACTTCCTGGTAAGATCACTGCATGGCGATCTACATCATTTGCAGCCCCTCCTCCTTCCCCTGCTGCCTTCTGGGACACACAGAGGTCCCAGAACATGGCGTGACCATTCAGAAAGTGCAGCTCAACTCATGCATGTGCAATACTAAAACAGGCTGTGAAGCCACAAGGCTTCACTTCCTGTTTCTATCACTACAGAAGCCAGAGCCTGCACCTGAAGACGATTGACTAATCGGCTAGAGGTGCCAACATCATGGGATCCCTAGACAGGTAAGTTTCCTTATAATAAAGTTAGCAGCTGCAGTATTTGTAGCTGCTGACTTTTTTTTTTTTACAGACTGGAACTCCTCTTTATAGCATAGACATTTACTTTCTTTTTTCACTAGAACACATCAGTACCCTAATCAGAGACACCTGTACACACCTTAACAGACTTATGGAGCAAATCCTTCTACCATATTATTGTCTGAAAATACTCCACCAGTCAAATACAAACATTTTCTTCAATATTCACCAACCCCTGAAGATCGGAGGCTCTGAACCCCCAAAACACATTGGAAGTTACTGAATGCGACTTGTAATAAAGTCATTTTCTGGACTTTACAAATAGGTGTCTAGAACTTTCCTTCTTACACATCAGTTTACTAATTCTTATCTTGGGGGACCTAAAACTGACTGGCCAAGGTTGGCTGCTAGAGGAACAGAGTTTCAACGGACAGCCCAACTATACAGCCTTAGCTTGCCAAAAGTGTTAAACTACTGGGACAGACTGAAACACAGACTGTGGAACTAGGAAGAAAAGATAACATCTTTGCACCCAAATCTTAGACAATAATAATTTCTTTCGTTTTTCACCAGTATTTATTCCTTCCCTCAAAGCTTGCTCTTTCCTCTCTTTCTAGGTAAATATTAAAGCATCAAAAACATGTTATGTATTGCTTGATACACATAGAATATGCTTATTACAATCATCTTTCATTTCATCAAGTTCAATTCAAAAATTTGAAAGCGTTATTAATCTTAAAAACCCTTACTGGCACCACATGTTCTCTGCAAGATAACCTCAGACATATACGTTAACACTGCAACATTAGCCTTGTTTTCTGCCATCTTGAATTGAGATAATATTGTAATCTCACTGCTTAGCATATATTATGGCTGATCTGCACAGCATGAGAGAGAGAGGGTCTGTAAAGGGATATGACCCACTCATTTCTCAGCTCCTGACTCCTAGTTAAGGGAACTATTCTTAGCATCTTGGAGACATCCTGATAATAAAAATCTCATTAGTATGCTTTGTATTTATGTACTGAAAGTTAATGGGAAAGTATTAGCATAATGAATCTGACTCGGACTTCCACCAACAGCGTTGATGCTTAAAAGGGAACCATCATTAAATAATAAATGAAACATGCAGCTGGAGATGTTGAATCAGTTATCCTTCTAATTACTGTAGTTTAGCTTTTAAAAAAGTGCAAGCAAAAGTGTGCCTGTTTCAGAACTGGCAAGTTTGTAGTCATTACATGTAATCTAAAAATAGAACAAACCATAATCGTTTTTTATTAAGTCATGTATAATTATGATCACTAATTATAATGATTAATGATGTGATAAAAGTAACAAAGTTATTTTTGGTTCGGTTACTAGTAAAAAGGGATCACACAATAAAAAAATGGAGGTGAAACCCATTAACTGTCAGTGGTAATTTTCCCAGTTCAGGTATAAAAAAAAGGAATCTAATTGGTTGATATGGAAACACATTTACTTTTCCATCACTGTTTTTTTTTTTTCTTTTTATAAATCAGCGCAAATGACTTTCATTAATCCATCCTTCACACTCTCTATATTCCATCAATGTTTTACGTGTTAGAGATTGGCTTCAGGGTGACAAAACGCCCTTCTACAATGACAGCTGAAATTAGATGTTCACACAAACACTTGATAAAGTGCACCTTTATGGAACAGATATGTATCACAGTAACTTTACCAGTATTTTAATTAGCATTTGGCCTATCTTTATGATCATAAGAGCATTAGATCTTTAGTCAAAGCAAGATATCTATGTTAACTGTAGAGTCATTTTAAAAATGCCCCCAATGCTTTGAAATGCTTTCAGTCTTGGTATTTTATTGTAAACTGATGAACTGATTCACATTTTGTGTGTTTCATTAGGCAACCCAATTAATTTTGTTATCCTCCAGCAGTTTTAAGGTAAGATCGTTTTGCAGTTCAAGTTCAAAAGCAAAATTATTACTATTAGTATATACAGTAAATGTGATAATTATCAAATGAAGATTATGAATAAGTGTTAATATTTGAATGTCTTTATTCTGTGTATAGTTTGCATTACATATACTGAATTTATTGGCGTATAACACTCACTATTTTTACAGTGAAAATGGAGGATAAATCGTGCCTGTGTGTTATACGCAGGGGGCTGTGGAAATTTTTTTTCCTGAAACTTCCCTCTTATCCCGCGTACACGCGGTCGTTTTTTGCGATGAAAAAATACTTTGTTTTTTAAAACGTCATTTAAATTGATCGTGTCTGGGCAAAACGTCATTTTTTGTCTTAAAAAAAACGACCAAAAAAAAAATTCCAACATGCTTGAATTTTTTGTGTAGTTTTTCAAAACGTCGTTTTTTGTTTCACAAAAAGTCACCGTGTGTAGCAAAAACGTTGTTTAAAACAACGTTTTTCAACCCGCTCATGCCTAGAAGCTAGTTATGAAGCGAGCTTTAATGGAAAAGAGTGGTGAACGTAAACCTCGCTTTTTGTGAAAAAAACGATGGTGTGTATGCAACATCGTCTTTGAAAAGTGACGTTTCAAAAACGTCGTTTTTTACTTCACAGAAAACGTATTTTTTTTCATCACAAAAAATGATCGTGTGTACGCGGCATTAAAGTTAGGGTGCGTGTTATATGCCTGTGCGCGTTATACGCCAATAAATACGGTATATCCTTTGCTGGCTGTGTAATGATGAAAATTCTTCCTCTGCGCAATGCTATGGTACAGGAAAAAATTGACTCTGATTCTGGCAAAAATTGTCTCATCTGGAAATTGAGTATATTCAAGTCTTCAACATTATAATGGTACACATTTGGTGTACCACTAGGACAAAGTGTGCATGGTCTACAATAATGACTGTCCTACACCCCTTTAGATTTTTCTGTGCCTTTAAAATATAGGACCTTTTTTTGGCTAATCAAGGAACACCAATTGTTGGACAGGCCCTTGACATTGTCACTTACAGTGCAGGCCTACCTGTCCTGCATTGTACATGACAAATACAAGAAATAAGATATGTTTAGTTGCTTTTTGCGTTCCACCTAGACAAAACAGATTAAAACCCTGCAGTATGTATGTGCGTGCGGGGGCTGCAATGATAATTTTGTTCAGCATAAAGACAACTTATAAGGGTAAAAACCACATGACCCCTGATGACTGAATTAAATCTGGATTTTTTAAGGCATTATGGAGTGGTAGGAGAAGGGGAGATGGGAACACAACATTGGCCCCATTAGCTGTGAAACTTGGTTTCAACAAAAAATGTTGTTTATAACTAGTAGCCATTTATCAAGGATTTCTATTACATTCCCAGCTATACAAGATAAATAGTAGATGATACATTTATAACAATGAATATGAAATACATATCATTTTACATTGCATATATTAAAATGCAGGCATGTAAGAATTTAAAAGCTGGAAACAATGAGGATTTTTTCACTTTCTCGTTTCAGATCTGTCAGGGGAGGGGAGGCATCAGGGGTTTGACCTTTGATGTCCCCAGAGTCTCCGTATATAGTACCTGCCACTACCCAATGTTATCACAAGGGGACATGTTTATCCCTTGTGATATCAATAAAGTTTACAAAAAATAATAATTAAAGTGTAAAAAAAAATAAAAATTTGTGTGCAAATACATAAGCAGATGCCAATGTGCATGTATGTCTGGCACGCATATGTAAGCAGTGATTGCACCACACATGTGAGGTATTGCCATTAACATTGGAGTGACAGCAGTAATGCTAGCATCATAGCTCACATTTAATTTTAAACTGATAACATATAAGGCCTTTTAAAGCGTCGCCTATAGACAATTTTGGGTACTGTAGTTGTTTGCCATTTTAAGTCTGTGCAATTTAAAATCTTTTTTATCTAGGCATCAGAGTGGTTAAGTGGTTAGCACTTCTACCCAGCAGCACTAGGAGTTTGCATGTTCTCCCTGAGCCTACATGGGTTTCCTCTAGATACTCTAAGTTCCTCCCACACGTCAAAGACATGGTGATTGGTAAATTGGCTCCTGTGCAAATTGAACCTACCAAGAAGAAAGCAAACACAAATACTCCTGCGCTTGAAAGCGGGCCCAAAAATAACAATGTGCTCACCCTGGCTTTCCTGAATACTCTCACCTTGCTGGCCTCATAAGACTAGGGAAATCGAGAAACACTACTGAAACCATAAAACAAAACAGAGGGTGCACCGGCCTAGTGCAAAAATTATCTTTAATTCATAAAAAGGTGGTACGTATCATACTCATAAACTGACAGATACATCAGAGCTCCACGAAAGATAATATCACTTAATAGGACAATTGGAAATCCAACAGGCTAACGCATTTTAAAGACTTGCCTTTTCCTCTGAGCCAACCTTTCTTATGAATTAAAGATAATTTTTGAGGATAATGCACTAGGCTGGTAAACCCTCTGTTCTAAATTGGCCCAAGTATGCGTGTATGAATGTGAGTTAGGGACCTTAGACTGTAAGCTCCGTGAGGGAAGAGACTGATGTGAATTTTCAATATATATGTAAAACTCTGCATAATTTGATAGTGCTATATAAGTACCTGTAATAAATAAAAAATGACATGTTTAGTATCTATTTCATCAACATCATATTTAATTTTTTACCATGTGTGCACTAAAATTCACCAAGTGTATTTTTTTCTGAACAATTGCTTTGATAAATGGCTGCTCGAAAATTGTAAAACATAAACAATTAAGTCACCAATTTATTCTTCTAGGCCTCTGGTTTCAGAAAATATATAATATTTGGGGGCTCTAAGTAATCTTTTCAACATAAAAATGCAGACTTAACATGTATAGGAAAAATATCGAAATTGCCCCAAGTGGCAAGTGGTTAAAATAAAATTGTGATCTTTCCATTAATGTCCTAATTCAGGCATTCTTGTTTATAGGATGACAATGCTCTCCCTTTACATTTTGGTCTTTTCCCCCTGTCATACAGACACGAAATAGAGAATGCAAGTGGCCATTATCACACACATTTCACACACAGGCATGGTCCACTGTTGTCACCATCAGTAAACCCACCCTGAGAAATGTCATGCAGCTATCACTGGACGCATAAATGTAGACATAAAGCGGGTTCAAAGAGGCTGCAGAAAATCAGGAGAAATTAGATAAAACAAAGGAAGATAATGAGTTGAAAACCAGTATTCTATATATGTTTTTTAAAATGGCAATTATTTATGATGCATAGTGCTTTATCAAACATAATCTCCCTCGTCACCTCCTCCCATGCTTGCCTCCAGGACTTTTCCAGTAGCCTCTCCAATCCTGTGGAACTCGTTACCCCAATCTGTCCGATTATCTACTACTCTATTAGCTTTTAGACAATCCCTGAAACCCCTCCTCTTCAGAGAAGCCTATCCTACCCACACCTAACAACTGTATGTCTATTTTCTCCATCAGCTTATCCCCCAAAGTTATTACCTTTTGTTTCACTTGACCCTTCCTTCTAGATTTTAAGCTCTAATGACCAGGGACCTCTAATTCCTCCTATATTGAATTGTATTGTAACTGTACTGTCTGCCCCCATGTTGTAAAGCGCACAAATGGTTGGCGCTATATAAATCCTGTATAATAATAATAATAATTTAGTTGAAGTACACATCTGCTTTAATTCATATATTTAAACAGCTTTTGTTGGGTTTAGTTAAATTTAAGACTTTACACTCTCAGGCCTCGTACACACAACTGTTTTCCTCGACAGAATTCCTCAAGAAACTTGGTGGAAGAGCTTGTTTGCCAAGGAAAATGGTCATGTGTATGTTTTTCATAGAGAAAACTGTCGTGGAACTCCATGAGAAAAAAAGAGAACAAGATCTAATTTTCCTCATCGGAAGTCTCAATTTCCTTGTCGTGTTTCTCGTCTGGCTGGTTTTCGACAAGAAACACCTTTGTGTGTATGCTTAGAAACCCGCACATGCTCAGAATAAAGTAGCATTTGAAATGGAGATAGCACATTTGTCACGCTATAACAGACTGAAAAGTGCAAATCGTCTCTTACCAAACTATTACCTAACACGCAGTAACATGAGATTAGCAAAAGCAGCCCCAAGGATTGTGCCCCATGGAATCGAACTTCCCCTGCCGTCGTATGTGTTGTACATCACCGCATTTGAGAATGAGGAGATTTGGTCTTGACTGTGTGTACACAAAGAAAGCTTGTCAAGTTTCTCGACAAGCCTGACAAGGAACTCATCGAGGAAAACGATGTTTCATTTACGAGTTCCTTGGTCGTGTGTACAAGGCCTAAGGCTGAAAAGTAGTTTCCTTAATTTCCCGCCTGTGCGGTTTTTATTTTTTGCGATATAAACAAAAAAGGGCGACAATTTTGAAGAAAAATACAATATTTTTTACTTGTTGCTATATTAAATATCCCAATTAAAAAAAAAAAAAAACGTTTTTTTTTCTCAGTTTAGGGCGATACGTATTCTTCTACATATTTTTGGTAAAAAAAAAAAAATCGCAATAAGCGACTGGTTTGCGCAAAAGTTATAGCGCTTACAAAATAGGGGAGAGAATTTTTTTTTTTTTTATTTATTTTTTTTTACTAGAAATGGCGGCGATCTGCGATTTTTATTGGTACTGCGATGTTATGGCGGACACATCGGACACTTTTGACACATTTTTGGCGCCATTCACATTTATACTGCGATCAGTGCTATAAATATGCACTAATTACAGTATCAAGGAACACAGATCGGGCTCCTCCTCTCCAGAGACAGGACGCTGTCTCTGTGTAAAACGGCAATGAGAGATGATCTATGAGATCATCTCTCATTCGCCCACAGATCGCATCGCAAACGGACACTCTGACTGGCCGTTCGCCACGATCTGTGATTGGCCGTGTCCAAGGGACACGGACAACACAGGGCTTCCCCGCAGCGTGCTCTACAGCGCGCGCTGGGAACGCCCAAAGGGGCGGCCGTCAAAAGACCCGCGGATATTCAGACCCGCGCTCTTGCCTTCATTTGACGGTAGTGTGGGTCTGAAGTACTTAAAGCAACACATACCTACTATTTTTTATATATCTTGACTGAGTTAATTTTTAAAGTAGAATTCTGGGATAGCCTTAACTAATCTTAAAAATACTCCCTTCCCCCACCTAACATATATTCTTGCTAATCTGTGTAAGAAAGATATGTATACTGTACTTACCTATTTTCAGGCCACTTCGGTCTGGTCATGTGATCTGCAGAAAACGCTCAACAGTAGTTGATAAAGCTTGAAACAGTGGCATCACCCATTGGGGTTGATTTACGAAAGGCAAATAGACCGTGCACTTTTGCAAGTGCAATTGCACTCTGCAAGTGCAGTTGCTCCAGAGCTTAGTAAATGAGGGAGAGCTCTGTTGATTTCCATCATCCAATTATGTGCAGGCAAAAATGCATTTTTTTTTCTTTTATGTGATTGGGTATTCATTGTAACATAAAGCTTCACCTCATTTACTAAGCTCTGGCGCACCTGCATTTGCAGAGTGCAACTGTAATTGCAAAAATGCACAGTCTATTCGCCCTTAGTAAATTAACCCCATAGGCTTTAATGGTTCATCTGTTATCAGCACTTCCTTCCACTCCCCTACAGCTGCACTGGCTGTCTAATGGGATCCAGAAGAGGCTGAAAATAGGAACGTATATGCATCTTTCTTACACAGGTTAGTAAGAATAGCAGTTAGGAGAGGCAAGTGTTTTAAGGTTACTTAGGGTTATTCCAAAGGGGGGTAGAAGCTGATTGGCTGCACCAGATTCTGAGTGCACCAGTTTTAGTAAATCTACCCAAAAATTGTTTTTCCAACACACCAATGAAAAATTACTGACAACATATTTAATAAGCATTTGCAGTTTATTACAATATACTAATGAGATGTGTTGGGGAAATCAATGGTACTGGACAAGTCTTTAAAAACCTTTGAGCTTTTAAAATGGATTGAAAATGATGAAGCTGTGATTCCACTTTGTAATGGCTCATATTGTAACAAGTGTCTCCCATGGCTTATATAGAATCAGCATTAATTATGCACAACGCTCAACAGCTTTACACAAATACCATGAAAAAAGGACAAATGCTCTAAATTGTTTTTGATAATCTTCCCCGAACATATTTTGTGATAACCCTGTTTGTACATTTCTAGAACGTTAATTGACTGCAGAAATGGCATACTTGGCAAGCAAACCTATCTGAGCATATCAGTACAAAGGGAAATTAAAGTTGTTTTGAAATGAGAGTACAACAAAGAAGTAATTATTTAATTTGTTGCTATAGAAGAAGTGGTCACATTTTATACGCATATATATATATATATACACACGGGTATTGCAAAAGCTGATTTTATATTGTGCCATCTTGATATCCAAATGGTAAACAAAGGCAGAAAAGTCTCATATATTGAAAAATATGTACAATTGCGCTTTGTGTATGCAGGTCATACTTCCAGTTACAACTTTTGAAACTCTATTGCAGGACACTGGTATATAAACGCTACATCAGCACAGATAAATAGCAAATTAGATACATTGATCCATGGGGAAATGGATTCTTGACTGTTGGAGGCATGGCATAAGTTAAGGAGAAGCTTACTAACCTAAGACTCCTTTACCTGCATGAAGAGTTTCTATCTATCTTTGCATACTATTGTCAGATCTTTATTATTTGAGTTTACCTTGCCATTTTTCAATTGGTCTTGATTGATTTACTTAGTGGCCAGTGGGTAGATGGAATTTGTCCTGAGTTTTTCGTTAGGTCAGGCCTTTCGTCTTTATTATGCTAATAAGGCACTTATGCCGCGTACACACGATCACTTTATGTGCTGAAAAAAACGACGTTTTCTGTGAAGTAAAAAACGATGGCCCAGATTCACAGAGCGATTACGCCTATCTAACTGGTGTTAGACAGGAGTAATTTCAAATTTTGCGTGCCGTATCACTAGTTTGAATCCTCAAACCATGATACGGCGGCGTTGGGCTTCGATCTGACAGGCTTACGTCTTCGTACGCCTTCGGATCTATGCTGCGATCTTTTTGCGGCCGCTTGGTGGAGTTCGCGTCGTTTTCAGCGTCGGGGTATGCAAATGAGCTTTTTACGGAGATCAACGAACTTACGAGCGTCGTTCGCAATCGCGTACGTCATTTTTTCGCTACGTAAAGTTAAACCAGCTTTTAGCTGGTCTAACGTTACGCGACCCATGTTAAGTATGGCCGTCGTTCCCGCGTCGACTTTCAATTTATTTTTATTTTTTTGCGTAAGTCCGGGAATAGGAATGTCCGTAAACGACGCTATTTAAAAAAAAAATGACGTAACGATGTGATTTCGCGGAATGCACGGGGGGAAATTTCTGAACGGAGCATGCGCAGTTCGATCGCCGCGGGGACGCGCTTAATTTAAATGAATCACGCCCCCTATTCGCATATTTTGATTCCGCCGGGAGAAATACACTACGCCGCCGTCCCTTACGGGCCAAAATCTCTCTAAATTCCTCCTAGAGCCAGGTAAAGTACGGCGGCGTAGAGTATCTCTGATACTCTGCGGGAATCTAATTCTTTCTGAATCTGGCCCGATGTTTTTGAAACTTCAATTTTCAAAGACGATGTTGCCTACACACCATCGTTTTTTCACAATGCTCTAGCAAAGCAAGGTTACGTTCACCACTCTTTTCCATTGAAGCTTGCTTCATAACTAGCTTCTGGGCATGCGCGGGTTGAAAAACGTCGTTTTAAACAACGTTTTTTTGCTACACACAGTGATTTTTTGTGAAACAAGAAAACGACGTTTTAAAAAACGACACAAAAAATTTCCCCCACACACGGTCATTTAAATTGACGTTTTTAAAAACGTCGTTTTTTTTCATCACATAAAGTGATCGTGTGTACGCGGCATTACAGCTCAGCTGTGACTTGTATGGACTGTTATAGTAAGATATTGTGATTTCATGTGACGGAAGTGTGCATGTTCTATTTTTTTTTTGGGGGGGGGGGGACTGGAACGCCCTGGCACTGACCGCACTGGTGTTAACTATGCCATGGGAAACCATATAACCTACTTTTCATGCATTTTTTGATGCAGAAAAAAACCCACTGGACTGCATGTGGTGTGAACTGGCCCTTATGCCGCGTACACACGATCATTTTTCAGCATGAAAAAAAAAGGTTGTACAACACGTACGACGGCACTCTAAAGGGGAAGTTCTATTCGTCTTTGGGCTGCTTTAGCTGATTTTTTGTTAGTAAAAGACGATTTGCGCTTTTTGTCTGTTACAGCGTGATGAATGTGCTTACTCCATTATGAATGGTAGTTTTACCAGAACGAGCGCTCTCATCTCATAACTTGCTTCTGAGCATGCGCGGGTTTAAAACGTTATTTTAGCCCACACACAATAATTTTTTACATCCCGAAAAACAATATTTTTTAAAACGACCTAAAAAAATGCAGCATGTTCGAATTTTTGTTGGTCGTTTTTGAGAAGATGAAAAATGATGTGAAGCCCACACATGACGTTTTTAAAAACTTCATTTTTTTTCATGCCGAAAAATTATCGTGTGTACGCGGCATAAGGTCATAGTAATTTAAAGCGAAACTAAAGTCTCCATTCAAAAAACTGTGAGTAGACAGGCTCTTTATTGCAGAAGAGACCAGCAATGCCTTTTTTGAAATAAAATAAACCTACCTTCCTGCTTTCAGTCTTCTTTAGAGTGTACACAAAGGTTCACATCTGCAGCTTAGTTTACATTTCAGCACAGATCTTGTTCACCAAGGTGACTAAACTTCTGTAAAGGAATGATGTTATCCCAAGCCAGACAATGAGAACAGCTGCAGCTTGGCACCTGGAAGAAGCCAGCTAGAAGATGGTAAGGGACCTTGGACAGTTGAAGGAAAGGTATTGAATTATTGTGGATCAATGGCTCTTTCACACACATAGTGATAGACTACATTGGGAAGCAAAATAAGGAGCTGCACATCAAACAAAACCCTCATGTAAAAAGTGGAAGCAAATTCAGCCTAGACTCTGTCCAGGCCACAAAATGATACATTTACAGAAACACCTAAATCCTCAGGGAGATGTTATGAAAATGAGATGTCACCCCTAAAAGTGAAGTTCTACTCTCTACCCCATCTAGACCCTTTTTCTTGGGGGGGGGGGGGCTCACCCTGCTATTAGTTAATTTTTCAGAACTGAAAGCAAGGAGAGGCCCAGCCAGAACCTGTGAGTTAAAGCAGCACACATACACTTGCATACACTTGTTAGGCAAAAAGTAAGGGCACTTTCACACTGGGGCGGGGCGTTAGCGGTAAAGCGGTGCTAATATTAGCGGTGCTTTACCACTGTAATAATGGCGCTTTACGGCCACTAACAAGGCACTTTTAACCCATGCAAGTGGCCGAATAAAGGGTTAAATGTACCTGCAAAGCGCTGCTTTCTAAGACCTTTGCAGGCACTTTGCCAGTGCTACCCATTGATTTCAATGGGCAGGAGCGGTGGAGGCGCATTGTATACACCACTTCTCCACTGCCCAAAAGATGCTGCTTGCAGGATTTTTTCTAACGTCCTGCAAGTGCACCGCCCTAATGTGAATTCATGGCTCTCACACTGGGGCTGCAGGGGAGCCATTTTCAAGCACTTTCAAGCACAGGTGCTATTTATAGCCCAAAAGTTCCTAAAAAAACACCCTAGTGTGAAAGGGGTCTTAACCACTCGATTGCCCTCCTGATCACTCCTTTCACCCAGCCAGTGTCATTAATAGAGTATGCAGCATTATCATTGATCACTGTGTTAGGTCACTAGCAACATCAGTGTCAGTTAGTGTCCCTCCCAGGCAGTTTTCAATATCAATGTCCAGTTAGTGCCAGATTGCCTACCACATTATCACAGTCACACTATTGTTGCTGATCACCACCATTACTAGTATAGTGTTCAAATGGATCAGTATCTTAATCACAATCAGAACTATACTAGAGTCCCCAAACCAGTGTTAGCAGGATTAGCCCCAATTACCGCCGGCACTTGCATTTAGCCTCCCCACCAACAAGTGCAGTTTCAGTATAATTTTTCTGATCGCTGCCACCTCCGATACATTGTCCAAAAAAAAGCAGATCAGGCCAGATCTACTAGCACTAGCAGTTGATTTTATTTCTAGCACACAAGCAGTCCCTGATTGCTGGCCAGGAGTACTTTTTCCAATAGTTGCCATTAGGTGCCTGCAAAGTTAGTAACCAAAAAGTCCAAAGAAAGGTACACTAGTGAGGAGGCATACAAGATTCTGAGCATGACAGATAAGAGCGCAGGGGAGGCCCCCTTGTCAGAATCAGGCTTAGAATATGAACCTGTAGAAAGCAGGGGCACTCTGACAGCTAGTTTGAGCGATGGTGAAGAGGTCTCTGCTAAAACCAGGCATGCCGAGCCCTATGTTGCTAAAGTGAAGTGACTAGCCTCAGGTGATACATAGAAATGAAACACATCCACCTACATACGTTGTACCTGTATCTGCAGCATCTCTTCTTTACATATATTTAAAGGGGTTGTAAAGGTAAATTTACATACCGACACTGTGAACCGGGACTCTGGAGTGGGTGAGATATTTATATCTGAACGCACACCTCAGGTCTGCCGTGGCTGCAGTGCACCGCAGAGCTATCATTCACAAGTGTTTGTGTGGTTTTCATTTGAGGCTGGTTTTCATTTTTTTACATGTGAGTTTAATGATTGAAGTGTTGGTGTGATTTTGTTAATAAACTGGTGATACTATTTTACACTGTTGGAGCATTTTTTTCATTTTTTATGTGGGATTATCTAGAACCAACACAGAGATACAGTGGAGAGTCATTTTTCCCATTTTGTGATATCTCACATAAGTGATTTAGCCTAACACGAGAGTGGGAGGCGATACCAGCTGGTGAGTGTGTTTCTTAGAGGGGAGTTGTCACAGCACAGTGGTGTGGCGGAAGATTTGCAGATATAAGAAGATCTCACATCTTTGAACGTCATACAATATTTATGGACTTTATATCATATGTCACGTGGTGTTATTTAGTTCATTCACACTGTATTTAGTATATGATTACAGTTATTTTGTTTATGTATATTAGCGCCACTATTTTTCCTCATTCATATAAGTGTTTATGATTTAGTTTTTTTTTTTCAGATTTATAGTTATGATATAGTTTGAACATGGGGAACACAATAGGCTTACAGCTTGCAAAGTAAAATTTTGTGCTTCAGATTTAGTCCCTAAAAAGTGCTAAATGTGCCACAAACCAAATTAACAAACATAAAATATTAAAGTTTTTCCAAAGTTTAATGTTAAAAAAAGGTGTTTCGAATGAGAGCTGAACTCTACACACTGTACCTACAGAGGGTTCATCAAAGGAGGAATAGAGGTCAAAATTTGTGCCCAGTAAATGGGCATGCTCAATTTAAAGAAGATTATGTGGGGACAGTGGAGGTGGCAGGGAGCAAGTCAGCAGTGCCACAGACTAATAAGATGGTGGAGTGGATACTGAGGACTAGGGATGGGGTCAGGTGTGTTCGGATGGTTGTCCCAAATCACCTGAGCAATCCCACAGGAAGCCATCACTGCACTCCACCAACCATACGTGTATGTGCAGCTGTGGGGTTGGAAAAACATCCATGTCTATGAAGCTTTGACAATCAAACCGAGAAGCAGATTGGTTACTATGCACAGCTGCATCAGATTATGCTTGCACCAGTTTTAGTAAATCTCCCCAACTGAAGCAGGTTAGTAGCAGTGACTACTCCACGAAGTCCAGAAACCGAAAAGTTGAGAAATGGGACAAGGCTTTGCTGACGAGGAACAGTTTTTAAGCAGGAAATATGGCAGTATAGTTTGGATTACTTTTGGACCAGGGCCAATGGAGATGACAGGTGAGGTGCATTGATTTAATGTGAAGGATTTTCTCATGAACTGGATACTGGAAATGCTGAGGACTGGCTGCCAAGCAGACAACGCACATACTGGCAAGTGGCCTCTGAGGGGTTAACACACATGTGCTGGGTACTTCAGGTTAATGCAATTAAAACACAGTGCTTTGAGGCCCTAAGGGGTTAATACACATGTGCTGGGTACTTAAGGTTAAGGTATTAAAGATCTTTGAGGCCATTAGGGGTTAATACACATGTGCTGGGTACTTAAGGTTTAGGGATTAAAGTGCTTTGAGGCCCTGAGGGGTTAATACACATGTGCTGGGTACTTAAGGTTTAGAGATTAAAGTGCTTTGAGGCCCTGAGGGGGTAATACACAGTAGCTGGGGACTGGGAACATAATGTTAATACACTAGGCATAAAAGTTGTTAATGCACACACTGCATACTTACCACTGCAGGGTTGATGCTTCTTGAAGCTGATCATTGAGGGGAATAATATTTATGCACCGCAGACAGGTCACTGATGGATAACAGTACAGATAACTCTAGATCAGGGGTGGGCAACCTCGGCCCTCCAGCTGTGATGAAACTACAAATCCCATCATGCCTCTGCTTTTAGGAGTCATGTCTGTGATTGTCAGGGTCCTGCAATGTCTCATGGGACTTGTAGTTTCACCACAGCTGGAGGGCCGAAGTTGCCCACCCCTGCTCTAGATAGAGATCTCTGTACTGTACAGGCCATCAATAAACCTTTCCTTCTGCAGGCAGATACTGTTATTGAACTGACCTTCCTTTTAAGTGCTGAACCTCCTGAAACTAGAAGCATCCTCCAACATCCTTGCTGCAATTGAACAGATCCCTTTACCTGCTGAGAGATCCTGAGGCCTCATACACACGACCGAGGAACTCGACGTAAATGAAACATCATTTTCCTCAACGAGTTCTTTGTTAGGCTTGGCGAGAAACTCGACAAGCTTTCTTTGCGTACACACAGTCAAGACTAAATCTCGTTGTTCTCAAGCGCGGTGACGTACAACACGTACGACGGTAGAGGAAGTTCGATTCCACTGGCACAACCCTTGGGGCTGCTTTTGCTAATCTCATGTTACTGCGTGTTAAGTAAAAGTTTGGTAAGAGACAATTTGCACTTTTCAGTCTTGTACAGCGTGACAAATGTGCTATCTCCATTACAAACGCTACTTTTACCGAAGGTGCGCTCCCGTCTCATACTTTATTCTGAGCATGCGCGGGTTTCTAAGCATACACACGAACGTGTTTCTCGTTGAAAACCAGCCTGACGAGGAACACGATGAGGAAATTGAGACTCCCGACGAAGGAAAAAGAGAACTTGATCTCTTTTTTTCTCGTTGAGTTCCACGTCAGTTTTCTCGATGAAAACACAACCAATTTCCTCGGCAAAAAACTTTGCCACCAAGTTTCTTGATGGATTCTGTCGAGGAAAACGGTTGTGTGTATGATGCCTTACACTCTGGGGCTCATTTATATTTACTATACGCTCCCTATTTTATTGTAGCAACCCCCCCCCCCCCCATTGATAGAATGTGGGCAATGTGGAGCCTCCCTTACCCTACAGAGTTATTTCTGCTTAACACAGCATAGAAAGCTCTTTCATTGGAAGAGAGCAGGTTATGTGACTTGGACAGATCACATGATTGTGTGCTCTTCCCAACTTTTCAAATGTACGCCTTGGTTTTTAATAACCAGCTTGCCGTTTTCCACAGCGATGTGTGAATGGAATACAGTAAAGTATGTATTAAGCTTTATAATGCTTTACTATTTGCAGTGACAGATAACACTTGGGTGTCACTGTGCCTGTCTGACACAGGTAATATTCACCTTCCCTTCATCCCTGCACTTGAAGAGCCAAGAAGGTTTGCACTTCCGACGCCACAAATAAAACATAGGAGGGAGACATTGAAGCTATTATGTGAACCTTTAATGTCAGCACAGACTGACTGTGTCTCGTAGCTGTTTCCAGAGTAAATGGTTTGTTAAATAAAGGTGTTTCATCAGCAAGTCTTCAGCCTTTGGGGACAAAGCTGAAGAGAAAGAACAGGTTACTGAAATAAAGTCACTCTTGACAGTTTCTCTGTGTAATATTCCATAGTAAGGGAATACAGAGGATCGTAATTGACTCAGAGAACCTTTAATGAGGACTTTCCATTTAAGCACAAGTAAAGTTGTAATGGTGAAATGTTTTGTGCTTTCAAGCATGCTAAAATATTATATACATTTGAGTAGTATTTCATCCATCTTAAAGTGGTTCTGAAGTCAGAAGGTTTTTTTTTCTTAATACATTCTATGCATTAAAATAAAACACCTTCTGTGTGCAGCAGCCCCCTAATACTTACCTGAGCCCCATCTTGATCCAGCAATGTTGCACAAGAGACTCAGCTGCCCGGGACTCTCCCTCCTCATTGGATGAGACAGCAGCAGGGCACTATTGGCTCCCTCTGATGTCAATCAAAGTGAGCCAATTAAAAGAGAGGGGGGCGGGGCCAAACCACAGCTCCATGTCTGAAGGGTTTAGCTCGGGTGCCTCCATAGCAAGCTGCTTGCTGTGGGGGCACTCGGCAGGAGGGAGGGGCCAGGAGCGCTGGCAAGGGACCCAAGCTGGGCTGCTGCTGCTCTGTACAAAACCACTGCACAGAGCAGGTAAGTATAACATGTTTGTTATTTTTCAATTTAACCCTCCTCTTATGTTAGCTTCCTGTTACTATCCATGATGTTAACGGGTCGGTTGTGACCCGTGTCTTAAATTAGCCATAAAATACCCTCTGAACAATTATTTATCATCCAATTTGTTTCTTACCTCTTGGTTACCTTATTAGGCTTCTTTATCCTTGAAAAGATTGGTTTTAATATTTTTGGTGTGACCCCTTAGACCTTTCTTTTGATAGCATACCTCTCATTTTCAAATTTAAAAAATTGTAAAATAAAGTCAGCAACTCTGAAATGTATTGGTCCTATGTTTCTTTACTTTATTTAGAGAAGCAGACAAGAAGGCAAAGAGATAGGCCCCTCCCTAACTACAACTCACAGGGTTGAAAGGTGATTGGCTGTCAGTGTTACTAAGCAGAGAGAGTGTTTATGATTTCAGTTTTGGCACTTATTAGTGTCCTATAATCCTATATTATAACTGGGTCAGAATTGACCCTAACACCATAAACGTCTTAATTTTCACCACAGTATTTTTTAATTTAGTGAAAAGGATTCTTTTTCTATTACATTATTTAAATAGAGGTTCCTGACAAAGTAAAAAAATCTTGACGCAATAAACAAAATTTATGTGATACTTATAGACATTCAAAACCTGAAAACGGGTCGTTTCTGACTCACAAGAGGAGGGTTAAAAAAAAAATTAGACCTTAGGCCTCGTACACAGGCCCGTTTCCTCGACAGAATCCATCAAGAAACTTGGTGGCAGAGCTTTTTTGCAGAGGAAAACGGTCGTGTGTATGTTTTTCATCAAGAAAACTGTCGTGGAACTCGATGAGAAAAAAAGATAACAAGATCTCCGTTTTCTCGTCGGGAGTCTCAATTTCCTCGTCGTATTCCTCGTCGGGCTGTTTTTTGCCGAGAAACACGTTCGTGTGTATGCTTAGAAACCCGCACATGCTCAGAAGGGTGGCGCCAGTGAAATCAAACCTCCCCTTTAAAGTGCCGTCGTACGTGTTGTACATCACCACGTTTGAGAACGACGAGATTTTGTCTTGACAAGATTCTCGACAAGCCTAGCAAGGAACTCGTCGAGGAAAACGATGTTTCATTTACGACAAGTTCCTCGGTCATGTGTATGAGGCCTTAGTATCACTTTTAGCTTAACCCCTTCACGAGCACCCAACACATATGTGCGTCAGCAAAAGGATAAGCTTTACATCCAGGCACCGCACATATGGATCGCTGGGTGGCCAATGTTTATATGCTGAGAGCATGCTTACTGTGCACTCTCAGCGCAAATACCATGCTGTCAAACAAGCCCTTGGTCCTGGATAAAGATTGGTAGCCAGCGGAACTGGCTTCTGATCACGTGACCACTTTGACATCTGGGTTGCCATAGTGCAACAGATTTTAAAAGAGAAATAAACTATAATAACATTTAGTTACCATATAATTTGTGTAGCAAGTGTATATGGTATATTCTTTTTATTTCCCCACAAAGATGTACAGTAGTTACCCTTTAAGCAATTGTCTCCCACAGCAGAGAGAGCCCTGAGTATCAGCTGACATATACAGACCAATAATGAGGTCTGGGTACAAGGTACGTTATTGTACTAGGAATAAAGACTTCATCCCACCCAAGTCTCTACAAAGACTCTGGGCCCCACGCCCCAGATTAACATTCGGAAAACATAACATTTGTTTTCTCTACATCAGCAGTAAGCCCTGGAGCACCTAGGTTATATTATATACCCGCTATCCACAATCCTCCAAGCAGGGCATTTTTTTTGTTCCTTCCCTTTCTTTTTTATTATTATTAATTCCTCCTAATCTTGTTTGCCTTATTGTTCTTTCATATTGTTTACAGTAAGAGAACACCCTTTTCTTAAGTTGCACACTTTTAAACAGAACAGCTGTTCCTTGAAAATACACTATATTACCAAAAGTTTTGGGATGGCCGCCTTTACACGCACAATAACTTTAATGGCATCCCAGTCTTAGTAGTAAGGGCTCAATATTAAGTTGGCCTACCTTTTGCAGCTATAACAGCTTCAACTTTTCTAAGAAGGCTGTCCACAAGGTTTAGGAGTGTGTCTATGGGAATGTTTGACCATTCTTCCAGAAGCGCATTTGTGAGGTCAGGCACTGATGTGGAGTGAAGGGAACTCTTAATGCGTCAGCATACCAAGACATTTTGAACAATTTTATGCTCCCAACTTTGTGTGAACAAATTGGGGATGACCCCTTCCTGTTCCAACATGACTGTGTACCAGTGCGCAAACAAGGTCCATAAAGACATGGATGAGCAAGTTTGGGGTGGAGGAACTTCACTGGCCTGCACAGAGTTCTGACCTCAACCTGATAGAACACATTTGGGAGGAATTAGAGCAGAGACTGTGAGCCAGGCCTTTTTGTCTACATCAGTGCCTGACCTCACAAATGGGCTTCTGGAAGAATGGTCAAACATTCCCATAGACACTCCTAAACCTTGTGGACAGCCTTCCCAGAAGACGTGAAGCTGTCATAGCTGCAAAGGGTGGGCCAACTCAATATTGAACCCTACGGACTAAGACTTAAAGTTCATGTGCATGTAAAGGCCGGCATCCCAATACTTTTGGTAATATAGTGTAATAAGCAGGACACAACACAGAAAATAAACTTACATCAACATAGATATTATGCTAACCTCACTAAACATTCTTGATAACCACTGATAAAGAAAGAAATATTTTGTGCCAGTATTATCTGTGATCTGAATGAATGAAATGAATAGGGATATAATACGGCATACAATATTTTCTTTGTCACATCACACATTGTCCTCCCTGCTACTTCTGATATTTTTTGTCTGCTGTGCCATTGCTCAGCTGTCAGCAGGCACTTCCTACTTCCTTTTATTCAACAGAACTTGCTTTTCAGCAAAAGACTAAATAAAGTTATGGCTGAATGCTATCATTCTTAATAAAACTGGTAGGTAAAGGTCAAGTGATAGTGTTTACAAGCTACCTACGAAGATTCAATTATATTGTCCCCTTTTACAAATCTATACTAGATTAAAAAAAAGAAAAATATAAAAGATAGAAAATCTATCATTCTTACAAACAGAAAGACCAGATATAACGCATTTTACCAATTTATTGTGATAATAGTGTCAATAAGCACAGATTGGGATTTTATTGTAAAACAGCTTATCAGAAAACAAAATCGTCTGGCCAGATGCACAGAGGATAATCCCTAATCTTACCCTAGAGGGTCTATTTTATATCCCCAACTCCGAGCATTGCAGTTTCCAGGACAACTATCATGTAGAGTTGGAGTCGTACACAATAATGGATAGAGTTTTATATGCAAGAATATAAGCTGAGCAAAAAAATCTTAGCACTGTAAAACTGCTTAAATTCATCGGACAAAGATAGAATACATATGAATACAATACAACTAAAAGATATGCCAAGTAGGTATTTTCATGGGGTTATACGAAAAATGTAATTGAAGTAAATGAGACTGAATCACAAGCCCTTTTTTTCCTGTCTTTTTCCTTTACATAAATCTGTCTGAGCTGTGGAATTCAAAGAAATTAACAACATAGGCAAACATTTTATATATCACAGCTTGCTAATAGGTATGAGTGAATCTACTCAGAGTCCAGTCACTCCGGCAAAACATCCTAATAATTCAGAAAATCTAAATTTTTCCCAAACCTCTTTGAAGTCTATGATAGGGGTGGGAATCTTTATATTCAGTTTGCTCCTTTTGCAGGGATAATAAACGCATATTCTTAAAAGAAGCTGGGGACTGCCTTGTAATACATGCATCAAGACAAAATTAAGAAAATACAATTATAGGTTTGGGGGAAGTACAGTCTGCATTTTTTGCTAACAATTACAGTACTTTAAATCCCCCCCAAAATATTATATGTTCTAAAAGAAAAAGACATCCTGGAGAATAAAATTGTGGTAGTTGAAATTAAAAAAAAAAAATATTAAAACATTTTTGAAAAAATACACTAAAAAATACACTAAAATAAATTTTAGTGTAAACACATACAATACTTTTGTTAAAATATAAAAGACGGGGTTGCATTGAGTAAAAAGATACCAAAACCTTAAGGCTGGGTTCACACCTATGTGAATTGGTTGCGGTTTCAACCGCATCCAAAACGCAGAACATTTCTAAATACATTGTTTTCAATGAGGCTGGTTCACATATGTGCGATGCATTCGCACTGCGCATTGCCGGAAATCCGTATGCGTTGTGGAGGCCTTGCGGTGCGGCTCAGGTGCAAATTCAGTCCCATTATCTTCTATGGGCACTCAGCTGATTCGCAGATGTGTTCAGTTCTCTTCAGGAATTTCTGTCATTCAGCTCAATACACTTCTCCCCCACTCTCCTCTCACTCGGAACTTCTCCCAGGTCTCCAAATTTGCTGCAAAAACTGAGCTAATCTGCTGAACACTTCCCTTATCTATCTGCAGAGATTACAGAGCTGAAATTCGCACCGCACAAGTGTGAACCCAGCCTAAATCTGCTCACACTTGTGAAATCACAAAAAACACGGTACTCAAAACTGTCCACAGGCAATGCTTCAAAAGCCTTTACAGGCTACCAATTTAGAGTAAGCTATAAATGATGGCCCTAAAATTATTGTTTGCACTCTGAAGTTCGCCGTGACACCTCACATATGTGTGGGCATTTTATGCTTAGATAGGCATGCTCATTCTAAGCTTTGAATAGGGGTGTGTACAGGGGCGACAAGGGTGTTTTAATTTTATTTATTTATATTTATTTTATACTTTTTTTATTTCATTTTATTACTCTCAGCAGGGATCTAAAAAGCATTTTTGGCTGTGGAATTGATTTTAAGCTTTTAGAATTAGCGCTTCAATATGATTCATTCTAGAAAAAAAAAAGTTTTTTTACTTTGTCTTGTCAGTCAACACATGTCACTGAGAACAATATTGTATTCCAATTGCTCACCCCACCTACATTTTGGGAAGATGGTAAATTCCACTGGAAGCTTGTCTGCTTCCTCCTCCTCCTCCTTAGAGCAATTTAAAGATTTTTTTTTGAATTTTTAAAAAAAAAATTGTTTATTTTCGTATCAATTGACTATAGTTTAGAAATAAATATTCAACATGTAAACAAAGTAATACAAATAGTTAGAAACATGTAACATAATATTGCACAAATTTGATGATCCTGAAGAGGTATTTCCTAACTACTTGCTGTTCCACCATAAATACACAATGCAGATGGTGATCAGTAGAAGGGACATCCGTTCTCAAAATACATAAGCATGAATTGATTCTTCTTCAGGGATTTATAGCACTTTTGAAATACAGAATATTTGCATTTTAGAATCCATATACATGAAGTCCATATATGACATATACAATACAGTGCGTTGCACAAACACTTCTCATTATTTATACATCATTGGTAAAAGCACTAGACATGTGCATTCGTTTTCGTCCGAATGCATTTTCGTCCAAATTTCAGGTATTTTCGTTATCATTTTAACAAACGATAATGAAAGCACAGAAAACGAAAACCGAAAGATCCGACATAAACAAATGTTTTATTTTCGTTTTTGTTGCGGTCGAATGTGCCTAACCTTAACTCTATTAGTCCAATATTATTCTACATAGAGAGAAAAGATTCGACATAGAGAGAAAATATTTGACATAGAGAGACACGAAGATTCGACATTGAGAGACATGAAGAGTCAAATTTTTATTTTATTTTTTAAAGATTCTGTCGATCTTCTTTTTTTTTCTTAGAACATTCGACAGACACCATAAGCCTTCAATGACAGATTTGACATAGAGAGACATGAAGATTCGACATAGAGAGACATGAAGATTCGACATAGAGAGACATGAAGATTCGACATAGAGAGACATGAAGAGTACATTTTTTTTTTTTTTTTAAGATTCTGTCTAATCTTCTTCTTTTTTTTTTTCTTAGAACATTCCACAGACACCATAAGCCTTCAATGACAGATTCGACCTTAATTTGTATTTTCGGACAAATGCATTTTTTTTATGAAAAACTAAATAAATAAAAACAAATTTTGGGAGTAACTAAATAAATGAATTTTTCGGACGAAAACAAAATTACAAAACAAAATATTTCAGTGTGCACATGTCTAAAAAGCACTTCTTCAGCACTTCTTCAGCTAAAAAGGGGATTATGAATAGTCTGTATAGATTTCTCTTCATAATATACAGTCCGCTGGATGATATTCAAAAATATGGCACCAAAAGAAAATGGATATCATCCAGCGTTGCATTGTGTATTTGTGGTGGAACAGCAAGTAGTTAGGAAATACCACTTCAGGATCATTAAATTTGTGCAATATTATGTTACATGTTTCTAACTATTTGTATTACTTTGTTTACATGTTGAATATTTATTTCTAAACTATAGTCAATTGATAAGAAAATAAACTATTTTTATGTTTAAAAATAAAAAAAATAAAACAATATTTTATCTTTACATTGCCTTAAAAATTTAGAGGTTAATAATTTTTTCCCTACGGGCATAGCTGCTATTAATGTATCCATTACTATATGTGCTCCTACTATGGATGCTCTCAAAATTTTAAAAGTTAGGACTGCAGATTAGAGATGGGCCAAACACCCCCCTGTTCTGTTCACACCAGAACTCCTAAATAAGGATAAAGCTTGGCCCTGGCCGTGAACTCTATTACCTCCCTGGCGGTATGATTCTTTCAGATTTTAGGTGCTGAAAGCGGTACCATTATTTGCAAGGAAATTTGGCGTTTTATACTGTAGGTCTGTAATTCTTAGGAATAACTCACTTAAATCTGACCAAACTAGAGTCTAATAGGCATCCCGGGTATGACATTTTTTAAAAACAAAATTATAAATTATAATATAATAAATAATTATAAATAGTTATAACAAATAATAATATAATTATAATAAAAATTATTCAATAATGTAATCAAATCAAAATCACTGAAATTTGCTCAGTTGCAGAATTGTCGCTGTCATTATTATTATTTTTTTATGACGAATTTCCCCACAAATCGTTATCGCTCAATTCTGCAAGTGATTATAATTTATTATCGCTGTTTTCTAGCTGATCTAAAAACATTTTTGACATAAAGGGACACTTTTGGTTGCTATGGGCAATCTACAGTTTGCAGGGAGAAAGAACAGTTTTTATTATGTAAAAGTACATGTAAGGCACAGGGCAGACCACTAGGGACAAGGGGGGGGTGTATTTTTTACATACAGTACTGTAATCTATAAGATTACAGTATACTGTATGTAATGTGTTTGTTTACATTTTTGAATATGGCGCTGTTCTCCGCCCCCGTGCGTCGTAACGTCACAGGGAACAGAGCTCGGCGGCACACAGAGGCACTGTGTGAATCGAGCGAGCACCCGCTCGCTCACACAGCGTAGATACATCGCTGGATCAACGGACAAAGTAAGTAAACTGCCTGTGGATTCAGCGAGGCGAGCCCGTAGCTATATGTTATTTCACACTCCAGCCATTAGGGGGTGCGTGCGCGCAGCCGGAGATGCGCGTGCCCCCTGCTCGCCCCTGGTGCCGACGCACGTGTCCGACGGGCACCCTTGATTGCTCTTTACCGAGCGAGAACCGGGAGCTGTGTCTGTAAACACAAAGCTCCCGGTCCTGTCAGATGGAGAACTGACTGATCGTCTGTTCATACAATGTATGAACAGCGATCTGTCATTTCCCCTAGTCAGTCCCACCCCCCCTTCAGTTAGAACACCTAGGGAACATAATTAACCCCTTCCTCGCCCCCTAGTGTTAACCCCTTCCCTGCCAGTGGCATTTTTACAGTAATCAATGCATTTTTATAGCACTGATTGCTATAAAAATGCCAATGGTCCTAAAAATGGGTCAAAAGTGTCCGCCATAAGGTTGCAGTACTGATAAAAATCGCTGATCACCGCCATTACTAGTAAAAAAAAAAATATTAATAAAAATGCCAAAAACTATCCCCTATTTTGTAGGTGCTATAATTTGTGCGAAAAATATGTAGAAGAATACGTATTGGCCTAAACTGAGGAAACCTTTTTTTTATAAATATATATTTTTGGGGGATATTTATTACAGCAAAAAGTAAAGAATACTGCATTTTTTTTCAAAATTGTCGCTCAATTTTTGTTTATAGCGCAAAAAAAAGAAAAGAAAATGCAGAGGTGATCAAATACCACCAAAAGAAAGCTCTATTTGTGGGGAAAAAAAGAATGCCAATTTTGTTTGGGAGCCACATCACACGACCACGCAATTGTCAGTTAAAGCGACGCAGTGCCGAATCGCAAAAAGTGGCCACACAGTGCATTATGAGTCACAAGTTTCAGTCATAAATGCATAGTTTTGCTTAACTGCAAAACTGTAAAATCCTCTTTGAACCCAAGGTGGCTCCAAATATAAACCTTGTTGCTACCTACTATTCCTTAGATGTAGTTGCTGCAATCATTTTATTTATTCATTTTCTATATTTACACCTGGAGATAATAAATAATAGGAGTGCAGGACAGACAGGACAGACTGGCTTTCTGTCAGGATCAAAACATATTTTGTCACCTATTGAACAGAACAAAACATTTTCAAGTATAACAGACCAAAAATAAAGCAAATATAAGAAGTTCATTGTTAGGGTTTTCATGGACTTTAAAACTGCAGCATTTTTCATATTAAACTGAATAGCAAATAAAGAAAAAAAAAGTTGTTGACTTTTATTGTATATGTTAATAAAGCACATGTCTTCATTAGAATTAATATCCCTGTGTTTCCCCCAAGCTTCATGAATATTACTTACTTGAATGCGTTTGCATCTCTGTGAACTTTATAGTTGTCAGCACTAATTCTGGATATTATCCTTGTTACTGCAATGAGTATACCAATATTCACCTGGTAAAAAAAAAAAAAAAAAACATTAAGTACTGTGACATTTTGATGACTTTATATAACACGATAAGAAAGAAAGTCAGAAGATCATTTACTAAAGTAGTAAACAATGTGAAACTGTAGCTAGAGTCCAAGTTCCATACAATTTTAAATAGTTAATTTGAACCCAGCTGGTCCAAACAATTTTTTTCCTTTATTAACCAATTGACCTCCGGAAGGTTTAACCCCCAACATGACCAGTGGATTTTTTGATATTTAGCACAGCTCAGTCAACAAATAATATTAATAAAATAAAATGTATATAATTTTTTTTCACACAAATAGAGCTTTCTTTTGTTGGTATTTGAACACCACTGGGTTTATTTTTTATTATATAAATTAAAAAAATATATATATTGTTTTTTTTAAAAAACAGTATTTTTTTCCTTTCTGTTATAAAATACATCCAATAAAAAAAAATGTATTCTGCTACGTCTGCTATGCCTTTGGTTAAAAAAATCCTAATAAGTGTATATCAATTGTGTTTTTTTTTCCTCCAAACGTTATAGTGTCTACAAACCAGTGTTAATTTTGATGTCAAATTTTGATTTTGTTTTAGTTATAGTCTTTTGACTAAAATGCCATTTTAGTTTTAGTAGTATTTTAGTCATCTGAATTGTTTTAGTTTTAGTTTAGTCATATTTTAGTTGACTAACATCTACAGTATCATAAACAAACAAAAATATTGCATTTGGGAAAACAGAAGCGAAACTTTAAAATATAAATTAAGCAAAAAAATGTAAACTCTATTGGCTGTAATACCAGTGTCCCTACTGCCCCAAAGCAGGAGGGGGGGGGGGGGCGCTCATTTTTATTGTTTCAACCCCAATTAAAGTGATACAATAAAAATTAAAAATGACTTTAAATATAGTGCCTGGGAAATCTGCTTTGTCTGCCTGTAACGTGGTACACCTCTACTATGTATAGAACCTGCTGCAGATTTTTTTTTATTTCTAAATGCCAAAAAATGAGTCAAATCACATTTAAATTGAATCACGGTTGCAATTGCCAGAAGGGCTTTTTTTTAAAAAAAAAAGAAAAAGAAAAAAAATGGCATGACCCCCTCCCCCCCAAAATCCACACCAGACCCTTATATGAGAATGCAGCCTGGCAGACCAGGAAAGGGGGTTGGAAGAGTGAGCATCCCCCTCCTGAACCATACCATGCCATGTGCCATCAAAATGGGGGGATAGGGGACAAGGGCCTCTTCCCGACAACCCTGGGTGGTGGTCTGCGGGCAGGGGGATTATAGAAATCGCAGACATTGTACCCCTACTCATTCACCAAAAAAGCATCAAGAAAAAGAAAAACAGTAAACAGGTTTTGACAAGTCTTTTATTAAAAAAAATGTCCCCCAATGTAAATCCATCCACAACCACAATGTCAACGTCACCGTCGAACCCCAAAAAAATGTTGTGCCGTCAATGAAGCCTAACTACCTACTGCAGGCTCCCCATTTGACAGCTCTTATAAAGGTAAGGGGCGCGTGCCATCTGACAATGCCACCTGGTGGCACCGACCCCTTGTGACGTCACTGACTCAGTACGCAACAGTTGGTGACATCACAACTCCAGGTGGCCCCATCCCTTACCTATTTAAGAACTGTCAAATGGCAGAGCAGGCATTAGGCGGTCAGCCGTCCTCCCCGGTGGAGATTTTTTTTGGGTCCAGTGGTGGGGCGGGCATCATGATTGATGATGGATCTACACCGAGGGGCATTCTTTTTTTTTATATAAAAGAATTGCAAAAAAACCCGTGTACTCTTTTTATTTATTTTTTACACTTTTTTGGGTGAATGAATGTACAATGTACCCCATACTCATTCACATGGGGGGACCCTATGTTTTTTTTGGCATGGGTTCCTCTTAAAATCCATACCAGACCCGAAGAGAGAGAAGACAGCAGGGGGGAAGGAGAAGGGCTCGTCGCAGAAGAGGACATGACGTCCTGTTCCGTGGCCGAGATGGAATGGAAGTACAATATGTACTTGAAGAAAGGTAGGAAGGAAAAAAGGTTTACGATAGCCAAAAACGATTTGTGGAGGGTTGTCTTTAGTTTAAGACCACCTTGCAAAAGTGATTGGAACTCTGCTTTAACTGTAACATTTTTGATTTTCTGTTTTAATGATAATGGTCACCTAACCAGGACAAACTGAGAGGGCAAATTGTCACAGATGGGAGACATTACGATTTAAAACTTGAAAGGGGTTACAACAGTTCCTTACACTATCCAAAACTAAATAGAAATGTTTTGGCCACTGATGAATTTAAAGCCCAGCTTTCAATCCTGGATAGTGTGGCTTAGGTTTTTTTATTGTTAACTTTGTTCCCATTTGAGAGATTCTCCACCACCACCACCACCTCCAGACCAAATGACCAGGAATTCACAGGGACAGATTGTTGTCCTGGTGTCAGAGAGACAGGGAGTGAAGGGTCATCTCTGCAGTGGTGTCACAGACAGCAATAAGAACTTATTAACAATAACCCTTCCCTCCCCCACTGTATCCTTAAATAGAAAAAAAAAAAAAAGTTACTGAAAAGAGATCATTGCTAAAACTTCTCCAGAAATCTTATACATTTTGTAATATGATGTAATTTGAAGCCAAAATAACCTTGAAAAGCACTAGAGAGATATCTTCAAACATTGCCATACTTGAAGATATAAAGCAGCTCTCACTGTCTTTGCTGCCTTTGAATCAGAGGGAGAATAGAAGTATGTTGGATTTCAGTGAATATCAAGAAGAAATGCTGCCAAGAATATAAAGAAAACAAGTACAAAAGTACAATCCATTTTCACTTTCTACCAGCAAATTTAAGCTTAATATCAGATTTTTATCTTCACTACAATGGAGCTCTTGAAACCTGAAGGAGAAATATTAAAAGGCGCACACATACTTACTGCAAGTCACCATGGGTTTGTGATGTCTTACCATCATTCTAGTAAATACAATGTTCACAAGGCTTTAAATAAAGCAGAGAACTATTTAAAGTTTACCTGCCATGTCAGAAAGAGCTGCACACCATTTCCTACTTCCTTTTCTAGTTCTCTACTTCTCTAATTCTAATCTATAAATACAGGAGATGACCCATAATGTACGTTACTTTCATTCTTTGGAGGCATTTAGCAGAAATTCTCAAAATAGACCTACTTGATCTAAAGTAAAAGTATTTTACAAGCACTAAAATATATGATCACCTAAGCAGGGGCGGACTGACAACTTATGGGGCCCCTGGGCAATAGGAGATTTATGGAGCCCCCAGGCAATAGCAGATTATGGTGCCCCCAGGCAATAGATTATGGGGCCACACGGTATACACACACACATACAGTATGCATACACAGTATACACACACAGTATACATACATACAGAATACACATATACTGAAAGGTACTGGACAGGCGGGGCAGCTATAATCTTGAGATTTTTAGACCAAAAGGATGTTGGTAAGGGACATTTCAGGGACAGATGTAAAAAAAAAAACACAGATTTTTACATACTGTCCCTGGTTTTACTGAGGCTGGCAACCCTGATGGGGCCACCTAGTGGCATGGGTCCCACTGGCAGTGCTTGAGAGCCCAAATGGTCAGTCCGCCCCTGCACCTAAGTATTGTTTTAATTTTAACAATGAACAGCCTAAAACTTCAGTAAATGTATTAAACCCTGTACACACAATCGGTCCATTCGATGAGAATGGTCCGATGGACCGTTTTCATCGGTTCACCGATGAAGCTGACTGATGGACTGATGTGCCTACACACCATCGGTTCATGAAACGATCGTGTCAGAATGCGGTGACGTAAAACACAACGATGTGATGAAAAAAGTTGAATGCTTCCAAGCATGCGTCGACTTGATTCTGAGCATGCGTGGATTTCTAACCGATGCTTGTGCGTACTAACAATCGGTTTTGATCAGTTAGCCGTCCATCGGTTCGATTTTAAAGCAAGCCATCTGTTTTTGGACCGAAGGATAACGGACCGATGGGGCCTACACACGATTGGTTTGGACCGATAAAAACGAACTTCAGTCCGTTTTCATCGGTTTGAACCGATCGTGTGTACGCGGCTTTAGTCTTATAGCCTTTCCATCCATATCAGACAGTCTATTTATTTTAGTAATCTATACCAAGCTAATTAAAAATGTCCCAGCAAAATTTCTAGTTGGACAGCACTACAAATGTAAGTTTAGCATATCAGGTTAGAAACAGAGAATATCAGTGTGCATATTTGTGAATACAAGTAATGACAAGCTGTCAGATAAAAGCACCACTGTAAAGTGTGTTTACAATTAACCAACGCTTTTGCCGAATGACACCATTTCCCCCAATTGCTCAGATTTTTTGGTAAACTCAATACTTAAAATTTTGCTTATCAATAACTGAAACCAGAAGCATTGTTTGTTGCATTAAGGCTGTTTATGGCCAGTTGTAAAGTAGACCTAAAGGCAACAGTAGATCATTATAAACCCTGCTATCTTTTTTTTTTGTCATGTCCCATTGGGGAGACCGTCAAAATAGCCTCCCGCTGACCTCCAATTAGTGCAATGATGTCACAGCAGGCTCGGCCCCATACATTGCGTCACACCCGGATGTCTTATGGTGAATGCGCTAACTGGAAGTCAGTGGGGGATTATTTTGTCGGTTACTTCTCAGAGTTTTGTGTACAAGCGCTATGTTACATCTTTATATGTGAGCGTTCCTACTTTTGGTACTGGGTGTTCCCTACTGATTTTGTTTCCTTTTATTTGGATTTTTCTCATTTATAGAGATCTTTTCACTTAATTTCTTGCACTTTGATTTCGGAAAATTAGCGCAACATTCTATATTGCATCCTTTTTTTTATGTATATGTAGCATTACCCCTGGAGGAGCTGCTGGCTGTTTCGGGTGGCACATTTACCTCATGGCTCCCCCAAATTCCTAGGGGTGAATGTTGCGTATTGCATGTAGTAGAAGTAAAGGAATGTCCACAACAGGTGTTCTTTGTTGTGCTCTTTATTACCCAGCCGGGTAAAAACAAAAAAATTGTGGTGAGGAAAGTAAAGTTGAAGAAGAAGCAGAGAGAACAACAGATTCAGGTGTGATGATAGGGAAACAGTCCTGCTCCCAAGCGTAACACTTCTCTGTGCCACTCCTGCCTGAGTGGGTTTAGTGTACCGGGACAGGCCTCTCTCACTGACCTGGCAGCCGAAGTATCACTCGGACAATTGTAGGATACATTTTCTGCCACAGACCCTCCTTGGTGAACTTGAACTTGAGGAAAAGTCTCTGCCACAGACCCTCCTCTGTGAGCCTCAGAACGATACCTCTGCCACAGGCCCTCTCTGGATTGTAATCACGGAGATATCCCTCCTTAGATGAATTATGCCTGGATCTCCTTCAACTTGTCGCCCAGGTACCGACTGACAGGTGATCAATCCCTCAGTGTCCGGCTACCTTGATCCCTGGTGGTTTGTCGAGGCCCTTTTGGATCGCCAGCCTCTCAATGGCACTCCTCCCCACCGAACAGCAGTACAGCTTGGGATCCTCAAAGGTGGGAACCCAGTCACTCACTGGGACCCTGTCGCTGTTCAGGTGCTCCGGGCCAACATGGTCCCAGAACCAGGAACACCGCGTAGCACGCACGCCCGACCAGGTAGGCCATATCGCCGGGGGGCCATGATGTGGTTACCCTAAAGGTGGGTTCCACACTCGAAGAAGAAGACCCAGAACCAATGGCGTCTGTCTCATAATTACCCCTCCCCAGCATGCACAGCGAGGTCAAACCCTCCTGATTGGCTGCTGGAAAAGAGCACCCGAACCTTGACTCCACTGCTGCCACCTGCAGCACCAGTGTTGGAAGAACACCCCAGCGCAACAGAATAGCCCACAGCACAGCCCAGCTGAGACAGAGTTTAACTAAACTCTGATCTACCTCTAAATTTAACTAGCACAGTTACCAAAAAGTACACAGGCACTACACATATATCACATAACATGTTTGCAGTTTCTTCCTTTTATTAAATGGGTTGTAAAGGTATTTTTTTTCTCCTAAATAGCTTCCTTTACCTTAGTGCAGTCCTCCTTCACTTACCTCATCCTTCGATTTTGTTTTTAAATGTCCTCATTTCTTCTGAGAAATCCTCACTTCCTGTTCTTCTGTCTGTAACTACACACAGTAACTAGAGGCTTTCTCACTGGTGTGGAGAAAGCCTCTTGAGGGGGGAGGTGGTGAGCAGGAGTGTCAGGACGCCCACTAACACACAGCTCCTTTCTCTATATGCAAAGTAGAGAGTGTCCTGACTTGCCCGCTTGTCCCCTCCCCCCATAAGAGGCTTTCTCCACACTGTCTGTTACTAGTTTGTGTAGTAACAGACAGAAGAACAGGAAATAAGGATTTCTCAGAAGAAATAAAGACATTTAAAAGCAAAATTGAAGGATGAGGTAAGTGAAGGAGGACTATTTAGGGGGGGGGGGATTTAACTTTACAACCCCTTTAATAGCTTGTATTTTTTTTCCACCTGAGCACAGTTAATATATTTTATATAACAGCAATAATAACCTCACGGGTGTTTTATTCCCTCTCCACTCTATACAAAAAATAAAAAAATATAAACAAAATGCCTTTAGCTATACTTTCGACTGATGCTCATTACAGTGAATCAAAAATGTGAAAACAAGGTAAATAATATTTGTTTTAATATTTTTTTTATATTCCATCTGCTTCTTACTCCCCAGGTATGAGACTTTATCACATAAAATAATCATATTTCATGATTGGAAATGACTACATTACTGCTGGTCCAGTTTGGCCACAAAGGTGACGTAGTTATCTTTCATCTGTTTTTTTTTTTATTTCTACCCTTCTGCTGATCACATTTGTATATTCTGTGTTCTAGCTGTGGTGTGTATCATTGATTGATGATACATTCACAAGGGCAATTTCAAGATGAAGAGTGCAAGTGAGTCAGCCACAGAAACAGAGAATATGTCAACAACACTTATTAATTGGATGGATCCTGGACGCAGTAAGATACAACTAATTAATAAGGTTACCGTAATAATAAACATGTCAGTGCTGTATCAGTAAAAGGATCAAAAACAAGCCCCCATGGAGAAGTATAACTGTCTCGATCTATAGTGAAACATGACATGTTTATGTTTAAAATCAATTGTTTGTGCTATGGAGGAAATTTTTAAACTGGCAATGTGCAAATGGCTGTGTTTCTAAAATCGTTTAGGTAAATGAAGGAGATACAACATATAATAAAAAAAAAAGAAAGGAAGAAAGAAATATTTGTCATTCTGCATGGCTTATTATGACCCATACCTAAACAACAAACAAAACCACATTCATATCAAATAATTTTTGAACAGTACCTAATGAACTGGAAACACCAAAATAATTTCTCTCTTGACAATAAGAAGCAAATGAACTTCAATTAGTCTAGGGACATTATGCTACAATGACACGGCTGTACTACCCAATTACTTTGTGTCCTCTCCATACTAAGAAACATGCCAATTGCTGTGGTAATGAAGGTGATATAACTCATTTCTTTGTAATTTACTGTGCATGAATAATTAAACTACCCTAATGCCTTCCTGTATCAGTAAGTCAGCCTTGATTCTCCGTACTAAGCTACAAATAGTATTTTATATACATATGCAAGCTGTATATTAGATAAACACAACACAGAAAATAAATTAAAAAGGGCATTGTATTTAACTCTTTATAGTTTTTGGCTGCATCAGCTTGTAATAGGCAAGTTAGGCCCAAACAAACTAGTTAAACTGCTGTGCAGGCTTTTCTCAAATGCAGATTTTCAAGAAAAAATACACGTAAAATACACTTAAATTTTTTGGTAGGATATAAAAGATAATGTTGTGTCTAGTAAATACATAGTAAACATGTTTTCAAATTGAACACACCTAAAATGGTAACAAATTACAATACCTAAAATTACAAGTCTTTATAGGCTATCAGTTTTGAGTTCATTGTGAACTATGGTACTAGAATTATTGCTCGCACTCGTGGCAATACCTCACATGTGCGTTGTAATCATAATTTACATATGCAAGCCAAACCTATGCATGCACTTGCATTTGTGCTTGATCAGGGGGGACGTGGTACCTTAATTATTATGTTTGTAAATATTTGTAATTATTTTATTTACATTTTTTTTCATTTGTCTTTTTTGTGATCACAAAAGGTGAACAAGACCCCTTGTGATAGCTTTGTACAGTAAGTGGTATTTTTTATGAAGCACTTTCCAAGGTAGCTGATCAAGCAGAGTATCACGGTAGTTAAAGATAAACTCACCAAGGCCAAGATGCTGAGGGCGGCGCCCTTTGCGACCTAGCGCGATCCGCCCTCTGGAGTGGGTACAGGGGGACGGACGCACCAGGAGGCACCGGTACCGACAGGTGGACGAAGACTGGATCCGTGGAGCAGAGACTGATCCGGAAGCGGGTCAGCTGGGGAAGCACACGGAGATAGTCCGGAAGTCCGGATAGCTGGAGCTGGGAACAAGCAGAAGATAAATCCGGGAAACAGGGCGTGGTCAGGAGGGTTGGAGAGATCAGGAAGTCCGAGAGTTCAAGCCAAAGGTCAAGAGCAGGAGACAGCAGCAGTCCGGTAACAATAGCCAAAGGTCAAAGGATCAGGATCAAAAGGTCGTAGGTATCAGGTTCACTTAGAAGCTGTGACAAGCCAGCAACCAGACAGGAGGAAGAGGCTGGCTTAAATAGCCCGCCTAAGCCACTGATTGGCTAGATGGAGAGCGTGTCCGTGCGCCCCCGTGCGCGCGCCCGCGCCGCGCGCCTATACCGCGCAGGCGCGCGCCTAATACGTGCACGCGCGCGCCCGAGCCGCGCATGCGCGCGCGCGTGGTAAACGGCCGCAAACGGGCAGCTCTAATGCCCTGACAGTGCCCCCCCCCAAGGGGCGGGCTCCGGACGCCCAAACTGTTCATCAACTCCGGGTGGTCTCGATGGAAAGTTCGGATCAGCCGAGGGGCATGTAAATTTCTGGAAGGCTCCCAGGAATTGTCCTCAGGAGGATAACCTTTCCACTTGATTAAGTACTGAAGTTGCCTCCCCCTCTTTCGACAACTCAGAATGGATTCCACCTCGAATTCCTTTTCACCTTCGATCACCACCGGAGGCGGTGGGAGTTCTTCTCTTCCAGGGAAGGTGTCTGGTATGAAAGGCTTGAGCAGGGATGCATGAAAGACAGGATGGATCCTGTAGGAGTCCGGTAATTCTAGTTCAAAAGCCACAGGGTTGATCTTCCGCTTGATTTTAAATGGGCCGATGAACCTAGGGCCAAGTTTCCGGGAAGGGATTGGTAGTTTGAGGTTTGTGGCCGATAACCAGACCTTTTCGCCAACTTCGAAGTTCGGGCAGTCCTTCCTCCCCCTGTCGAAAAACTTCTTGTAACTCTTTTGGGCTTGGTGCATGGTCTCCTGGAGTTTCTGGAAGTTTCGTTGCATGGCAACTATACGTTCCTGGACAGCTGGGACCGATATTTCAGGAATGGAGTCCGGAAGGAAGGAAGGATGGTATCCGAGGTTGGCCCAAAACGGGGTCTGGTTAGTAGATGAGTGAACCGAATTGTTGTAGGCAAACTCTGCCGCTGGTAGCAAAGATGCCCAGTCGTCTTGAGATGATGAACAAAAACAACGAAGGTATTGCTCCAACGTTTGGTTGGTCCTCTCTGTCTGGCCATTGGACTGCGGGTGGTAGGCAGACGAGAGGCAGATCTTAATTTCAAGCGACTTGCAGAGCTCCCTCCAGAACTTAGAAGTAAACTGCACACCCCTGTCTGACACGATGCTCTTGGGTGCCCCATGGAGTCTTATGATTTCCTTAAAAAAAATTTTGGCTGTCTCAGTCGCGGAGGGTGTACCAATCATAGGCAGGAAGTGTGCTAATTTAGACAGTCGGTCAATTACCACTAGAATCGTAGTAAAGCCTTCGGAGGGAGGCAGATCTGCAATGAAATCCATTGAAACATCTGTCCAGGGGCGTTCCGGAACAGGAAGAGGTTTGAGTAGGCCCCAGGACTAGGTGTTCGGACCCTTAGAACGCTGGCAGCGAGTACAAGAAGACACGTAGGTCTTACAGTCTAATTTCCATTTCGGCCACCAGAAAGAGCGTCCGATCAACTCCGCGGTCTTCCGTGCTCCGAAGTGGCCTGCCAGCTTGTGATCGTGGAATGTGCTTAACACCAATTGCCTTGTTTCTGTAGGTACAAAGACTTTGCCCCGTGACCACAGTAGACCGTCTTGTTTCTCCAGAGAGAGTGCCAGTTGGTCGGTGCATTGGTCGGAGGCCCTTTTAAGAGAGGTCAGTAGGTCAATTGGAGAAATTAATAAAAAGTTCTTGGGGGTTAGGATGGTACTAGGCTCCAGCGGGTCGGGCGTTTCGGTGAACATTCTGGAAAGGGCGTCTGCTTTCCCATTCTTAGACCCCGGTCTGAAAGTGATGTGGAACTGAAAACGAGTGAAGAACAAGGCCCAGCGAGCTTGTCTTGGTCTTAGGCGTTTGGCGGATCGCAAGTATTCCAGGTTTTTATGGTCCGTAAAAATCAAAATGGGGTGAAGGGCACCTTCCAGGAGATACCTCCATTCCTCCAAGGCAAACTTAATGGCCAGTAATTCCCGGTCACCGACGTCATAGTTTCTTTCCGGAGAGCTTAGTTTCCGTGAAGCATAAGCTACAGGGTGTAGCAGAGATTTAGGTCCCTGTCTCTGCGATAAGATTGCTCCGATGGCAATTTCCGAGGCGTCCACCTCCAAGATAAAGGGCAAGGTTGGGTCTGGTTGTTTTAGAACAGGTGCGGAAGAAAACAAGGTCTTGAGCTTTGTGAATGCCTCCTGTGCTTCCTGGGACCAGTGGAAACGACATCCCTGCTGGGTTAGTTTGGTAATAGGGGACACAGTGGATGAAAAGCCGGCAATGAATCTTCGGTAAAAGTTGGCAAAGCCAATAAACCGCTGTACCCCCTTTTTGTCAGTCGGAGCTGGCCAGTCCTGGACTGCCTTGACTTTCTGCGGATCCATGGATATCCCATTGGTCGAGATGATAAAGCCCAAGAACTGAATGGTGGTCTTTTCAAATTCGCATTTCTCAGCTTTAAGATATAATTTATGTTGCCTGAGGATGGCCAGAACTTGTTTAACGTGGACCCGGTGCACTTCAAGGGATACTGAGAAGATGAGGATGTCATCTAGATAGACGACCAGGAAGTCATCCAGGAATTGGCGGAAGATGTCATTTACCAGGTGCTGGAATGTGGCAGGGGCATTACAGAGACCGAAAGGCATCACCAGGTATTCAAAGTGGCCAAATCTTGACCTGAAAGCTGTCTTCCACTCGTCTCCGGGCCGGATTCGGATAAGGTTGTAGGCACCCCGGAGGTCGAGTTTAGAGAAGACCTGGGCTGAACGGAATCGCTGGAACAGTTCCGGGATCAGGGGTAACGGATACCGGTTCTTGATGGTTATTTTATTCAACTCCCGATAATCAATGCAAGGCCTGAGGGAGCCATCTTTTTTTTCGACAAAGAAGATTCCTGCCCTGGCTGGGGAAGAGGAAGGACGAATGAATTTATTTTCTAAGTTTTCGTCGATGTAAGCCTTAAGGGCTACTAATTCAGTCTCTGACAAAGGAAAAATTCTCCCGAAAGGGATCTTAGAACCAGGCAACAGGTCAATAGGGCAGTCGTATGACCGGTGCGGAGGAAGTCGATCTGCCTGCTGTTTGTCAAACACGTCTCTATATTCTGAGTAAACTGCGGGAACGTGTTGGAGGTCTTCTGACGCTGTCATCAAGGTAGCACAAGCGGGTTTAGTAGGTATAAGGCAATGTTGGGCACAATAGACTGAGGGAAATTTGATCTCCTTTTCGCACCAGTCTATACTGGGTTGGTGCACTTGTAGCCATGGAAGCCCCAAGATGATGGGGGCCAGAGGAGACGGGATAAGGTCTAGGCACAGGTACTCTTGGTGTCCGGTATCCGAGACGGCAGGAATAGGTAGGGTTTCGTGGGTAACAAGTCCTGAGCGGGGGAGTGAGCCATCTGCCAGATGGATCTGTAAGGGGAGGTCCTTAGGACGACAAGGGATCTGCAGCTTCTGGGCCAGGGCGGAGTCCATGAAGCAGCTGCAGGCCCCAGAGTCAACGATGGCCGGTAGCCGGGTCGCCCCCTCCGGGAGCTGTAGGGAGAGAAAGAGGATAACATAAGTCTGAGGTAAGTTGGTAATGTGGTAATTGAAGGTGGATGATGGTCTAGACTTAGTGGGTCTAATGGGACAAGTGCGGAGGAAGTGGCCTGCTCCACCGCAGTACAGGCACAGATTTGACTGGTGTCTACGCTGCCTCTCTTCTGGCGTGAGGGGAGCCCGGACCATCCCGAGTTGCATGGGCTCAGGATCCTGAAGCGAGAAAGCGGGCGGAACCGGGAGAGGCGGAGGAGCTGGAGGGAACCTTGGTGGGGTCCAGCTGGGACGAGTGGCTTGACAGCGTTCTGAACGTCGCTCACGTAGGCGTCTGTCAAGTTGGGTAGCTGATTGAATCAAAGCTTCCAAAGTGGCAGGTGGATCAATTCTAGCTAGTTCGTCCTCGAGGGACTCAGAGACCTTGGCGGAATTGATATTTTAGGGCGGCCTCATTCCACCCTGTGTCAGCAGACCACTTTCGGAATTCCGCAATAAAGTCCTCCACTGGTCTCCTCCCTTGATTCAGCTGGTGGAGAGTAGCTTCTGCCGTGGCCGAACGTAGGGGGTCATCATACAGTTCAGACATGTTTTTAAAGAAGGTGTCTAAAGTGTCCAGTATTGGGCTCTTCTGTTCCAGCAGGCTGTGTGCCCAAGCCTGTGGCTCGTCCGCGAGCAAAGAAATCACAAAGCCTACTTTCACGGCTTCCGAACAGAAAGTTCTAGGTTGCAGGGCCAGGTACAGTGAGCAGGCATTTTTGAACGCCCGGAATTTCTTGCGGTCGCCAAAGAATTGCTCAGGTGTTGGGACGCGAGGCTCTGGGTGAGTAACAACCATTGCTGGTCCTGGAGAAGACTGGGAGGTGGATGCCCCCATAGCTGGAGCCGCGGGAGGGGCCGTGGGTCCAGGCGTGACAGCCATTTGTTGGAGGCGACCATCCATTTGTACGTATCCATCCTGCAACTTCTGTACCGCGTCGGTTAGTGCTGAGACTTGTAGGCAAAGAGTCTCAAAGGGAGAGCGCGCCCTGTCGGCCTCGGACATCTGGCTGGCTTGTACTATCACGGTAGTTAAAGATAAACTCACCAAGGCCAAGATGCTGAGGGCGGCTCCCTTTGCGACCTAGCGCGATCCGCCCTCTGGAGTGGGTACAGGGGGACGGACGCACCAGGAGGCACCGGTACCAACAGGTGGACGAAGACTGGATCCGTGGAGCAGAGACTGATCCGGAAGCGGGTCACTGGGGTCAGCTGGGGAAGCACACGGAGATAGTCCGGAAGTCCGGATAGCTGGAGCTGGGAACAAGCAGAAGATAAATCCGGGAAACAGGCCGTGGTCAGGAGGGTTGGAGAGATCAGGAAGTCCGAGAGTTCAAGCCAAAGGTCAAGAGCAGGAGACAGCAGCAGTCCGGTAACAATAGCCAAAGGTCAAAGGATCAGGATCAAAATGTCGTAGGTATCAGGTTCACTTAGAAGCTGTGACAAGCCAGCAACCAGACAGGAGGAAGAGGCTGGCTTAAATAGCCCGCCTAAGCCACTGATTGGCCGGATGGAGAGCGTGTCCGTGCGCCCCCGTGCGCGCGCCCGCGCCGCGCGCCTATACCGTGCACACGCGCGCCTAATACGTGCACGCGCGCGCCCGAGCCGCGCATGCGCGCGCTCACGGTAAACGGCCGCGAACGGGCAGCTCTAATGCCCTGACACAGAGATCTGTTTGATCTGCTGCTTCCCTGGCTCTAACACCAGGGAAACAGCGCTGAAACTGGAGTACAACAGTCGTGTCGTACCTGTGTGAACCCGGACTTAGCCTTACACATCAATAGTTCTCTATGAGAGCCATAATAACTACCGTATTTTTCGCACTATAAGATGCACTTTTTCCCATGTCCCTGCGTCTTATAGTGTGAATACTGACTAGGCACTGAAGCCCCGCCCCCCCCCGTCGCCACCAGCGCTGTGTCAAAATCCCTCTCTCCTTCTCTGTGAGGGAGAGAGGACAGAATGTGAGGCATATCCTAGCAGGGACAAACTAAGAGGGAGCGGGGGGGAGACGTTTTGCCACGGGTGTCAAAACATGCGGGATGTCAATAGCTACGGGAGTGTGCTCTGCACCCAGGTCGGGGAGTCACCCACCAGAGGTGACACCATCCTGAAGGCAGTGAGAGCCTTTGCTGGGAGTTTTCTTTTTCAGCCGAACTCCCCCCCCCCCCTGCCTTCCGGCGCCGTGGTCTAGTCCTGTCTGACTTCCTGCTCATTCCCCCACAGCTTCTGCTGTAAACAATGTGGGATGGGAGGTGTGAGCTTAAGGGGTGTTTGTGTCTGCCCTACTACCCTGAGCTGATCTGGGAAACGGGGGGGGGGGTTGCTGTGTCCACCACCACCAACAGATATAGTGTTGCTCAGCTGATTTGATAATTTGATAGGTGGGATGGTATTGCTGTGTGTCCACCACCCACCAATAGTAGTAGTAGTAGTATAGTATAAAATATTTTAGTACACCATTTGGTTCAGAACATTTTTTTTCTTGTTTTCCTCCTCTAAAACCTAGGTGCGTCTTATGGAGCGAAAAATACGGTAGATTTGTAAAAGATTCCTGAACTACAGTGCTTTGGTCCAAGTTTGGCCGAACTCAGCCCATTCATTAGCATTGAAGTTGGATCAAAGTCATATCAAAGTCCTAGCCATCCAACTTGTGACATCCGACATGGTGAAATACAGCAGCAGGGAATTTATATCATGCTGGGATTGTTTTGATTAGCCAAAGGACAAGTTGGACTATCTCAAAGTCAGGGCAAAATCGTATCCTGTTCATTCAAGTGGGATGAAAGTAGGACCAATGTAGGACCGATGTCAGGACAAAGTTGGATCGACAGTCTTACAACAGTCATGTTTTACCAGTGTGAACCCGGCCTTATTGTCAAAGCCTAATTGAACAAGCTGACGCTAGAAGCTGATTGGTTACTATGCACAGCTGCACCAGGTTATGTGTGCACCCAGTTTTAAATCCCCCCATAGCTACAAACAGGTTCTCACCCTCTTCCACCACATCCAAAATGGAAAAAAAGGTATCTGTATGTGTGCTAACATTGTATTACTGTGTATAATTTCTACCCACTACTCAATAAGTCTGTTATTTATCCAAAACACATTATGTTTTAATTAAAAATTTAAAGCAGACAATTACTAGAGTGCTTTATCTATAAAAAAAATAAAAATATTTAGAGGTAAATTCACACTTATGGTTATTTCCACAGCTATAAAAAATATATTTCTGTTTATATTGTGCAATTACACACAATTCTCAATTTATTATTTAGTCATTCTGTAGTTACCACCTCTAATCATATTCTCATTTATATTAATGCATACTAAATTTGTATTTTAATTTGTTTATTAGAGCAGATGTTTGTCTAAAGGGATTTTTGAAAAAGTACAGTGCAGCAAAGAAGGCCCATGTTGAGGTGTCAGGTGTACAATAAAGAGAGCAAATTCCATTAGTTGATGTAGCTGTCATTGCTGGCCAGTGTTATATAACTGATTTTTGTTTTCATTGTCAGTTTAATGCATGATCAAGTCACCCTAATATATTTTAGTCCCATACTTAGAAAATTCATCTCAGCAATAATAATATAGCCAGCTATGTTCCCAGTGGCTGTTGGAATTGTATTATTGTATTATTCGTTAGACATCCTTATATTCTCTCAGCTCATGAAAATAAAGATTTTTATTTCGTTTTTTTATTGATTGGTTTGAAAAAAATATTTTTTGAGTTCTACTCTGAAATTCTAAATCACCCAAAGTAACTCTACAGTGACATCCTTAAAACATTTTTTTTTCCACTTTTGCAGTGAAATTTGAGAAAACCCCATTATGTGTTTGTTATGTGTTCGCATTCGGACAGAAAGCCTATGTTTTTTTTAAACTTTTCTTACCTTTTAGATGGTCTTAAAAGAAGGTGTCATGGCTGACTGCAAAGTTTTTTGAGCAAAGTCTGTCCTTATTAACATATGTTGAAAGAAGCCTGGCCTCCTACACCTTTAACCCTTTGTAGATTCAAATCGAGTTACAAATGATAATGAAGATCTGCCTGCACAGTACAGACAGGGTTAATTCTGGCAAACACAGCCGCCTAGCCCCTTCATAAACAAAGAGAACTAAGCAAGGTTTTTCTTTGCAAGAGGGTGTGGAATAGAGCATCTAAAAAAGGTAAGCTGCAATTTTAATATTTTTAACCACTTGCTTACTGGGCACATATACCCCCCTCCTGCCCAGGTGAAATTACAGCTTCCGGCACTGCGTCGCTTTAACTGACAATTGCACAGTCGTGGACGTGGCTCCCAAACAAAATTGACATCCTTTTTTCCCCCCACAAGTAGAGATTTCTTTTGGTGGTATTTGATCACCTCTGCGGTTTTTATTTTTTGCGCTATAAACAAAAAAGTGCGACAATTTTGAAAAAAAATTCAATATGTTTTACTTGTTGCTATAATAAATAGCCCAATTTAAAAAAATAAAAAAATATTTTTTTTCTAAGTCTAGGCCGATACATATTCTTCTACATATTTTTGGTAAAGAATAAGCGATAAGCGACCGGTTTGCGCAAAGTTATAGCGCCTACAAAATAGGGGACAGAATTATTATTTTTTATTATTATTTTTTTTTACTAGTAATGGCGGCGATCTGCGATTTTATTGGGACTGCGACATTATGGCGGACACATTTTTGAAAATTGGTTGCACCATTCTTTAAACTGCGATAGCTGGTCGGTAAGTAGGCTTGGTTAAATGTGTACCCTGCATTGTGTTCTAACTGTGGGGGAAGTGGACTGACTGGGGGAGGTGACCAATCTGTGTCCCTATGTACAATGGACACAGATCGGTCTCCTATCTCCCTAACAGGACGTGGATCTGTGTGTTTACACACACAGATCCATGGCCTTGTCTCTGCAACCACCGATCTCGGGTGCCTGGCGGACATCGCAGCCGCCAGGCAAGCGTATTGGCATCTCAGTGATGCGGCGGGCATGTGCACCGCCGTCAGCGGTGCTCACGCGCCCCCCAGTGGCTGGAGGCCGTATATGGATGGCCTCCCGGAAATTTTGATCCACACTGCGGCCGCACAAAGTCATACGGCCGGCAGCAAGTGGTTAATGTTATCCTATGTGAATGGGGAAAAAAGAAAAACCTGTCCATGGTGCACATTAAAGTGTTACTATACCCATAACCTGCATTCAATAAATCTGGTGTCCCACAGTACACAGAATATGGAAATGCGATTAAATGATAAATCCTTTTTCTCATCAGCAATATATTGCAGCTTTGTGACCTCTATTAGTTCCTAATAAAGCTTGTAGGAGGAGTTTTCACTCTCCCCTGGTCCTCTGTCTGGATATGTTTGGATGGTGCTGATTGGCCCTGTGCTGATCACAAAAAAAAACTCTCTAGCAATACCCAAATTATTTTTTGGAAACAGTGGAAAAAGAGGAGGATTAGAGAGACAGGATTGAACAGCCTTTATACACAATGTAAAGGATTAATCCCTTACAGTGAGTATAACAAGCATGCTATTCTGCATATACAGACTGATTTTACTGTTGTGGGTTTAGTAACACTTTAACAAACCCCATGTGTAGCGCTACCCCATCAGGAGCTGCTGGTTAGATGTGGGATCGGCATAAGTTGAGTTACCTTTGATGTGTCTATGGAAATTGATAGTAGCAACTTGTGAGAGCAGTAACGGAATGTCCGAGCCAATGGTTGATGTTTTCTAAGTGCTTTATTTTCGGTCCAACTTTGACCAACAGTCAACTTGAGGTAGACAGGATAGGTTGGTGAAGAGAATAACTTTGCAGAGTCAGTCAATGGATAACGAACAGAAGCAGTCCTGCTTCTAGAGTATATTATTTTCTCCCGTCGCCACTCCCCCCAAAGTGGGTGCAGTACACCTGGACAGGCCTCTGCCACAGGCCTGGCAGCCAGAGCGTCACTGAGAATGCTGAGAAGGAACAAATCTCTGCCACCGACTTGGCTCTAGTAAATTAGTAAAGGCCTCTGCTACAGGTCCGATACTTGAGAGCAATAGAGTGTATCCTTTCAGCCAAGTCCTTTTAAAGTATGGGGACCCAGTAAGTCACTGAGGCCCCTTGGCAACTCAGTTGCTCTGAGCCATGAGGACCCAGAGTAAGGAACTCTGTGTAGCACAGGCCCTGGCCAGGTAGGCCATAGTGGTGGGGCCCATGGCATGCGCACACCCTGAAGATGGGTGCCACACCTGGAACCAGGAACCCATGAAGAACCCCCCGAAAAATGGCGTCTGCCACAGATATACCCTCCCCCAGCATGCCCTGTGAGAAAAACACTCCTCCAATTGGCTGCTGGGGAAAAGTGGCTCTGCCTGAATCCATCTGGCGCCACCTGCCGCCCAGAGATGGAACTGCATCAATGGAGCACAGAATGACCCATAGAATAATTCAGGGCTGACAGCAACCCAATTTAACACAAATCAACCTGGGTGAGAGCAAATAAGTCTCTCACCCCACTAAATTTACAAATAACGTCCCTTCTAAAAGTAAGGGGGCGCTAAATATGCATTACACCCTAAGAAGACAACCATTACTTAAAGTGCTGTTAACAACCATGGGGGCATTTGGAATTGAGCCAACATAAACTCAGTAAGATAAGGTGACCAGATTTTTAAAATGAAATCCGGGGACATATTTTTTGTTTACTAGTAATGGCAACAATCAGCGACTCTCTGCCCATTGCCGCCCGCCTCACAGCCTCTTAAGTCTTACTCTTCATGCCCCGGCTACTACTGGGTGGGGAGTGGAGGAAGATCACTCCCCCAGGGAAGGCAAGGAGATAAGCAGGTGGCTGGCCAAGATTTGTGCCAAGGCAGAAGAACATGTGAGCGAAGCTAAATGGGCATGCGCCCGAAACTGAAGAAATATTCCCTCCACTCCGACCAGCACATGATCATCAGAAAGGGGCACAGATAATGGGAAAAATATAACCCCCCTATGCTAGTAGGCACCGCGGAGCGGGGGGGTGTAATTCTAATTTTTTTATTTTAATTCCGCACTGACTGTCTTTGAAATTGCCCCTGCCCCCTATTAAATCCAATCTGGGGACAAAACCAGGGACAGACTTGGTCCAGGGACAGTGTCCTCAATAAGGGGACTGTCCCCTGAAACTGGGGATGTCTGGTCACCCTACAGTAAGAAACAATTATAATAACGTTGCAAATCAATAAAGTATATAGATGTGAATATTAATATTAACTAAAAATGAAGGTCTGTCATGTTCATAACCATGAGAAATCGCTGTAAACATAAAATAACAAAGTCTAGTCCCTGAGGTGTAGTTAAAACTAAACACTGAATGCTAAATTGAATATGCACTGAGCTGCCTCCTCACTAGGCCACAAACACTAGAAGGTGTAGAAAAACAAAATAGATTGAGAGGTGCCAAAAAGCCTAATATTGTAGTATAAATGTATTCAGTGAAATGGTAAAAATCTATTGGACTCACAAGCCTGAAAGCGGAACAAGGATATCACTGTGCTAGAAGTTTGTCTTCAGGTGGATTAAGCAGAGCCGGCTACAGCTGCCACTGTGTAATCGGTCACTGCTGCTGTAAGGAAAACCAACACTGCTGGCTGTGCTGGGCACCTCTACACCAAAACACAGTTTGGAACTCCTGCTTGTGTCTGTGTGCAAAGAATAATGGGAGGCACATTTCGGGGAGCAAACCCTCCCCTTCATTGGAGAATATCGTCGGCTGTAGCCGGAAAAAATTCTCTATTGCAGTGATACGCTTATTCCTCTCCCAGACTTGTAAATGAAAAAATACTTATGATTTTTACTATTTCACTAAATAAAGTTATTCCACACTATGAGGTCGTTTGGCGCCCCTCTTTCTCCTTTTGTTTTTATGTTAAATTTGACATGCAACAAATATAAAGTAGGTATTATCTGAATTTGGCAGCAAAATTAGAAATATACTTTAAAGCAGACTTTAACCCAATAACAGCATTTACATTTGTGATTTAACATGTTCATGTAATTTCCATTTTTTTTTATTATGTGGCTTTCATTAAAGTGGTTTTAAAGCCTGAAGTTTCTTTACCTCACTACATTCTCTGCATGAAGATAAAAAAAACTTTCAGTGTGCTGGCCAGTGAGCATAGCATCCCTTGGTACAGCTACATACCAGTAGGCTAGGCTTGTTTGGACTACTATAGGTGTTGCTACACTAAACTATATTCCCTAATCACTTGTACAAAGGCAACCATTACAGTACATGGGTTTTGACATCATTGGTGAATTTGTGTGACCAACAAGATACACTGTCTGGTACATAATGAATCCAAACACTAAAAAAAGTCTCACACATGTGACATCTCTATACATAGGAGGCATATCAGAATGTGTTTTGGGGTGTAATTATAAGTATTCCTATGCTGTGTGTGAGAAATACCTTGTTACATTGAAACTAAAAACTAATTTGAAATTAAATTGTATTTAATTAACTTTAATTTAACCATTTCCAAAAAAATGTGACAAAAAAGTTACAAACTCATCAGGTCTCTTAATAAATTCCTTGGACTGTTTACTTTCCAAAAAAGAGTATTTTAGGGGTATTTGTACTGTCCTGGCATTTATAGAGCCTCAAAAATAAGGCCTTTAAAAATAAGGCTCTAAAGTGACTAAATAATATACACTGATTTGGGTTATTTTTACTGAAGTAATGTAGCATTATACAATTTGGCCTAAAATTATGAAGAAAGATCATTTATTAGCATAACTTTTTAACAAAAACTAAGAAAATTTGTTTTATTTTCCAATTTTTTTTTTCATTTATATAGCAAATAATAATAATAATAATAAAAAAAGTGGTGATTAAATACCACAAAAAAAAGTTCTATGTGTCCCAAAGAAAATATAAAAAAATAATTTGGGTACAATGTTGCATGTCTGAGTAATTGTCATTCAGAAAGTGACAAGTGGTGAAAACTGAAAATTGGCCTGGGCAGGAAAGGGGTAAAAGTGTCCAAACTTGAGGTGGTTAAAAAGTAATTTCACTATTCCAAGTGGCAAATGTTTTCCTGTATACTTTTAAATGCACTTCTCTTGCTGATAGATACAGCAAAGTGTATTTTGCATTGAGCAGAAATGTGAGAAACACTGGAATCAAAGCATGGGTAAGTTAATACTATTAGTAAAAAATGACCTTACATGCCTTACACTGAAGTGACCAAACTCAAAATTTCTGCAATAAATAGGTACATTTTTGAACTTTACCCATTGAAAAAAAAGGCAGTGAATTTGGCTCATTGTTGCTCATTGAGGCTGATAATGCTGACAGAGTTGGAACAATAGGCTTCACAATGGAACATTGATGGCAGGTAGACAGAGCCTGGCAGCGAGTCAAACTTATGGCTGAGCTCCAAACGGATTAAAAATGAACTTTTAATCAATTTATATATTCCTGACACAAAAAAAAGAAATCATTAAAGTATATGTAAACCCAATTACTAAAATGTCTTATAAGCTATAACATATTAATGCAATTTAAAAAGTTGTTTCAAATCTTTCTAAAACGTAGCTTTCATTAAAATAAAACCTGGCTGATCCTGCAATAAAGTTCCTTCCTCAAACACTTTCTGCTAAGAGGTGGCAACTATGTTCCAGCTGTGCTCCAGCATTGTCACCCTGTCACATGCATCCCAGATTGAGACTGCAATCTTCCATGCTGGCACACATTGTTTAGACATGGTTGACATTTGTCACCATCAGTAAACCTGTCCAGAGAAGTGATTTGTACAGTAGTTGATTGGGAAGTTACATACATTATGGAGGACATCTTGACTTTTGTCAGGGGAATTCTTTATGGTACACAGAACATCTTTAACCTAATGCAGAAGGAAAGGCAAAAGAAAAATCTTGGGAATCCCAGTTGGTATGGTTGAATAAAGACATCAATCTATCCAGGTCAACCTGTGTAGGTGTACGTCTTCATAATCATTCCCTGTATCCGTGTATACTGTGTTAACTAAAGTACCCATCCAATAGTTTTTTAAAACTATCAAAACTTATCGCTGACACCACTGATTGTGGAAGTGAATTCCACATCCTTACCACCCTGACAGTGAAAAACCTGCCTAGCGGTATTCCCAAGTCTGGCTCAGGGTGGAATTTCAGCACCAATAGCGGTAACCCTGAGCCAGACTCGGAATTGCATCTCAGGATACAGGCAGGGAGTTACTTACATTGTCCCCTGGATCTTGTGCGATGTCTCCCCGCTGTGTGAGCGAGCTGTCTCCTCGCTCGATTCACACAGTGCCGCCGAGCTCCGTTCCCTGCGACATTACAACGCACAGGGGCGGAGATCGGCGCCAAATTTTAAAAAGTTAAAACACAATACACATACAGTATACTGTAATCTTAAAGATTGCAGTACTGTATAAAAATAAATACACCCCCTTTGTCCCTAGTGGTCTGTCCAGTGCCCTGCATGAACTAGTATATAATAAAAACTGTTCTTTCTGCCTGCAAACTGTAGATTGTCCATAGCACCCAAAAACTGTCCCTGTATGTCAAAAGTGCTTTTAGAGCAGCTAGAAAACAGCGATAATAAATTAGAATCACTCGCAGAATTGAGCGATAGCGATTTGTGGGGAAATTCATCATCAAACACTAAATCTAATGACAGCGACAATTCTGCAACTGAACAAATGTCAGTGTTTTTGATTTGATTACATTATTGAATATTTTTTATTATTATTATATTATTATTTGTTATAACTATTTATAGTTATTTATTATATTATAATTTATAATTTTGTGTTTCAAACTTTATCATACCCGGGATGTCTACTAGACTCTTGTTTGGACAGATTTAGGTGAGTTATTCCTAAGAATTACAGGCCTACAATATAAAACGCCAAATTTCCATGCAAAATAATGGTACCGCTTTTAGCACCTAAAATCTGAAAGAATTATACCGCCAGGGAGGTTAAGGTTAAACCCCTTCTCCTCCAATTTCATTGAGTGGCCCAGTGTCTTCTTACACGCCCTAAAACTAAACTAATTCACTATGCCAGAATCACCACTGAGGTATTTGTATAAAGGGGCCCCCTAGCTAGTTTTTGTGCCATATCACCTCTCAAAAGCAGCAGACATACTCTTCCTCCAGAGTTGTTCAGTGAGGGGGGAGTACGTTTAAGCAGCCACAGTCCTCCACACACCGATTGTAAAATTAACCCTTTCGCTGGACTGTTCCTGCATAATGCTCAGGAGGACAGCATAAGGTCTTCTGCCACCTGAACTGCCGCAAATTAAGAAGCAGGGGGGGCCTGCTAGCCAGATCTCTGTTTAATAAAAAGCCAATAAAATAAATAAATAAATAAACCAGATCTGGGCACTTTTAATAATAGATGTGCACCTACAGGACATTTGCCATCACCTTTTACCATCTTGAAGACCTTTTTTTAATGTATGGGTTGCATATTGGGCTGGGCTTGAAGTCATGGTAAGTCTGACTGAGGTATTTGTATATAGCTACCATATCACCTCTCAAGCATCTCTTCTCCAGAGAGGATACGTTTAATGATTGTAGTCGTTCCTCATAACTGAGGATAGGTCTTCAGAACTGAATGGCATGCTCCAGATGTTGCCAAACCAGAGTTTTATAAAGTGGCAGGTTATCATTTTACCTCTTCCTTTTTTTATGCATGCTAATATTCTGCAAGCTAGGAACCCCATATATTTTTTTCCATCCTGGAGGTTTCCCCCTAGCGAGTAACTCGCATTCACATTTTTAGCCACATTACTTCCTAATTACTTTACATTTTTTGACATTAAACACCATTTACCATGTAGTTGCCCACCCCATTATTTTAATGAGGTCACCTTGTAAGGTTACTACCTTGCTGTGAAGTTATTTTTCTACTTATGGAAAAAAATAAACACAAATTGGTCCCAGGGCAGAGCCCTGGGGTAGCCCATTTACTACTCCAGACCATTCTGAGTATTTGCTATTTATCACCACCCTTTGAACCTGCCCCCTGTAACCAGTTATCTATCCATGTACAAACCCTATGGTCAATGCCTACAGATATCAGTTTGTGAACGAAGCATTGGGACTGTATAAAATGCTTTTTTCCCTTATCTAGATGGCAGCTCACTTCCTCTTAGTTTTTTTTATAAACAGTGTATTGCATAAGTTTACAGCAAAAGTATATATACAGTGGTTCCTCATCAAACTCCATTGAATAAAACATTGATACATTCCCTGCATTTACTCTATTACACACATAGTAGCACTTATTCTTCCTTAGTTACCTTAATTTTTTTCTGTTCTGATATTTCAGTGATTTTCTATTACTTTTCGAATTCATGGTCATTGGGAAGTTGCACCACAAATACCATATTTTATAGTATTTATTAGGTATTCCTCTATGCTTGTACAATATCATTTCATACAGTATTATCTGGTTTACTGCTCCTACCTATTAATTTTATAGTTGGGGCCATTGGTTGCATCCATCTTAGTGATATTTGTTTGTGTGGAATAAATAATATTTCTTGTAACATAATGCTATTATATTCTGGCCACTCTTCCACCTCTAAAAATCCCAATACACACACCTCCAACGTGTATGGTACCTCCCTATTCATAATACTCTGTTTTAACGCACACTGTTAAGACAGGTGAATTTGGTTGGTTGCTGATTGGTCGGTAAGTTTGGAGCCTGGATATTCCATGTTTTTGTATGTATATGCACCCTTTCCAGTGCTCCTTATTGTATAGACCAGTCATAGGTAGGGGCAGTGACTTTTGTTTGTTGTATTTATGTCATTGTGGTCAGGCAGCACACTGGCACCTTTGCTTCCATGTCCTGGGTGTTTAGTGTGCTCCTGCCCCTTTAATGAGGGCTGGGCTACCTCCAGTCACCTGCCCCTTATCTATCCATCAGCAGTCATGTGTTCCTACTGAGGAGACTTAACATGCAATGTTATAGTTAGGACTGCAGTATACAGAGAGCCTTGACGGGGCCTGCAGCTTACACATGCATTTGCAAATGAGTGCAACTACACCTCTGTTTTTAACACACACTGTTAGACAGGTGAATTTGGTTGGTTGATGATTGGTCGGTAAGTTTGAGCCTGGATATTTCATGTTTTTGTATGTATATGTGCCTTTTCCAGCGCTTTCAGCTATTTCAGGGCAAGACAACATCAACTACACAAAATCTGCCTCTGGATAATGGCATTATTTACAATGAGGTGAAGGCATTCTTGCCATTCTGGAGTCAAATATGTTTGATGGATGATATATAGTTGAATTAATTTATTATTGATAGCAGGGGACACTCCCATATTTCCTGTTTACTTTCCCTATTTACCCTAATCAATGTACCAAAAAACAATAAACTTCCTCATAGTTCAAACAGTATTTTAAAGCTACAGTTTAGTAAGACATACAGTCATGGCCAAAAATATTGACACCCCTGCATTTCAGACAGATAATGCACCACTTGGCCCAGAAAATTGTTGCAATTACAAATGTTTAGGGGTGTTCATGTTTATTTATTTTGTTTGTATTGCTATGACACAAAAAAAGTGGAGGAAAAAAAAAGCCAAATCTGACACATTCCATGAAAAACTCCAAAAATGGACTGGACTAAATTATTGGCATCCTCAATGTAATATTTGGTAGCACACCCCCTGGAAAAAATAACTGAAATCAATCGCTTCCTGTAACCACCAATAAGCTTCTTACACCTCTCTACTGGAATTTTGAACCACCCTTTTTCACCAACTGCTCCAGGTCTCTCAGTTTGGCAGGGTTTCCTTTTCCCACCTACTGTTTTGAGATCTCTTCATAGGTGCTCTATGGGATTTAGATCTGGACTCATTGCTGGCCAGTTCAGTACTCTCCAGTGCTTTTTAACGTGTACTTTGGGTCATTGTGCTGCTGTAAGACCCATGACCTTTGATGGAGACCCAACTGTAGCACACCCCCGAGGGAACTTTTTGACACTGGGCTCTACATTGCACCTGAGAATTCTTTGGTAGCCTTCAGAATTCATAATTCCATGCACACAGTCAAGACACCTAGTGCCTGAAGCAGCACAGAAACCCCAAAACATCAGTGAACCTCCACCATGTTTGACTGTATGGGGCTGTATTCTTTTCTTTAAAGACCTCATTTATTTTTTCTAAAAACAGTAGAATGATGGGCTTTACCAAAAATATATATATATTTTTGTTTCATCTGTCAATAGCACATTCTCTCAAAGGGATTTTGGCTTCCTCAGAAAAGTTTTGGCAAACTCCAATCTGTCTTTTTTCATATTTCTGTGTCAACAGTGGGCTCCTCCTGGGTTTCCTACTATAGTGTCCCTTTTCATTCAGATAGTGACGTATAGTAGTGGGAGCTGACACAGTTGTACCCTGTGCCTGAAGGGCTTGAATTTGTCCGGAAGTTGATCGAGGTTCTTAATCCACCATTCGAACAATCCTTTATTGCAATTGTTAAACACTTTTTCTCTTTCGTCCACGTCCAGGGAGATTAACTACACTGCCATGGGATGTAAACTTCTTGATAATGTTGTGCACAATGGACACAGGAACATTAAGATCTCTGGAGATGGACTTGTAACCTTGAGATTGTCCATGTTTTTCGACAATTTTTGTGCTCAAATCCCCAGACAATCATTTGCTTCTCTTTCTCTTCTCCATGCTCTGTGTGACACACACAGAGACACACAACAAAAAGTTTGAGTCACATTTTCACCATTTTAACTGGTTGCCAGTGTGATTTCTATATTGTCAGCAACTGGTAATTGATACAGGTGAATTTAATTGCAAAATAGAGGAGCATCATGCACTTGGAATGCAATTATATCTTCAAATTTTGAGAAGCTGCCAGAATTTTGTCCAGTCCAGTTGTTCGTGAAATGTGTCAGATTTAACTTTTTTTCTCCCCTTTTTTGTATCATACCAATAAAAAAACTAAGGAAATAAACATGAGAATGCCTAAACATTTGAAATTGCAACAATTTTCTGGGCGAAGTGGTGCATTATCTGATAGAAATGTATGGGGTGCCAATACTTTTGGCCATGACTATATATGAAAAGACAAGGTGCTTCTGCTCCATTCCCAGGCCGAGGACATAGCTTTGTATGTCACTAGACTGCATACTAAGACTGGCAAGCTAGTCCATATGTTGAACTTTTGCTTTTAGAAATGAAGAGTTTAATTTGATGATGATGATGATGTACTCAAGTGTGTTAAATAATTTGTTTGTTATTATACTGTTGTGTTTGTTGAGGACAGGGTAAGGCCCCTTTCACATTGGGGCAGAAGCCGTGCTGGCAGTATTGCGCCGCTAAAAATAGCGGCGCTATACCGTCGGAATTTGCCGCAAGCCCCTCTGGCTTTCACATTGAGGATACAGTGAAGGAGTTCTTAATTTTTAGCGATGTACCGCCTGAAAAACTCCTCAATGTGAAAGGGGCCTTAGTCTTTCCTAAGTTCCCCAATTAGAAGTTTCCATTTCCTATTCAGTGCAAGGATAAAGAGTATGACATTGTAGAGCTAATAATAGTGTGTGATGCAGGGAAAAGGACAGTTATGCCCTGTACACACGATCGGACCTTTGTCCAACCAAATTCACATCGGAATTCCGATGGAATTCCATCAGAGGAAAAGGGAACACGTTCTCTATGTAATCTCCGATGGAATTAATTATAATTCCCAATGGAATTTCTCTGATGGGGCATACACATTTCTCTGATGGGGCATACACTTTTTCCATTGCAAATTCCGATCGTGTGTACGAGGCCTAAAGCCCTGTACACACAATCGGTTTGTTTTTCAATCGGTGAAAAAAAATAGAACATATTTTAAAATTTTCCTATGGAAAAAAAACTGATAGAAAAAACGACCGTCTGTGTGGAAGTCCATCAGTCAAAAATCCATGCATGCTCAGAATCAAGTCGACGCATGCTCGGAAGCATTGAACTTAATTTTTCTTAGCATGTCATAGTGTTTTACATCACTGCATTGGACACGGTCGGATTTTTGACTGATGGTGTGTAGGCAACACTGATGAAAGTCAGCTTCATCGGATATCCGAGCAAAAGATCCATCGGATTATATTCCATCAGATATCCGATTGTGTGTACAGGGTTTTAGGGCCTGTTTCTTCCATAAATGTAAGCACCAAAGTTCCACTTAGCAGGCAGTTGAAAAAATGGAGGGCTGTATTAGAGATATAGCACTACCCCTGAAGGAACCACTGTAATTTAACTGGTTCTTTCCTAAGATTATTACAGAGGAAGGCAGGTGAACAGCAACAATTCATTCACTCTGAATTATTAGTCAGTCTAGAGCAGGGGTCTCCAAATTACAGCCCGCGGGCCGCATCCGGCCCACTAGGCCGTTTTTACTGGCCCGCAGGTAATGTCATTAGACTAGGGACGGTCTCTCTGCCAAATCATTGTCGGGTTGCAAAACCTGTGATGCATACTCACCCCCGGCAGTATGCAGCACAGGTCCCACAGCCACTCCCCGTGCTTGGCCTACACCAATCCCGGCCTTCTGCATTAACCAATAAAGTATTTCAGTGCAGACCGGTCCCCGTCCGCTTTTTACATCAGTGTAATTTTGCATACAGTGTGTCTGTGTTACAGCAGGGCGGGAGCCAAGATGAGGAGGTGCAGAAGGTCTGCACTTGAGGCATAGTGCACAGCCGTAAAGTACAGGGGGACTGATGAGGAGGAAACAAATGTGCGGCATGGGGATGGATTGGCTATGTTGGAGTTGATTGTTCTGAAGGTGAGGGGGTTATGACACAGAAGGGGACACAGTTGTGGGGTGTTATGACACAGAAGGGGACACAGTTGTGGAAGGGTATGGCAGTTAAGGGGAAAAAGTTGTGGGGGGTTATGCCACAGAAGGGAACAGTTGTGGAAGGGTATGGCAGTCAAGGGGACACAGTTGTGGTGGGTTATGGCACTGAATGGGACACAGTTTGGGGGGGTTTGATGACACCGAAGGGACAAAGCTGTGGGGGGGGGCGGTTATGTGTGTGTGTGTGTGTGAGGGTTTTTTTTGGCACTGATGGGGACACAGTTGTGTGTGTGAGAGGGAAGTTTTTTTTGGCACTGATGGGGACACAGTTTGTGTGTGTGTGTGGCACTGAAGGGGACACACTTGTGGGGGGTTTGATGGCTGTGGAGACACATGGGGATCTGATGGTCTGAGGGTGACACAAATTTGCAGAGGGGCTCTAATGGAGACATCAGTTGGCAGGGATCCTCTGATGAGTGATAGGGACACAAATGTGTGGGGAGACTCTAACACAGATTTAAGGCCCTAATGCACCCTTGAAGTTTAACCCCCTGCATTTAGCTGCAGGAGTAGGACACAGGTGCACCATCTAGCCCCGCTTCCAGAAGCCTGGTACATTTTATTCTATTCCGCAGCTGCGGATTTATTAAGAAATCTTTTTTTTCTTGGCCCGCGAGTGTAAAATTTACAATGTGGACCTCAAAATTAAAAGTTTGGGGACCCCTGGTCTAGAGGGTATTGTTTTATCATTTTTATTGCTGAAGAACTTGGAGAGGGTGTAGGGTTAATGTACACTTACATTGTGGAAAGGGAATGTCACTGACTTTGATAGAGTTTGGGAAACCTGGTCTACTTGGATCAATGGACAATGATTGTTGTACCTGTATCTTAATGCCTTCTTTGTTTTCCTATGACAATATAACTCTTGTCATTACCTAACTATGTTAGTTGCTTTATATTAGTTATTTCTGATACTCCCATTGTCTCCTTTGTATCCGCCACAGGTGGCCTTTTTTGTATTTGACTTTAAAAGTCAATAAAAAAACTATTGACATAAAAGCCACGTTTTATAAACCGTCTAATGCCTGATGTACCAGAAAAGCAAAGCTACAGCAAGAACCAAACTGTGCCCCTTAATTCCAGTGGCCCATTCATTAGAAATGTAAAAAGTATATGTTGCAGCAGACTCAGATCAGGAGTGGCTAGTGGTCTGAAGATGGCAGCCTTGGTAGTTTAGATAAATTCCATGGACAAACTCAATGGATTGCTTGGAGATTAGGAGATCCTCCTATATGGTACAGGGCTATCTTAGTGATCTGGCCTGCGCTTAGAAGTGAAAGGTCATGAAATTGGTGTAGTTAAAAGAGACGTATGGGCATGGTCATACCTCTGGTATGTCACAGGAATGCATTTAATTTTGAACTCCTGTGATCCACAATCACAATTGGTTAAAGCCCCCACATGCCGGACCAGCAGCTGACCCAGCCTCTCAGAATGCCGCTGAGAGCCTGATCCAGCTGACCATTGTAAACAAAAAGCTGCTAAGGGGGCAAAGAGCAACAGTGAGGTGCAACAAAGTGCTGGCCTTGAGGTGGAAGGATAGCAGAGACGTGCACATGATGTCCACCATTCACAATGACACTGCAGTTGTTCAACAAAGACGAGGTCCCATTGAAAAGCCGACATGTGTCCAAGATTACAATCTGTACATGGGGGGTAAATTTCAATGATCAAATGATTCAGCCCTATTTATCAATAAGGAGGTCCCGATTCTGGTACAAGAAGGTGGCAATTTGTCTTATCCATTTGACCATTTATAATTCTTACGTAATCTACTCCAAATCCACTGAAAACCCTGCCCCCTTCCTACACTTCACAGAAGAAATAGTCACGTCCCTCATCTATCCACAAAGACCACCCTCAGAAACCCTTTGCTCTAATGTCGTTAGCCAACTTCATGGACGCCACTACCCGTACAACATCCCACCGTCCGAAGAAGGCCGAAGACGGCAAAAAAGATGTCGCGTGTGCAGCAAAAGAGGATGTCGAAAAGATACCAGCTACCATTGTCCCCGGTGTCCCTCCCAACCTGGCCTTTGCATTGGAGAATGATTCGAAACTTATCATGAATCCTTAAAATTCTAGCCCATATTTTTAACCATTTCCCCCATCTGACCATTTTCTGACCATTTTCATGCTACTGCCTTCCACGTAAATTGCCTTCCACGTAAATTGACCCTGGCCTGTTTTATGGACTATGCTTTTGCCTACCGCTTGGACTGCTTCCACGTAAACTGACCCTGGCCTGTTTTTTGACTATGCCTCTGACTACCGTTTGGACTGCTTCCACATAAATTGACCCTGGCCTGTTTTATGGACTATGCCCTACCGGGACTGCTGACCCTTGTTTTATGGACTATGCTTTTGCCTACCACTTGGACTGATCTGTTGTCCTGCTATTGTAGTACACAGGGGTCTCACATATGTGAGGGGCTCCAGAATAGTTTTTCAGGATGGAGAAAAATTTTTTTTTTGTTTTCTCCGGGTTTCGTAATTTCCGGATTAGGGTGTGGAGTCCGGAGGCTTCATAGAGATTTGGGTGGGTCGAAGCCTCTACCCCTCTGCCCCTGTGCACAGGTCTTACCTGATTGCCGCTGACTTACTGCCATCATGCCTGCTATCATCTTTTCCTGCGGCATGAACGAGCCACACCACTGCTACCTGGACTATTCAAATATGCTGCCTGGAGAATTACTATAGCTGTCGCTAAGCACATCCCTGCCTGCTGCCTGGACCAGTGGTCTCTTCTGTGGACACTACTAAAAGCACAGGTAATACTTTTTTTTTACCCTTTCCGCAATAGAATTTATTTTGGATTGTAATTCTTGGTATGTACATGCTATGTGTAAGAAATATGAAGGGCCTTCAAAAATGATAGGTTGCCAGGAAATTATATATGTAATGTATGCTCCTACAACGCCTGATGGTGCTACTTGGATGTTGGGCATCTGTATGTGGCCAAGCTGTGTAAAAGTCTCACACATGTGGTATCCCCATACTCAGAACGAGTAGCATAATGTATTTGAGGGTGTCATTTTTGCTATGTACATGCTATGTGTTGGAAATATCTTATAAATGGACAACTTTGTGTAAAAAAAATGTTTTAATTATTTTTCCACGTTTTCCCAAAACTTCTGGAAAAAAAATAACCGCTTAAAAAACTCATTATGCCTCATAGATTAGACGTTGGGGTGTCTGCTTTCTAAAATGGGGTCATTTTGTGGGCAATTCCATTGTCCTGGTGCTCCAGAGCCTTCAAAAGTGTAATAGGTGGTTGAGAAATGAGATGTGCAATTTATGCTCGTAGATCGCCTGATAGCGCTACTTCAATGTTGGGCCTTTGTATTTGGCCAGGCTGTGTAAAAGTCCCACACATTTGGTATCCCCATACTCAGGAGGAGTAGCAGAATGTATTTTGGGGTGTCATTTGTTGTATGCATATGCTTTGTGAGAGAGATAACCAGTTAATATGACAATTTTGGAAAAAAAATAAAAAAATCTTCATTTTGCAAAGAATTGTGGGAAAAAATTACAACTTAAAAAAACTCGCCATGCTACTTATTTAATACCTTAGAATGTCTACCTTCTAAAAAGGGGTAATTTGGGGGGTATTTGTACTTTTCTGACTTGTTAGTATCTCAAGAAATAAGATAGGCCGTCAGTACTTCAAGTGTGATCAGATTGATCAAGTTTTAGGGATTGGCACCATAGTTTGTAGACTCTATAACTTTCACAAAGACCAAATAATACACACCAATTTGGGTTATTTTTACCAAAGATATGTAGCAGTATAAATTTTGGCCAAAATTTATGAGGAAAAATTATTTGCTAAATTTTATGACAGAAACAAAGAAAAAGGCAATTTTTCACAAAATTTACCGTCTTTTTTTATTTATAGCGCAAAAAATAAAAACCCCACGAGTGATTAAATACCACCAAAAGAAAGCTCTATTTATGTGAAAAAAAGGACACAAATTTTATTTGGGTACAGTGTTGCATGACTGAGTAATTGTCATTCAAAGTGTGAGAGCACCCAAAGCTGAAAATTGGTCTGGGTAAGAAGGGGGTTTAAGTGCACTGTATTGAAGTGGTTAACCAACATGAAAAGCTTCTGCCTTTGGTAAGAGTATACCTCTGACGGTGACATTGATATTGTAGCACTGCTTCATAAAAATAAGCTTATTTTCAATGCTGTTTACTAATTGAAATAGCTTTGCATGCATCACTATGGAAACACTAGTCAGATGGTCTCCAGTGGCATATAATTGGGTAATCCATGGTAACGCGCTGATACCCAGATATTGCTTTCCTTCCACAACAGCTTTTATTATCTCAGAACCAGGGATGACAAATTTGTCCTTGTCTTCGGTATTATAACTTTTTCTTATTTCGGTCCGAGCTTTCATTATGCTCCATATGTTGCTATAAGAAACCTTCAACCTTTCTAGTTCACACAGGAAACAACAAACAATGATTATGTAAATCATACTTGAGCTGTTCAGAGATTTGAAGGATTAAAGCAATGGTTCTGAGTGTAATAAATCAATGTTTTTTTTTTTGGTCTGTATTTATAAGGCTGAATTCTTAACACACTAAATAAAATATAACTTAAAATAGAGCATTCGTTTTGCTAAGCCAGACACTGACAGAGTAGTTGCTGCATACTTATATATAAATTCTGCCTGAGTTCCGTGACTTATGGTGGCCATACATACAGTACTTCCATTTATTTTATCCTTTCGGTCAAAACAATGGAATCCGTAAACAATAAAATAGCATAACTTCCCTTCTGAGCAATTTAGGCGTAATTTAGACTGGATGTGATCCAAGTGAGTCGATCAGCCAGGGTGGAATATTATTGATTATTTTGCATCATTTAGCAGCAATGAGATGCTGTGTTTATTAAAAGAATCATAATTTAATCGATCAGATTATAAAATGACATGGTGAAAACAGAGAAGTGATCAATACCTTATGATCATAAGTTATAAGTGTACCCTAGCTATTGTTTAAAGTCCACTTCCCATGTGTTTGATATATCGATCAAAAAAGGTTATTGATTACAAATCATTGATTCTAATCAGAAGAGATCAATTGATAAAATAAATTGATCACTTATCGAAGCATGTATGGCCACCATAAGAGTTGTAGAAACAATACATCAGTGGCAAGTATTTGCAGATGTGTGGCCGTCTGTGGTCAATGCTGTGAGAGATATGGCTACATCTTCCATGGAACTTCTGTTTTCACTGAAATCTGACAGCAAACTAAACCAGAGACACCATAGACATTAACAATCTCTACAACAAACCTAGTAACTATGCAAAAAATCTCAGAGGGTCCATTCTCTGTTTTAGTGGAATATTGTTCATTTGTATTATATTGTCATTTGTTACACAAAGCACATAGTAGATGGTTGCCAAGTATTGCTTGCAGTTTAGTTATGTTAAACATTGTTCACAGGTGACAGTTTATGTGTCTGACTGTGTCCACAGAAGACATTAAGTCTGGGTACATATCTATGTGGGCTGCGCTTAATGTGTTTTTAGGCACATTTTGTGGTGCATTTTTAAACCCGTGTTTTTGCATACATTTTGCATTTGGTATTTTTTTTCTTTAACCACTTCAGCCCGGAAAGTCGTACTCCCTTAATGACAGGCCATTTTTTTGCGATACGGCACTGCTAGTTTTAACTGACAATTACACGGGAGTGAGACACCGTACCCAAACAAAATTGATGTCCTTTTTTACCACAAATAGAGGTATCTTTTGGTGGTTTTTGATCACCTCTGCAGTATTTCTTTTTTTGCGCTATAAACATAAACGTCTGACAATTTTGAAAAAAAAAAATATATATTTTTTACTTTCTGCTATTATACATATCCCAAAAAATATATATGAAGTTTAGGCCATTATGTATTCTGCTACATATTTTTTGTAAAAAAAAATCACAATCAGCGTATATTAATTGGTTTGCGCAAAAGTTATATTGTCTACAATATAGGGGATAGATTTATGGACTTTTATTTTATTCTTTTATGTTTTTACTGGTAATGGTGATTTTTAGCCGGACTGCGACATTACGGCAAACAAATCTGACCCCAAGTGACATTTTTGGGGACCAATGACAATATTACATTGATTTGTGCTATGAACATACACTGATCAATGAATAAATGACACTGGCAGGGAAGGGGTTAACACTAGGGGGCAATCAAGGGGTTACGGTGTTCCCTGGGTGTGTTCTAACTGTGTGGGGGCTGGGCTGTCTGGGACAACAAAGAGATTGCTGTTCCTGATCACTAGGAACAGCAGATCTCAGAGATGTCCCCTGACAGAACAGGGTTCCGCCTTGTCTACAAATGACCATTCTGCCTGTCCTCGCCGCAATAGCAGGTGGCCAGCGGACATTGAGCGGGATGGGACAGGTACGTCGGTTTGCGCAGAAGAGCCGACCTGTCGCAGTATATATACTGTGGCTGGTCGGCAAGTGGTTAAACACAGTTTGTGGATTACTATAAACATACTGTAAATACTTTGTATATAGCTTGTTGCTAAGGAGCAGGCTGGGAAGCTAGCCGCAAAGAAGATTAGGGAAGGCTCCCCAAAGAAAATTTGGTATAAAGCGACCCCAGATGGTAAGTGAAATTACAAAAAGGTAAACTCTATTGGACTTGTAAAAATATCACATGGAAAGGAGAAAACCTCAACCAAACAATAAAATAACAACATTGTTATCTTGTATAATAAAAACAAACATGCAGGGCCCAAACTCACATAGACATAACAGTGTAAAAATATATTGTCACTCTCAGACTGAGCGCCCCTTCAATGTCAAAAGCTCAACTGAGCTATATGGTGATTAGATCAATACCGTATCAAAAAGAGCCTACACCTCATATGATCTCTGAATTCTATAAGCTTCTGGGATCTGCCCCCACGATGTCAAAGCCGGACGTTATTTGGGAGTGGGAGCATGACAGTGAGTTGGAATAGTCAGCTGAACAAATAACACACATGTATAAACTCTTATGCCGCGTACACACGGCAGAGAAACTCGACGGGCGGAACACATCGTTCCGCCCGTCGAGGTTCTCTGCCGGCCGTCAGATTCGGCGACCCACCCGTCGGGAAAGGCAACCAGCCATTCATCCCGACGGGCCGTCGAGCAAATAGAGAACCTGTTCTCTATTTGCTCGACGGGTTTCCCGACGGGCGGGGCACGCCGAGAGCGTACACACGGCCGAGGTTCTCGGCAGAATGCGGCTCCCAGCGAGGTTCTCGCTGGTTTCTGCCGAGAACCTCGGCCGTGTGTACGGGGCTAAACACTCTAGCTCCATGTATTTCAAGATTCAGAAAACTAACTACAAGCTCTTGAAGTTTTGGTACCAGGTACCTGCAGCTCTGTCACATATCTGCCCCTCGGTCACAGATTGTTGCTGGCGCGAATGTGGTCAGAGAGGCACACTCTTTCATCTCTGGTGGGAATGCCCTGCGATTTTGCCCTTTCTGGTTACATATGAAAACTCAGATAAAGGACACTCTTGTGGTCGATGTCCCGATGTCCCTGACTTGCTTCCTCCTGCACGTCCCTACCCTTCCGCTGGGCCATTATAAGAAAAGTGCATTACTGCACCTCTTGAATGTGGCTAAACGACTTACATCCACAGGTGCCCACTAAAGAGGAGTAGCTCAGGAAAGTGGTTGAGATCAATGAGGCAGTGGGTAGCGACGTGTAAGGACAGACGTGACCACTTTACTAGTATCTGGGCACCTTGGCAGGAGTATACTGCTGATCCTGATCTAGTACCGTCCAGCCTGGAGGTTGCTTTGTTAGAGTTGGCAGAAATGTCGTTGAGAGTACCTACTTGAATTGTGCTGCCAATTCCTGAATCCAGTCTTTGCACTATTTTTTTTCAATCTTTCCCAACAATCTGGATTATTGTGGGCGATTATGTTATATGCTATGTATTTTTGTTCACGTTCATGTTTTCTTTGTGCTATGCACTGGGTGACATACCTGACCTATGGTTCCGCTACATTAGCTCGATCTTTACCCTGGATGGTCCTGGGATAAGCCCTGGTGGCATTGCCCCTAGATGCAAGTTTGATGGAGGCTTTGTTGCCCCCCTCCCCCAATGGTGGAGCTGGTGGGGTCCCCTGTGGCCACTTCATGGTGAGATGCCCTGGAGTGCTAGAGTTGGCCCTCAGCGTGGGTCTTGTGTTTTATACATTTAGAATGCTCACCCATGGTAACCCCTTTATAGGGGGTAACCCCATTAGTTATGATGTTTTACCTTTTCCCCTTTTCCCTTCTCCCTAGTTTTCCTTTCCTTCACTTTTATATCCCATGTTTTTGTAGCTCTATATGCTGATGCATTTACCTCTGTTATCTTATTTGCAAACCCTCATAAGCAGGGCATTCTTGGCTATGCCGAGTTCACTGCTTTACAAATAAAGATTACATAAAAAAATACTATATCAAAATGACATAAAAGGGCACCAACGTATTGAGCAGTGTGGATCTTAAAAGGGCACCAATGTACTGAGCAGTGTGGATCCTAATGTTTCTAAAGGCAAAGCAAACTAAAAGCTAATGAGTAGATTCAAGAGAAAAAAAATGACTCATACATTAAATGTCACTAAAAGATATCCCAGGAATACATTTCGATGTTATTGATGTACTAAAGCATCTAATTAGCGATACTTCTACTCAAGAATCAGTGATAATCAAAGTCAATATGCTTGCAGATTCCAATAAGCCCCCTGGCCGCAGAACCCCGCAACCACTAGCCAGGGTTGTGGATATGAGGCCCTTATCCCCATCAACATGGCAACAAGGTGTTTTGGGGGGGCAGGCGTGAGGTATCAGGAAGAAAGGGAATGTGTTAGTTTGCCCAGAATGGACAAAGTGCGGATGTACTTTAAAAATGTTCACATAGGATCCATCAGTGACAGAGGGCATCATAACAAGTAATAACAGAACATTTTTAAGTTTTACTAACTTTATATTATGTGGTCAGTCCAGGTACAAACAGTTCATATTCAAACATATTGTTTTTACAGGTATATAAAGGGTCTGTTTGTTATGGAGAAGACATTCAAGCTATGGCCCAAGATGCTTGGAGATTACTGTTTGGGGAGGATACATGTGCGCGTGAAATATTCCAAGTACCGAGCACAGGCTATGTTTTCAAGGTGAAAGAAGAGAAGGATTCTCAATAATTAACTGGGGAAGACAGAAAAAGGAGAGACGTGACCAGAAGAGAATACAAAAACAACAGGATAAATGAAAGTAGGCCTTGAACTCTGTGCACAGTGGCAGTAAACAAGTGCTATGTAGGGACCGCAGTAACAACATACTGAGTAGGCAACATATTTTCTGATGATTTTTTTTCAGCCTGTTATTTTTCTTGTTTTTTTCCATGTTCGCTAAAAGAACTGCACAATCTTCATCCCTTATGCCTGGTACACACAAGGAGATTATGGGACTAATGATCTTCCTTTTTTTGTGTGTGTGTGCAAAATTAAGAGGTTACTAAATTACGAAACTTCTCATATAACAGAACACAAATTGAGAGGTGATGTAATTTATTGTATTGTATTTTTGGACGGAAACTGTACTGATTAAATGAAAATTATATGATCTATTATCGTATGAGAAAAATGTCCGTGCTTGTCCCATCAGATAATATATGATAAACTGATGTGATCGGCTCTCGAAAGCTGTGTACTAATTTACAGATTATCGTGCAATCGTTTCAAAAACTGTATTTTTTGGACAATTTTCAGATTGTGTTTTTTACGGGCCATTACTTTCAAAGCAAAAATCATCTATTCTATCAATTTCATTGCTTGTTGGTACATACTTGTTGCATCTGTGGCTGCATGCAAAAATTGTTGCTTGTGTAGAACCAGGTCAGCTGGACTCCTGCCCACTGCTGGCTGTTATGCTAATGCTACAGCGCAGATTTCTCTCCCCTTTCTCAGTCATGGTGAGCTAATGGAGGAGGAGAGAGCGAGAGAGGACATTTTTCTAGGGCTGCATTTTCAGCTACAGCTTCTGGAAGAAATCCCACCCACCACCCAGGACAGCAGAGGCCACTGTGATTGGTTGCTGTGCAGGAGAGAAAACAGACTGCTGGCAACCCCCTAAAACTATGGGGCATGTAGTCCTCAGGGGACATTTATTTTTCAAGCCATGATTGGATGAGGCTACAAGTCCCAGAAAGACAAAAAGCTGCAGAAGGATAAAAAGGGAAGAGAAGCCCAGGCTCGGGACAGTATTGTATGATATGTTTTTTAACAAACGATAACGAAAGTGCAAGAAACGAAAACCGAAAGATCTGACATATAAATGCTTTATTTTCGTTTTCGTTGCGATAAAAATTCGATATAGAGAGATTCGACATTATAGGGAAAAGATTCGACACCATAGAGAAAAGATTCAACATTATAGAGAAAAAGATTAGACACTATAGAAATAATAGATTCGACATTACAGAGATTAGATTTTGATTTATGAGAAAATAGATTCGACATTATAGAGAATAGATTCGACATTACAGAGATTAGATTTAGATTCTTGAGAAAATAGATTAAACATTATAGAGAATAGATTCGACATTATTACTAGTCATACTACATTAGAATTCTTGTAGGCGGAATATTCGAACGGAAATGTACGATTCGACGTAAAGATTCGACGTTCCGTCAAATATTCTTTTTTGACCATTCGACATCAACCAAAAAGATTTGACGTTCTGTTGAATATTCTTTTGACCATTCGACAGAAACCAAGTATTATTGGATTTTTGGATGAAAGCTATTCCCCAACGAAAAACGAAGTAAATCAAAACGATTTTCGGGAGTAACTAAATAAATTTATTTTCCAACTGAAAACGAAAAAATTAAACAAAATATTCCAGTCTGCACATGTCTAATATTTAATACCACACTGGACAATAGGAGGGATTTTGAAAAGACTCAAAGACCTTTTAGCTTCAAGTACCACATTTAGTTAGGCCACCTGTAGATTGAAAGCTTAGGTACATAAATACATGGTCATCTCATTGTTTGTTGTATTGTACAGATGAGTGTATTTTGTATTTTGTTATTGTTTATTACTATTGGTGTATTCTTATTGTTGCCTTGTTGGGTTTGAATCCCACGTATATCCTCTTGGAGTGTCATAGGGTGTGGCATTGCTAGAAGGATTATTGTCACTTGGAATCAGGGGACTCATACATGAATGAATGAAGAACTTGTATAGCGCAGCACATGCAAACTAAATCGCCTCTGGGCGCTCGTTGTTCCTGTCTCCTTTGTCATCAAAAGAGATGAGTTTTGATCTATCTTCTGAAGGCCAAGTGGTTCTCCTCCAACCGAATGCTGGTTGGTAAGGCATTCCAAAGTCTGGAGCCCTGGACTGCAAATCTTCGCTCTTGTTTGGATTTGTATCTGGCCTTGGGTATCTGGAGGAGATTTTGGTTGGTGGATCGCAGAACGCGATTGGAGTTGTGAGCATTTAATTTTTCGCAAAGATATTGGGGGGCCTTCCCATGGATGCACTTATGCGTCAAATCCACCAAAAGGCATACAGTTCACCAAAAAAAACATACATAAGATTTGTAATTTTTGTACACTGCTACAGCAGCCTGTATGCCAAGTTATCCCCAGTGTAGGAAAGTGTGTGATTATGTCACAAAAATAGGGACACTTGTTCACAGGCTGCTATTTACATTGCTGATTGCCTATGCAGGGTGACAATATTGTCGGGGACACTTGGAGATAAAATCTGTCATAGGTATCAATGGGTGTCGTTACTAGAAAAAATTAAACCAATAAATAGTTGAGATTCTCCTGGTATATGTGTTAGGAATCTTCATCCACAATAAACTGTGAAAAACCATAAAACCATCTATTGAAATCAGGTCACAAGTGAATTAGATTCATCAAGCAACAGTGTGTGTGGGGAGGAGGAGTCATATCTAATGTAAATCTATCTCATTAAGGAAAGTATTTTAGATTTTTTTTTATATAAATATATATATATATATATATATATATATATATATATATATATATATATATATTGTGATGATGGGACTCTGTCCTACATAAAAGTTTGTTGGTTTACGCCAAATTTTGGAGAGAAAGACACATTAAAGCGGAGGTCCACACAAAAAGTGAACCTCCGTTTTTTGGATCCCTCCCCCCTCCGGTGTCACATTTGGCACCTTTCAGGGGGAGGGGGGTGCAGATACCAGGTATTTGCACCACTTCCCCATTCTGATCCCCACAAGGAATCCAGCCTGTCACATCACCCCCCCCCCCTGTTGTCTTCTGGGAACCACTGTTCCCAGGAGAGAGCGGGGAACAAGGACGGCGCGCCGCCATCCTCACGCATGCGCAGTAGGGAATTGGGCAAGGCTTCACTTCCTGATTCCCTCACCGAGGATGGCGGCGGAAGCAGCCGAGGACCGAGCGATTGCTCAGCCTCGGCTGCTGACATCGCAGGCACGCTGGACAGGTAAGTGTCCATTTTTTAAAAGTCAGCAGCTGCCGTATTTGTAGCTGCTGGCTTTTAAAAAATCGGAACCTCCGCTTTAATTGCACAGCTGTGTCTTGAGCTATTTAGTTCTGACCTACTATGGTTTAGAGCCCCACTCCACAGTCAGGAAGTCTGTGCTAGGAGTCAGGTGGACTCCTATCTCTCTGAGAGGAGTCAGAGACACTGCATGGGTGCAGCTAGAGTATGCATGTCTGCAGGAGGCAGATGTCATTGGTGACTGAGCAGCAAGATGCTGACCAGGAGTAAGCTAGGAGTGAGCTTATCTTTAGGAAACTCTGTTCTGAGGAACAGAACTTAGGCCTAGGCCAGGGGTAGGCAACCTTGGCTCTCCAGCTGTGGTGAAACTACAAATCCCATCATGCATCTGCCTCTAGGAGTCATGCCTGTGATTGTCAGGGTCTTGCAATGTCTCATGGGACTTGTAGTTGCAAAACAGCTGGAGACCCAAGGTTCCCTACCACTGGCCTAGGCTAAAGGCCTGAAACAGCTGGATGGCAAGAATGAAAGCCAGGAGGCTAAAGTGTTGAGTATGCAAGATATTGTTGTGTATGCCATTTACACTACGCCGCCGCAACTTACTGGAGCAAGTGCCGTATTCTCCAAGCACTTGCTCCATAATTTGCGGCGGCGTAGTGTAAATGGCCCGGCGTATGGCCACGTAATTCAAAGGGGGCGACTTGTATTTAAATTAGGTGCGCACCCGCGCCGATCGAACTGCGCATGCGCCGGCCGTAAAAATAGCCCAGTGTGCATGCTCCAGCTCATGACAGAAAACGTCAATGAAGCCGACGTGAGCATCATTGACGTAAAGCCCTATTTGCGAACGACTTAGTAAAACGGCATAAAAAACAGAAAAAGACGACGCTGTCCCGACGCCATACTTAACATGGCATACGGTGGACTGACGTAAGTCTACCCCTCATATAGCAGGGGTAACCTTACGCTTACGGAAACGACGACGAGGCGGCGCAAAAACTTTCGGGAATCGGCGTATTAGGCTCATTTGCATAGTCAAATGAGAAATCAACGTAAACGCCACCTAGCGGCCAGCGTAGAATTACATCTAAGATCCGACGGTGTAAGTGTCTTGCACCTGTCGGATCTACCCTGTATCTATGCGTAAATGATTCTAGGAATCATACGCATAGATACCCGGGGCCAAAAACAGAGATACGACGGTGTATCTTGAGATACACCGTCGTATCTCTTATGAGAATCTGGCCCTTTGTGTTTTTAAATAAAAGTGGGCTACCAGGCCCTTAAAAAATCTGTTCTGGACTGGCGTACTCACTAAAAAACGCACCTAGCGCTGGAGTCTGGTCACCCCAATCTTACAATATATATATATATATATATTTGTGACCACTGTAATCTACTGCAATGTTTATGTAAAGATGTGAGCCAGGTTTGAAACAGTTATACAAAAATCTGAGACTGATTTGCACTCAAAACACATGCAGTAATCAGTGACATGTTTTATATTGGCAGAGAGTTGTAGAGATGGGATTAATGAATCAAGGCGTGAGTTTATAGTAGATCTGTCTTATAATTTTTCCCTATGCCTCCGGCTTGTACTGCCTTGCCCTGTTCCCATATATATTTTGCACATTTTTTTTGTTATATATCTTTAAAAAAATGCTATCAGTATTATACAGTATGTTTAGCTTAAGTGAAGCCCGGTATAAAGGAGAGAAAAAACATGGATGGAGTGTCGGCATTACAGGGGTTAAAGAAGTTTTGGCCTATGAGGGGTTTCAGCCTAGTCTGAAAGAAAATAGAAGTTGTAGGGACTTGACTGGTGCCCAGGTCAGGAACCGGTGGAGATGCAGGAAGTGGTCAAGCTAAGGGTCTCAGGGGTTCTTCAGTCAGAGGGAAGCTGCGTTGAGGAAAACTTCCCTCCCCTTTCTTATTTCTGGATTTTTGTTCTGGGGTTTCCCCCCTTTTTTAAGTAAGCTCTCTTGTTCTTTGATGGGGTTCTTTGTCATGGCAGCAAGCGGGGTACAAGGTCCTTTTAGGTTAATATGGGGCAAACATATAATTGGTAGGGACCTATCTGAGGTACAGCTCCCAGTAGTCTGTATGTTGGTATCTGCGAGTGGTTGCCTCCTAGTCGGTGGTGTGGCAGCTGGAGGCCTAAGGCCTCATTCACACTTCAGTCTGTTCAGGTCTGCCTGTCAGTTTTGACGGCGGACCTGAACGGGCGCTCCATGCATCTCTATGGAGCGCCGGATGTCAGCGGAGACATGTCCGCTGACATCCGACCTGATCCGATTTGCTAAAAACAGATGTATGGGGGATACATAGCCATCCGTCCATGCGGATTGGATCGGGTAAGATCTGATGAAAACGGACATGCTGTCCGTTTTAATCAGATCGCTCCATAGCAGACAGTGGTGCCGACAAGCCCCTCCCCGCTCAGTTAGCAGAGAGGAGCTTGTCATCTCTCGGCTCAGTGGAGATCTGCGGACTGATCTCCCGCTGAGCTGGCGGACGCAGGCGGACTCCGTCGGGACGGACTGCGCCTGAGTCCGCCATGTGTGAATGAGGCCTAACTAAGTTGGATGCAGATACTTTCTTCTTTAATGCCTTCTTGTACCTTGAGGCTCCAGTTAAACTGGGTGTAATGTGTTATTTATACAGTTTGTTAATAAAAGGCTGCTTTGGCCATTTATATCCAGCTTGTGGCTGTGTGTGGTTATTTATAAGGGGTAAAGGGAGTGATGGTCGGAGCAGAATGAAGACAACCTATCTTTAATACCCTGGTCTTGGTAAAGGTCTTTGTATTCTGTCTAATTTTATTAGATGTAGATTCTCTTTCTCTACACGCAAAATTGCAAATGATATAAATAGTCATTTAAAAACTTTCATCATCAGGCTATTTTTTTTTTTTGCTCACATTGTATTGGTTGACACTAAAAAGACAAACAACTTTTGGCGCACTAAGTGGTTGGATGGAATGAGCATGGGCAATGAGAATAAAAGTGCAATGTAAAAACAAAGTCCAATGCTCCAAACGCGCGCACCGCCACGCTCCATTTGACAACCGGATGTGACGTCATCGGGCCCTTACAGAGTGTACCTGTGGACTAGGAAGCGATGGGAGCCACCAGCGTAGCCGTGACTGGAGGTGTTTCTCTATACACCGCAGCCTGTCCTCCCCCCAGAGCGGATGAACATCTTATTTCTTCTAAAGCACTGACATTGTATTATCCTGTGAATCCTATACTACTGCTTGTAATTAAAGTATGCATATTGTTGCTCTTATTCTTGTTTTTGTAATGGTTGACAGCAGCTAGTTCCCAGGTTGATTACTCAATGATTTCCTTGCCCTCTTCATGAATATTTGTTTGCTGATATGTAAAATATATATAGTCATTGTTAGTGTATTAATAACTGCAAGAAATAATTTTTTATTATTGCCTACAGACAGTTCTGCTTTAAAGGCATATCGTACTTAGGTGCTATGCAACCATGGTATAACTGAATAATTAAAGCAAAGCACACGTTATATAGCAAACTATATTTACATACATTAAAGTAATGTGTATGTAATCCAGATGGACATATTTTATTACATTAAATATATTTGACTGTGGATTTCAGCTAGAATTGTGCATTGGGTTGGTTTTATGTACTTGTAATGTGGGACGACTTGGATAAATTGGGATAGGGGTTGGTTGCAGTATTGGTTGCTGTGGGCTAGGTTTCGAATTGGGTTTTAGCTTGTACGTGATTTACATACAGCGTGCATATGGAAGCTTGTTTTTACTTATATTAGGCAGGTAAAAATATATGAGAATCTAAAAAATTTTTAAATGGGGAAGCAGTCTCTAGCAATCTTTTGTACTTGGCAGCAGTCTTCCAATCACTTGTAATTAGTCTTTTAGGCCCCAATAAAGTCCGCCGGTTTATTTTTAAGGCGGATCCGATCGGACCACCCATTGTTCTCTAAGGGGAGGTGGATGTAAATGGACATGTGTCTGTTTAACGCCTGCATCCGATCCAATCTGGTCTGCCAGAAACAGACGGACGGGGATCTAGTTGGATGGAAATGAACAGGCAGTTTGTTTCCATCTGACCGCCCCATAGAGAACAGAGGGCTATGTCCGTGTCCGCTCTGCCTCAGTGGAGCAGACACAGACCTGTCATCTGCCTGTTTAGCGGGGATCAGCGGACAGATCCCCCACTGAGCAGGCAGATCTGCTTCATAGAGTCTGCCCCATGTGAAGAGCCTTAATCTGTGATAACATTACAGCAGTCTCTAAGGCCTCGTACACATGACCGAGGAACTCGTCGGAAAAGACACATCGTTTTCCTCGACGATTTTTTTGTTAGGTTTGTCGAGAAACTTGACAAGCTGTCTTTGCGTACACACAGTCAAGACCAAATCTCGTTGTTCTCAAACGTGGTGACTTCAACACATACAACAGCAGGGGAAGTTTGATTCCACTGGCACAACCCTTGGGGCTGGTTTTGCTAATCTCATGTTACTGCGTGTTAGGTAAAAGTTTGGTAAGAGACATTTGCACTTTTCAGTCTGTTACAGCATGACAAATGTGCCATTTCCATTACAAACTCTACTTTTACCGAAGGTGCGCGGGTTTCTAGGCATACACACCAACGTGTTTCTCGTTGAAAACCAGCCCGGCGAGGAACGCGACGAGGAAATTGAGACTCCCGTTGAGGAAAAAGAGAACTTGCTCTCTTTTTTCCTTGTCGAGTTCCTCGACAGTTTCCTCGATGAAAAGCATACACACGACCGTTTTCCTCGGCAAAAAAGCTCTCCCACCAAGTTTCTTGATGGATTCTGTTGAGTTTCTCGGTCGTGTGTATGAGGCCTAACAGCTTCCATAGCAGAAGCATCTAACTGTCCCTTTTAATAAGTCAGCAGTTTCTAAAACAACAATTTATATCTTACAGTTATGGCAGACTTATATTAAGGTGAGAGCGAATTCTCCTGTAAAAAAGTACTCTTCTGAAATAAGACAGCTCTCTTGCAACTCTTGTAAAATGGCAGCCTTATTCAAGTCTGCAAGCAGTATGACAAAATGATCAATAGAACTGCTATTTAGCCTTCTGAGCAGCAGCTAGATACAGTAATCTCTATAAATACATACATACAAAAGTTTACTGGAAGTAATAATACTATAAATTCTAAGCCTGGATGTCATGCATCACTGAATTTATAATTCCACTCTCCTTTAGCCGTTTTATATTTGAAAATTGAACAATCATAAAGCTGCAACAAATTCCAATATACTTACAACAATAACGAAAAGTGCAGGTGCCACAAATGCCCATATTGCTCCTTTCTGAAGAGACAGCCAACAGCTGAAAAATAAAATTTACATTTTAACACAAACCTTAGAATATGGATTTTAATAAGAAACTGCAAACAACAAAATTTAAGTTTGTATTTAGGTTATCCAAAATTATATGTTTGTGCTACAGCCAGTAAGTCTGCACAATTTACCTTAATCTGAATGTTATGTAATCTATTGCAGATAGAACCTACAATCTCTTTAGTGTGCCTCTAGGAAGACTGCAGGTATTCAGTGCTATTAGGCTGGCAGAATCACAATTCTCACTCTGATATCACACTGCATGGTGTTATCAAGGGGTTGTATGAAACTATTACAATTGCTGAGCCACAGAGGTAATTTTTACCATACAGGAAGCATGACAAAATAAGTGAAATGACAGGGAATTTCAGTAAGGGAGAGAGAGGTTGGTACAAATAGAGTAGCGGGTAACAGAAGAAGGCAAAGAACAGGGATGTATTTGCATAATGACATTTACAGTCACAAAGCTATTCCAATGCATACAAAAAAAAATGGGGCTATTAGTGGTGCAACATTAAAACAGTTCAGATTGCAACATGTTTACTAATGCAACAAATAAACAATTCAATTCACGTTCCATGCTTTCATAGCATGCAAAATGTGCCTTTAGAATAAGGAAAATCCCTATTTGCATGAATGTGCATATAATCAAAAAGATTGCATATATTTTGGGGCCCAGATTCACAAAGCGCTTACACCGACATAAGTGCAAATTTGCGCCAGTAAGCGCAAATGTGCGCCGGCGTATCTGTGCGCCAGAACCACAAACCAACATACGCCTAAAAACTGGCCACCCTACGCCGACGTAGCTTACATACGCCGGCGTAGCGTGGGTGCACTTTTCGTCTAGTCACATGTTGCTGCTCCCATTGATTAGGCATTCAAACATGCAAATGAGGAAAATACGGTGATTCACGAATGCATGCTACGTGATCTGCGCGTAAGTGTACGTCCGGCGTAAAGTTATTCCCCATAGATGAGGCGCAACCCAGCAACAGACATGCAAAGGTCTGCACCAGAGAACACAGGCCGGCGTATGTTACGTTCACGGCGTACGTTACGTTCACAGGGTACGTGGTGATCCAGCGTAGCTTAGGCATTTGTGGTTGTGAGCATGCGCATAAAGGTGCTGTTTTTTATGCGTCCACGTTACAGCAACGTCACGGCGCATGCGCAGTTCGTGATACACCGGGCGTAAAACACTGCACCATGCTCGGACCATCATTTGCATGGGGTCACTCCCACTTCCACCTACGCCGGCCTGTGCCTTCGAAACCTACGCCACGCCGACACAGCGTTGGGAGCAATAGCTTGCTGAATGCAGTGCTTGCCACTCCGCGCTGCGTCGGCGCAGTGTACGGCGTTTGTGCGCCCACTCTCTGTGAATCTGGACCAGAATGAGTAGAATAAGCACATTTGTGTGCCAGGCAGAAGATGGTGCAGCAGTACAGCTTGCCTCCCACGAATCTACAGAGCGGCAGCCAATTCTACTTTTGTAAGTAGGTCCAGCACAACGGGATCAGGGAGCTGTGACTGGGAGATACCGTGTTTGTACATTTCAACTCTATGGATGTCTCTTATGCTGGAGACCCCTAACTACATGTGAGTGTATTATTATTCATGCCAAAAATACATTTATTCACATTTTAGCACTCCTCCTGCACTCTTCTTGTTTCTACTTCAGATGGCAACTCACAACTGACGCACTGCAAGAAGTAGAAAATATATTTTTAATCATACCTAAAACATAACCCTGAGCTTTTAGCCCCAAGCTCTGACCTCAGGTCTGAACATTTACCCTGACACTAACCTATATTTAGCTTTGATCTGGTGATTGTATTTTATTATTGTTATATTTACGCACAGACTTTTCTATTTACATTCTTTTCCTCTGAATAGGAGGAAAAGATACATTGTATCTTTTCTCTGTTCAAAAGGAGAGAAATAGAAGACAGGGGGTAAGTTTTACTGATTGATCAAGGTGGTAGCCAATTACAAGCTATCAACCCGATCAAAAGATCAAGACCCAGTCCTTCTGATTCTTGATTGTTAGTGCAAGATCAGTAGCTCAGTCAGCAGGTGTCAGTTTTGATCTTTGAGGTGGGAATGTGCTTCCAGCAGAAATGCCAGTGCATATATATTCGGCACCTCAGAAAAAGGCCCACTTCCATGACACCACATACAGTCAGGTCCATAAATATTGGGACATTGACACAATTCTAATCTTTTTGGCTCTATACACCACCACAATGGATTTGAAATGAAACAAACAAACAAACAAACAAACAAGATGTGCTTTAACTGACTTTCAACTTTAATTTGAGGGTATTTACATCCAAATCAGGTGAACTGTGTAGGAATTACAACAGTTTGTATATGTGCCTCCCACTTTTTAAGGGGCCAAAAGTAATGGGACAATTGGTTGCTCAGCTGTTCCATGGCCAGGTGTGTGTTATTCCCTCGTTATCCCATTTACAAGGAGCAGATAAAAGGTCCAGAGTTCATTTCAAGTGTGTTATTTGCATTTGGAATCTGTTGCTGTCAACTCTCAATATGAGATCCAAAGAACTGTCACTATCAGTGAAGCAAGCCATCATTAGGCTGAAAAAAAAAAAACATCAGAGAGATAGCAAAAACATTAGGTGTGGCCAAATCAACTGTTCGGAACAACCATAAAAATAAAGAACGTACTGGTGAGCTCAGCAACACCAAAAGACCCGGAAGACCATGGAAAACAACTGTGATGGTTGACTGAGGAATTCTTTCCCTGGTGAAAAAAACACCCTTCACAACAGTTGGCCAGATCAAGAACACTCTCCAGGAGGTAGGTATATGTGTGTCAAAGTCAGTCAAGAGAATACTTCACCAGAGTGAATACAGAGGGTTCACCACAAGATGTAAACCATTGGTCAGCCTCAAAAACAGGAAGGCCAGATTAGAGTTTGCCAAACAACATCTAAAAAAAGCCTTCACAGTTATGGAACAACGTTCTATGGACAGATGAGATCAAGATCAACTTTTACTAGAGTGATGGGAAGAGAATAATATGGAGAAGAATGGGAACTGCTCATGATCCAAAGCATGCCACCTCATAGGTGAAGCATGGTGGTTGTAGTGTCATGGCGTGGGCATGTATGGCTGCCAATGGAACTGGTTCTCTTGTTTTTATTGATGATGTAACTGCTGACAAAAGCAGCAGGATGAATTCTGAAGTGTTTCAGGCAATATTATCTGCTCATATTCAGCCAAATGCTTCAGAACTCATTGGAAGTGGAATGTTATGCAATGGCCAAGGCAATCACCTGACATGAATCTGATTGAGCATGCATTTCACTTGCTGAAGGGAAAATGCCCCAAGAACAAGCAGGAACTGAAGACAGTTGCAGTAGAGGCCTGGCAGAGCATCTCCAGGGACTAAACCCAGCGTCTGGTGATGTCTATGCATTCCAGACTTCAGGCTGAAATTGACTGCAAAGGATTTACAACCAAGTATTAAAAAGTGAAAGTTTAATTTATGATTGTTAATCTTTCCCATTACTTTTGGTCCCTTAAAAAGTGTGAGGCACATATACAAACTGTTGTAATTCCTACACTGTTCACCTGATTTGGATGTAAATAACCTCAGATTAATGTCTGTAGTTAACCACTTGACCACTGGGCACTTAAACCCCCTTAATAACCAGACCAATTTTCAGCTTTCGGTGCTCTCACAGTTTGAATGGCAATAACTCAGTCATACAACACTCTAACCAAATGAAATTTGTGTCCTTTTTTCCCACAAATAGAGCTTTCTTTTGGTGGTATTTGATCACCTCTGCGGTTTTTATTTTTTTCGCTATAAATGAAAAAAGAACGTAAATTTTGTAAAAAAATGAATTTTTCTTCATTTCTATTATAAAATTTTGCAAAAAAGTAATTTTTCTTCATAAATTTGGCCTAAAATGTATACTGCTACATATCTTTGGTAACAAAAAAAAAAAAAATTGGATAATATTTAGTCTGGGTGAAAGTTATGGGGTCTACAAACTATGGTACCAATTACTGAAAATTGATCAATTTGATCACATCTGATGTACTGACAGCCTCTCTCATTTCTTGAGACCCTAACATGCCAGAAAAGTACAAATACCCCCCAAATGACCCCTTTTTGGAAAGAAGACATTCCAAGGTATTCAGAAAGAGGCATCGTGAGTTTTTTGAAGTTGTCATTTTTTCCCCACAATTCTTTGCAAAATCAAGATTTTTTTATTTTAATTTTTTTTTCCACAAAATGTTCATATTATTAGGTTATTTCTCACACACAGCATATGCATACCACAAATTACACCCCAAAACACATTCTGCTATTCCTCCCGAGTATGGCGATACCCCATGTGTGAGACTTTTACACAGCGTGGCCACATACAGAGGCCCAACATGCAGGGAACGCCATCAGGCGTTCTGGAACACCCAGACCAATTCTGACATTTCTCTCCTACATGGAAAAATCATCATTTATTTGCTAGAAAATTACATAGAACCCCAAAACATTATATATGCTTTTTTAGCAAAGACCCTAGAGAATACAATGGCGGCCGTTACAACTTTTTATCTCGCATTGTATTTGCACAGCAATTTTTCGAACGCGTTTTTTTTTGGAAACAAAACAGTTTTGTGCTTAAAAAAAAAAAAACAGTAAAGTTAGCCCAATGTTTTTGCATAATATGAAAGATGAAGTTACGCCGAGTAAATAGATACCCAACATGTCACCCTTCAATATTGCACACGCTTGTGGAATGGCGCCAAACTACGCGACTTAAAAATCCCCATAGGCGACGCTTTAAATGTTTTTCCTGGTTACATCTTTTTAGTTGGAGAGGAGGTCTAGGGCCAAAATTATTGCTCTCGCTCTAACGTTCGCAGCGATACCTCACATGTGTGGTTTGAACACCGTTTTCATATGTGGGCGGGACTTACGTGTGCGGTCGCGTCTGTATACGGTACAGGGGCGCTGTAATTTTTTTTTTTTTTTTTTATTGTTCATTTTACTTTATTTATTTTAGTTTGACACCTTTTTCCCCAAAAATAAATGTTTTGGTTACTTTTATTCCTATTACAAGGAATGTAAACATCCCTTGTAATAGGAATATAGCATGACAGGTCCTCTTTACAGTGAGATATGGGGTCAATAAGACCCCACATCTCCCCTCTAGGCTGGGAAGCCTAAAAAAAAACCGATTGCAGAGTATTGCGCGGGGGAGTATTGCGCGGGGGAGTATTGCGCGGGGGAGTATTGCGCGGGGGAGTATTGCGCGGGGGAGTATTGCGGGGGGGAGTATTGCGCGGGGGTACTGCAGAGTATTGCGCGGGAGTATTGCGCGGGAGTATTGTGCGGGAGTATTGCGCGGGAGTATTGTGCGGGAGTATTGTGCGGGAGTATTGTGGAGTATTGCGGGGTACTGCGGAGTATTGCGGGGTACTGCGGAGTATTGCGGGGTACTGCGGAGTATTGCGGGATACTGCGGAGTATTGCGGGGTATTGCGGGGTATTGCAGAGTATTGAGGAGTATTGGGGGTATGCAGAGTATTGAGGAGTATTGGGGGTATGCAGAGTATTGGGGGGGGTTATGCAGAGTATTGGGGGGGGTTATGCAGAGTATTGGGGGGGGGGTATGCAGAGTATTGGGGGGGGTATGCAGAGTATTGGGGGGGGTATGCAGAGTTTTGCGCAGGGAAGGAAGGAGTTAATGCAGGGATGGCTGAGCAGGGATGGATGGATCTGTGACTGCAATAGTCACAGATCCATCCCACACTGCTGCAGCCATCCGCGCTCTCCTCTCACGCTGTACCGATCGGTACAGCGAGAGGAGGGAAGAACCGGCGTCAGCAAGTGACGCGGTTTGTTTACATGTGATCACGCCGTCATTGGACGGCGCGATCACGTGGTAAGGAGCCGCCACCATTGGCTCCTTACCGAGATCACTGACCTGCGGGTCCCGTGGACCCGCCGAGCGCCGTGACCGCGTGTGCGCGCCCGCTCGGGCGCGCGGATCTGACGCACATCAGATTTGTTTACACACGTGGTCGCGCCGTCATTGGACGGCGCGATCACGTGGTAAGGAGCCGCCGCCATTGGCTCCTTACCGCGATCATCGGTGCTGCGGGTCCCGTGGACCCGGTGAGCACCGGTGATCGCGTGTGCGCGCCAGGTTGGGCGCGCACACCTGACTCTAACGGAGGACGTCCATGGACGTCCTGTTAGAGTACAGGAACCGCCCTATAGCCGTATTTCGGCTATAGGGCGGTGATTAAGTGGTTAAAGCACATCTTGTTCATTTCATTTCAAATTCACTGTGGTGGTGTATAGAGCCAAAAAGATTAGAATTGTGTCAATGTCCCAATATTTATGGACCTGACTCTACATGTGTGACAGCAGTGGCAACAAGATAAACATTTTGAAAAGAGTAGGAAAGGGTTTGAACACTTTATGCTGTTTGAGAGATTTCCCTTCACTTCCCATTTCAAGATACTCTGGGGTTTATTTACTAAGGCTGGAGAGTGAAAAAACAGGCGCACTTCTAGATAGATATAATCAGCTTTCAGGTTTTATTGCCAAAGCTTAATTGAACAAGCCCAGTTTAGAAGCTTATTGGTTTCAATGCAGAAGTGAGCCTGGTTTTGCACTCTTCCGCTAGTAAATAAACCCCAATGGTATGTGATAGAAAATCTCTCTGAGGGAAACTCCAAATTCTGACCGTTATCACTGAAACAAGTGTCTGCATTTGAAAAAGAAAAACCACCTTACCCCCTGTTCCAGTGACAAATTTACAATTTCAGATGTCCCCTCCTTTTCACATTGACAATGGTCATCAGGACAAGCAGAGAGAGTAAATCTCCCAAGCAATGACACAGACAACAATAAAACACTGAAAAGGGTTTCTGAGAATAACTTATTCTATTTAAAACTAATAAGGATGGGTGAACGGTTTGGACTAAGCATGAGTTCAAGCCAAACATTGGCTGTTCCGAAGTTCTCCGAACAACTGAACTATCGGTTTGTTTGACCGTTTGTTTGGCTTGCAGAATGACCACAGAGCACTGCGCTCCCGCACAGTGCATTGAAAGCCCTGATTGGCTGAGGCAAGGAACGTTTTGGCTAATCATGGCTTGGAGCACTGTCAGAGCCATGATTGGATGCTGTCATGATGACTGTAGTGTGATAGCGGGGTGGAGAGAGATAGAACAGGGTTCTATTCAGTGCTATTAGACAGTTAGGGCCAGATTCTCATAGAATTCCGGCGGCGTAGCGTAAGCCATTTACACTACGCCGCCGCATCGTACTAGAGCAAGTGCTTTAATCTCAAAGCACTTGCTCCGTAGTTTTCGCCTGCGTCGCATAAATCGCCCAGCGTAAAACCCGCGCAATTCAAATGGGGCGGCTTGTATTTAAATTACAACTACGATCCGCAAGTGTAATGGTTTTACACTTGTCGGATGTAGAAGCGTATCTATGCAAAAGTGATGCTAAGCATCACTCGCATAGATACGAGCCAAAGAAAACAGCGATACGACGGGGTATCCGAGATACTTCGTCGTAACGCCGCTGAGAATCTGGCCCTGTGTGTGCTATTCTGATTCTATTGTCAGTGGCAGGGGCGTCGGGAGGCCCGGGCTTGGGTGGCTGGAGCCCCGAATGGTTCCCTGAAAAGCCCCGAGTCTCACTCATGCGGGCTCACCATTGTGAGCCCCGAGCCAAGCGTCGATCGCCGAGAACGATCTGATCCCGAGCGCTGCCACCCGCCAAGCCGATTCCTGCCAAGTGCCATAGCAGCAGGTCCCTCCTTCTGGAGCCTGTGATGGACGTCCCTCTGGTCCAATACCCCGACGTGGGACGTGTGACGTCCATCATAGGCACTGCAGGCTCCTGAAGGCGGGAATTACAAATACATATTACTCGGCGCTCGGGCAGACGGGCTCTCCTATCCCCCAGGCTCTCCTATCCCCCAGGCTCTCCTATCCCCCAGGCTCTCCTATCCCCCAGGCTCTCCTATCCCCCAGGCTCTCCTATCCCTCAGGCTCTCCTATCCCCCAGGCTCTCCTATCCCCCAGGCTCTCCTATCCCCCAGGCTCTCCTATCCCTCAGGCTCTCCTATCCCTCAGGCTCTCCTATCCCTCAGGCTCTCCTATCCCTCAGGCTCTCCTATCCCTCAGGCTCTCCTATCCCTCAGGCTCTCCTATCCCCCAGGCTCTCCTATCCCCCAGGCTCTCCTATCCCTCAGGCTCTACTATACCTCAGGCTCTACTATACCTCAGGCTCTCCTATCCCCCAGGCTCTCCTATCCCCCAGGCTCTCCTATCCCCCAGGCTCTCCTATCCCTCAGGCTCTCCTACCCCCCAGGCTCTCAGTTTAGTGTACATCTAGGAATAGTTCAGTGTGAGTGTAGTGTGACCATTCATCTCTACATTAGTGTCAATGTAAAGATTAGGGTCATTGTAAGTGTAGTGCCACCGACGGACAACGGTCCGATGGGCCGTACACACAATCAATTTGGTCCGATGAAACTGGTCTTCAGACCAGCTTCATCGGACCGGTCTGATCGTGTGTACGTGGCCTCAGGTGTCCTTAAGAGAATTCATCTTCTGCACTCTCCGTGGGGACGGGATGTGTTCTGAGACTTTCCCCTTACAACAGTGGTCTAGGAGGGTTGCCAACCATTAGTGAACTATTTTCCCTAATGCCATGTATTCTTGTTTTTTTTTTTTTTTTTGCATGCTTTGAAACATGAGGGAGCCCATGCACTGCAAATTTGCAGAGGCATTAGAAGCAGATGCCTGGGGGTCACTGAGGATTACAGTATCTGAAACGGCCTCCTCCCAGCCACATACCACTCCCAAGGGTTCTGAAGGTAGAAATTCATCTCTTACTGTTTGCAGATTTGTCTTCCTCTGCTTCAAAGCCTCCAGAAAGTGCCAGAACCCTCCTCCTCCCCTTCTATCTCCTCTTGTGTTCTATAGCAAAGGAACAATAGTGTCTGCATAAAGTGGGCCTTGAGAGGAAAGGAAGTCCTCCTCTTTATCCCAATGCTCTGCCTTGAGTGCAGAGTCTGCTCCAGCAGGAACACAACATGGATTGTGTCACTGATGCATGCATTGTCACGGCTCACCATCCTTGTGGTGTCAAATGGTGTCAGTATAGTGCATGCATACTTTATGAGCAGCAATAGGGGAAAAAAGCTGAGCCGGCCTGAGCCTGTCATTGTGCCATACTCACACAGGTACTTGTTGACGGCCCTCTGCTGCATGTGCAGCCTCTGCAGCATTGCCAAAGTTGGGCATGCCACAAATCAGGCAGTTTACAGGCAGGTTGAATTCCTGCTGAATTTCAGCCAACCAAGCACTGGCTTTGTATGATCGCCTAAAATGGCTACAGACTCTTCTGGCCTTCTTTAGTAGATCTTCCAACCCTGGGTACCTATGGCACATGGCACATGTGTCAACTTTGCTTGTGTAAAGGCCGACAGGAGATTTGTGCCATTATCACACACCAATATTCCTGGCTCCAGCTGGCATGGCGTGAACCACCTCTGCTCCAGTGTGGTTCCTGTCCCCTAGACCCACCAGCTGAAGCACTGCAGGGAACCTTTCAGCCTGACTCATTGAATAGCTCTGTGAATGCTTAGAGGGCACTTGAGGATCATAGGACAATTCAGCAGAAGAGGGTATGGAGGAGGAGGAGGGGGTAAAGCTGACAAATCTGGCATCATCCCCAGCTGTATGGAGACATGGGAGCACAACAAGCTCATTACAGCACATTCTGCAAGTTCACAGAAGGGGGCAGAATCCACCAGGTGGAAAGGTAGAAGTTGTAGAGCCAGCTTCCATTTAGACACTGGGCATGTAGTCAAACTATTTTTCTGCACCTGTTTGAGAGGAGCATATCATTGGAAATTTTGACCACAAGGCCAATTCTTGCTTTCATCAAGAGTACCTCTATAGGATTACGGTGTGAAGGCACTGCCGACACCCAAAGAACAATCTTTCCACACCTGTTTAACAGGTGCATATCATTATAATTTTTGACAGCAAGGCTAATTCTTGATTTCATCAAGAGTAGACATTCAAAGTCTGTGGTAGAGACACCATCATGTATCCAAAAAATCTCTAATCTTGTTCCTACTGTAAATTGTGGCCCCATCATACAGACTGGGTCCCCAAGCCATTGCTTACAAAATAAAGAAACTTGCAGGAAAATGTAATTTGTTGGGCTTTATAAATGCAATTATTGCTGCAGCAACTTCTATACATATTACAGATGTGTCAATTTATAAGGGCATAGTCCAGGCACTATATTAAAAGGAATTTTTCATTGTTATACCTTCACTTTAAGCATCAATAAATCACTGCTCATTTAAAAATGATGTTTTTTACAAACTTTATTTTTATTGATACATGTCCCCCAGGGCAGTACCTGGACCCCTAACCATCGTATGCACAATTACTTGCATATAAGCCTTCAAAATGGGCACTTTTGAATTTTCACGTTCAGGTCCCAAAGACTTCAATGGGGTTCGTTATTCGGATCTGAATTTTCCGAATGTTCAAAAGTTCTGGTGCAAACCGAACAGGGGTCATTTGGCCCATCCCTAAAAACTAAAAAAAAAAATATTTTAAAGTCTGCCAATGGCAAGGGACTGCTCCTCGATTCTACATAAATGTATGGTATGCAGAATCAGAGAATATATAGAGTATAGGTTTTATTTACTTATACATTAGTTGCTGTCACACATGGTAGTGTGTATGATAGGTGTTCCCTGTAATTGGGTTGATTTACTATAGAAGTGGGGAATTTTCACACACTAAATTGTGTTAATATTCCCTTTAAATATCCAATCATGTGATAAGGCCAATTTCTATTCACTTTAAATACATGTACAGATGAAGTAAGCACACAAACCCCTGTTTCTAACTTTTATAAGGCCTATAAAAGTTGTTTCTGGAAACTGTATTAGCCATTCGAGCCATGACTCTTGACGACCTTTTTGACTGAGACATTTTATTTAAAACTGTACAAAAGTACAAAAGGGACACAACTCTACAAAAAAAGAACACATAAGATATGAAAACACAAGGAGGATGAAAACAATCTTATTTAACATGGTCTGTCAGTACAACCACTAATCTCTAAAGCAGGGGTCTCCAAACTTCCTAAAGAAGGGGCCAGTTTACTGTCTTTCAGGCTTTAAGAGGGCCGGATTGTGCCCAGTGGGAGTAAACAATGCCCAATCTTTGGAATTGGGGCAAAAAATTGTTGGTAGCACTGGGAGGAATAGTGGCCCATTTTTGTTGTCGTGGAAGGACTTGTGTCCCATTGTTGGTGTCAGTGGCAGTAATTATGCCCAATTGCTGGTGCCAGTGGCAGGAATAATACATCAAGGGCCAGATAAAGGCAAGCAACGTGCCACATCTGGCCCCAGGGCTGCAGTTTGGAGACCACTGCTCTAAAGTAATGTTATTTTCTATAACAGTTAAATGATGCTGTCTCTGAGGAATTGTAAGGAGCCCTTAAAGTTGAATTTAACCCCTTCCATACAGGGCATTTTCACCCCCTTCCTGCCCAGACCAATTTTTAGTTTTCAGCGCTGTTGCACTTTGAATGACAATTGCGTGGTCAGGCAACACTGTACCCAAATTAAATCATTATGTTTTTTTCCCCACACAAATAGAGCTTTCGTTTGGTGGTATTTGATCATCTCTGCGGTTTTTATTGTTTGCGCTATAAACAAAAGAAGAGCGACAATTTAAAAAAAAACACAATATTTTTTCCTTTTTATTTAATACATCTCACAATATTTTTTTTTAAAAAAACTTTTTTTCCCCTCAGTTTAGACCGATACGTATTCTACGTTTTTTTGATAAAAAAAAAAGCAATAATCGTATATTGATTGGTTTGCGCAAAAGTTATAGCGTCTACAAAATAGGTGATAGATTTATGGCATTTTTATTTTATTTTTCTTACTAGTAATGGCGGGGATCTGCGTTTTTTTTTGCGACCGTGACGTTGCGGCGGACATATCGGACACTTTTGACACGTTTTTGGGACCGTTCACATTTACACAACGATTAGTGCTATAAAACTGCACTGATTACTGTGTAAATGTGACTGGCAGGGAAGGGGTTAACACTAAGGGGCGCTGAATGGGTTAAAATGTGTCCTAAAGTATGTTCTAACTGTAGGGGGAGGGGGACTCACAGGGGGAGGAGATCGATGTGTGTTCCTCTGTACTGGGAACACACATCAGTCTCCTCACCGCTGACAGGAGGTGGATCTGTGTGTTTACACACACAGATCCACACTCCTGACGTGATTGCCGGAAATCACGGGTGCCCGGCGGCAATCACGGCAGTCGGGCACACGCGCGGGATCGCGAGTGGTGCCGCGCGCGCGCCCTAGGACGCCGTGAAGACAGGACGTTGTGCAACGTCCAGTCTCATCGGCGAGGGGATCACCATGACGTGATTCCCCTATGGGCTGGTAAGGAAGGGGTTAAAGATGTGCTGCATTTCCAGTCCAAGCTGAACAGCCCAGGGCTAAGAAGCAAAGACTTCTGCCTCAGGCAATATCTTTTGCACTAAATAAGCTGTTGAAAAAGACCATTTTCTGTCAGAAAAGTTTTAGGTTTTCAGAGAATGTTTGCAGTGCCAGCAGGGCAAATTTTCTTTTTTCAATAAAAAAGCAAATGATTTAGCATGGCGAGAGAGAAAACAGCTCCGAAAGCAAAACACAATATATGGCAAGTTTTAAGCTTATTTGTTGCTGATGTTGAAGGATTTAGCAAAAGAAATATATGTATTTGTATCAGTTTTTGGGAAGGCGGCTCTCCTGGGCATTTGATAAATGACCACGTTAATGCCTGTCATTGTACTCAGTCTATAAACCTGAGAGGGGTTTATTCTTTGTGCAGTGATGGAGTGATCTAATCTCATGTTCCCAGGGTACATATTTTGAGGACATAGGCACATGTGGCATTCTTGAAAGAAAAATTTGTGTCTGGTGCCAGTCAGCTCTCTTTATACATTACTTATTCTACTCTTAAAGATGAAATAATTTCCAGCTTTTCAGTTGTGCTAAAAGATCAAAACATAGGCAAGCAAAAGACTGGTGACTCAGAAAGTCAATTTATCCAGCCAAATAAATGTTACTATTCTTTATTTGCCATCTTAGATGCTTTGCCCCCATAGAATATGTAAGACATTTTAAAATTATAGAAGATTTCCAGGTAAATTGGAGATCCCCCTTTTCTCTGTTTTGTGAGAGCGAAGCTGCTGAGAGGCTGATTCAGAAACTGATATTGCACTGCAGCCATACAGATATCATTTTATTTTTAGAGTCTCAGTATTTGAATGGTCAGACTTCATTCTGCCAAGCGCTGCTCATCCCTAAAAGTCTGCAAAAGGTGAAGGTTGCTATACAGTATGTTACCAAACAGTACAGTAACAGGCAAATAACGTTTTTTTCTTTTGAAAAATTATTAAGTCTCGTCCTTCTCTATCTTTACACAATTTTTCCAATGATACAGAATATTAATTGTTTCCACAGCACTCATATACAGGAGCTAAAACTTAACATAAATACAAATTGTATGCAAAGATTTTCCAAAACACTACTGCTACCTGCATAAATCAGTAGAAGACTTTTCCCCCTGTGCTTCCAGGCTTTATATTGTCTGCTATGGCTTTAGTTATAAAATATACAAACAATCTGATAATCCTTGGATTTTTCCCTGCTGGTCACATGAATAAATACCAGACATTAAGTTGGCCACACACAGGAAGAATTCAATTAAAAAAAAATAGTTTAGGAATGTTTGTAATTGTTACTGGGGTCAAATTGACATTAGCTTTCTACAGTAATGAAAACATTTCAAGGGGTAGGATTAAAAATAATTTTCAAACAGTGACACTGTTTTTTTTTTTCTCTTTTTTTAAAGTGTATTTTTTTTTTTTGTGCGTGAACTCGAGAGAGAGGAGCCGGACTGCAGGAGTTGGGAGTAGGCAGACCCTCCCCCCGGAGGCAATCGCCATCCTTCTCCATGCCCCTGGTGGCAATGGCGGGTGTGAAGGGGGGCCTCCCACTCACCCCGCCCTACCTGCTCCTCTTGGGAGCCCAACTGGGGCCCAACGGGACCCCAATGGGGCAGAGGGACTCCCCCTATGAGGGAGTGAGGGGGCCTAGCCCACCCAGCCAGCCCCGTAGGTCCTTCGCCTCTCTTTTTTTTAAGAGACCGCATGGCCAAAGTGCATGTGTTTTTTTAAACCAATTTTGTGTGCGTGCAAGTGTGGTGGTTTTTGTGGGGGGGGGGGGGGGGTGGGCATACTAAGCCCGGGAGCCGGGCTGAGACCACCAAACTCAATTCACATGTAGCCGAGACCGGGATCCGAACCCTTGGCTGCAGAGGTGAATGGCTTGTCAGCGCAGTGCCAATCACGTTGAGCCACCACAGCTCCCTGGCACTGTTTTTTTAACATTGAATGTTGTTTTAATTTGAGGAAGTCCATTCATTCCAAAATCAAATGTTAAAAGCAAATATTTTTTTAAGTACTTTCAAATGGCATTTGTCAAGTCACCAAATGCACTGAATTTTGATATGAATGTTTGCACAAATGCACATTCAAAAATCTACTACTGTATGACCAGCTTTAGTGTAGCTTCTCCTTACCCCCCGGAGGCAGTTAGAGACATATAAGGGGCTCAGTAGGCTCAAATTTAACTTCAGGGTTGGATTCTTGACTAGCTATGGAGTGTGAAGAATTGGTTGCTAGTCAGTTTTTAAAGGGCTGAGTTTATCCAATTCCAAAAGCCCTGGGAGATAAGAACTAGGGCACAAACTCAAAAAACAACTTACAATCGATACTAGGGTTGTCCCCACTTTTTAAGACAGAGTACAAGTACTGATACTTTTTTCAAGTTCTCGCCGATACCGATTACCTATACTTTTTTTAATCTCATGTGACAGTGGCACACGTGTCAGTAGTTTTATTTTATTTATTTTTTATTTATTTGTATTTATAATGCTTATACTGCTTTTTTTTTTAAGGGGGGGGGGGTGGACCATGTATTTTTTCTTTATTTTTTTTATTATTTCCTACAATAATTTTTTTTATATATATATATATATATATATATATATATATATATATATATCTATCAGCCCTGTTGGGGGGCTTTGGTGAGATATTAGGGGTCTTAACAGGCCTCTGCCATCTCCCCTTTGAGAAAGAGAAAGGGACTAAAGACACAGATTCCCTAGTCCCTTTCTCAGCAGCCTCAGCTGCACTAAAAAATGAAAAGGAGAGAAGACAGTGGCTTCTCTTCATTCATAAACTGAAACATTGTAAACTAAGTTTACTATGTTTCAGTTATGTGAATGAACAGAGTCAGTGATTACTGACTCTGTACATTCGGAACAGTAAGGAGCCGGATTTACCAGCTCCTACTTCCGCTTTCCATCCTGACAGTTCGAGGGGGTGGAGGAGGAGCACGGAGGGAGAGAGAAAAATGAAGGGGAAACGAAGGGAGACGGAAACATGGAGGGGGACACAAAGGGAGATGAAAACACGGAGGGGGACACGGATGGAGAGAGCAGCACGGAGGGGAACACATGGATGGAGATGGCAGCACAGAGGGGGACACAGAGGGAGGGAGACTGCAGCAAAACGAAGGAGGGCTGGAGGAGGATACGGGACAGTCAGTGGTGATCATGTGCGGGGGAGTTACAAGCACCGATCACTGCTGATTTTAAAGCAGCTAAAACCCACAGGCGGGGAGAGAGAAGAGGAGAAATGACTTTTAAATCTATACAGCGGTGATCGGTGCTTGTAACTTCCCCACGCACTGATCACCGTTGACTGTACAAGTATCGGATGTAGCATCGGAAGCATTTGCCCGAGTACAAGTACTCGGGCAAATGCTTGGTATCGGTACCGACACCGATACTAGTATCAGTATCGGGACAACCCTATCGATCCAGAAAAAGGACATATAGGCCTAAACCTGAACTCTAATCCTGAACAGCACTCAAACACAACACTTTTGTGTTTTCCCCTATTTATCATGCGCTGAACTTAAAGATCTACGACTTTTTCTATGAACACAAAAAGCCTATTTCTCTCACATATTGTTCGCAAATCTGTCTAAATATGTTTTAGTGAGCATTTCTCCTTTGCCAAGATAATCCATCTACCTCACAGGTGTGGCATATAAAGATGCTGATTAGACAGTGTGATTATTGCCACATTAACCCCTTCAATACCGGCGTATAGTAAATTTGCGTCCGGAGAAACCCCTCGCCGATGAGAGTGGACGTTACCCAACGTCCATCCCTTCTCGGCGCTATTGCGGGTTCCTCACAGATCTGAGGGCGGCGATCGGTGACACGGCGAGTCCCTCGGAGACAGCCCGTCCCGGATCGCGGTAAAGAGCCAATAGAATTGGCTCTTTTACCACGTGACTGGCTGTTTCCAACCACAGCCGGTCACTTACACAACAAGGTGGCGTGCACTGTCCCGCGCGCGTGCAGCGCGGCGATCGTGCGCGCGAATTGCGGTGATCGGGCACGAGGCTCGTCCCCTGGACATTGCCTCGTCCCGATCTGGGTAAAGAGCCAATGAAATTTGGCTCTTTACCACGTGACCGGCTGTGTCGAATCACAGCCGATCACAAATGTAAACAAACAGCGCTGTAACCGCTGTCTCTGGGCTCTTCTCCTCACACACGGATGCTGTGTGAGAAGGAGATATCAGAAACAGTGAGTTACAGTTAGTTACAGTGTAAAGTGAATAAAGAGTACCTGTCACCCCCCCATCAAAAGTACCCAAGTACCTATCACCCCCTCCCCCCCATCAAGAGTACCTGTCACCCCCCCATCAAGAGTACCTGACACCCCCCCAATCAAGAGTACATGTCACCCCCCCCATCAAGAGTATCTGTCACCCCGCCATCAAGAGTACCCATCACCCCCACCAAGAGTACCCGTCACCCCCCATCAAGAGTACCTCAGAACCTGTCGCCCCCATCAGGAGTACTTGTCGCCTCCATCAGGAGTACCTGAGTACCCGTCGCCTCCATCAGGAGTACCTGAGTACGTGTCACCCCCATCAAGGGTAATTGTCACCTCCATCAGGAGTACCTGAGTATCTGTTACCCCCATAAAAAAGGAGTACCTGTCACCCTCATCAGAAGTACCCGTCACCTCCATCAGAAGTACCTGAGTACCTGTCACCCACATCAAGAGCACCCGTCACCCCCATCAGAAGTACCCGAGTACCTGCCACCATGTCCAGAAAATTATTTTCCACAGAAGAGGCATACCAAATTATAGCCCAGAGCGATGAGAGCAGCGGGGAGCTCTCACCGCCCCATCACAGTACTGAGTCCATTTTCGATTCAGGTTCGGAATACGAGCCCCCTCAAATCAGTACATCCGAATCGGAGGAGGAGGAAGTAGTCCATCCAAAAGTACCACGGTCTGAACCCCAGGCATCTACCAGCAGCGCCGGCCACCCCAGTGGCCAATCAGCAAATGCTAACGGCGCTATACCCCAGGAGGAAGGGCCCAGTACAAGCTCTGGAATTCCACGCCGAGGAAGTAGGTCCCAAACCCATCTACCGGATGGCTTGGCCAACCCGTTGTGGCTGCCTTCTAGCACAGGGTCAGCCACAATCCCCCCTTTCACAGCACAGCCAGGTGTGCAGGCCAACACCGAAGGTTTCTCTGAAATCGATTTTTTTAATTTATTTTTCCCTAATGAGTTCCTTCAAACCATCATAGACCAAACAAATCTTTTTGCACGTCAGTACATACAAAACAACCCCAACTCATGCTATGCCCACCCCTTTGTATGGAGACCCCTAACAATGGAGGATATGCGATTGTTTTTAGGCCTTACGCTGAATATGGGACTTACAAAAAAAAAATGAAGTTCATTCGTATTGGTCTAAAAAGCCCATCCACCATATGCCAATTTTTTCAGCTACGATGTCCAGGTTCCGCTATGACATGATCATACGGTTCCTGCATTTCAGTGACAACTCGCAGTGCCCCCCCCCCCAAATCATACGGACCTTGATAGATTATATAAAATTCGCCCCCTAATAGATTTTTTCAATAAGAAGTTTGCTGAACTTTACATCCCGGAACAGAACATCTCTGTGGACGAATCCCTGGTCCATTTCACTGGCCGGCTGGGAATAAAACATTATATTCCCAGTAAGAGAGCGAGGTATGGCTTGAAGCTAAACAAGCTCTGTGAAAGCTCCTCCGGCTATGTGAATGCCTTTCGTGTGTACGAAGGCAGAGACTCCCATCTCCAGCCCCCTGAGTGTCCATCGTATATGGGAATAAGCGGGAAAATTGTATGGGAGTTGGCATTCCCACTCTTCCAAAAGGGGTATCACATATACGTGGACAATTACTATACCAGTCTGCCCCTTTTTCGCCACCTATTCCTGAATAAAACTTTGGCCTGTGGTACTGCACGTAAAAACAGGAAAGGCTTCCCACAGAGTTTAGTTACCAAAAACCTACAAAGGGGGCAATCGGCAAGCCTGAGGAACGAAGAAGTTTTGGCCGTGAAGTGGAGGGATAAGAAAGACGTTTACATCATGTCGACTATCCACAATGACACCTCAGTGGAACTTCACAAGAGACGCCGTACCGTTCGAAAGCCTTGCTGTATCAACGAATATAATAAGTACATGGGGGGGGTGGATCTAAACAATCAAATGCTGCAGCCCTATCTCTCAATACGAAAGACTCTTTTCTGGTACAAAAAAGTTGCAATATACTTCTTTCATATGGCCCTTTATAATTCATACGTCATTTATCAAAAATCAACGCAAAGGCCCATCCCCTTTATCAGATTCATCGAAAATGTCGTCACTGCCCTGATCTATCAGCAAGGCTCTGCCCCACAAAGAATTCGCTCTGATTGTGTCAGCAGACTGCACGAGCGCCATTTTCCTGACAGAATTCCACCATCAGCAACCGGAAGAAGACGCCAAAAAAAATGTAGGGTGTGCAGCAAACGTGGAATTAGGAAGGACACCAGTTGCTATTGCCCCGACTGTCCCGACCAACCTGGCCTATGTATGACACCATGCTTCAAGCGATATCACACTTTCGAAAATTATTAATCCAAAATTCCTAATAGACTGCCACTTCCCTGTTTTCAATTTCTGTGCTGATTTCCCTGCTGCCTCAACCAACCAACCTAGTGCCTCAACTCAACTGACCCTGGCCTGTTTATCGACTATGCCTCTGCCTGCCGTCTGCATTGTTTATCCGCCATGTTTCTGCTTTTCACATGAACTGACCCTGGACTATCGACTATGCCTCTGCCTGCCACCTGCATTGTTTATCCGCTATGTTTCTGCCTTTCACGTGAACTGACCCTGGACTGCTTCTCGACTATGCCTCTGCCTGCCGTCTGCATTGTTTATCCGCCATGCTTCTACCTTTCACATGAACTGACCCTGGACTGTATCGACTATGCCTCTGCCTACCGCCTATTTCTGCCTTTTACCTGCACTGACCTCGGCTTGTTGACCATGTTTTTGCCTGCCCCTTGGACTGATCTTGCACCCTGCCACACAGGGGTCTCACATATGTGAGGGGCTCCAGAATAGTGTTCGGAGTCCAGAAAACCAGTTTTTGGTTTTCTGTGTTCCTATAACAGGGTCTGGTTGCCCGGAGGCTTCAAAGCGATTTGGGTGGGAGAAGCCTCTACCCCTGTCCCCATTCTTTCCTGACCGAGGCCCTAAACTTGATGGTTCTGCCTGCTGCCTGGACCAATACTTTGGCTGCACTAACCATATCTCTGCACGCTGCATGTACTATGGACAGTATTCCTGCATGCTGCATGGACGATCCTTTCGCTGCTGCTGACCACATCTGCCTGCTACCTGGACCGATGCTCTCCTCTGTGGACCACTGCACCACCAAGACAGCAGGTAATCTTTTCTTTACTCTTTACTCAGAAGAATGTATTTTGGTTTGTAATTGGTATGTACAGTACATGCTATGGGTTAGAAATATGAAGGACCTTCAACAATGTCATAGGTTGGCAGGAATTTGTGTGTGTAATTTATGCTCCTAGAACGCCTGGAGGTGCTACTTGGATGTTGGGCTTCTGTATGTGGCCAGGCTGTGTAAAAGTCCCACACATGTGGTATTGCCATACTCAGGAGGAGTAGCAGAATATATTATGGGGTGTAATTTTTTCCATGTGCATGCTATGTGTTAGAAATATCTTATAAATTGACAACTTTGTGTAAAAAAAAATGCGTTTTCATTTTTTTTCCACATTTTCCAAAAACTTCTGGAAAAAATTAACCGTTCAAAAGACTAATTATGCCTCAAAGATTATAGGTTGGGGTGTTAGCTTTCCAAAATGGGGTAATTTTGTGGGCGTTTCCATTGTCCTGGTGCTCCAGGGCCTTTAAAAGTGTAACTGGTAGTTGAGAGATTAGATGTGTAATTTATGCTCCTAGAATGCCTGAAGGTGCTACTTCAATGTTCGGCCTCTGTATGTGGCCAGGCTGTGTAAAAGTCCCACACATTTGGTATCCCCATACTCAGGAGGAGTAGCAGAATGTATTTTGGGGTGTCATTTTTGCTGTGTACATGCTATGTGTTGGAAATATCTTATAAATTGACAACTTTGTGTAAAAAAAATGCGTTTTCATTTTTTTTCCACATATTCCAAAAACTTCTGGAACAAAAATTAACCGTTCAAAAGACTAATTATGCCTCAAAGATTATAGGTTGGGGTGTTAGCTTTCCAAAATGGGGTCATTTTGTGGGCGTTTCCATTGTCCTGGTGCTCCAGGGCCTTCAAAAGTGTAACTGGTAGTTGAGAGATTAGATGTGTAATTTATGCTCCTAGAATGCCTGAAGGTGCTACTTCAATGTTCGGCCTCTGTATGTGGCCAGGCTGTGTAAAAGTCCCACACATTTGGTATCCCCATACTCAGGAGGAGTAGCAGAATGTATTTTGGGGTGTCATTTTTGCTGTGTACATGCTATGTGTTGGAAATATCTTATAAATTGACAACTTTGTGTAAAAAAAATGCGTTTTCATTTTTTTTCCACATATTCCAAAAACTTCTGGAAAAAAATTAACCGTTCAAAAGACTAATTATGCCTCAAAGATTATAGGTTGGGGTGTTAGCTTTCCAAAATGGGGTCATTTTGTGGGCGTTTCCATTGTCCTGGTGCTCCAGGGCCTTCAAAAGTGTAACTGGTAGTTGAGAGATTAGATGTGTAATTTATGCTCCTAGAACGCCTGAAGGTGCTACTTCAATGTTCGGCCTCTGTATGTGGCCAGGCTGTGTAAAAGTCCCACACATGTGGTATCATCATACTCAGGAGGAGCAGCAGAATGTATTTTGGGGTGTCATTGTAAGTATGCATGTGCTGTGTGAGAGATCTAACTTGTTATTATGACAATTTTGTGTAAAAAAAAAAAAAAAAAATCCCAAGAATTGTGGGAAAAAATTACAACTTCAAAAAATCCACCATGCCTCTTACTAAATACCTTGGAATGTCTACTTTCCAAAAAGGGGTAATTTGGGGGCTATTTGTACTTTTCTGGATTGTTAGGGTCTCAAGAAATGATAGGACGTCAGTACATCAGCTGTGATCAGATGTGATAATTTTTCAATCAATTGCACCATAGCTTGTAGACTCTATAACGTTCACAGAGACCAAATAATATCCACAAATTTTGGTTATTTTTATCAAAGACATGTAGCAGTATACATTTTGGCACAAATTTCTGAAGAAAAATTATTTCTTTGCAAAATTTTAAGATAGAAACTTAAAAAAAGTGTTTTTTTTCAAAAATTTCTCTCTTTTTTTGCTTATATTGCAAAAAATAAAAAACCCAGCGGCGATTAAATACCTTCAAAAGAAAGCTCTGTTTGTGAGAACAAAATGATAAAAAATGTGTTTGGATACAATGTACCATGACTGAGTAATTGTCATTCAAAGCGTGAGAGAACTGAAAGCTGAAAATTGGTCTGGGCAGGAAGGGTATATTAATGCCCTGTATTGAAGTGGTTAAAGCCACACTACAGTAAAATGTGCAGTTTTATCACACAGCACAATGCCACAGATGAAGCAAGTTTTGAGGGAGCGTGTAACTGGCATGCTGACTGCAGGAATGTCCACCAGAGCTGTTGCCCTTAAAATGAATGTTCATTTCTCTACCAAAAGCTGCCTCCAAAGGCATTTAAGAAAATTTGGCAGTACATCCAACTGGCCTCACAACCACAAACCACGTGTAACCACACCAGCCCAGGACCTCCATATCCAGCAGCTTAACCTCCAAGATTGTCTGAGACCAGCCACCCAAACAGCTGCTGCAATGATCGGTTTGCATAACCAAAGAATTTCTGCACAAACTGTCAGAAACCATCTCAGGGAAGCTCATCTGCATGTTTGTCATACCCCTCGGGGTCTTGACCTGACTGCAATTCGTCGTTGTTGAGTTGTTGAGTGTGTAAATGCTCACATTTGATGGCGTCTGGCACTTTGGAGAGGTGTTTTCACTGTACAGGGCAGATGGCAGAGAGCGTGTATGGCGTCATGAGTGAGTCAGTGAAAAACTTATATAGCACAACACATGCAAACTGAATCGCCTCTGGGCACTGTGGGTGAGTAGTTTGCTGATGTCAATGTCGTGGATCGAGTGGCCCATGGTGGCGGTGGGGTTATGGTATGGGCAGGCTTATGCTAAGGAAAATCAACATAGTTGCATTTTATCTATGGTATTTTGAATGCACCGAGATACCGTGAGGAGATCTTGAGGTTCATTGTTGTGCCATTCATCCACGACCATCACCTCATATTGCAGCATGGTAATGCATGGCCCCATGTTGCAAGGATCTGTACACAATTCCTGAAAGCTGAAAACATCACAGTTCTTGCATGGCCAGCATACCCTCTAGTGTGCTAGGGAAATAGTACAGGTTTATTTTTCAGAGTCGGTACATTTCCAGGCTTGACTGGCAGCCCTGGGACCTCCTACTTCTTTACAGAATCTTCTAGTGCTTTCTGGACAGAGAGGCTGGAGGGGAGATGGAATCACCTGGGGTGTTCTGTGTCCTCCTTAAATACCCATGGTCAGCCCAGCTGGGGAGGAGTTGTATCGGATGGAAGAGCTGGAGTGTTATGCTGTTGGGGCCTTTGAGGGAGCTTACCTGTCTGGGGGTGACCTTGGGTTTGGGCTCGGGTGCAGATGGGACCCTATTACAGCCCACAGAGGTGTCCTGAACAGGAGGCACAGGAGGAGAAAGAAAGGTCAGCGGGAGAACACTGCAGAACAAGTATCCAGGAGTTCCACAGAGGCAGCCAAGAGGGCTGGTGAGTGAGCACACCATCGGGTGGACTGGGAGGCACGCCTGAGAGGACTGAGATGCCGCAGTCTGGGATGGGCGCAGAGCCAGTCTGGAGGATGGTGGTGTCATGGGCAGTAGAGAGAGGCAGCTGCAGCCAGGAGGGCTGGCAGTGCCTGAAGAGATGGCATTGGGAGCAGTAGCCACAGGGACAGCTAGCACTGGGACTTTTCAAATAACAATTTTTATTAGACACGAAGTAACCCTCGTGCCATAAAAGGAACAGTACAGGGATGTCAGCATAACATCAGCAGAAAAGAAAACAGTGCATAGCATATAACAGTACAATACAAGGCGGATATCAGGGGGATCACGTTAACTCCACTCAGAAGCAGCCAACCTAAAAACACAATCTGCCAAAAAACAAAAGTAAGCACATGTAGGAAAAAACCCTAAGTAGCAGAGGCATAAGAAGAAACAAAAAGAGGGGGGTCAAAAAAAAAAAAAGAGCTAAAGAAAGAGCAGAGAAAGGAGGCTGCAAACGCAGGTAGGTTAAGGGGTGACTCGACTCATGGCTCAAGGCGGATCCTCCCGACGATGCCACTCCGCCCAAACTACATCATGAGTGTCCAAGCTATCACGCAACCTGGCCGTCATTTTCTCCATTAATTCAATATCTTTGATCCTGGCGTAGAGGTCAGATTGAGAGGGGGGGGACAGGCGGTTCCAATGGAGGGCAACTAGGCATCTTGCAGCTGTCAATACATGCCTCAACAATTTCTTGGAGGACTTGGGAATCTGCAGGGCTGACACCCCTAGTAAAAACAGTTTCAGGGACCAGGGAACCGGCATTCCCAGGAGGCGAGACAACAATTGCTGGGTCTCCGTCAAGAACGGTACTATCTTGGGACAGGTCCAGTAAATGTGGTACAAGGTTCCCTTGGCTCCCTGACAACGCCAACACCTGTCTGAGCTGGATGGATAGATAGCGTGGAGGACAGCCGGCGTCATGTACCAAAAATACAGTATTTTATAGGCATTCTCCTTATACAGCGTACAAAGAGAGCTTTTACCCGCCTGAGACCAGATCGTCTGCCACTCCGTCTCCGAAATCTCCCCCCCAAGCTCCCTCTCCCATCGCAGCATGTATGCATGCTTACCCTGGGTGGGGAAAGAGCGAGAGTTCAACAACCGATAGATATCAGATATCAACCCGTGGCGAGCCGATCCCTTCAGTACCAGTTTTTCGAAAAGCGTTGGCGTTGAGAATTGGAGCCTGGGGGCAAATGATTGTGCATAGTGTCTTATCTGCAGATACCCATAGAACACCTGGTGGGGCAGGTCGAATTTCTTTTTCAAATGAGAAAATGATAGGAGTTTCCGTGTTATGGGGTCCACTAAGTGGCCAAAGTGAAAAAGGTCACGCGACGCCCAGGGCGACGACATCTGGTGTGTCAAACTGTCAGGCATTCTGGAGTCGAACAGGAAAGAGGTCAAAACAGACCGCTCCGATCTCAGGCTATGCGTCCGGGACAGTCTGCTCCAAAGCGTCCTGAGGTGAAGCATGGACCCCAAAAGTCGGCCCGAATCCACCTCCGCACCTGCATTCCACAACAAGCTATTCGGGTGCACGGGGGCCATCCAGATTTTCTAAATTTCTGTCCATTTATTATAAGAACGCTGAGGGAACCAAGAGGCAACGGCGCGCAGTTGAGCTGCCTGATAATATTTAAGCAGGTCAGGGAACCCCAATCCCCCGTCGGTGCGGGATGCTGTCAAGACCGTTCAGGGGACCCTGTGCCGCCCATAATTCCAGACGAAGCGAACCGGATCCACTTGGAGCAAAAGTCCTCTTATGGAATGATAGAGGGGGGGGGGAGTTAGCCTTATATAAAGAGTCAAAGGACAGGGTGATCTGCACCCCCAGATACTTCAGACCCGCTGTAGCCCAATTGTAGGGGAAGCACTGTTTCAGATGTCGAACCTCCTCGTCGGGAATGTTAATGGGGAGAGCTACCGACTTGGCCGCATTTATCTTATAACCCAACAGGGACCTATATAGATCGAGTTTAGCGTGGAGGTTAGACCTCTTTCACATTGAGGCGTGGAGCCGCGAGGCGCTAGCGGTGAGGTTTTAACCCCCACTAGCAGCCGAAAAAGGGTTAATACCGCCCGCAACGCGGTTTCCCATTGATTTCAATGGGAAGGCGCGGTATAGGAGCAGTGAACACACCGCTCCTATACCGCGGTAAAGATGCGGCTAGCAGGACTTTTGGAGCGATCCTGCTAGCGCACCGCTTCAGTGTGAAAGCCTTCGGGCTTTCACATTGAACACTACAGGGCATGTTTTTCAAGCGGTATAGCAGCGCTATTTTTAGCGATGTACCGCATGAAAAACGCCTCAATGTGAAAGGGGCCTTAGGCAGGGAGATTCTAAGTTGGGTTTAGGGTCAGAATAACGTTGTCTGCAAAAAGAGCCAGCTTGAATTCCCTATCCCTCACCGAAACGTCCGGGTTCCTGCGAATAGACGCCGCCAGGGGCTCCACGCAAAGCGCAAACAGAAGCGGTGAGAGTGGGCATCCCTGGCGCGTTCCATTTGCTATCGGAAAAGAGGGAGAGTGGGCGAAGAGGGTCTTAACCTGAGATGTAGGATTCGTATAGAGGTGCTGTATGGCCCGCAGGAAGGGGGGAACTTTTCAATATTTTGCTACACCATAGGGGTTCACGGTCCCTGCCTGTAAAGTGCACCTGCTTTAGGCCTGAGGAAAGAAAAAGGGGGATCCCCTGGGTGGACTTTTAGGGCACTAATAGTATTCCAAAAAGCTTTAGGCCTGGCTGAACCAGTGAAAGGTCCACAAAATCAGTGCTAGCTAGTCCGGAGAGTGCAAGAAAGGAAGTGATGTGGAGGAGAAGAGGAGTGTATATACTGTGATGTATATAGAAGTCCCAACTTTGACTTTGATTATCTGGGCATCTCATAAGTTCCTCAACCCTATCCAAGTTTATTTCCTCTCAATAAAAATCCAAAAACAAGTGCAAGGACTGTTTCATGTCTCCGGATGCTTGAAATGTGTGCCTGGCTGGGCCACTCAGCAGCTCCTACGGAGGTACCGCTACATTTGGGGGCTCATCCGGGATGTCTGTTTACAGGTAACCTGCTAGACATTGACCCTAGAAACTGAAGTTGAACGAGTCGAGGAACTGCATTTTGTTCCACCAATTGAGGAATTGAACTTAGGGAAGGATCTGAGTGCTCTGCCTGCATTCAGTACTACAGCATTGAGTGTTGTTGTCCATAGCAACCAACAGGAGCTGCCAAGTTCAAATTATTGCTACCTGCTTACCAAGTTGCCCAAACCATGGCTGGGATGGACACTTATGCTTTAAACCTGCAATTCAGTAACTTTTACCATGTGCTGTCACCCGTGGCAACCACAGTGGATGATCATGCCCATGGATTACAAATATGTCTAGCGAATGTTGGACATTTAAAAATGCATTACAAATATGTCCAGTGATCTGCTGTTGCTGGACATCCTGAACGTGTGCTTCAAACTTCTGCTTTAAACAGTAAAGTGTGCCTGGAAGTGTCTACTGTTACTCTGGGTTATTGGGGTCAATACAGGACTGTGCTAGAGGTAGTGAGGTATGAGCTACAAACTTTATTGTTGCTTCTGGCAACCACCGGAAAGTCAGCGACTATCTGCTCTCAGTTGCTTGGGCACAGTCCGGTGCGGTAATTGTGGCGAATCGCTAACCTGGCTTGCATCCAGTCAGCAGGAGCCACAGTACTACAATGTGGGCCTGTACTCAGGACTGAAGTCCCAGAAGGCTTGAGCAGGCCTGGTGACATCCCAAAAAGGCGGAATGGAGTTCGAGCCTGGTGACTCCCCTGCGAAAGTCAGTGACATGAGGGAAAATGAGTCTGTCGTGGCCTGTGGCCTGCAGCCTGGTCGGGGAATAGGGGTGAGCTTCATGTTCGAGTCAAACTCACACTCGACTCGAACATCGCATGTTCGATCGTTTGTCGAATTACGAACGTTATGGACCGTTCGTGCCAAATTCGATTGGCGTGTCACGGCGCATCACAGTGCGCAAAAAAACGGAGAGCCATAATTGGCCAAAGCCAGGGTGGCTTTGGCCACTTATGGCTCAGGCGGTTTAGTACATGCACCACACTATATAAGGCCGCCTGGAAGTCGGTCTTCTGTAGTGTTTTGCGGTGGTTAACAGAGAGAGACAGAGAGAGAGAGTGACATTTTTTTGAGTTAGATAGAGCAGGCAGGCAGGCTAGTCAGTTAGTGTTACAGTGTGTAGAGGATATATATGTATCCCAGGTGTTGGATTTTATATTTATACACTGTATTGAGTTTAGCTAGATCTGCTCTTCCTAATATACTGGCAGATAGGCAGGTGATTGTGCTAGCTGCAGTATTTTCCCTTGGTGTACTGTGTCTTCTGCACAGTGTGCACCTAAAGCTATGTGAATACAATTGCCGTTGTTCTCATATTAATACCACAGGCAGTAGCTGATCAGCAAGTATTCTCACTTGGTGTACTGTGTCCTCGGCACAGTGTGCACCTAAAGCCACGTGAATACAATTGCTGTTGTCATATTAATACCAGAGGCAGTGGCTGATCAGCAAGTATTTTCACTTGGTGTTCTGTGTCCTCTGCACAGTGTGCACCTAAAGCCATGTGAATACAATTGTCGTTGTTGTCATATTAATACCACAGGCAGTGACTGATCAGCAAGTATTCACACTTGGTGTACTGTGTCCTCTGCACAGTGTGCACCTAAATCTACGTCAATACATTTGCTGGTGTTCTCATATTAATACCACAGGCAGGGATCTGCAAATATTTTCACTTGGTGTACTGTGTCCTCTGCATAGTGTGCCCCTAAAGCTAAGCTACGTAAATACAATTTCTGTTGTTCTCATATTAATACCACAGGCAGTGACTGATCAGCAAGTATTGTTTTACTGTGTGCACCTAAAGCTATGTGAATACATTTGCTGGTGTTCTCATATTAATACCACAGAGTATTAGCTCCAAACTAGAGTATCTGTGAGGGGTTGCAGTGTTGTGGCACCAACATCAGTGCCTAAGGCCCAATTTTTCTACCCCTGTTTAACAGGGGCGTGTAATTACAATTTTTGATGCAATACTTTGCAGCAGGGCTCATTAGTGCGCTCCAACTAGAGTATCTGCAAGGGGTTTCTGTGTTGTGGAACCAGTGCCTAAGGCCCAATTTTTCTGCCCCTGTTCAACAGGGGCATGTAATTACAATTATTGATCTAATATTTCATGGCAGGGCCCATTCCTGCACCCACCAAGAGTTACTGTGAGGGCTTACAGTGTTGTAGCACCAGCACCACTACCACCAACAAAGGCCCCATTTTTCTACCCCTGTTCAACAGGGGCATGTAATTACAATTCTTGATCTAATATTTCACATCAGGGCCCATTCCTGCCCCCACCAAAATACCTGTCAGGGTTTACAGCAGGGGTGCCCAATCAGTGGCCCGGGGGCAACATGTCGCCCGCAGAGCCCTCTGATGTGGCCCGCGGAGCCCTCTGATGTGGCCCAAGACCTCCTCCTCTGGGATGTATAGTTGGCAAGCCGATCCATCATCCCAGAGCATCAGTGTTGTGAATGAAACTGGTAGAAGAGAAAGCAAGTGGCTGTGGATCAGAGCCGCATAAGACTATGCTTGCTGTATAGCAATGGCTCCTGTCACAGGCGGAGTGATATTAAATATGGGCATATCTGTTCTGCAGTGGTTACTAGGCGGCTTTTAACTGCTTGCCGACCGCCCACCGTCATATTACTGCGGGACGGTGGCACTGTTTCCCGAGAGCACGTAGCTCTACGTCCTCTCTTTTTCGGCCACTAGGGGGCGCACACGCGCCCCCCGCACGCCCCCGAGTCCCGCGCGCGTGCCCGGCGGGTACGATCGCCACCGGGCACCTGCGATTGCTCGTTACAGAGCGGGGAACGGGAGCTATGTGTGTAAACACATAGCTCTCGTTCCTGTCAGCGGGGGAAACGCTGATTTTCTGTTCATACAATGTACAGTGATTTCCCCTAGTGAGTCCACCCCCCTATACAGTTAGAACACAAATAGGAACACACTTAACCCCTTCCCTGCCCCCTAGTGTTAACCCCTTCACTGCCGATGGCATTTTTATAGTAATACAATGCATTTTTATAGCATTGATCGCTATAAAAATGCCAATGGTCCCAAAAATATGTCAAAAGTGTCCGATGTGTCCGCCATAATATCGCAGTACCGAAAAAAAAACGATGATTGCCGCCATTACTAGTAAAAAAAAATATTAATAAAAATGCCATGAATCTACCCCCTTTTTTGTAAACGCTATAAATTTTGCGCTAACCAATCAATAAACGCTAATTGCGTTTTTTTTTTACGAAAAATATGTAGAAGAATACGTATCGGCCTAAACTGAGGAAAACAAATGTTTTTTTATATCTTTTTTGGGGATATTTATTATAGCAAAATGTAAAAAATATTGAATTTTTTTTCAAAATATTCGCTCTATTTTTGTTTATAGCGCAAAAAATAAAAACCGCAGAGATTATCAAATACCACCAAAAGAAAGCTCTATTTGTGGGAAAAAAAGGACACCAATTTTGTTTGGGAGCCACGTCGCACGACCGTGCAATTGTCAGTTAAAGCGACGCAGTGCCGAATCACAAAAAGTGCTCTGGTCTTTGGACAGCAATATGGTCCGGGGCTAAAGTGGTTAAACTGAGCCGCAGAGCACCGTCTACCTCCAATCCGCTTTGTTAAAAAAAAAAAAAAAAGATCCACCCCCTGCCTCCTGGGTGGATCAGATCGAAGGACCCATAGAGTACAGTGTCCATATCTGCTCTCCATATGCAGTGGACACAGACCTGCCATTTGCCCGCTCCACTCATTGTGGCCCGCGAATAGTTATCAAGTCTCTTAGGTGGCCCTCGCTCTTAAAAAGTGTGGCATCCCTGGCATACAGTGTTGTGGCACCAGCAGCACCACCACCACTACCAACAAAGGCCAATTTTTTTACCACTGTTCAACAATGGCATGTAATTACAATTCTTGATATAATAGTTCACACAGTAGGGCGTTCCAGCGCCCACCAAAACTAACTGTGAGGGCTTACAGTGTTGTGGCAACACCAACACCTAGGGCCCAAATTTCTGAAAATGATATTAGGCAGGCCCCTACTTTCAAACATCCAACTTACAAACAACTCCTACTTGCAAATGAAAGGAGATAACAGGAAGTGAGAGGAAAGCTACCCCTAGAAAAGGAAATTCTCTTCTGTTAGGCCGCGTACACACGATCAAATCTGTCTGCTGGAAACGGTCTGCCAGACCGTTTCAGCAGACAGATTCGATCGTGTGTACGGGCAAAGAGATGGATTTGGCCAGCCGACAGATTTGAAAGCATGCTTTCAAATCTGTCGGCTGGGAACCCGTCCGCCCGACATGTCTGCTGGTTAGTATGCTAACCAGCAGACATATCTTCTCGCGCGGAAGTGTTTTACTTCCTGGTGCGGTGACGTGGCGGCGTCGACGTCACCGCCACGTCAGCGCGCTGTCTGCCGGCGGGGATTTTGGTTTGATCGTGTGTACACGATCAAACCAATACGTCCCCAGCAGACAGATCTGTTCAAATCGGTCTGTCCGACCGATTTGAACAGATACATTTACTCGTCTGTACGGGGCCTAAGAGGTGCCTCCTGTCCACTGATGCTTTATCACCAATCCTTGTTTCACTAAAAAAAACACATTTTCAAAAAAACATTTGTCATTGGGACAGAAAGTGAGGGTTTACTGAACAGATGCGTGCAGACAAAAATAGATTTTTTGGCTGGAGCTACACTTTAAAAAAGTACCTGTTCAAAATTACAAACAGATTCTACTTAATAACAAACCTACAGTCCCTGTGTTGTTTGCACAGCCTGGAAAAACGTCAGTTTTAAAAACTTTTTTTTCCATTGATACATGTTCCCTGGGGGAAGATCCGGGTCCCCAACCCCGTTTTACGATAATAACTTGCATATTAGCCTTTAAAATTAGCACTTTTGATTTTGAACGTTCGAGTCCCATAGACTTTAATGGGGTTCTAACGTTTGCACGAACAATCGGTCCGTTCGAAGGTTCTGGTGCGAGCCAAACGGGGGGGTGTTCAGCTTATCCCTATCGGGGACCTGGTAACTGTTAGTACTGCCCAGCGGGAACCAGAAGTAGTCCCTGAAATGCTGGATGCCCTTGTGTCCCTTGCTAACCCTTTCTGGAAGGAGCCAGTGTTGGAGGAGAATAAGCCCTCAGGTGAGCCAGAAGAAGGGTGCAAGGACAGGGTCATAGATTGCAAGCTGAGTCTGGGTCCCTGGAGAAGCTAGAGGAGTGGTCATCTCACATTATGAGCTTGGAGGAGGAATGGGAGACAGGGGGTTCCCAGGTTCTGGAGGTCCAGTTTGAGGGAGGAGATGTATCAGTGTCAGCAACCTCCATCAGTAGCAGACAACTTTTCCACAACAGACCTTCCACCACCCAGACCAAAGCAGCTGAATATAGGCAGTGGGTCAAGAGGTCCCCAGATGCTTGTGTCTTCCATGGAAAAGGAAACTGCCCAGGTTTTTTCCCAGTTTCAGAAGGAGGTTCAGCGCAGAGTTGATCTGGTCTATCCCTATGTCCCTCCTGAGACCATGGACATCATTGAGAACTTCCAGGGAGAGTGGGTGAAGGACCTGGTTTGGGAGTATCTGCACATCCCCAAGCCTTTGCAGGTGCCAGAGGAGACCTGGGCCTGCTTTGAGGACATTTGGCGGGAATGGCGGCTGGGTAGAGCAATCCAGAAAGACCAGGTGATGATCGTGAAGGCAAGAAGGCCTATGAGCAGTCACTCAGTCTCAGAGAGGAAGAATGAGGTAGGAAGAGACTACCTGATCCACATTTCTACGCGTGAAGGACTGTTGGCGTGTACAGCTCATCTTTGAAATATTCCCATAGACTGCTGGAGAGTAGTTGCAGAATGAGTTTCTCCCTGACTTTTGCAGGATCAGACCGGCCTACCACCCTGTGTCGTGCCCAATCGATGAAACATTTCTATTGAAGAACACATAGGGTGAGGTTTGATTCTTGAATTAACTCTTTAAGGAGCCTGTCAGTTCGGGGAGGGGCCCCCTTTCATCGGTAACTCCGAAGAGTACTGTCCACTTCTTATGAAATTTTTTTTTTTTACTCTCTATTATTTCGGTCAGCAGGCTATAATCCCCTCCTGACAGAACAAGAAGCAAAATGTATTTGAAGTGATGTATGCTGTTTTGATGCAATCATTTCTGTCAGCAGGTTTATAACCCCCTCCTGACAGAAAACTCTGTAAAAATGTATAGGTAGTTGTTAGGATAGGATGTTGCTGTGTTTTTTGTCTTTTCAGGCTCTCCTGGGATGGGACGACTGTCCATCGCTCTCTGGCTGGAGTCAAGACCTTGCAGGCAGAATAATTCTCTTGAGGGAGAGATGCTCTGGCTCAAATTGTATTTTATTATGTATTGATGTTAGCTACAGGAACCTGTAGTCAGCTGTGTTAAGCTGTATATGATGTAAATAGCAGATATTTCCTATATTTTTGTACGTATTTATTTGTGAATAGCCCTGTCCCAGTTTGTTCCCTTTACCCCATCCCATTTGTACATTTTTTTATGAGATGCCCTTGCTCCCGGAGAGTACAAAAAAAAAGGAAGCAATGTGCAGCAGGAGAGAAGTTTGATGATCTGAAAGGAAGTGATGTGCAGGAGGAGAAGAGATGTGTATATACTGTAATGTATATAGAAGTCCCAACTTTGACTTTAATTATCTGGGCATCTCATAAGTTCCCCATCACTATCTAGGTTTATTTCCCCTCAATAAAAATCCAAAAACAAGTGCAAGCACTGTTTCATGTCTCTGAATGCTTTAAATTGTATGCCTGGCTGGGCAAGGTGACAGATGGACCACAACACTCAGCAGCTCCTATGGGGGTACCTCTACAAGTGTTTGTATGTTTATTTTATTTTTTATTAAATTAACAATGTTATTTTTCGTTTGTATAGTTTTGCTAACACTTTGGTAATAATTCACCTCTTAGGTCCCAGCACTGTAATAATCCTATTATTTCAGTACCCAGAAGTTTAAAATCCATGCCCTACAAGACTCCAGAACTAGAAAAGTTTTGATTAGAATGTCCTTAGATCTTGCCGAGACATCTATATCATCAGCATAACACAGTATCTGTATTTGTTTGATAAAGTTATGGTCTGTTGTTTGTATGCTTCCCTCTCTTATAACTTTCTCTATTTTAAATGTTCTCTCTCTTTATCTCTATATATGTTCTGTATTATTATCAATGTTTATCTATTGTGTTCTCTATTGTAAAATGCTGTTGACTTTGCAATCATCATGTATACTTTTTTCAAGTAAAAGCAACTAAATTGTATTTTTTTGTAGTTCTCCAACAATAAAAAAAAACAAAAATATAATACCAGTAAGCACTAACCCCAAAAAGCCATTATTAATCAATTAATAATTAAATTATTAATTAATTTTTAATTATTAAGCCGTAGAATTGCTCCACTGACCTCAGGGATACAGTTATTTAGACGGTTACTTGAAAATATATATTTGGCTGATCTAGAGAAAACAAAAGTCCCAAGTTCTATAATGTTGATCTATAATTGCTCAGTTAAGTGTATTGAAGCTAGTCTCAGAAAGAAACCTGTAAGGGCTAGAAATAAATCAGTTGACAATACTCCCACGGTGGAGCTCTAAAGCAAACTCTCAAGATGCCATTATTTTATCTCCAAGTTCCAGTGAATATTCATTTGTGTCACCAGCGACTCACAGGCTGTGTGCACCTTCAGAGTTAGTGATTATGGTAAATTAGACTAATCCTTCCTTGGCATGAGGTATGAAGCGTGTAAGATAAAATAAAGTACCTTAATACCTTAAAATACTTGGTTGCAAATTCTTAAATAATGCATTTAATATGTAAATACTTCTGATGATATAGCGGCCAAGCTATGAAAAGTGTTCTATTCAATTTTTTTAAATTCTGTTCCATTTTGACAATATTTATATATATATTTTTATATTGTGGAAGATTGCTTATTTTTTCATAAAGGAAACATGTTATACTGTACAGACAGCATACACTATATTACCAAACTATACACTTGTATACAAGCTGTACACATGCTTGTAACATGAAAAGATATAATAAAATATTTACAAAATTGTGAGGGGTGTACTCATTTTTGTGAGATACTGTATAGTAGACCACAGGGATATTTTAAGATATACACAACATAGGATGATTGGCATGTGTAATGATCCTGAGTTTGTATATAGCCTTGGATAGTAAAAGAAGGTCCCCTTAATCATACTATTACAATGCATGCAACTGAGGCAGGGGTAAGAGCCAAAGTTGTGGGGTCCTAAAAATGTAACAGGCGGTACTGATGTATAATATTGATCTGATTTGACCAATCTATCATGTATAGTTTGCCCCAGACGATAGGAGGGTAAAGATGGGAAATAACATTTTTGTACAGACGGATACTTGCTATTTAAAATCAACCATTTTTTTTTTTAATGATATTAAAGATATGGTTAGAGAATAGATGAAATTGTGAGGTGAAAGGCAGCCCCCGAGAACCTGAAGTTTAGGTTTGTATGGAACAAATTGTCTCAATCCTTTTTCATCTCACTGCAAGGATATCCTCGTTGTCAGAGTTTGCCCTCCAACTCATCTAATCTAATGTCGCGTGTATCAGGGTCATTCACAATTCTAGAAATGCAAACAAGTTGACTACAGGGGATAGATTTAAAAACCCCTGGAGGGTAAACAGTATCCATGTAGACGAAACTATTACATTGAACACTAGCATGTATTTTTTTTTATTTTTGTATGTAATTTTTTCTATTAAATCCCTATGAAATTAGAGTGAAATTGGACACAGTGTTTGCATGTCTGCTGACTGCAGAACTACAGAGCGTAAGTTTTGAGAGGAGAAAACTGCTCTGGCAGCTTCCTCTGGGTTTTTCTATCTCCGGATGGGGCTCTGTAGTTTGGAGATCCCTCAGGCCCAGTACACACGAGCAAATGAATCTGCTCAAATCGGTCGGACCGATTTGATCAGATTTGTCTGCTGGCTGTTTTCGTTTGATCGCTGTACACACGATCAAACCAAAATCCCCGCTGGCAGACAGCGCAGTGACGTGGCGGTGACGTTGACGCCGCCACGTCACCGCACCAGGAAGTAGAACACTTCCGCGCATGCGTCAAATCCATTCGAAGCATGTGCTGGCAGATATGTCTGCTGGATAGCGTACTAACCAGCAAACATATCGGTCCGACGGGTTCCCAGCAGACAGATTTTAAAGCAGGCTTTAAAATCTGTCTGCTGGCCAAATTCGTCGGCTCGCCCGTACACACGATCGAATCTGTCTGCTGAGACGGTCTGTCAGACCATTTTCAGCAGATAGATTTGATTGTGTGTACGCGCCCTAAGAGTCTTGGGTGGGACGGGATCTCCAACCCTGTGCCCGGGTGTTGTGGACAGCCAGCAGGCTGTGTGTCCAGGTCCACCACACAGCCCATATAATGAGGGGCTGGTGAGAGCAGTTAGAGGTGGAAGGTGGAGTGTGAGCAACTTACTGCTGTTTAAAGACAGACCGTTGTCAGGAAAATTGTCTGCCCTGTGTGAGCCTATATCCTTGGTAAGGGGGGACTTTTTGTCTGACGGACTGTAACGATCGGGACGGCCAGAAGGGCATATGAGATTAGAGGATGGGAGAGCCGAGGCAGCTAGCGAGTCCAAGGGGGCCTGAAGGAAATCCTGAAGTCTTGGGGACAGTGAGCAAACCCAGGGGGCTGGAGAAAAAAAGGTCCCCTTCATCATACTATTACAATGCTGTTAAGGCCAGGAGTAGGTTGATTCAGCAAGGAACTGCATGTCTAGGCGAAGTAAGCCTCGGAGCCAGGTGGCTTGGCATCTTCTAATTTGTTGCATTTGTTGGAGAAGAACCCCTGTGTGGGTAATCCTGTGTATAAACTTTTATTTTGTTCCTTTTTTAATAAAAATGGGCGGCCACGCCCTTAAACTTGATAACTGACTGCTGTGAACTGCTGGAAAAATGTATCTACCATGTTACAATATTTTTATATATATATATTGTTTACTATACTTACTTTTCGCCTTCTCCATAGCTGCCCAAAGCAGATGTTACAGACACGATGCAGATCACCAAGGATAAACCTAAAATGAAAGTAGGTTGCACATTAGGTAAAGAATTTACTTTTTATGGTATCTCTAAGACCAATGTCCAGTATATACGGTATCTATTGCAGGCAGAGGAAGAATTTACACTTTTACAGGGTTTAATTGATAGAATGAAACCTTATTTCATACTAAAACACCTGCAGTTATAGTCAGACAAATTATGCAAAAAAAAAGAAATGAAAATAAGTTAAACTAATAATGAGTATATTACACTGACATGGTATTAATTGTGAATTCTGTGATTTGTGATGGTGGAATTATGTGTTTTGGGTGTAAAGTAAGTCAGCTATATGATATGATAAATATGGCTGCTTTATCCCATAGTGGGGTCGTCTCCAAACTCTAAACAAAGGGGCAGTTTATTGACCTTCAGACTTTAGGGGGGCATCCTGGCGTCCGTGATAGGAATAGTGTCTCATCATTGGTGTCAGTGGAAGAAATAGTGCCCAATCATTGGTGTCAGTGGGAGGAATAGTGCCCCATTGTTTGTGTCAGTGGAAGGAATAGTGCCCCGTTGTTGATGTCAGTGGGAGGAATAGTGCCCCGGTTGTTCATGTCAGTAACAGAAATTATGTCCCACTGTTGGTGTCAGAGGAATAGTGTTTTGCATCAATGGGAGCAAAGTGCCCCAAGGTCCTGAAAAAAGCAAGCAATGTGCCATATCTGGCACCCCGGGCGGCAGTTTGGGGCCCTCCCCAAACCTTTCCCACAAAGTTAGGAGCATGAAATAGTCCAAAATGTCTTGGTATGCTGACACCTTAAGATTTCTCTTCACTGGAACTAAGGGACCAAGCCCAACCCCTGAAAAACATCCCCACACCATAATTCCCCCTCCACCAAATGATTTGGACCAGTGCACAAATCAAGGTCCATAAAGACATGGATGAGCGCGTTTGGGGTGGGGGAACTTGACTGGCCTGCACACAGGGCCGGCGCTACCACTAGGCGGATTAGGCAACCGCCTAGAGCGCACTGCTGCCTAAGGCGCTCGGCCGGTGTTTACCTCCAGGCTGTCATCATGTGTAAAGCCATGCCGCATGGCTCTCAGCTCTCCGCTTTGACATTTTTAGAAACCACGCAGCAGACCCCCCCCAACAGGACGCTCTCCTCTCTGATGTCCAGCAATCCCCTCTCCGTTCTGAGATCACTCCCCGAGTCCCGCCCCTCGTGCGTGCTCCATCTAATCCACCTCCAGCATGTCTGTCCCAATCAGCTTCACACTTCTCCTGTATCCCGCCCCTCGTGTGTGCACCATCCAATCCGCCTCCAACATGTCTGTCCCAATCAGATTCACACTTCTCCTGTATCCCACCACTCGTGTGTGCACCATCCAATCCGCCTCCAACATGGCTGTCCCAATCAGCTTCACACTTCTCCGGAGTCCCGCCCCTCGTGTGTCCTCCATCCAATCTGCCTCCAGCATGTTTGTCCCAATCAGTTTCATGCTTCTCCCTCCTGTGTTTGCTCATCTGTGAAGGGGGGGTGGGCGGGAAGATTAAAACAAGCAGCTAACAAAATGATGAAATGATGAACCAGCCCCTGGGGACAATGCCAAGTGAGTGAGCACTTCCACTGACCAGACCCTGCTTTCTCCTCTCTGACCTTTCTCTTTCTGTGTCTGATTTCTCTCAACCCCTCTCTCTGAGCCTCTCTCTCTTTCTATGAGACTCTCACTCTGAGCCCCCCTCTCTCTCTCTCTCTCACTCTGAGCCCCCCTCTCTCTCTCTCACTCTGAGCCCCCCTCTCTCACTCTGAGCCCCCTCTCTCTCTCTCAGCCCCCTCTCTCTCTCTCTCAGCCCCCCTCTCTCTCTCTCTCAAGCCCCCCCTCTCTCTCTCTCAGCCCCCCTCTCTCTCTCTCAGCCCCATCTCTCTCTCTCAGCAGCCCCCCTCTCTCTCTCTCAGCCCCCATCTCTCTCTCTCAGCCCCTCTCTCTCTGAGCCCCCTCTCTCTCTCTCACTCTGAGCCCCCCTCTCTCTCTCACTCTGAGCCCCCCTCTCTCTCTCTCACTCTGAGCCCCACTCTCTCTCTCACACTCTGAGCCCCCCCTCTCTCTCTCACAGCCCCCCTCTCTCTCTCAGCCCCATCTCTCTCACTCTGATCCCCCATCTCTCTCACTCTGATCCCCCATCTCTCTCACTCTCTCTGATCCCCCATCTCTCTCACTCACATCTGATCCCCCATCTCTCTCACTCTGATCCCCCATCTCTCTCACTCTGATCCCCCATCTCTCTCACTCTGATCCCCCATCTCTCTCACTCTGATCCCCCATCTCTCTCACTCTGAGCCCCCCTCTCTCTCTCTGAGCCCCCCCTCTCTCTCTCTCTGAGCCCCCCCCTCTCTCTCTCTGAGCCCCCCTCTCTCTCTGAGCCCCCCCTCTCTCTCTCTCTCTGAGCCCCCCCTCTCTCTCTCTCTCTCTCTGAGCCCCCTCTCTCTCTGAGCCCCCCCTCTCTCTCTCTCTCTCTCTGAGCCCCTCTCTCTCTCTCTCTGAGCCCCCCCTCTCTCTCTCTCTGAGCCCCCCCTCTCTCTCTCTGAGCCCCCCCTCTCTCTCTGAGCCCCCCCTCTCTCTCTCTCTCTCTCTCTCTGAGCCCCCCTCTCTCTCTGAGCCCCCCTCTCTCTCTCTGAGCCCCCCCCTCTCTCACTCTGAGCCCCCCCCCTCTCTCTCACTCTGAACCCCCCCTCTCTCTCACTCTGAACCCCCCCTCTCTCACTCTGAGCCCCCTCTCTGCCCCCTCTCTCTCACTCTGAGCCCCCTCTCTGCCCCCTCTCTCTCACTCTGAGCCCCCCTCTCTCTCACTCTTAACCCCCTCTCTGCCCCCTCTCTCTCACTCCGAGCCCCCCTCTCTCTCTCTTTCTCTGAGCCCCCCCTCTCTCTCTCTCTCTCTCTCTCTGAGCCCCCCCTCTCTCTCTCTCTCTCTCTCTCTGAGCCCCCCCCTCTCTCTCTCTCTCTCTGGGCCCCCCCCTCTCTCTCTCTCTCTGGGCCCCCCTCTCTCTCTCTCTCTCTCTGGCCCCCCCGCCTCTCTCTCTCTCTCTGGGCCCCCCTCTCTCTCTCTCTCTGGGCCCCCCCCTCTCTCTCTGGCCCCCCCTCTCTCTCTCTCTCTCTCTCTCTGGGCCCCCCCTCTCTCTCTCTCTCTCTCTCTGGGCCCCCTCTCTCTCTCTCTCTCTCTCTGGGCCCCCCTATCTCTCTCTCTCTCTCTGGGCCACCCTCTCTCTCTCTGGGCCCTCTCTCTCTCTCTCTCTCTCTCTCTGGGCCCCCCTCTCTCTCTCTGGGGCCCCCCCTCTCTCTCTCTCTCCCCCCCCCCCCTCCCTCCCCCCCCCTCTCTCTCTCTGGGCCCCCCTCTCTCACTCTGAGCTCTGAGCCCCCTCTCTCTCACTCTGAGCCCCCTCTCTCTCACTCTTAACCCCCTCTCTGCCTCCTCTCTCTCACTCTGAGCCCCCTCGCTCTCTCTCTCTCTCTCTCTGAGCCCCCTCGCTCTCTCTCTCTCTCTCTCTCTGAGAGCCCCCCCCCCCCCCCCCCGCTCTATCTCTCTGAGCCCCCCCTCTCTCTCTCTGAGCCCCCCCTCTCTCTCTCTGAGCCCCCCCTCTCTCTCTCTGAGCCCCCCCCTCTCTCTCTCTGAGCCCCCCCCTCTCTCTCTGAGCCCCCTCTCTCTGAGCCCCCTCTCTCTCTCTGAGCCCCCCCCTCCCTCTCTCTCTCTCTCTGAGCCCTCTCTCTTTCTCTCTCTCTCTGGGCCCCCCCTCTCTCTCTCTCTCTGCCCCCCCCTCTCTCTCTCTCTGCCCCCCCCCCTCTCTGGGCCCCTCTCTCTCTCTCTCTCTGGGCCCCCCTCTCTCTCTCCGCTGGGCCCCCCTCTCTCTCTGGACCCCCCCCTCTCTCTCTGGACCCCCCCTCTCTCTCTCTCTCTGGGCCCCCCTCTCTCTCTCTCTCTCTCTGGCCCCCCTCTCTCTCTCTCTCTGGGCCCCCCTATCTCTCTCTCTCTCTGGACCCCCCCCTCCCTCTCTCTCTGGACCCCCCCTCTCTCTCTCTCTCTGGGCCCCCCTCTCTCTCTCTCTCTCTGGGCCCCCCCTCTCTCTCTCTCTCTGGGCCCCCCCCCTATCTCTCTCTCTCTGCCCCCCCTCTCTCTCTGGGCCCCCCCTCTCTCTCTCTCTGGGCCCCCCCTGGGCCCCCCCCTCTATCTCTGGGCCCCCCCCTCTCTCTCTCTCTGGGCCCCCCCTCTCTCTCTCTGGGCCCCCCCTCTCTCTCTCTGGGCCCCCCCTCTCTCTCTCTGGGCCCCTCTCTCTCTCTCTCTCTCTCTCTCTCTGGGCCCCCCCTCTCTCTCTCTCTGGGCCTCCCTCTCTTCCCCCTCTCTCTCTCTCTCTCTCTCCCCCCCCCCTTGCCAACCAGTCTGTTTATCTCCTGTTTCAACTCCTTCCTTCCCACCATCTGCCTATACATTGATGTATTACATAATTACTTGATTAACTTTATCAACTTAAAGCAGTATTAAAGCAAAATATTATACTGCAGTTTACCAATTCTTAGATGGGTGGCTGCATTAGTTTTGTTTTTAGGTTTTCTCTTTCATATTCTCTTCTGTATATCTGGTGATCCTTCTAGTAAGTCTGCTTTTCAAAAGAAAGAGCTGGCTTGCACATGTAGCAGTTATAGGGTTGAATCAAACAATTTAACAGTGGCAATGGGGGTGGAGCCAGAGGGGGCGGTAAAATGAGGTTCCGCCTAGGGTGTCAAAAATCTTTGCACCGCCCCTGGTCTCCTCTGAGTTCTAGTGACCCAGTGTATGTGTGGTGAATACGCTGTTTTGAAGTAATTAGGATAGCATGTAAGTGGGCCCTGTCGAGGACACCTGGCAATCTATTATATGATCTTGTAAATAAAGACCAAGAAAGCCCGCCATGAGAGGGAAACCCCCTTTTCACTCTTAAGACTGATCAGTGTACAGCCGTTACAGGTGCGCACATGACCCGGGCTGTACTGTCTCTATATCTATTTACTTTCCTGTCTTTCCCTATGCTAACAAACTAACAAAGCTAAGCTATGTGTTTTGCGTTGGGAAGCCCTGTCTTTTAGCCAAGGGGTAGGGCAGATGTCTGCACCCTTCTGATGGCAGCTTGCCAGATTGTGAAACTATTTACTAATGAAGCTTACCTAAGGCTGCATTTTCACCTGAGCATTTCGTTTTCAGGCAAAAAGTTGTGCATTTTTATTGTGATTTTTTGTGGCGTTTCTTTTTACTGCACATTTTGCTTAGTTTTTGCCGCAATTTTGCACAGGTCAAAAAGTCACCAATGTAAAAAGCAGAAAAATGCCTGTAATCTGCCCAAAAAGAAACTTGTGTACCTTTTTGAGCTTCTGAACAGGGCCCACTTTAATGAATGGGATTTAATTTTTTGGGAGTTTTTTTGGCATGAAAATGCTCAGGTGTGAATGCAGCCTTATTTCTGTGTCCATAAAAAGTTATAACTTATTTGTTATCAACATAAGGTTTTAAAATGTATTTATATTTGAAATGTTTGTCATAGTGCTGGGAGCTTTTTGCCTGGATTATGTTGACAATTGTTGTGTTTAAATCAAAGGAAAAAATATGGACAGCCGCACACCGAAATCAACCTTGGAAGGTAACCTTTATTGGTGCAAAAGGATAAAAGCACTACAAGACACAGCACAGCAAGCAGTGGAATAAAAAGCTGATGTGTTTCGCACAGAGGTTTAGTGCTTAGTCATAGTTAAAACATAATAAAATGTACTCCGAATATATACTGATCCAAGGGTAATCACATGACCCACTTCCGCCAATGATGGACCTTCACTACCTGTGTTTAATCAAACCGCAGCTGTGGCCATCACAGGCAGGAGTGGACTAGATAAAGTAAAAAACACACACAAACTAAAAAACAAATAAAAAAGATTATTATTATTATTATTATTATAAAGTTGGATCTGAATCTGATTGAATTGATTAAGGTAAAACTGATGCACATATATACAAGATTGGTGTACACATAAGCATGAAATTGTGAAAACAATAATCCTTTGTAATAGGTCAAACATTGTTATATGTATATATTATAACCCACATGATCTCATTGTAAAATCAATGCATACTATGTATATGAGAGATAGTGAAAATATAAAATGTGTGATGAAAATCAGTGTGTATGTGAATGAAAATAAATGTCTAATGAAAGACTCAAGATATATGTGCTAAAGGAAAAAATGTGAAAAGCAATGTAACCCGAATGAATTCACAAGTACCGATATCACCCATAATGACGTTTCATTAACTATTAACAGAAAACTCGAACAGTTAATGGCAAAAGAAATCCGATAACACAGCTCTACACATTGTGACTTCACATCTTTTCGAACAAATTAAACAACACAAATACATTTTATTTTATTATATCTTATCTATATTATTACAGTTCACTATTCGAGCACATTCACGAGCATCTATTTACATGTATCCATAGGTGTGCGCAGACCATGGCATTAGGGTGTGCACCCAAAGCTCAAACACACATGAGTGTGTGTGTTATTTATATATATATATATATATATATATATATATATATATATATATATATGTATATCAGTAGAGCAGTGGACAGTGTCAGTAGTTTATTTTATAATTTTTTTATCATAACTGTTTTTACAATTTTTCTATTTTTTTACAATTGTATTTTATAATAATATATTATTTATTTTTTATCATAACGTTTTTAAATTGTTTCTATTTTTTACAATTGTATTTAATAATAATATACACACTGCATGGATTTTGTTGTCGGAAAATTTGAGAACCAGCTCTCAAATTTTTGTTGTCAGAAATTCCGACAGAAAATGTCCAATGGAGCCTACACACGGTCGAAATTTCCGACAACAAGCTCCCATTGATCATTTGTTGTCGGAAATTCAGAGTGTGTGTATGCGGCATAAGTCTGTGTCAATTAATAAAAAAAAAATGGGAAAAGAAAATGTATGCCACGCACACACGATCATTTTTCGGGTTGTAAAAAACAGTAAGGCCTCGTACACACGAGTCAATCTATCTGTTCAAATCGGTCAGACCGACCGATTTGAACAGATCTGTCTGCTGGCATTTTGGTTTGCTCGCGTGTACACACGAGCAAACCAAAATCCCCGCCAGCAGACAGTGCGCTGATGTTTCGGTGACGTGGCGGTGACATCTAGCAGACCGTTTCCAGCAGACAGATTTACTCGTGTGTACGAGGCCTAAGAGCAGTAATCCTGAAAAAATGACCGTTTTTTAAATTTTTTATAAAAGATCTGTTTATTAATCAAAAAAGATATAGTACATACAGGAGGAAATTGTGACAATCATTGAGTGCATCTTACAGTATTTTCCTGACGATAAAATATAATAACAGATCTTAACAGAACAAACAGGAGTTTAAGACTGCTTGTTCAGTGCCAAAAACAGTCGGTAACCATGAGGTAGCGACAACACATGACTCTTGGAAAAATTACCGTTTTTAAAACTTTTTTTTCCATTGATACATGTTCAGTCGGGCAAAACCCGGGTTCACAAAGACGTTTTCACAGGCAAACTATAGCAGGTACAATATTTAAAGGAATTTTTCATTTTTTTTTAAGTTAAGCATCATTAAAATCACTGCTCCAGGAGCAGTGATTTTATTGATGCTTAAATAAAAAAATAAAAAAAATTCCTTTAAATATTGTGCCTGCTGGGTGTCTTTGCCTGTGATAACGTCTTTAAATAGCACAATCACCTGCCTGCCAGTAAATTAGGAATAGCTGATCTAGCTAAGCTATACAGTGTATAAATATATGTACAACTCCTAGGGATGTATATATATTCTCTACACACTGTAATTGAAGCTAAACTGACTAGCCTGCCTGCTCTATCTATCTATATAAAAAGACTATCTCTGTCTCTCTGACTGCTTTCATGAACAAGCCAGAACACACTACACAAGGCCTCCCAGCAGGCGTCCTTATATAGTGTGGGCGTGTGCTAAAGCCCTGAGCCATAATTGGCCAAAGCCACCCAGGCTTTGGCCAATTATGGCTCTTCGTTTTTTGCGCGCTGTGATTGGCCAAGCATGCGGGACATACAGCATGCTTGGCCAATCCTCAGCGTGCAATGCCGTAGTGAATTATGGGACGTTTTGCGTCACTCAAATTTGGCGCGAACGACCGCTTTTGTTCGAATTTCGTCGAACGTACGAACAGACAATGTTTGAGTCGAACATACGTTCGTATCGAACGCAAAGCTCATCCCTAATTAACACAGATCAAAGACTATCCTGCACCTATTGGGGGGAACTTATGTCATGGTTGCAATTCATTTATTTTGTATTTTTGTAACATCTTGCACAGCTGTCCATCTGTATGTTTGTTAATGATTAAACATTTGCAAGGACTTTGTCATGTGCTGGTACTTACATGATTAACTGTGAATTCAATTGATGGCTTGTAGAAACTTCTTAGAACTAAGCTTTTTATTTAATTGTTCATACTGCCAATAGATGAGTATAACATAAAGAAACCAACAGATTCCTCCAATCACAAAAAAGAATGGGATGGAGGAATCCCCCCTGCTGGGACGTTATATTCTGACAACGGGACCCAGCACTGTCAGAATATATTGATAAGTGCTGCAGCTGCCAATCAACAAATGTTTTCCATCTTGTCTGTTCAACAGAAGTCGGTCTATCTATTTACTATTGTTGAGCAGGGACAGCCACACACTGAACGAAAATCGGCCGGTCTATGACAAGGCCAGGGTGTGAATAGCAGCTCTCTAGCTGTTGCTGAACTAAATGTCTCATTAGGCATTGCAAAAATTATGGTTATAAACATGACATGCATCTCAAGGTTCAATAGCAATAAAAATGACTGCTTTGTCTAATTACAGAATTGAGCTCTAAAACTCTATCATCTTCTCAACACTACCAAGAAAAAAAAAACGAATGGGGGTTGATTTACTAAAGGCAAATACAGTAGACTGATCCCATAGCAAGGAAATTTGCTCCAGAGCTTAGCAAATGAAGCAAAGCTCTTCTGACTTCCATCATCCAACCTTGTGCCAGTAAAATTCCTTTTTTTTACCTTGACGTGATTGGGTGTTCCTTAACCACATGCTGACCGGCTCACGCCGATATACGTTGGCAGAATGGCAAGGCTGGGCAGATAAATGTATATATACGTTGCCCTTTAAGAGCGGCATTGTGCGAGCTCCGTGACTCCCAACAAACATTTCCCCAGTCTCCCTAATCAGAAGCAGTGATCGCTGTCATGTCACACACAGCGCATCCCCCCTACAGAACACATCCCTAGGCACACTTAACCCCTTTACCGCCACCTAGTGGTTAACCTCTTCACTGCCTGTGTCATTTTCACAGTAATCTGTGCATTTTTATTGCACTAAGCGATGTAAAAATGACAATGGTCCCAAAAATGTGTCAAAAGTGTCTGATATGTCCGCCATAAAGTCGCAGTCACGATAAAAATCGCAGATCGCCTCCATTACTATTAATAAAATAATAATAATAATAATAATAATAAAAATGACATAATTCTATCCCCTATTTTAACCTATAACTTTTGCTCAAACCAATTAATATACACTTATTACGATGTTGTTTACCAAAAATATCTAGAAGAATACGTATCGGCCTAAACTGAGTTTTTTTTTTATATATATATATTTTTGGGGGATATTTATTATAGCAAAAAAAATATTGCTTTTTTTCTAAATTGTCGCTCTATTTCTGTTTATAGCACAAAAAATAAAAACCGCAGAGGTGATCAAATACCACCAAAAGAAAGCTCTATTTGTGGGAAAAAAAGGACGTCAATTTTGTTTGGGAGCCAGGTCGCACGACCGTGCAGTTGTCAGTTAAAGCGACACAGTGCCCAATCGCAAAAAGTGTTCTGGTCTTTGGCCAGCGAAATGGCTCGGGGCTTAAGTGGTTAAAAGTGATATTTCACAAATTAAAATGAAAAAAAAAAAACAGACACTCGAGGATCACCCAAGAGACATCCGTAGTTGTCAATGGATAGATTGGTCAAGGTCTCGACTAGTTTCGCGGTAACCTGCTTCCTCAGGCGAGCCAATCCGATGAATGACAAATAGTGTGCGAAGCGTGGTCGCCATCAAAAATACCCCCCAGGCGGACTATGGGGAGTGTTGGTGGATCTCCCAATAGGTGTATCAGAAGATAACTCGAAGAACAAAGGTTGCTGGGGTTGTGGGGGCTGGAACAGGTGGGCAGATAATTGCCGGCTATTGCAGCTGCACGAGAAGTAATGAGAAAAAGGTATATACCGTATTTATCGGCGTATAACGCACACTTTTTTCCCCCTAAAATCAGGGGAAAAGCGTGGGTGCGCGTTATACGCCGATCCGCTGTCTCTGACATATACCGAGCGCAGTACACTCAGGTACAATCGGCTATGCTCGGCCGCGTTTGGCTCCGCTCGCGGTCACGCCCTGTGCCGCCTCCTAGCCTTTATGCGAGAGGAGCCAGCGCGGAAGAAGCAGGGAGGACACCACCGAGGCTGCAGACAGACACCGGACCGGACAAGGCCACCGATGGACGCCGGGCAAGACACCGACAAACTGTAAGTAATTCATTTTTTTTCCAGGAATTTCCCTTCTAGAGTATGGGTGCGCGCTATATGCCGGTGCGCGCTATAGGAAGATAAATACAGTAAATCCAAAAATGCTGCTAGCAACCTGCAAAAGATATGGACCTGCATGTAAGATTATTGGTAGCCTCAGAAGCATGGTAATGCCGTGACTGGGGCAGGGGGTGGAGATACCCAAAAGCCTCCTCAGCTGCTGGCCGTGCCTGTCCTGTTGATGCCTTGCAACAACCACCACCAATAGAGGGATCCACCGCCCAATATTATACTGTATTCTGTTATTATCGGTACCGAGATAGTCCACTAATTTCCTGGGTGGGTACATTACAGGGTGAGTCTCAGAAACTATTTCCCTTGTCCCCACCTCTCCTTATTCTGCTTTAGTAATCTGGATGATGGTACGTTGCTATTTATTATTACGCTTTTTAAATGAAGCCATACTCCATTTTTTGCATTTTATATAAATCATCTTTGTCATCATCGTCAGAATTACATTGCATTTCAGTAGATTATCACAGTATGTGGTACAGTATGTACTTAACAAGGATACAATTTATGTAGAATAGTCTGTTTTGTACTCATTGATGATGAATTGTACATACCCTTCTGGTAGTGGACCTGTAGTAAACAGGTCATTTTTGTAGGAGACAGTTAATAATCCCCCTTTTCTGTTAATTTATATACTTTTTTTTCAAAGACAAGGTCAGAATTACATCGCATTTCAGTAGATGGTCACAGTTCATGATATTACAATGACTGAGACCATGATTCTTGCAGAATAGGCTGTTTTTTACTTAGTGTTGAATTGTACATGGTGCTATATAGATTATATTGTTGGAGACATTTCTAATAATTACTGTCTTTTTTTTTCCCTTCATAAATGCATTACATCACATTTCAGTAGATGGCCACAGTACATGGTATCAGAATGACTGAGACAACATGTTATGTACTCAGCAAGGCCACAATATATGTGGAATAGTCTGTCTTGTATTTATTAATACATTTTACATGCCCTCCTGGTAGTGGACCTGTACTAAATAGGATATATTTGTAGGAGATCATTATAATATTCACCAGCAGCGGCCCGTCTATTAGGGGCACACGGGCAACGCGCCCCTGTCCATGAGTCTGGCCCCTTTATATACACGTATGGCGCCGGACCATGGATTTCAATGGGGGAGGTGTTTTTTTTTTTTAAGCACGTAATGAGAGCCAGGGGTTCTAATAGGCTTCAAAAAAGGGTGGGCTCAGGGCGCAGAGCAATAGCAAATGAATATTGTGTGACAATAGCGAATGAATATTGCACTGCCCGCCCGCAACCTAGATGGAGTAAGGGATGGACTTGACCGGGGTGGGGGTGCGGGTGACCCGACCGACTGACCGACCGACCTAGAGCAGGTGGGGGGGCGGGGTGCAAATTGGATTTCAGTAGCTGGGCACAGTACATGTGCAGAATGGCTGATGCCAAGATTCATGCAGAATAGTCTTGTATTTATTGATGAATTATACATGCCCTTCTACTAGTGGATCTGTACTAAACAGATCATATTGTAGAAGACAGTTCTAATACCGATAATCTCCTTTTTTTTTTTTTTCAAAGACAAGCATGGCATTACGTCACATTTCAGTAGATGGCCCACAGTACATTAGTATTAGAATGACCGAGACAACATGTTATGTATTTAGCAAGGCCACGATTCATGCGGAATAATCTGTCTTGTACTTATTGATGAATTGTACACGCCCTTCTGGTGGGGGATCTGTACTAAACAGGTCATATTTGTAGAAGACAATTCTAATAATCACCTTCTTCTTTTTTTCTATATAAATTCTTTATTTTCAAAGACAGGAACAGAATTACATTTCAGTAATGCCCCGTACACACAATCTGAATTTCCATTGGGATAAACTCCAACGGAATTTATCGGAATTCCGTTCAAGCTGTCTTGCATACACACAGTCACACCAAATTCTGAATGTCCAAAACCCGGTGACGTACAACACTACGACGAGCCGAGAAAAATGAAGTTCAATGTTCACGAGCATGCGTCGACTTGATTCTGAGCATGCATAGTTTTTTCTCCGTCGGAGTTCCATACAGACGAACAGTATTTCATCGGAAAAAAAGAGAACATGTTCTCTTTCTAAATCCGTCGGAATTTCGGATAGAAAAACTCAGATGGGGCACACACAAAATTCCATCTGACTTTTTCCATCGGAAATTCGTGTGTACGAGGCATTAATGGTCACAGCACATGATATAAGAGTGACCGAGACAACATGTTATGTTCTCAGCAAGGCCACGATTCATGCGTAATAGTACTTGTACTTATTGATGAATTGTTCATGCCCTCCTAGTAGTGGATCCGTACTAAACAGGTCATATTTGTAAGAGACCAGGGCCGGCGCTACCACTAGGCGGATTAGGCAACCGCCTAGAGCGCACTGCTGCCTAAGGCGCTCGGCCGGTGTTTACCTCCAGGCTGTCATCATGTGTAAAGCCATGCCGCATGGCTCTCAGCTCTCCGCTTTGACATTTTTAGAAACCACGCAGCAGACCCCCCCCCCCCCCCAACAGGGCGCTCTCCTCTCTGATGTCCAGCAATCCCCTCTCCGTTCTGAGATCACTCCCCGAGTCCCGCCCCTCGTGTGTGCTCCATCTAATCCACCTCCAGCATGTCTGTCCCAATCAGCTTCACACTTCACACTTCTCCTGTATCCCGCCCCTCGTGTGTGCACCATCCAATCCGCCTCCAACATGTCTGTCCCAATCAGCTTCACACTTCTCCTGTATCCCACCCCTCGTGTGTGCACCATCCAATCCGCCTCCAACATGGCTGTCCCAATCAGCTTCACACTTCTCCGGAGTCCCGTCCCCTCGTGTGTCCTCCATCCAATCTGCCTCCAGCATGTTTGTCCCAATCAGTTTCATGCTTCTCCCTCCTGTGTTTGCTCGTCTGTGAAGGGGGGGTGGGCGGGAAGATTAAAACAAGCAGCTAACAAAATGATGAACCAGCCCCTGGGGACAATGCCAAGTGAGTGAGCACCTCCACTGACCAGACCCTGCTCTCTCCTCTCTGACCTTTCTCTTTCTGTGTCTGATTTCTCTCAACCCCTCTCTCTGAGCCTCTCTCTCTTTCTATGAGCCTCTCACTCTGAGCCCCCCCTCTCTCTCTCTCTCTCACTCTGAGCCCCTCTCTCTCACTCTCTCTCTCTCTCAGCCCCCTCTCTCTCTCTCAGCCCCCTCTCTCACTCTCAGCCCCCTCTCTCACTCTCAGCCCCCTCTCTCACTCTCAGCCCCCTCTCTCACTCTCAGCCCCCTCTCTCACTCTCAGCCCCCTCTCTCACTCTGACCCCCTCTCACTCTGAGCCCCCTCTCTCACTCTCAGCCCCCTCTCTCACTCTCAGCCCCCCTCTCTCTCAGCCCCCTCTCTCTCTCTCTCACTCTGAGCCCCCCTCTCTCTCTCTCACTCTGAGCCCCCCTCTCTCTCTCACTCTGAGCCCCCCTCGCTCTCTCACTCTGAGCCCCCCTCTCTCTCTCTCTCTCTGAGCCCCCCCTCTCTCTCTCAGCCCCCCTCTCTCTCTCAGCCCCCCTCTCTCACTCTGATCCCCCATCTCTCTCACTCTGATCCCCCATCTCTCTCACTCTGAGCCCCTCTCTCTTACTCTGAGCCCCCTCTCTCTCACTCTGAGCCCCCCCTCTCTCTCTCTCTCTGAGCCCCCCCCCCTCTCTCTCTCTCTCTGAGCCCCCCCCCCTCTCTCTCTCTCTCTCTCTCTCTGAGCCCCCCCCTCTCTCTCTCTCTGAGCCCCCTCTCTCTCTCTCTGAGCCCCCTCTCTCTCTCTCTCTCTCTCTGAGCTCTCTCTCTCTAAACCCCCCCTCTCTCTCTCTCTGAGCCCCCCCACTCTCTCTGAGCCCCCCCTCTCTCTCTCTCAGCCCCCCTCTCTCTCTCAGCCCCCCTCTCTCACTCTGATCCCCCATCTCTCTCACTCTGATCCCCCATCTCTCTCACTCTGAGCCCCTCTCTCTTACTCTGAGCCCCCTCTCTCTCACTCTGAGCCCCCCCTCTCTCTCTCTCTCTGAGCCCCCCCCCCCTCTCTCTCTCTCTGAGCCCCCCCCCCTCTCTCTCTCTCTCTGAGCCCCCCCCTCTCTCTCTCTCTGAGCCCCCTCTCTCTCTCTCTCTCTGAGCCCCCTCTCTCTCTCTCTCTCTCTCTCTCTCTCTGAGCTCTCTCTCTCTGAGCCCCCCCTCTCTCTCTCTCTGAGCCCCCCCACACTCTCTGAGCCCCCCCTCTCTCTAAGCCCCCCCCTCTCTCTGAGCCCCCCCTCTCTCTCCTGAGCCCCCTCTCTCTCTCTCTGAGCCCCCTCTCTCTCTCTCTCTCTGAGCCCCCTCTCTCTCTCTCTGAGCCCCCCTCTCTCTCACTCTGAGCCCCCCCCTCTCTCTCTCTGAGCCCCCTCTCTGCCCCCTCTCTCTCACTCTGAGCCCCCTCTCTCTCACTCTTAACCCACTCTCTGCCCCCTCTCTCTCACTCTGAGCCCCCTCTCTCTCACTCTGAGCCCCCCCTCTCTCTCTCTCTCTCTCTCTCTGAGCCCCCCTCTCTCTCTCTCTCTCTCTCCCTCTCTGAGCCCCCTCTCTCTCTCTCTGAGCCCCCCCCCTCTCTCTCTCTGAGCCCCCCTCTCTCTCTCTCTCTCTGAGCCCTCTCTTTTTCTCTCTCTCTCTCTCTGCCCCCTCTCCCCCCCCCCCTCTCTCTCTCTCTGCTCTCTCTCTCTCTCTCTCTCTGGGCCCCCTCTCTCTCTCTCTCTCTCTGGGCCCCTCTCTCTCTCTCTCTCTCTCCTCTCTCTCTCTCTCTCTCTCTCTCTCTCTCTCTCTCTCTCTCTCTCTCTCTCTCTGGGCCCCCTCTCTCTCTCTCTCTCTCTCTCTGGGCCCCCCTCTCTCTCTCTCTCTCTCTCTCTGGGCCCCTCTCTCTCTCTCTCTCTCTCTCTCTGGGGCCCCCCTCTCTCTCTCTCTCTCTCTCTCTCTCTGGGCCCCCCTCTCTCTCTCTCTCTCTCTCTGGGCCCCCCTCTCTGGGCCCCCCTCTCTCTCTCTCTCTCTCTCTCTCTCTCTCTGGGCCCCCCCTCTCTCTCTCTCTCTCTCTCTCTCTCTCTCTCTCTCTGGGCCCCCTATCTCTCTCTCTCTCTCTGGGCCCCCCTATCTCTCTCTCTCTGGGCCCCCCTCTCTCTCTCTCTCTCTCTGGGCCCCCCTCTCTCTCTCTCTCTCTCTCTGGGCCCCCCCTCTCTCTCTCTCTCTCTCTCTGGGCCCCCCTCTCTCTCTCTCTCTCTCTCTGGGCCCCCCCTCTCTCTCTCTCTCTCTCTCTCTCTCTGGACCCCCCCCCTCTCTCTCTCTCTGGGCCCCCCTATCTCTCTCTCTCTCTCTCTGGGCCCCCCCCTCTCTCTCTCTCTCTCTGGGCCCCCCCTCTCTCTCTCTCTCTGGGCCCCCCCCTCTCTCTCTCTCTCTCTCTGGGCCCCCCCCTCTCTCTCTCTCTCTCTCTCTCTCTCTCTCTCTCTGGGCCCCCCCCCTCTCTCTCTCTCTCTCTCTCTCTCTCTCTCTCTGGGCCCCCCCCTCTCTCTCTCTCTCTCTGGGCCCCCCTCTCTCTCTCTCTCTCTCTCTCTCTCTCTCTGGGCCCCCCTCTCTTCTCTCTCTCTCTCCCCCCCCCTCTCTCTCTCTCTCTCTCTCTCTGGGCCCCCCTCTCTTCCCCCTCTCTCTCTCTCTGGGCCCCCCTCTCTTCCCCCTCTCTCTCTCTCTGGGCCCCCCTCTCTCTCTCTCTCTCCCCCCCCTCTCTCTCTCTCTCTGCCCTTGCCAACCAGTCTGTTTATCTCCTGTTTCAACTCCTTCCTTCCCACCATCTGCCTATACATTGATGTATTACATAATTACTTGATTAACTTTATCAACTTAAAGCAGTATTAAAGCAAAATATTATACTGCAGTTTACCAATTCTTAGATGGGTGGCTGCATTAGTTTTGTTTTTAGGTTTTCTCTTTCATATTCTCTTCTGTATATCTGGTGATCCTTCTAGTAAGTCTGCTTTTCAAAAGAAAGAGCTGGCTTGCACATGTAGCAGTTATAGGGTTGAATCAAACAATTTAACAGTGGCAACGGGGGTGGAGCCAGAGGGGGCGGTAAAATTAGGTTCCGCCTAGGGTGTCAAAAATCTTTGCACCGGCCCTACCTGCACAGAGTCTTGACCAATAGAACACCTTTGGGATGAATTAGAGCGGAGACTGTGAGCCAGGCTTTCTTTTCTAACATCAGCTCCTGACCTCACAAATGTACTTCTGGAAGAATGGTCAAACATTTCCATAGACACACTCCTTAACCTTGTGGATAGTCTTCCCAGAAGACTTGAAGCTGTTCTAGCTGCAAAGGGTGGACCAACTCAATATCAAACCCTATGGACTAAGACCCTTCATGCTGTACTCATTGTTACCTATCACAAACATATCTTGGTTTTGGTATCCTTACTTAGATATATACTACATACGTTTGGATGTATATCTGTATCATCATTTTCTTTACTAGTTATGGATATTTTATATTATAGTTTGTGTATACCAGGTGTGGGAATAGACTGTTTGGCTTTCCTTTTGCTTCGTTGCCCACTCAGGGAGACAACTAAATATGCATTTTATCAGCCAGGTGAGGTTAATGTACATTTTTTTACAGATGTAACTTTTTTCATATTACATGATTTGTTAATATTATACATTGTTTGACTTCCCCCTCTTATGTGTCCTGAGGAAGTGGACCACCAAAACACATTGATGCACAGGGGTTCACTCACTTGATATCATGTAACAATAGTATCAGCCACCCATTGTATATGTGTGTTTATACATGTTTTTAACTGACACTTGTTCTTTGCGTGTGTTTTTATATTTTTGCTTGCTAATAAAATGATGCCTCTAAAGTCTGACCAAATGTTTTTCTAATTGACTTAAGTCATATTTACAGATGTGGCAATAGAGTGATGTTATTATTTTTTATGTTACTTTTATAAAACAAAAACTTCTAGTTGAAAATGTACCATTCCAAAAGGAGAAAATATAAAAAAGTTTGTTGTTAGAGGTCACACACTATTTAATTAACCACTTCCATACCAGGCACTTACGCACCTTCCCGCCCAAGCCAATTTTCAGCTTTCAGCACTGTCGCAATTTGAATGACAATTGCGCGGTCATGCTACACTGCACCCAAACAAAATTGGCGTCCTTTTTTCCCCACAAATAGAGCTTTCTTTTGGTGGTATTTGATCACCTCTGCAATTTTTTTTTTTTGCGCAACAACTAAAAATAGAGCAAAGATTTTGAAAAAAAAATAAAGTTTTTATTTTTTTCTGTTAATTTTTTTGTAAATGAGTATTCTCTTTCAATTACGGGCACTGATATGGTGGCACTGATGGGCACCGATGAGGTGGCACTGATGGGCACCAATGAGGTAGTTCTGATGGGCACCGATTAGGTAGCACTGATGGGCACTGATAGGCGGCGCTGGTATGGGGCACTGATGGGCACTTATGGGCGGCACTGATGGGCACTCATGGGCGGCACTGATGGGCACTCATGGGCGGCACTGATGGGCACTCATAGGCGGCACTGATGGGCACTCATAGGCAGCACTGGGCACTCATAGGCGGCACAGGTGGGCACTCATAGGCGGCACAGGTGGGCACTCATAGGCGGCACAGGTGGGCACTCATAGGCGGCACAGGTGGGCACTCATAGGCGGCACAGGTGGGCACTCATAGGTGGCACAGGTGGGCACTGATAGGTGGGCACTGGGCACTGATGATCACTGAGGGGTGGCACTGATGGATCAATGTTGCCAATCAGTGCCCATGTGTGGGCACTGATTGGCATCTTTTTTTACTGCCCCTTTTTTTTTTCTTGCTGATTTTTTTTTTTTTGTTGTTTATTTTTTGTCTTTTTTTGTCTTTTTTTATGTTCCCTGGTGGTCTAGTGTGGGCACTCCCTGGTGGTCCGTGTGGCGATCCGAGGGGGGGCTGCGCTGATAAACAATCAGCGCGAACCCCCCCTGTCAGGAGAGCCGCTGATCGGCTCTCCTGTACTCACGTCTGTCAGACGCGAGTGAGGAAAAGCCGTTGGCGGCTCTTCCTGTTTACATCGTGATCAGCCGTGATTGGACACGGCTGATCACGTGGTAACGAGGCTCCGCCGGAGACTCGTTACCGAGATCGGAGGTGCAGGGTGTCAAACTGACACCCCGCATCACCGATCGCCGCGCTGCGCGCCCGCACGGGCACGCCCGGCATGAAATCGTGCTAGACGTTTGAGAACGTCTAGTCACGATTTCATAACCACTTCCCGGCCGTAAATTGGCTATTGGCCGGGCGGGAAGTGGTTAAAAGGCAATGCCTGTCTGGTGAGTGTTACTATTCATCCAGGTGGTGGTGACTTTGTAATAAACTACTGCAAGGGTTCCATAACAACAATTGGAGTTTGATACAAACTATTTTGTGTGTATATATATATATATATATATATATATATATATATACACATACACACACAGTGCCTTGAAAAAGTATTCATACCCCTTGAAATGTTCAACATTTTGTCATGTTACAACCAAAAACGTAAATGTATTTTACTTGGATTTTATGTGACAGACCAACACAAAGTTGCACATAATTGTGAAGTGGTAGGAAAATTATAAATGGTTTTCCATTTTTTTTTTATACAAATAAATATGTAAAAAGTGTGGCGTGCATTTGTATTCAGCCCTCCTGAGTCAATAGTTTGTAGAACCACCTTTTGCTGCAATTACAGCTGCAAGTCTTTTTGGTTATGTCTCTAACAGCTTTGTACATCTAGAGAGTGACATTTTCGACCATTCGTCTTTGCAAAATAGCTCAAGCTCTGTCAGATTGGATGAAAAGCATCTGTGAACAGGAACCCCTGATAGAAGCTGAAGAAGGAGTTAAAAGTGCCCTTGTTGCGGCACTTCCGAAGCACTTTTCAGCACTTTTGATTTCAATGGGCAGGGCGTTTTGGGAGCACTGTTTACAGCTCCAACGATGCTGCTTGCAGGACTTTTCCTAATGTCCCTCAAGCACACCGCTCCAGGCAATTTTCAGGTGCTAAGCAGAGGTTATTTCCAGCGCTAAAGCACCTGAAAACTGCCCCAGTGTGAAAGGGGTCTAAAAATTGTCCTGTTAACAGATTCTCCCAGCTGAGCTGTGGATCTCCATAGCTCCTCCAGAGTTACCATTGGTCTTTTGGCTGCTTCTCTGATTAATGCTCTCCTTGCCAAGCCTGTCAGTTTAAGTGGTCGGCCTTGTTTTGGTAGGTTTGCAGTTGTGCCATACTCTTTCCATTTTCGGATAATGCTGCTTTAAACTTCTCCACAACTTTATCCCTGATCTGTCTGGGATGTTCCCTAGCCTTCATGATGCTGTTTGTTCATCAAGGTTCTCTAATAAACCTATGAGGGCTTCACAGAACAGGTGCATTTATACTGAGATTAAATTACTCAAAATATTACTATATTTACTTAGGTGTTAATTATATAGAAGCAGAACCAAAATGAGTGATATATATGTATATATATATATATATATATATATATATATATATATATATATATATTGTGGGAGAATTAGCTCGTGGGGATCACTTTTCTGAAACACAGTCTGTAAACAGGCACTTTCTTTTTAAGTCTGGCAGCTGCCAGGTTTATTTTACAAAAGGTTTGCAGGTTAAAACAAACAAAACAGTAAACTTAAATCCTTGCCGTCCGGCGCTAAACTAAACATCAGGGTCTCCTATCTATACAGTGTGGGGCTGGTCCCCACCACCCACAAAATAAACAACGCAAACCTTTTTCTTGCAATGTCTTTAGAGAGCTCCTCACACTCAGGTTCCCTCCACAGTGTCCCAAAACCAGAGAGCTCTCTTCTGATCTCTTCCTGGTTGTTTTTAAGGTCCACCTGACATTGAACTCCAGTGGACCCAAATATCCGGACCAGAACACCAGAGGCCGTAAAACCCGGCCCGGATTCCGGTTCAGCTTCTCAAAATAGAACGTATGCGCGGTGAAATATATCTATGGTCAAGTATCTCACCTCGCATACCATCACAATATATATAGGCTGATTTTAGAGTGAAACCAAAGAAATGTTCATGACTGACTTCACTAAATTGTCAAAGAGAAATGTGGCTGGCTTCTCCGGATTACTGCTCTTTTCACATTATTGTTGTTTTTCGCTGTGCCTTACTAAATACGCCTGCTATGGATTACTGCACTGCAGTAGCACAGTTCCCAAAGACAACAATTCTGTAAAGTGCTTCAGTATGGATGTCAATGCTGACCTTTACATAAGCACAAAACGACATTATTAACATTACAAAGCACAAATGTTGTTTAAGCAGGGGTTCAATTAAATCATAGGACTGATAAAGGTTAGGGTGTTAGGAGTTGAAGGTGGTTCGAAAAAAGAGCTGAGTCTTGTGGTAGGCTGAGACATATTTTGCTTCAAATGCAACTGCATCTCTTTCCAATCAGTAAAAATCCAATCAGCACAGACCCCCCCCCCTTGTCAGTAGAGAAGGCGATGGCTCTCCTTTTCTCGCGTCTGTCAGATGCAAGTGAGGAAAAGCCGATCAGCGGCTCTTCCTGTTTACATCTTGATCAGCTGTGATTGGACACGGCTAATCACGTGGTAAAGAGCCTCCATCAGAGGCTCTTTACCAAGATCGGTATAGTGGTGGGTCAGACTGACACACCGCACCACTGATCGCCGTGATGCGGTGGCTGTTATCCTGCTGAATGTCATACGCGGCCCAGTCAGGATAACTGAAACACTGCCCGGCCGTCATTCTGCTATAGGCCGGGCAGGAAGTGGTAAAAAAAAAAAAAAAAAGTTTTGTATGGTCAAATCGTTACTGCTTTTAAAGTAAATATGTCATGAGAGAAACACAGATGCTGTCATTGCTGACAATGCAATGCTATTGCTTTAATACTTTAAAGTGGATGTAAACCCTCACATATACCCAGATGATACACATGGATGAAACAAATTTCCCTACAGAAGTTTTTTGTGCATATCTGCTGTCTTCAGTTTTATATACTGTTTAGAAAGTCCTCATCCTGTTAGAATTTTCACTTCCTCATTCAGCAGTAGCAGTGTCGTTTTGGATTACACTGGGAGACAGAAGATTGGAGGAAAGGCACACATCCCACCTCCACATAGGCAGAGACTTTCAGAGCTGTTATGTGAGTAGAGCATCTATTTACAGCACCCACACTGAGACAAAAGGCTGGTTTTATCACATGTGTTGAGGACTTGTCCAGAGTTATCAGGCTTATAACAGAAGAACGGAGCAGGAGAAAGCCACGGGCCTTAGTGCTTTGAAGAGAGATAAGAAAACACTGCAGATATATGTGCCCAGCTCAAATTTAATTAATCGGGTTTACATCCACTTTAAGTCCCTAAAGCTGGGTACGCACTATAAAAAAAAACTGGAAGAAATATTCCGTACGAGGCGCGAACGTTCGATTTCTATACAGTGTACATAACTTACGACATCCAATTCAGCCCTCCCCAAGAATCACCCAATGTTTCTTGTTTTATCTCATTGTGATATTAGCCTGTACTCAATTATACCGCTTGTTTCCCTTTTGCCCAGCTAATGGTGTTGGCCTGTCCAAAACAAAATAGAGAAACGATAGTCACCGCTCCAGGTGAGTATATGGATAAATCCGTGTCCTCTCAGATAGTGTTGAGCGGAATACGCCATATTCGATTTCGCGATATTTCACGAATATATAGAAGAATATTCGTGAAAAATTCGTTAATATCAAATATTTGTGATATTTTATAAAAAAACAATTTTTGCGAAATTTCGCTAATGCGAATGCGAAATTGATTGCGAAATTCTCGTCCGCGCATGCGCATGCGCTCGAACAACACGCAAAAACGGAGATCATTTCCTGGATTACTAAACTAATATGCACTAAACACTAACTCTACTTACACAAACTTATATGACTAAACTAAAGCTATTTTTTTTTTTTTACACTGACTGACAAGGACAAAGACGAGGACTACAAATAATAAACTAATATGCACTAAACACTAACTCTACTTACACAAACTTATATGACTAAACTAAAGCTATTTTTTTTTTTGTTTTTTTATACACAAAACACAGAGACTAAACACACACTAAACTAAGCTACCTTAAAGAAATGTACACTTACACTAACTACACAGAAATCTAACACTAAGCTACACTAATCTGGACAAAACAACACAAATCTGAACTTTTAGAAAAGCTGTTAGAAAAGGGTCTTTTGCTTTGAAAAAAGCATTTGGTTTTAGAAGCAGGAAACTCAGAACTGAAAGCACTATAGGAAGCACAATGCTAAGCTCTAAGATCGCAATACACAGGAAAAACGCACAGAAACACTCCACTATCTCTAGCCACCTTGTGAATCTGCACTGAAATACTGCTGGGAGTGATCTTATATAATGGTCGTGCAGGCAGGTTTCTATTGGTTGCTATGGAGGTTGCTAACCTCTGACAACTGTGGTAGGAGAACTCTGATTGGATCTGATGCAAAAGAAGGGCAGAGAAAGTATTCGCGAATATTCGTAATACGAATATTCGCATTGCGAATATTCGGCAACATAAAAGGATCGCCTCAGCTACTCAGCCCAGGGTCTCTAATCATACCAGCAATGCTTTTAGACGTCGATGGAGATCACTAGGATGTGATCTGTTTTAAAAATAAATTTGAAAAAATACGAATATTCGCAATAGCGAATATTCATCGCGATATTCCAGTTATTCGCGAATACTCGAATATGCAATATTCGTAACGAATATTCGCAATGCGAATATTCTTGAGCAACACTACTCTCAGAGAGACCCAGGTGCCGGCAATGCACTGAGCAAATGTAGAAAGAAATGTTTGGACAGCCGCACTCTGGAAAAACCTCTCGGTTGCCTTTTATTGGTAAAAGTTTTCAAACACCACACATCACAAGAAAATACAGGGGCATACAGCTGACGCGTTTCACACTATTAGTTAGATTTCGATTTCCATACTCAAGCTATGAGTAAGCACTAACTAATAGTGTGAAACGCGTCAGCTGTATGCCCCTGTATTTTGCTGTGATGTGTGATGTTTGAAAACTTTTACCAATAAAAGGCAACCGAGAGGTTTTTCTAGAGTGCGGCTGTCCAAACATTTCTTTCTACACATGCTGTTGGCCTGCCTTGGGGAAAACACAACTTAGTTTTGGGGGTCTTAGTTCCCCCCTGTGTGTATTCTTGCGGAGACCCATGGGTTTGAACTACCGCATCTGGGACTGATTGTCGCCTCTTGACAATAGGCCCACCTGGGCTTCCTGAAGGCGGTGGCTAACAATCATTCATGCCATTTCTTACGAACCTACGTTTCAGGCCCCGTTTCCCGTATGTGGTTAAATTAGTCTTTAACCACTTTAGCCCCGGACCATATTGCTGTCCAAAGACCAGAGCACTTTTTGTGATTCGGCACCAAACTGTTGTCTGGAGCTCTGTGGGTGGAGTCGTGATGTCACTAGACTCCCCGCCCTCCTCTATACTCCCCTTGTCAACATGCACTAAACACAACACTAAATTCTGCTATGATCACTAACATCCAGATAAAATCCAGAAAAGTAACCACATGACTTCAGAAAAGGAGTGGGGGTGGGAATTAAAAAATAATGCCTGTCTCCAGGATAGTGCATGAGATATGTACATAACCTGTAACTTATTGAACACCCCCCCCCCCTATCAAAATCACCTTTCACCAGGGACTTTATGCAGATATGGCTAACCTGAGATACTCTGCAGAATTCATTTGGGGCCTAAAACCATATGCCGCAGGATTACCAGCCGTGATCAAAAAAACATTAAGAAACGAACAACTGTTACGAATCATTCGACGATCGACAGTTAAAAATCGCATGCATCCGCCCCAACCTAAGCACATTTTATGCGCATTGGTTAACACTCGATCGGCAGTAAAACACCGACAGGAAATCCATGATTTCATCCTACAATGCGATTTAGACTGCCTCTTTATTACAGAAAGCTGGCTCACAGCCACCTGTAACACCATTCTAGGAGAACTGGTGCCAGAGAATTATCGCATTATAACAGTGTACAGAGTGGGGCAAAGAGGAGCAGGCCTGGCTGTGATCCACAAGACTCACCTCGCGATCACTAAACCAGCCTTTCAGTTCTCACTTCCATTCATGGAAACCCTCACTCTGCAACTACAAACAAATCCCCAGGAGACCGTCCATATTCCTCTCTGCTATAGACCACCAGGTCCAAAATCGCAGCTTCTCTTGCCCTGGACAGATTTCATGTCATGTCCACTTATACCCTAAACAGCAAACACCTTTTGCTTCTCGGGGACTTAAACCTCTGGGCCAACTCCTCACAGGATCCCGTGGCCGATGCCTGCATTGACCATCTGGAAAGATTAGGTCTGCAGCAACTAGTATGTGAGCCCACACATACTTCAGGTCACACACTAGGGTTGTCCCGATACCACTTTTTTAGGACCAAGTACAAGTACCGATACTTTTCTTCATGTACTCACCGATACCGAATACCGAATTTACTTTTTTTAAATGTCATGTGACAGTTTTCAAACCACAATACAGACTAAGGATATTTTCTTTTGAATTATGAAGAACTCTAACTCAAGACATTATAAAAGAATAAACATGAGTAAAAATAAATAAAAATGTTTTATTTGCTTGTCAAAAACTCAAAGAATCTCATCGGCCACACCCACCGTTAGGGAATGGCTGTCTAGAGTAGCAAAGATAGTGGAATTGGAGGAGTTGATCTCTATCTCACAGGAACGGTTACAACTTTTCACACAAACCTGGGCCTGCTGGACCCATTTTACCACCTCAGACAGCTACAAATCCCATTTCCCAACCTAAGGCGCGATTCGCCTGGCGGCTTTGTGGATTCACCTGTCGCTGTATACCTTCACCCCAAGCTGATGCATTCGGGAATGATTCGACGGAGGAGTGCCCCCCCCCACCCCGTTCCTACCTTCTTCCTTCTCCCCCCTCCTTTCCCCCATCTTGGCCACACCCCTCCTCTTTTCTCCTTTCTCACCCCCTCCTTCTTCCCTCTTCATGTCCCTTTCTTTTCTAATTCACACCCCCAACCCTGGAACCTGTTCCCACATTGACAGTGGACCCATGTCCAACTGGATGTCCCACTCTGACCACCTGCTCTCTCTGGACGTGCACATTTGTCTACCACCATTTACTCCGGTTACAACTCAATGCCAGATATGAGTAGACTAAGTGATTTACCCTATAATGGGACAACTTTTGCAATTCCCGGGGCGACCTTGCCCTGAAAAATTGATATGCCGGATATATGCTTCTGCCTATATTCCATGTTCTGATTTCCAAGTTTTTTTTAGTTTATTACTGTTTTTTTTTTTCTGATTGATTCATACACCAATATTTTGTCAATTGCATGTACTGTTTTGGGTTTGTCAATGAAACCCTCTGTATGTTTGTACTGGAAATGTGCAACCTGACAAACATTTGTACTGTACCCTTGAGTTTGCTTTAATAAAAACCTTTTGTAAAAAAAAAAAAAAAAACTCAAAGAATTTTCACAGAACATGTTGATAAATACAAAAAAAGTATCGGGTAAAGCATCGGGAGCATTTGCACGAGTACAAGTACTCCCGCAAATACTCGGTATCGGTCCCGATACCGATACTAGTATCGGTATCGGGATAACCCTATCACACACTCAATCTTATTTTCAGACATGATCTGGAAATAAACATTCAAAAAAATGAATCATTGCCATGGACAGACCACCATGCAATTAAATTCACAATCACCTTAAAGGCCCCCTTAACAAAAACGTCAAAACCGGTGACAACACACTGGACTAGATTGCAAAAGAAGCTCTAGTCAGAGCTCTTCAAAACCACTTTAGGGAAAAAAATAAAAATAATCCAATCACATCAAACAGCCACAGAAACCCTGGATGACATAAACACGGCCCTACTGCAGTCAGCCGACTTAGTAGCGCCCAAACGCAAAAAAAAACAACAACTCCAGCTGGTTCAATGACCAGCTGTCGTTGCTGAAGCAAGAGTGCAGAAGGGCAGAAGCAGCCTGGAAAAGAAGCTATTCTGAGGAAAACCACACCATCTACAAGGTAAAAAATAAAATAAAACAAAGAAATCTTCAGAGCCAAAAGAAATCATTTCGCCAATATCATCACGACTGCCCTAAACCGCCCCCACAAACTCTTCAACATAGTTACCGAGACCATGAATCCCGTCTGTCTTGAAGCCCCCAATTCTGATACCCAAGAATTTTGCAATGAATTATCGGATTATTTTATCAATAAAATTGAAGGAATCCGTGAAAGCATTCAGCAAAATAGAACCCCCATCAACCCCCTCCTCAACCATACACTTATACCCACATAAATTTGCCACAAACAATAAAGTTCTCTTTAAAACCCATTTCCATCGAGGCCACAAAAAACATCATTGTTACCCTACGAAATAGTACAGCACCGAATGATATCATTCCCACCAAACTGCTGGAGGAATGTGCCGATATCCTAGCCAGAGTCGCAGAAGGTGATTTATCATGGTTTTCCTCTTTCCTGGGAAACCAATCACAAATAGTGAAATTAGGACCTTTCACTTCTGAGAAGCGCACGGTGTCATGCGGAGTCCCTCAAGGATCCCCTCTGTCGCCGGTGCTCTTCAACATCTATCTTCGCCCTCTCTTTGAAATCATCAGTAGCCAAAAACTACTTTACCATTCTTATGCAGATGACACACAACTGTATTTTCGCATCTGCAACAAAAAGGATCGTCATTGCTCACTCACTCACTCACAGCAAGGGAATGTACTAAGGTTTTTCTCTATAAGTCTGTTTTATTTCACTGAACAATAAAAGAGGATTGCTGGATTAACTTTGTGTGGCAAGACTGGGCACAGATGATAGGAAATCTTATACTGTACAGGAGAGCTGGATTAACTCTGTGAGGCAAGACTGGGCACAGATAGGAAATCTTATACTGTACAGGAGAGCTGGATTAACTCTGTGAGGCAAGACTGGGCACAGATGATAGGAAATCTTATACTGTACATTGTGACATAAAAAAAAAAATTAAAACATTTTGGATTTACATCCATTTTAAGATTATTATGTATATCTTGGGTACCTTTACTGTGTTATGTTTGCTTGTACTTGTGTATGTTGTATTGCACCTGAAGGATTTTCTATCCATATTGTAGACCATTGTCTTGATACGCTGCTACTCCTGTTTTGTATTCTTTATACTGTCTTGTGTCATTTCTAAATAAAAATCAATTGGAAGAGAAAAAGCTGATGCGAAAGTCTGTGCATGATCGGAAACAATAAACAAGAAATTGTCGTATGAGAACTTTTGTACGTTTCCATCCTCACTTTTGACTTGTGAAACATTGAAGAAAACCGGGCGATCATTTGCATGATTTTCTTATAGTGTGTACCCAGCTTAACTCAGAAGGACTATGCAGCTAAGGCCTTCCAACATTTCTCTTTCTTTCCTAATTTGCATACTTGTTCTGGGCTGGTGACTCACTAAGTACAGCAGCTAATGAGGCAATATAGCAAACAGTCAACCAGCATATTTTAAGAAAGAGGTAGGCAGTGCCTTTGTATTTCTCTGATGACAGGTTTACATTAATAATCTAGTGGAGCTCTCCCAGTCTCAGTAGATATACAGTCAAACTTCATGCATCTCTTTTCTTTATGTTGTTTCCAGGTACAGTTTATCTGCAGTATTAGGTATGCCGCCTCTGGATATCTCAATCATTTTGGTTCTGCTTCATGAGACAGTCCTGGTCTTTGGGCATTATCACAGCTGCGGGTCCCCCCACACACATACATCTTACCCACAGCCTGCCTGTACCAGAGACAAGACTGAAAAGTTGAGGCACCCTGTCTGACAATGACTGAGAGGACAACAGACAGAAGCAAGCACTAATGGAAGAAGCACCAGACCAAAGGATAAAAGGGTTCAAATTAGTGAGCATTGGCTCTGCTTGGTGGACCAAACCTCTTTAGCTGCAAACGAAAGCGAGTAAAATGTTAAGTTTTTCTGTACTCTTATGTAAAACCGATGTGCTCTGTAAAGTAGTTTAGTTGTAAAACGTGCTGCATTGTTTAATCAGCTAATTACTATATGCTCTGATTAAAGAAGTCATGGTTAAATAGAATTTGACTCAGAAGGGCTCTTTTTTGTTCAGTGTTGAATAACTTATCTCCAGGAAATATTCTTTTACCCATCATCCAAACTAATTAGCTTTTCATGGGTTACCACACATGGGAATAGCTTTTAACTGTATAGTTACCATGGCTTTCTATTCATAATGGCTCACATGTAATTTGGTTTCCTCTTCCCAAGTGATATGCAAACCCCTGCATTTATTCCACATAAAATGCCACTAATATGAGGTCAAACAATAAAGTGGACTAGTACATAGAGATAAAGTTCCAATTTACAATGACTTTAGCTTGGACCCAGCAGTGTTCTTGCCATCTGTCTGTGAGAGAGCAGTTTGGTAGAGGTTGTATAGTTCCTTGGCTATATGGATCTGGTAAATGTTTCTGTATTACACCATTTAACCACTTAAGGACCCCCTACCTACTATATACGTCGGCAGAATGGCACGGCTGGGCACTTTAAGAGCCCAGCCGTGGGGTGTGCGCACGTGACCGTGTCCAAAGCGTTGTGACCGCGCCCACAGGACCCGCGGACCCGATTGCTGCCGGTGTCCCGCGATCGGTCACAGGAGCTGAAGAACGGGAAGAGGTGCGTGTAAACTGTTCTTCACTGTGGCATTGACACGGATCGTCTGTTCCCTGAATGACGATCAGTGACGTCACACCTACAGAATCACTCCCATTTTCACAGTAATCAGTGCATTTTTATAGCATTTTTCGATGTAAAAATATCAATGGTCCCAAAAATGTGTCAAAAGTGTCCGATGTGCCTGCCATAATGTCGCAGTCACGAAAAAAATCGCTAATCGCTGCCATTACTAGTAAAAAAAACTTTTTAATAAAAATGCCATAAAATTATCCCCTATTATGTAAACGCAATAACTTTTGCACAAACCAATCAATAAACGGTTATTGCAGGTTTTTTTACCATAAATATGTAGAAGAATACGTATCGGCCTAAAATTAAAAAAAATAAAAACCACAAAGGTGATCAAATACCACCAAAAGAAAGCTCTGTTTGTGGGGAAAAAGGACGGCAATTTTTTTTGGGAGCCACATCACACGACCGCGCAATTGTCAGTTAAAGCGACGCAGTGCCGAATCGCAAAAACTGGCCATGTCCTTTACCTGCATAATGGTCCGGATCTTAAGTGGTTAAGCACTCTGTAGGCTTTATCTCAAAGGAATCCAAGTATCAGTTATGACTAAACCACACTGTTATAATCACACCCATTTTTACACAGAGGTATGCAATGCACTTCACCAAACCTGCTGCTCCCATTCTCTGTTTAGTTTTTAGTTTTAGTTTTTAACGACCAAGGGTTAACCATCTGTAGCATTCAGCTTCCAGGTTGTGGTGATTCTGTACTTAGCTGCTTCTGGGGTCTTAGACATGAAACTGTTGAAAGGTTCTCAGATACTTTATTCTCTTGGTGGTATGTTGCCGCTTTAACTAGTGAAATCTGGTGTTATCAGGGCTGTAGATCATTTTTTTTCCTAGGGAGTGCAGGTCTTTCAAACTTAAAGGCATCATTTACACTTTTATGTTGGGGGGGAGTACAGTTAAATCATGTGACAGCAGAGTGAGCCATGAGGCTTTGCAATGCAGCACAGCAAAAATGATCCTCAATAGTGATGAGCGGAATACGCCATATTCGATTTCGCAATAATTCACGAATATATAGAAGAATATTCGTGAAATATTCGTTAATATCGAATATTCGTGATATTTTATCAAAAAAAAAATTTGCGAAATTTCGCTAATGCGAATGCGAAATTGATTGCGAAATTCTCGTCAACACGCGAAAACGGAGATCATTTCCTGGATTACTAAACTAATATGCACTAAACATTAACTCTACTTACACAAACTTATATGACTAAACTAAAGCTAATTTTTTTTTTTTTTTTTTTATACACAAAACACAGAAGGGCAGAGAAAGTATTCGTGAATATTCGTAATACGAATATTCGCATTGCGAATATTCGGCAACATAAAAGGATCGCCTCAGCTACTCGGCCCAGGGTCTCTAATCATACCAGCAATGCTTTTAGACGTCGATAGAGATCACTAGGATGTGATCTGTTTTAAAAATAAATTTGAAAAAATACGAATATTCGCAATAGCGAATATTCACCGCGATATTCGATTTATTCGCGAATACTCGAATATGCAATATTCGTAACGAATATTCGCAATGCGAATATTCGTGAGCAACACTAATCCCCAACTGAATAGAATGCAATGCATGCAGTTGTGGTGCGGTACTCATTAGTACAGCGAGCTCCTCCTGAACTCCCTATTTATTTATTTTCGTTCAGCCCGCTGGGTTGAACAAACAAAATAATTACCGTGTGAACCAGGATTTCGATCTCATGCATATGTTCTAAATGGTCATAGAATAGCAAATATATTATGAATACCTACAGCCAGGATCTCAGATGTTCCAATTTTTGTCACTTGTTTACCTGAGCGATGGGCTGAAAAGAGCCACTGCTGGTAACATGTAGCTGTACATCCAGTGGTCCCCATGTTTAAGTTCTGGGGGGACAAAGCAAAACACATTTGGGGGGTGGCCTGATGGGAACCCAGGCTGAGGTAGTTTCTCCCATCACTACTACATTACCATAGGACTCTGTAGATGTGCGGCACCAGGGATTTTTTTCTCTCTTCCCTTCAGTGACTACAGGAGCTGGAATGAGTTCCATCCCTTGCCGACACTCCTGCAGCACATTCGGTATCATCTACATTACTCCCCACATCAATTGAGCCTGAGCGACACACTAACAAACCATGGGTCACAGTGGTTACCTGCTGTTAGGTACAAATTTCTGACCCTCGATGCCGAGAGGTTTTATCCCGCACACTGTCCAAACTTGCCCGTCTGCAAAGAATCATAATGAAAAGGGTAGCACTTGATTATGGGTGGGAGTTCCCCTATGTGCCCGAGACCACCATGAAGGAGATTGAGGAGAACCAAGAGAAATGGTATCAAGAAGCCATTTGGGATTATCTGAATATGCCAAGCCCCTCCCTCAGTTCTGATTATTCTTTTATAATGATGACCCACTGTTTTGAAGATTGTCAGAAGACTTGGAGCTATGGCCAGCACATTTATGCTGATCGGGTGGTCATTCGACGGCCGGGAAAGGATGACTGGATCTACTCTATCACCACTGTTGATAACCTGCCCAATCCCAGGTTCTATTTGTAAGAAGAACCGGTAGAACTTGCTCGCAGGTTTTTTTTCCCCTTTAAAGAAGTCCAAACGGAACTATGCTTTCTTCCTTACAGTTGCTGAGATGTACTTGACTTTGGTGGGAAAGCAACCTAGTCAGTTTAGATTAGGGCCCATGAGGGACTTTGTGGTCAAGAAAGTATCTTGAAAAAAAAAAGTGATGCACAATGAGATCATATACTCTGTTGCCAGAGGGCAGTGTTCCGTAACTTTTAGGAGAGACTTTGTTTTTTTTTCCCTCTCTCCCTTTTTCATGTTTTGTATAGCACTTGCTTTCTTTCTATGCTCCTTATGGAGGAAGGAGGCTCCATCTTTATGGCAGAAGGTGCAGCTTCACTCTTCCTTATGGAATGTAAATTATTTGATATTGTGTGTGTTGTTTTCTATTTTATTTTTCAGGTCTAGTTGATCTTCTATCAAGACTGTCGGAAAATGGGGTAGACTAGATAGATAGGAATAATAATGCAAATTGTACGGAACACTTTTGCTGTCGGAATTTACGATCGTGTGGACGGGGGCAAAACTCTAGCAACAAAAATGTCATATATTGTAGCTTACCAATTTTTCGGGTTGTAAAAAATCCAGTCCTCCTTGTTATTGGTTACTAATTATAGGGAGAATTTCCGACTTCTAGGGAGGGGAATTTCAAGCCGCGTAGAGAGGCCGCCTCTACAAAGGGAATCCCATTTCCCTCAACCAGGGCCCCCACACTCTTTTAAATATTTTATGATTCCCTTGCTTAATAAAAGCCACCCTCTCACTCCAGATCAAAGCATTGATAGTTTCAGCCCAATTCTCAACAGATGGAGGAACATGCGCTTGCCATCTCTGTTCTAATAGCTTACGTGCCTGGAATAGGCACCTCAACACACCTTCCAGGGCTAATGGTGGAACTCTGTGGTCCTCCATATACCCTAAAAGGCAGGTTCTAGACTCTGGCTCTAAAGAGGTCTTAAAAATGCTGTTGAGCCTGTTTATAACTTCCATCCAATACCTAAAAAGCTTAGGGCACCTCCAGAACAAGTGAATAAGGTCCCCTGTCGTCTTGCATCTGGAGCATACATCACTCTAGTTCCAGCCTAATTCAAACATTTTTTTAGGAGTATAGTAGACGCGGTGCAATAGAAATAGGTGGGACAGTTTCTGTGCTGGGGCAATTGACACCAGAGCCCCTCTATGTAGAATCTTACTCCACTGCTCCGAGGATACTAACCCAAGATCTCTTTCCCATCTTTCTCGGCTCTTGGAAATACCAGTTTTATTTATGGCTCTAGTCCCTAGTTTGTCATATAGCTCTGAGATTAAGACTTCGCAATATTAGTTTGGATTATTTTGAGAAGAATGGGAATCTGAGTCCTAACTATCAGTTGAGTCTTAAACTGGGTCTGGATGGCATGCCTAATCTGCAAGTATTTATAAAACGTTTTATTTGGTATGTTGAATTCGTATTTTAAATCCGAAAACTTTTTCATGAGGTTGCCCTCATACAGATGGAATAGCCGTGTAATTCCCTGTCTCTCCCAAATTTTTGATTTTTATATATCCTTAACTTCTGTTATGTTCTTATTGTTCCAGAGGGGGGCAAACTCAGTTACCCCAGTGTATCCCAGCAAGGCCTTCGTTGTCTGACACACTTTGCTAATTAGCTTTATAGTCGGGCATTTGTGAGTAAATGAGTTTGCCTCCAGGGCTTCTACTAATATTTTATGTGGGGCCCCTGATAGCATTAATCTGAAACTATCATTACCTAGGTTTTGAGTGGCGCAGCCTACTATATGTTGTAGCTGGGACGCCAAAAAATATATTCTCGGGTGTGGAACCGCCATCCCCCTCCTTTAATGGGAGTTGCATAGTCTGCAAACTGATTCTGGCCTGGCCTCCTTTCCACATTAGCTCCCTGAATAATGTCTCCATTCTTTTAAACCATATTTGGTTTACCCAGATCGGGGAGTTGTGGAGAGCGTATAATATCTGGGTAAGCCAGATCATTTTTATTAGGTAACATCTCCCAGCTACAGAGAGAGGGAGGCGGTTCCAGGTATCTTTTTTTTTGTTTCCGTTTTAATAGTAGTGGAGCTATGTTTTTACTAGTGTACTCCTTAACATCGCGGGTAATCCAGACCCCCAAGTATTTAATTTTGTGGGAATTTTCAGTTGGGACATTTCAGCTATCGTCTGGTCGCGTAATGGGTCTATTGGAAGCAGGGCCGACTTATCCCAGTTGATGGTCAATATCAAAACCTTCCAAACTCCCTGACCATTCGGACCACTGGAGCCAACGAGCTATCCACATCTCCTATAAACAACAGGACATCGTCCGCAAATAGCGATATCCTGTCTTCCTCCGAACCCCTTCTGAACCCCTGTATATCTTCCTTGAGCCTATTTTTAATAGCTAAAGGTTCCATGGCAAGTGAAAACAGGAGTGGGGAGAGGGGGCAACTCTGTCTCGTTCCCCTTTCCAACTTGAATAGATCTGAAACTTCGCCATTTTTTTTTATTTTTGCTTGTGGCTCGCTATACAGAAGTTTGACCCACCTTCTTAATGTCATTAAAAACGATCGTGTGTGGGCTTCAGAGCATTTTTTGGGTTCTGAAAAACGGGTCAAATTTTTTTCGAACATTCTCTATTTTTCCACAACGTTTTTAAAGTTGTCGTTTTTCGGGATGTAAAAAATGGTTGTGTGTGGGCTTTAACGACGTGAAAAACCAGCGCATGCTCAGAAGCAAGTTATGAGACGGTTGCGCTCGTTCTGGTAAAACTACCGTTCGTAATAGAGTAAGCACATTCATGACGATGGAACAGAGAAAATTACAAATTGTCTTTTACTAACACGGAATCAGCTAAAGCAGCCCAAAGGGTGACGTCACCTGAATGGAACTTCCCCTTTGTAGTGCCGTCATACGTGTTGTACGTCACCGTGCTTTGCTAGAGCATTTTTTTTTTTCATGATCGTGTGTAGGCAAGGCCATTTTAATGATCAAGTTGAAAAAAAAAAGCCTGAAAACATTTTTTACAACCTGAAAAATGATCGTGTGTACATTGTGCTGGCTGTATTTCTTTTATTTTTTGGGGGGATATTTTTTCCTTTGCGTGGTAATCCAGCAAGCAACACATTTTCTTCACAAGGGTGATAAAATGTGATAAAATGCACATCAATTAACCCTTGATGTGTGGGTGCAGCCGCATTGTAAGTTATATTTTTTCATCTGCTCAGATTTAAACTTTAAAAAATATGTGGCTTTGCCCTTTCCAAATAGTTTGTAGGCCAATATTTGTGTAAGGCAACTGTAATTATGTGACCTTTAACACATATGCTCCTTAGTAGTCAAACTGTATCCTGCAGCAGTCAAGTCACCATGCAAGCCACCATGAATATGGCTCCCACCACACCATGGCTACATAAAAGCACTGTGCTTTGCCTATTGTAAAAATGCATATTTGCACAACAAAACTAACATGAATGTCTCCATTTCAAGCGTTGGCTAAGTGATTTTGCTCCGAGCAACTGGAGTGAAACTACAGGCAATGAACACGCCATACAATTTCAAAGTTTACATAATAACAGTAAGGAAGAAGGCTGCATAGAAGGATGTTTTCCTTTGCAGTGATTATCCTCCCATTTCTAGAACCTTTCTGATTCCTTATGCTTCCATTAGAGCTGTTGAATACACCAGATTGTTCGCTTTGTACGAGCAGCTGCCCCTCATTCATGAACTACACATTCATGTAATGCAGTGAGCACTAAAGAGATGATATTTACTATGCTGCCTTACTTTTCAAGGACCCCCTCGAGTCTTCGTGCTTTCTAGAGAGCAAAGCCAGCTGCAAATTGCTTTAAAATAAACATGAAAAACCTTTCCCTGTTTGATAGCTACCCAGAATATCAGGCACAGACATACTGATGCTTGCAGCTCTGACATACAGCAGTAGCAATATAAAGTTATTGTGACAAACAATATAATAATATACTTGTTTTTATGAATTAATAAAATGAATGACCTTTACAGTAAAGCCGCGTACACACGATCGGTTCGTCTGATGAACCATTTTTAATCAGACGAACCGATCGTGTTTGTTATCCATCTGTGAAAAAACTAGGAACTTGTTTTAAAATTATCTGATGGTTAAAAAACCGATAGAAAAAACAATTGTCTGTGGGTACGTCTATCGGTTAAAAATCAACGCATGCTCAGAATCAAGTCGACGCATGCTTGAACTTCATTTTTCTCAGCACGTCGTTTCGGTTTTTAAACTGATGGTGTGTAGGCAAGACTGATGAAAGTCAGCTTCATCGGATATCTGATGAAAAAATCCATCAAACCGTTTTCATCGGATGAACCGATCATGTATACAGGGCATAAAAGTACATGCAAAGGAAAAACTGATGCTTGTTTTGAGTAAAGAATTATTTAAACCACTATGCAGATTTTTTTTGCAATCTGTGGGGGAATTTGCCTTTAGTTCCTGTACTGTAAACACAAAAGGAAGCGATAGGAAATCTTTTTAAAGTGAAGAGAAGGAAAGGAAAAGTGAGAAGAAAAGAAGAGGAGAGGGGAGGGGAGGAGAGGTGTGGTGTGAGCCATAGTCATGGTGGAGAGGATAGGAGAGGGGAGGAGAGAAGGAGAGAAGAGGGGGGTGGAGGAGAGAAAACAAGAAGATAGGAGGAAATTAGGAAAATAAGGAAAAGAGGAGAAACATTAGTGGGAGAAGAGAATGAGATGAGAAGAGGGGAAAGAAGGAGAAGAGAGAAGAAGGAGGAGAAAGGAGAGTAGCCCAGGGTAAGGAGGCATACACACGACCGAGCTTCTCGGCAGAATCCAGCGAGAAGCTCACTGGGATCCATATTCTGCCGAGGTTCTCGGTCGTGTGTACACTTCCGACGAGCGTCCCGTCGGGAAGCTCGTCGAGCCAAAAAAGAGAGCACACTCTCTTTTTCTTCGTTGTTCAATGAGGACTTTGGCTCGACAAGCTTTTCTGACCGCTCATCAGGAACCTCGTCGGGCGGAACGATGGGTTTAGCCTGACAAGGTTCTCGTACATGTGTACGCAGCCTAAGACTTCCAGGGTCAACTTTAGGCCCTGCTCATATTGGTGATTTTTGAAGCAGTAATTTGTAGCAGCTACAGAATCACTCATGGCACACCAGAAAAAATTGTATCCAGCTGTACGTGCCAGATAAAATATGCAGAAAGATTTGTAGCTGCTTCATATTTCTGCTACAAAGGTACTAGCGCAACACAGCTTTTACGGTTTCCTGGTTCAGCTCCCAGCTTATTGGACAGAGGTGGAAATGCTCCATTTGACAAGCTGGAGATGGACAAAGATATGTGTTCCCTGCCTGGCTACACAGTGTGGCAGAGGTGTGTAAATTTTAAGATTGACAGCACATAAAAGCACATCTATTGGCAGGAAAACAGTAAACATGTAATCTTTTCAAAAATATAGGGAACACTTCTCCCAGACCCCAATGCCGATCACCCTCGTGGAAGATCAGGTGCTGAAAGTCAGCAGGGGCTATTTACTATAAACTGCACAAATCCTAAGAAAAAAAACTGTCTGCATTACAAAGAAAATTCAAATGCTTGTAACTTTATTCATGTGGACAACATTAGTCCCTACACTGATGCCTATTACCCAGGCTGGACTTAAAGAGAAGGTAGCGGCACACGGACTGAAGCAACGGCACATAGGTGCCATTGCTTCAGTTTTCCCCTGTGCGCACGTGCCAATGACATTTGCACATGCAGGGGACAGGGGATGTCTCCTAAACTGCAGGTTTAGGAGATATCCTGAGTAGCTACAAGTAAGCCTTAATATAGGCTTGCCTGTAGCATAAAGTGGTTGTAAAGGGTTAACAACCACTTAAACGCCCCATACACACTATCAGTTTTCCTGCAGGTTTTTCTCTTCGGGTTTACCAAAACCATCTAATATGAGGTTAAACCTTAAGAGTTTCAATCTGTATGCAATCAGGCAGGCCCTTGCACTACATGGTTTTAGTAAACCTGAAGAGAAAAACCTGCAGGAAAACTGATAGTGTGTATATGGGGCTTAATAGTAGAGGTGCAGAGGACCAGGTAAGAAGAAACATATGTACACAGCATAATTAATGTTTGACTTGTTAAGCAACAGTCACGTGTATTCCACCAAGTGCCATCATTTCTTACAATAATATCTCTCCAACTGAGGGAAAATGTCTAGGTCCATTTTAGGGAGTTATCGTTATGACAAATGTAGGCACTTGATCGAGTACACGTATGTTGCTTTAAGAGCTAGTGGTGCCCTCTAAATAGTGAATGTTTTTAGAGGTGTTTGACAGGGGCAAGGAGGAATTATGTCACCTTCTTGTCCCCTGTTTTAACTCCTAAAAATTTACACCAACATGTAAAAATTACATACAGTATATTGCATAATGTTGCGGGACATTTGCGGCTAGGCCCCAGTAATGGGGAATCATTTTTCTTAATCACCACCAATCATATTGTCCTTATTCGCAACCACACCAGTTTCAGTGTCCCTATTCACCACCACTCTAGGCCCAGTGTCCCTGATCACCACCACACCAGTCTCAGTGTCCCTAATCCCCACCAAACCAATCCTAATATCCCCAATTATTATTATTATACATGATTTATATAGTGCCAACAGTTTGCGCAGTGCTTTACAGTGTTAGGGCAGACCGTACAGTTACAATACAATTCAATATAGGAGGAATCAGAGGGCCCTGATCATTAGAACTTGCAATCTAAGAGGGAGGGTCAAGTGATACAAAAGGTAATAACTGTGGGGGATGAGCTGATAAAGAAAATTAAAGTACAGTTGTTAGGTGGAGGCAGGATAGGCTTCTCTGCAGAGAAAAATGTTCAGGGATGTTCTAAAAATGGATAGAGTTGGAGATAGTCGAACAGACCTGGGTAGGGAATTTCAAAGGATGGGAGAGCCTCGGGAGAAGTCCCGGAGGTGAGAATAGGAGCAGATGACAAGGAATCTAGAGAGCAGGAGGTCTTGGGAGGAACGAAGAGGATGATTTGGTTGGTATTTTGAGACTAGGTTAGTGATGTTGCTGGAGGCAGAATTGTGGATGGCTTTGTAACTTAATGTTAGTATTTAAAATGTTATTTGTAGGGTGAGTGACAGCCAATAAGGGAAATGGTAGAGAGTGGTAGCAGACGCTGAGTGATTTGTAAGGTAGATGAGTCTGGCAGCATCATTCATGATGGACTTAAGGGGGGATAACCCATTTAAAAGTAAACCAATGGAGAGGGAGTTGCAGTAGTTGAGGAGAGAGATAACCAGGGAGTGAGTCAGGAGCTTCGTAGTCTCATTAGTTATGAAGGAACTTATTTTGGAGATGTTGTGGAGGTTGAGGCGGCAAACTTTTAGAGTCAACGATAACACCTAGCACCCTGGCATGTGGGGGTTGGTGGATGGTTGTGCCATTGCTCTTGACAGAGAAGTCAGGGGGAAGAGGCACATAGGGGAGCAAATATTTTGAGCTCAGTTTTGAACAAGTTGAGTTTGAGGAAGTGGTGTGACATCCAGATAGATATGTCTGTTAGTAAGTTAGTGATGCGGGTGGAGACTGAGAGAGTAAGCTGAGGGGTGGAGAGATAGATTTGGGTGTCGTCAGCGGAAACATGATATTGAAAGCCATGGGAAGCTATCAGTTGACCCAGGGAGGAGGTGTTGTTTTAAAATTGAAAATAGGAGAGGTCCAAGAACAGAACCTTGGGGGACCACGAAAAAGAAAGGAAGAGGAGTGAAGGAAGTAGAATTGCAAGTGAAGGTGCGGTGGGATAGGTAGGATAAAAACCAGTGAAGAGCACAGTCAAGGAGACCAAAGTAACGTTTTTTGAGGAGGAGAGGGTGGTCAGCCGTATCAAAGGCAGCCGAAAGGTTCATAAGTAGGAGTACAGAATAGTGTCCATTGGTTTTTGCTGTTAGTAAGTAATTTGTGGGTTTAAAAGAGCAGTCTCTGTGGAGTGTTGAGGGGGAAATCCAGACTGAAGGGGATCAATATGGTTATTCTTTAAGAGGTGGTCACTCCCATGACCATGGACACAGTCCCAGTGTCCCTGATCACTGCCACACCAGCCCCAGTGTCCCTGATCACTACAACACCAGTCATATTGTTCCTAATTACCACCACACCAGTTACAATGTCCCTGATCACGCCATACCAGTTACAGTGTCCTTGACCACTGAAACACCAGACCCAGTACATTTCTGTCTGCTGTCTGGACTGATCATTTTCTTGTTTGCTGACCATGTCTCTGCCTGCGGTCTAAGCAGACCCATTTCTACATCCAAAAGCACTCTCCTGCACTCAGGTTATATGCTTAGAGACGTATAGCATGAAAATTCTTTGTAAGCGCCAGTGGCCTTGCTGCCCCCTCAGGACAATGGGTATCCTTATGGACTTCAAAACAACAAGAGAAAGACACACTTACCTAGCGCATTACCAACAAAAATGTATTTGAGAATTAAAACAACAAGTAATATGCTGACAAACACATGGCATATATATGCATAACATGACAAGTGAGAACCATCATGTTCAGGTCTGCTGTGGTCAACTGATAGTGTAGGAAGACCAGGCAACATCCCTAATGGCATCTGCACATTCTGCTGACTATGTTTCTGTGGGACACTAGTCCCACCCATCCCCTGCAGACAACTGCACTCCTGAAACCACAGAACTCTTGTGTTCTTCCTTTCATTAGCCTCCTGTACTATCTGGCCAGTTAGCATGTAATTCATGAGAGGAGCCACACACCAGTAGGCTAGGTTTGCTTGGCTTAAAAGAATAAGGACTCTTATATAGGTGACCTTATACTAAGCTGTATTTTCTGAACACTCGTATAGAGAAATCTATTACAGTATAAATTCATTTGGGTACAGTGTTGCATGGCGGAGTAATTTTCATTCAAAGTGTGACAGCACTGAAAATTTAAAAATGGCCTGGACTTAAAGGGCATCAAACAGTTCAGATTTGAAGTGGTTATGGGATAGATTGGAGCGGATGTAAAAATGCAACTGAATCGTGCATTTTTATCACCCCCCTCCCAAACGCAATTTTAAATGAGGTCTAAAATCATCAAATACCAATTACAATTAAAACCATTTGCTAGGATAGCATCCCTTGTGACAGCATGGGCCGCGACGGTTTCTCTTTATGGAGAAAAACTGGGCTCTATTAGACCCAAAATCTCTTCTTTGACTTTCAATGCAGCTGGTCAGACACAGATGGGTCTAATCAGCTGTTTTACTGGCCGCTAACAGACAGGTAAACAGAGAGAGGGAAACCAGAAGTGACAACATACTTGTCGCTTCCTGTTTTCAGGGTCACAGAGAGGGAAGAACAGCATCAGTTCTCCTCTCTCTGTTCTGTGCAGCTGTCCCACCACCAGTTGCATTAATCCCAGGCTCCGCGATTTGATGGCAGAGCCCAGGGCGGTGGCCGCAGGAGGGGGGTGAAACCCTCTTATGCCACCTGCAGCAATTGTCTTTTCAGTTCTGCTGAAAAAAAAATCGCCGCCTGAAAATTTTCATACCAGGATGACAGGTGCAGGCGTCTTCCCGGGAAAACCAGTGCAAACCAAGGACATTCATGGATGTCCTACGAGTGGCAAGTGGTTAAAGCGGAGGTTCACCCAAATAACATGTATATAAGATCATATTCTTTATACTTCCACCAAGTACAGTATGCCCTTTTTTTTTATTTTGGCTCTACATACCTTATTATGGCTTACCCGGGCTTCCGGGTACTGACTCCCGCGCTAGTAGGTATTTCTATGCAGAGGCGCAATGTCACCTGGGACTTCTGGGGGGGGGGACATTTTCTCAAGGACATCAATCCCTTGAGCGAAGTCCCAGGTGACATTGCGCCTCTGCATAGGAACGCCTACTACCGCGGGAGTCAGTACCCGGAAGCCCGGGTAAGCCATAATAAGGTATGTAGAGCCAAAAAAAAGGCATACTGTACATGGTGGAAGTATAAAGAATATGATCCTATATACATGTTATTTGGGTGAACCTCCACTTTAAACAGCATTTTTCCCTGAAAACATACATAAAAATGCAGAATAGAGTTACACTCTACCAGTAGGTTTGCAATTCTATTCAGTTCTTCTATCACACATCTTAATTCTTTAAGTTTAGGTTAGAAAATAAAAATGAAAAGAAAAACCTTCTGGATATCACATACAATAGACAGTTCTTATTTTGGCCACATTGATACAAGAGTTCTACCACCGCAGATAAGGACAAGGCTCACTACAAGAGCTGTGTTTTTGATTTACTCAGTCTGATAAATTTCCTCCAACTCTACATTTTATTAAATTAAACTTTTTATATTAGTGAAGGCGCTGACAAGTCTGGTGTCCCAATTCTTAACCTTTCTTGAAGTTCATAAGATTAACATCACACTATTTGATGGGACTCCTGGATAGAATTTAAAAGTAGATGACACCAGTTTAACCTTCCGTAAATCTCAATCACGAATCATGACCTTTCCTGATCTCAGAAGACTAAATATTTTATGGCAATCTTTTGGACTGCCGTGGACTGTCGAGGATCAAGCTATGCATGCTGATCAATGTGAATCACTGGAATCTAACACAACAAAAGTAGAAATCTGTTGCATTTTGTGTAGGAGCCTTGAATGAGCGTTTTTATAAAATGCGTTGCTAGGGAAACACTTGTCAAAGGAGTAATGATACAGCCATTTTATGAACTGTATAGGCATCCTTCACTCTATTATTGTGATGCCCTGAGTTGGCTGTGTGGATTTTTTATCCATATAGTGATTCTCGTGTTCAAATGTCACACATGGTAGACTTGCATGTTTTTTAAAACTAAATTAATTTGCTATGCTACTGAAATATTTATTATTTCTCTGTGTCTATGCATCAATGGTTCAGTTAACAATGTTAAAAGTGTTTGGATTCTGCAGTATCTGTTCTAAAAAGGAATACATTGTGTTAGCAAATGCAAAACTAAAGTGTGAAATGCATAACATGTACTGTATGTACCAGCTAGCTAGAAACCCATCTTTTTATGGGCTTGTTTACACTTGTGGTTTGGGGTGGTAACAGAGCTGTGTCCACAGCGACTGTTCCTACTTAAAGTGCATTTAAACCGTATTTTTTTTTATTTTTTTATGTACAGTATAGTATTTCCTATCATCTGTGCTCAGTCTTGCCACACAGAGGTAATCCAGCTCTGAGCAATCCTTTTTTATTGTTCAGTGAATTAAAAACGACTTACAGAGAAAAACCTTAGTCCATTCCGCCCCCTTGCTGTGAGTGCCAGGTTATTTACATATCTCATGCACTAGCCTGGAGACAGGCATTATTTTTTAATTCCCACCCCCACTCCTTTTCTGAAGTCATGTGGTTACTTTTCTGGATTCTAACTGGATGTTAGTGATCATAGCAGAATTTAGAGTAAGGAATACCCAGAAAAAATGCATGTTGACAAGGGGAGTGTAAAGAAGGGCGGGGAGTCTACTGACATCACGACTCCACCCACCAAGCTCCAGGCAACAGATCCACCCACAGAATATGCAGTTTTTCAGTTCTTATAACAGACAGAGGGGAAACTAGAGGGGAAACATTTGACAGGTAAGGATACATGCAGGAGGCATGTATATCCTTATAGATCATCACTATGGCAGCAGTTTAGAAAGGATGAGAGTGGGTTTACATCCACTTTAAGTTGCAAAGGCAGAAGAGAATAGAACCGCTATGCACAAAGTTGCAGTGTGTTAGTTGGAAGCTAGAAGGGGGCTCATCTGTGTTAAAGGACTAAAACAGGCAGTGAGGAGGCAATATATCACCTCTTCACCACCTGTCAAATACCCTCACGCATAGGTGTGCACAGCCTACTGCATTAGGGTGTGCAACCCCAAACTTCAAACACAAATATGTACGCCTATGCCCTCACGGATCACCCTTTAGATGGTACTGCATGTGTAAATGATCCCTAATAGAAATAAGTGTCCTTTTCTGAAACAGGTTATACACAGATGGCAAGCAATGCAGTTCATATTTTTGTACCGTTCTCCTCAACCCCTAAGGGCCTGATGGTGACCCCCAGAGTCAGGGAGAGCTGACATTCCTCCTCAGGGTGCAGTTTACTAAGCATGGCGGCTGACGTGCAAGATAGAAGGATGGACATCAGTCACTTTTAAAAATTAACAAAGAGTTAAATGCTTAATGCAGCAATCTTAATCTTGTAGTAACTGTTGTCTCCTATAGCGACAACTTCTCTCACAGTATCCTACTGTAGATCTTCAAGCTTAGCTCCCAGATGCCTACTGGACTTCTCAAGCTTCACTCACAGCTACCCGCTGTATTCTTCAAGCTCAGCTCGCAGTATCTCACTGGACTTCTTGGACTCATAGCTACCCGCTGTAATCTTTAAAGCGGATCTCCACCCTAAAGTGAAGATCCGCTGATCGGAACCCTCCCCAACTCCGGCGTCACATTTGACACTTTTCAGGGGGGAGGGGGGTGCAGATACCTGTCTAAAGACAGGTATATTCACCCACTTCCGGCCCGCAGTTTCGGGCAAAAGACGGGCTTTTCCCGTTGTGTGCTGGGAACTCTCGGCTCCAAGCACACAGCGGGAGCCAATCGCCGAGCGCAGCGCGACTCGCGCATGCACCGTAGGGAACCGGGCAGTGAAGCCGGAGCGCTTCACTTCCTGGTTCCCTCACCGTGGATGGAGGGGGGAGCAGCAGGGAGACGAGCGATCGCTCGTCCTCTGCTGCGGACGCCGCTGGACTCCAGGACAGGTAAGTGTCCTAATATTAAAAGTCAGCAGCTGCAGTATTTGTTGCTGCTGGCTTTTAATATTATTTTTGGGTGAACCATCCGCTTTAAGCTTCACCTACGCTACCTGTTGGGCTCCCGGACTCACAAGCTACCTGCTAGATCCCTCAGGCTTGATTCACAGCTATCCTCTGTATTTCTCTTCAAGCTTTACTTACAGCTACTCGTTGTACTCCTTCAAGCTTTTCTCGCAGCTACCCTCTGTATCTCTGGATGAATCTCTACTGAAGCTTTCCCACTTACTTCACCATCCCTGGCTAGTTAAGCTTCTGCTCTGGTACTCCTTCAGAACTCCATCCCTTCTGCACTTGCCTCCGATTACAGAAGTGGTTGTCCCTTTGGCAGCTGCTTCTCCTTTACCTCCGGCTCATGCTGAGCCCCTTTACATGGGGCTAGGCCTCAGGCTTGAGGCCTACACCTCTGCTGCTGCTTCACACACATCCACCCAGGCCATAGCCCGGGTAGAAAGAACCCCGATCACCTGATTTCTTCCAAATAAATAGCTTAACCCAGCATAGAAAGCAGCCAAAGGAAACTCCTGCTAATAGGCTGAGACAATATATTTACTCATCACCTGAATTCACTATAATCCATAATCCTAATACCAAAGGCAACCGTGCCACCTATTGACAGAAGAGAGAAATCACAGTTAAACTCAAGATTAGGAGAAAGCCATTTGATCAAGACTACAAATTAGCTAGGCTAGTTACCACCTAGCACAACTACATTTACTGGCAGCCCTGTTTAGGACAAGGGTGCTACATATTTTAATACAGAAAGGAGCCAACAGAAGTAATGTAGAGTCACTTCAAGATTTAAAGCATATAAAACCTCACAAAATTCTCTACTCTCATCATGTATCAGATAAGATCAGAACTGTGTGGACTGCAATAGAGGAAACCCAAACATAAATAGGTGAAAGTAAATACGTTTATTAAGGTAAATGCATATAAATGTACCGTATTTGCCGGTGTATAAGGCGACCGGGCGTATAAGACGACCCCCTAATTTTACATTTTTTTAAGATTTTTTTTGCCTGTACTCACCGTATAAGACGACCCCCCTTCCTAGGCTTCCGACGCTTTATATTTCTGGAGCCATATTCTTCTTCCTTCTTGCTGGAGCCAATCATGGCGAGCGATGTATTCTATTAATCAATACAAAGCCTGCTTGGATTGGCAGAGGCTGTAACATCATCAGCCCACGCCTCTCTGACTCTCAAAGCCAATCCGAGCAGGCTACTGTATGTAGCCTGCTCAGATTGGCAGAGGTTGTTACTCCAATCCGAGCAGGCTCTGTATTCATTTGAATACATCGCTCACGGGGATTGGTTAAGCGGTATATACTGTATGTAGCCGAAGCTACATACAGTATTACCGCACATCCAGCAGGCATCAGAGCAGCAGACCCGGCGTATAAGACGACCCCTGCTTTTTGGCCAGTTTTTTTAAGTGTAAAATGTAGTCTTATACGCCTGCAAATACAGTAAATACACCACTAATACAAACAGAGTGAAAAAACGAAACAACCAAAACAGTGATAGTAAACCAACCAGCATATATAGCAAAGGGAATACCAGTACCGTAGTCAAGCCAGGCCAGGATCATAAACAGGAGATCAGCAGATGGGGGGCCAGGGGTAAATAGACAGGGACAAGATGAAAGGAATCAGGCTACAGGGCAAGGATCCAGGGATACAAGGCTGCAGGGCAAGGATTCAGGTATGCAGGAACAGATACAACAGGTTCAGGATACATGGTACAGGATACAGGATACATGAATCAGGGTTCAGGTTCAGTATCAGGATAACAGGTAAACAGGCTGCAGTTAAGGGCACAAGGACAATACCAGGGCAGGGTGAGTGTGCACTTGCCAGGTATTTATACTATTACCTGCTAACAAGCTCAGGTGATGCCTGACTGCAGAAGGTAAAATCTGCACCACGCTGCTAGGATCCATCCGCTGGTGGATGCCAGTACTGCGGCCCAAAGATCACATAACACCAGCAGGGAGAAGTTCCCCTGACAGTTCCAAACTGTCAGGAGACACCTGCTGGTGGACCTCAGTACTGCACACCAAATAATAGATGTTACCAGCGGATGAAAACTTTCCTGAAAACTCTAATGAACTCAGACAGCGGCTCGAGCCATTGGAGTTGATTTGCTAAAGGCAAATAAACTGTGCACTCTGCAAGAGCCGTTGCTCCAGAGCTTAGTAATTCAGCAGAACCTCGTGGACTTCCATCATCCAATCATGTGCAAGCCAAAATTATTATTTACATTTTTGTCCTTGCATGTGATTGGTTATTCTTCGCAAAGTGAAGCTTTACCTCATTTAATAAGGAAAAATAAACTTTTGCTAGAATAGTGATTGATGCTCGGACTTTGAGGCAAGACGGAAGTATATATAAAAAATATATGTTTATTACAAAGTAGAAAAATATACAGCACTAATAGAGATAAATAAAACCATATAAATGAATAATTAAATATGGACGAATCCCTTGAAGTCGCTCATGTAAGTGCTTTCCTTGTGTATTCTGTTTTTCCTTTCCCTCCCCCCTTCCTCCCTTTGTGTAATTTTCCTTTTGTTTTCTTTCTCCCTTAATTTTCCATTTACTCATTTACTAAGCTTTTGAGTAACTGCACTTGCAGAGTGCAACTACACATTGCAAAGTGCACAGTCTATTTTCCTTTAGTAAATCAACCCGCTGGTTTCTGCTGCTGTCAGCCAAATCCTGTGAGCAGAGAGTGGGGGGTAGGGCCAAGCTGTACGGTGTGTATCTTTAGATGCACACAGCTTGGCTCAGGAGCAAGTGTGCCCACCTAGCAAGCAGACTGCTATGGGGGCACATCAAGAAGAGAAGGATCCTGGAGCACCAGCGAGGGACCCCAGAAGAGGAGGAGCAGGGTCTCCCTGTGCTAAACCTTTGCACAGAGCAAGCAAGTAGGTCTTGTTTATTATTTTAAGAGAAAACGATCTAAGCATTTGGACATACTTTAGATGCAAAAGAAATCCTATTCATCTTGCCAGAAATCTGGGAATCTGAAAATCTCTTGTGTTCTCTGCCTGTATTGCCCTCTGCTACATTGCTCTCCGCCATCTCTGTGTACTACAGAACACATTTCCCTATGTTATGGAAAGACTAGGGGCTTGGCCTAGGGGGGAGCACTGTTCCTTCATAGATACAGTACAATTAGTGGTGTTACCTATGTAAAGGAAATGTGTTACTGTCAAAATCACCAGGTGAAAAAAATAATCCAGAAGAAAACTAGTGCAGCCACTGCATTTTAAGACTGGTAAGCTGCAAAACTTTTAATTGTTCTTAAAGTGGTTGTAAACCTTAGCCATGAAATATTAACAAAGCATAACCCTTTTATAGTGTGTACTTGTCTAAATCCAGATCATTAAGTGTAATTTCTGTTCACTGTATCGTTCCTCTGCTATCAGCATTAATCACTTCTGACAGGTTTTCCAGACACCAAGAGAAAAATGGTGACTGGGCGTGAGCTCCAGCTGATTGACAACCGCAACTCTGTTCCTGTATGCTGTTTGTGTCCCTTCCCTTCAATCAGCTCTCAGAGCTCTCCTCATTGATGTAACTTCCGCTCTTTACCCCCTGCTTTTCAGAGCTGTGAGATCCTGTGTAAATTCTGCACTTTGAATGGATGTAGGGTGAAGGATTGTGTAGATAAACAGGTACAACCTATGCAGGAGGATTTGTTTAATCTCTGTGTATCACCCATGGCAGTCACTTCATTGGGTATAGGTTACTACCAGTTAAAAAAGTATTAAAGGTTAAAAAAATGTTTTTAATAACAAACATGTCATACTTACCTCCACTATGCAGGTAGTTCTTCTACCTCTTCTGGGGTCCAATGGCAGCTCTCGCAGCTACTCCTGCATTAGATAACCCCCTCTGGGAAGCTCTCTCCTGAGGGGGGTTACCTTGCGGGCACGCTCCTGTGTCATACACTCGGTGTTCATAGGCGTCATTGGATTTGATTAATAGCAGCGGGAGCCAATGGCTACGCTGCTATCAATCTATCCAATGAAGAGCCGAGAAGCCATGAAGAGAGCGATGCGGGATCGCGCCCTCGGAAATTTGGGGCTCAGGTTAGTAAAACGGGGGTTCGGGGGGGCCGGACACTGCAAGGTGTTTTTTCACCTTCATGCATAGGATGCATGAAGGTAAAAAAACACAAGGGTTTACAACCCCTTTAAGCTTAGATATGATTTTAGGGTGATCTAGTATATTCAAAGGGTTCCTCAATTAAAGTTCTCATGCAATAGCACCTAAGAGAACAATATGTTTTCTAATATGTGAAGAGTTGGCGCTTTTTCACTTTAAAAAAACTATAACAAACTATAATACACCAAAAGAGCACCAGGTAAGTCTAATAGCACTCTCATTGTTTTTATATGGTTCCTGAGGGTTATTTAAAGAAAACACATGGTCAAAATTTTAAATCATACATATTTATTTCCACCTTGTATTTTAATTATTTCCAGCCTACTTCTGTTGATTTGAATGATCTTGACGTTTGTAAACTTACTTTGTAAAATATCCCACACATGGTTGTGTCATAAAATTCACAGAACCTGCCTTCTGAACTATAGAGGTGCTGAGAGGAGGTGTTTTGGGAGGCGGAGATAGTACAGGAATCACTACTCGCAGCAAGGTACCATGGGATATATAGTCCTTAGAAATTGACAGTGGAGGGCAGAAGCTGCAAAGCATGCAGGGAACCCAGGAAGTTGTGAAAAGAGATGTCCAGCAGACGGACAGCTCTGAAAGGAGATTTAGTAAGCTTATACAGTATTGTATTGTCAAAAATAACTATTGTTTGTGTTGTATTACTGATGTATGCTGATGTTATATAATAAAACTATATGTTGTGAGTGAGTAAAGGATGAGTCCAAATAACTAATCTGCAAATGTTGAAGCATATGCTAACTTAAAATAAAATAAAAAGTACCCTCTACTTATTTCAGTATTGTAATTATTTTCTTTTTTTTGCCTTCGTTCCAGGTAATTATCCTGACAGTTGCTTAATTTTTTGTCCTGGGGGCTGGGCGACAATGCTCCCTGAACGGTTTGCTGTGATGCAATCTATGACACAAACCTAGCACATACAACTTGATTGCCCACTTACAGCTTCAGCACCTCTACAGGGGCTCTTGAGGCTCTACTGGCTGCATATGTCAGGAGATACATGCATCCATTCTATGGTGTGGGTGCACAAAGCAGAAGAGACCAGAGGCAGTATGGCAGAAGTGCATGATACATTTAGGAGTTTGGAAGACCAAAAGTTAAATATAATGCTTTTTTTTAAAACCAATGATGCACATATTAGGAAATTGTATTGTATGTTAATGTTTTTTTGGGGGAAAAGCCTATATTTATATTTTACCTGCATTTATAATGTGTTCTCATGATCATTTCTTCATAAAAATTTGAAAGCACATACAGTACATATTGCATGGGCATGAAGATGTTGAAATTTTTAACCAATAAAAACATATTTTTATCTGCATTTTATCTCATGAAGCATTATTTTTTCCTTCTCTTCTCAAAAGATTACTCAAAATGATTGCACAGCAAAAGCAAGCAGTGTTTAGGGAACTATAAACATTGTGATAATGTTTGAAAACTGACTAAAGTCCAGAACCCCAAAACAACGTAAGCCAACAACATGCATGCTGATCGTTGCCATAAAACATTTGTAAATTGAAAATACCGTACAATTTTTATCAAAAAAAACTCTTGACCTGCTTTTTCTATAAATTCTCTTTTCGGTGGCTACTGGACTTCCTCACTTTAAAAATTAAGGCAAACATTCATGTGTGAAACTTAGACTGAATAAAAATGGTACTCTAAACCCTTTGTTAAATAATCCTTAAAATGATATATACATTAAAGCCCTGTACACACGATCGGTCAAACCGATGAGAACGGTCTGATGGATTTTTCCATAAGTTAACCGATGAAGCTGATGGTCAGTCGTGCCTACACACCATCGGTTAAAAAAATGATTGTGTCAGAACACGGTGATGTAAAACACAACGACGTGCTGAAAAAAATGAAGTTCAATGCTTCCAAGCATGCGTCGACTTGATACTGAGCATGCGTGGATTTTTAACCGATGGACGTGCCTACAGACGATCGTTTTTTTACTATTGGTTAGGCATCCATTGGTAAATTTTAAAACAAGTTATGCCCTGTAAACACGATCGGTCAAACCGATGAGAACGGTCTAATGGATTTTTCCATCGGTTAACCGATGAAGCTGACTGATGGTCAGTCATGCCTACACACCATCAGTTAAAAAAACAATTGTGACAGAAAGCGGTGACGTAAAACACAACGACGTGCTGAAAAAAATGAAGTTCAATGCTTCCAAGCATGCGTCGACTTGATTCAGAGCATGCGTGGATTTTTAAACAATGGACATGCCTACAAATGATTGTTTCTTTTATTGGTTAGGTATCTAATCGGTTAATTTTAAAACAAGTTTGATTTTTTTTAACCGATGGATAAATAACCGATAGCGCTCACACACGATCGGTTTGGTCTGATGAAAACGGTCAATCAGACCGTTCTCATCGGTGTAATATCACACCGAGCTACTCTAGCACTTAATAAGATCCCCCGTATCGCTGCAGCGGTAACTCAGATATGACCACTAGTTCACTCTCAGATTCACAGAAAGTTTAGGGTTAAATCATCATGCCCACTGAGTACAGGATCTGTGGTCTGCCAAAACCCTAGGCTATTAAGTCATACGCCGGGGTTTAAAGAAATAAATTCAGACACGTAAAAAAAAAGGAAGTCTCTGCCATGCACAGATCAAGATAATGCAGGGTTAGACAGAGTTAATAAACAAAATTACTATGGTGTAATGTTGCTGCACATTAACCTAGAACAGCTTAAGAGATACTAGAATGGCACAGGATAGTAAACTGAGGAGATATGGGCTGGAAATCATAAGGCTATACTTATGAATGGAAAGTCCATCAGAAGAGAAATACTTGCGGTTAAGCAGTCATCTGTGGAAGTTTCAGGGGGAAGAGGAGGAAGCAGTCTTCATCCAGGGGAGGTGCTTGAGGACTTTGCAGGGTTGGTGTAGGGAGAGCTGGAAACCTGGGCTATGCAGCATGTGTTGATCCAGCCTTGGCTTGGTTGTAGGTACTCAGGGGGTGACGTCCGTCTGAGAACTCCTCTTGGGTGTTTGCTGGGGTGCAGCAGGACGCTGGGTGTCTGTGCACAATAACAGAACACCCAGCCGTCATCTCCGGAGGTTTAAATACCCGGAACTCGCGGGCAAAAGGAAAGTGTGCTCGGCGCACTTCCGCGTTCCAAGCTGGAACGCAAACTCCGCGCACCGGAAGTGACGCGGAGGTATGTGAGGACGGAGCGCAGCCGTTTGTTATGGAAACGGCTGCGCTAAAGGGGTGAAAATAGGGAATCTTATTACATACTCCCCTCCTCAGGGGAGCTCCTACAGAGCAGCCAACAGGACCGGGTCTGTTAGGATATCTAAGATGAAATTGTCTGATTAAACGTGGAGCATGTATATTGGAAGAGTTTTCCCAGGAGTCATCAGATTGATCATAGCCTTTCCAACGTATGAGGTATTGAAGGTTAGAAGCTCTTTTCCTAGAATCTAAAATTTTTTCAATCACGTATTCGGTCTCCCCGAGAACCTGTACAGGAGGTGGAGGAAGTGTCTTCCGGTTAGGAAAAGGGTTAGGAATGTAGGGTTTGATAAGTGACACATGGAAGGAAGGATGTATTTTCCAGTCTGGTGGTAATGTAAGTTTGACAGCATTAGGATTAATGATGTGAGATATTGGGAATGGTCCCGTGAATTGCGTTCCAAGTTTCCTGGAAGGAATTTTGAGATGGAGATTACGGGTGGAGAGCCAAACTAGATCCCCCACCTTGTATACTGGTGGTGTAGATCGGTGAGAGTCAAAATATTTCTTTTGTCTTGATTTCGCAAGCTTTAGGTTGGTGTGGAGGAGATCGAGTGTCTCTTTTATGGTAGAGAGATAGTCTGTAACTGCGGGTACACTATTCGGAAGGAATGTGGAAGGTAGGCTGTTGGGGTGGAACCCATAGTTGGCAAAAAATGGGGAAAAGCCGGAAGAAGCACTAGTGGAGTTATTGTAGGCATATTCAGCTAAAGAGAGTAATGGATTCCAGTCGTCTTGAAGATACGTACAATAACAGCGGAGGTATTGCTCCAGAATTTGGTTAACACGTTCTGTTTGCCCATTTGTCTGGGGATGGTAAGCAGTTGATAATCGATGGTCTATCTGTAGCGAGGCAATGAGGGCTCTCCAGAATTTGGAGATAAATTGAGATCCACGATCCGAGATGACATGGGAAGGTAAGCCATGTAGTTTAAGGACAGTATCAATAAATGCCTTTGCTGTCTCTGAAGAGGTTGGTAATTTTTTTAATGGAGTAAAGTGGGCCATTTTTGTTAAGAGGTCTACCGTGACCATGATGGTATTAGTACCGTTTGACCTAGGGAGATCTACAATGAAGTCAATGGAGACTACTTCCCAGGGTCTATTAGGAACTGGAAGAGGAATCAATAAGCCGGATGGTGGTCTCCTAGATAATTTGTTTCGAGCACAAGTGTCACATGAATTTACATACTGATGTACAAACTTTGAGAGAGAAGGCCACCAGTAATGTCTCTTGACAATATGAATAGTATTAGTAATTCCAGGATGGCCTGCCAAAGGGGAGTCATGAAGGAGTCTGAGCAAAGGAATCTGTAGATTGGGAGGTACATAGATCTTATTTTGATAGGTATAAATTCCATCTGGTTGTTTGATAAGTCCTGGTGGAAGGTTAGGAGTCTCTGAGGAAAGAGCCTGGGAAAGTAACTGCCTGAATGAAGTGGTATTGCCAATGAAGCGATGAGGAGGAATGATAGAAACGGGTGGGCTCTCGGTGGAAAGATCTTCATGCATTCGTGAAAGAGAGTCGGCTTTAATGTTTTGTGAGGCAGGTCGATAGGTGATAGAAAAGTCAAATCTGTCGAAGAAGAGAGACCATCTAACCTGACGAGCAGATAGAGTCTTACAGGATTTGAGATGCTGTAAGTTACGGTGGTCAGTAAGTATAATTATTGGATGGGTTGAGCCTTCAAGTAGATGTCTCCAGTTTTCTAAAGCATCCTTAATAGCTAAGAGTTCCTTTTCCCCAATGGGGTAATTCCTTTCAGCTTGAGATAATGTTCGGGAATAGAAAGCCACAGGATGCAAGGGCTCAGAGAGAGTTGGCTGTTGGGAAAGTACTGCTCCTAAGGCGTAATGGGAAGCATCAACTTCTAAAGTGTAATGGTACAAGGGATTAGGAAGTTGAAGTACAGGAGCTGAGGAGAAACAATGCTTCAAGGTGGAGAAAGAAGTTTGTGCTTCGGGAGTCCAAGTGAAAGATGTTTTTGAACTAGTAAGGGCATTCAATGGTTTAACTATCGCAGAGAAATCTTTAATAAACTTGCGATAGTAATTAGAGAAACCTAGGAAACGTTGAAGAGCTTTTCTTGAATTTGGAATTGGCCAAGAGATAATAGTGTCCACCTTGGAATGGTCCATCTGTATACCCTGAGGGGTGATCCGATAGCCCAAGAAGGTGACAGTGGTTTGACTGAAAAGGCATTTCTCCAACTTTGCGTATAAAGAATGAGTTCTGAGTCTGGCTAAAACCCAGCGGACATGTTTAATATGAAGCTCAAGGGAGTCTGAGTAAATTAGTATATCGTCCAGGTAAATTACCACGCAGATGTCGAGCAAATCTCTAAATATATCATTTATGAACCACTGGAAGGTGGCCGGTGCATTGCACAGGCCAAAAGGCATTACAGTGTATTCATATAAGCCGTACCTGGTTTTAAAGGCAGTCTTCCACTCATCACCAGGTCGAATCCTGATTAAATTGTACGCACCCCGGAGGTCCAATTTTGTAAAGATTGTTGAAGATTGGAGGCGCTCTAAAAGTTCTGGGATGAGTGGTAAAGGATAGCGATTTTTAACAGTAATATTGTTTAAGCTTCGATAATCGATGATGGGACGGAGAGAACCATCCTTGTTTTTGACAAAAAACATAGCGGAAGAGGCAGGTGAGGTGGAATGCCTAATGAAACCTCTTTTTAGATTCTCGTCTATGTACTCCTTTAGGTGAGATAGTTCGGGTTGTGATAGTGGATAAATGTGAGCAGTTGGAATAGTACTATCCGGTATCAGATCAATTGGGCAGTCATAAATTCTGTGAGGGGGAAGTCTCTCTGAGTTACTCTTACTGAATACATCACTGAAGTCAAGGAGGTAATCCGGGAGGACTTTGTTTTGTTGCTGGAGACACATCAATGGGTAGGTGGGATAGCAATTGTGTTTACAATGTAAGGAATCCAAACTAAGAGACAAGTTGGCCCATATAAAAGTTGGTTGATGCAATAACAACCATGGGAGACCAAGAACAACAGGGAACAGAGGGGAAGGAATGATATCAAAAACTAGGGTCTCTACATGGTTGTTGCCACAGGTAACCAGAATAGGGGTAGTTTGGGACAAGATGGGACCTGAAGTGGAGGTAGATCCATCTATGAAGGTGACAGAGAGGGGAAATTGCTTTGGCTCAGAGGGAATCTTGTTAGACTTTACAATCTCCAAATCAATAAAATTTCCACAGGCTCCTGTATCAACCATGGCATCAATGGTCGTTTTACTGTGTTCCCACTGTAAGACAAGAGTAATAAAAGTGAATTGGTTAGAAGGAGAATGAGGGTGTTTGTTATAGTAGATGTTGGATATAGTACCTTCATTATTCCTCTTAAGAACGGGACAAGTGGATGCTATATGATCTGGAGATGAGCAATAGAGACAGAGGTTCTGAGCTCTGCGACGTTGTTTTTCTGTGGGAGAAAGAGGCCCTTTAATAGTTCCGAGTTCCATAGGAACCGCTTTAGGTGAGGTATTAAATCTCTTGGGAGGTGAAACGGGAAAGGAGCTAGCACGTTCAGCCTTTCTTTCTCTTAGTCGACGATCAATGGTGAGCGATAATTGCATTAAATCTTCCAGAGAAGAAGGGAGCTCTATGCGAGCAATCTCATCCTTCATGCCCTCAGAAAGGCCAATGCGGAATTGGTTACGTAAAGCAATATCAGTCCATTGAGTATCCCTGCACCAACACTTGAATTCTGATATGTATTCCTCTACAGGTCTCTTCCCTTGCTTGAGGTTTCTAATAGTATTTTCTGCAGTGAGTTGTTTATTTGGGTCCTCGTATAAGAGGGACATTTCATCTAAGAAACTATTAAATGATCCTAGAAGGTCTCCATGCTCTTCAACATATGCGTCAGCCCAGACCCTGGGTTCTCCTTTGAGATAAGAAACCATAGTAAGAATCTTAACCCTATCTGAAAAATAGGTACGCGGGCGTAGTTCATACATAAGCCGACAGGAGCTGACGAACTGGCGAAAAAGTTTTCTGTTCCCAGTGAAGGGTTCCGGGGGACAAACCTTGGGTTCAGGCCTATCACGGTGTTGGGCAACAGCTTGATTCCGCATGACTTCATTTTCTAAGCGAAGTTCATTCATAGAGGCAGTAAGGGTCTCTACTCTCTGTGATAGGGCAACTAAATGATTAGCGAGATCTCCTGGATCCATCTGAGAAAATATATATATATTTTTTTTTTTTTTTTTTTTTTTTTTTTTTTTTTATATATGGTTCTGTTATTATGTAATATCACACCGAGCTACTCTAGCACTTAATAAGATCCCCCGTATCGCTGCAGCGGTAACTCAGATATGACCACTAGTTCACTCTCAGATTCACAGAAAGTTTAGGGTTAAATCATCATGCCCACTGAGTACAGGATCTGTGGTCTGCCAAAACCCTAGGCTATTAAGTCATACGCCGGGGTTTAAAGAAATAAATTCAGACACGTAAAAAAAAAGGAAGTCTCTGCCATGCACAGATCAAGATAATGCAGGGTTAGACAGAGTTAATAAACAAAATTACTATGGTGTAATGTTGCTGCACATTAACCTAGAACAGCTTAAGAGATACTAGAATGGCACAGGATAGTAAACTGAGGAGATATGGGCTGGAAATCATAAGGCTATACTTATGAATGGAAAGTCCATCAGAAGAGAAATACTTGCGGTTAAGCAGTCATCTGTGGAAGTTTCAGGGGGAAGAGGAGGAAGCAGTCTTCATCCAGGGGAGGTGCTTGAGGACTTTGCAGGGTTGGTGTAGGGAGAGCTGGAAACCTGGGCTATGCAGCATGTGTTGATCCAGCCTTGGCTTGGTTGTAGGTACTCAGGGGGTGACGTCCGTCTGAGAACTCCTCTTGGGTGTTTGCTGGGGTGCAGCAGGACGCTGGGTGTCTGTGCACAATAACAGAACACCCAGCCGTCATCTCCGGAGGTTTAAATACCCGGAACTCGCGGGCAAAAGGAAAGTGTGCTCGGCGCACTTCCGCGTTCCAAGCTGGAACGCAAACTCCGCGCACCGGAAGTGACGCGGAGGTATGTGAGGACGGAGCGCAGCCGTTTGTTATGGAAACGGCTGCGCTAAAGGGGTGAAAATAGGGAATCTTATTACAATCGGTTTGACCGATCGTGTGTACGCGGCCTTTGAATTTTTTTAACCGATGGATAAATAACCAATGGGGCCCACACACGATCGGTTTGGTCTGATGAAAATGGTCCATCAGACTGTTCTCATCGGTTTGACCAATCGTGTGTACGCGGCATAAGTGTTCTAGATGTGGAAACCATGGGCCAGGTTCAGGTACATCTGCACATTATTGGACCGGCGCAGCGCACCGCCTTTACGTTAGACTGGCGCAATGTAGCGGCGCAATCACCCTATTCTCGTCGGTTTTGAGCAGAAGTTTGCATCTGCGCAACGTTATTTCAGAGGCGCAAGGCAGAGTAATACAAATTGGGAAGGACGTGGGTGTGTTACATTGAAATGAGCCGTGACCCCATGCAAATGAAGGGCCGGCCGGCTCGCGCATGCGCACTTGAAGCAGACCATGTCAGCACCTCTGTGCGCAGGCTCCCAACTCGGGAACAGCGCAATCAGTGAAATTGGAAGTGGACTAGGGCAAAATCATGAACTAAGCAGACAGCGTAAATAGACAGACAGAAACGCACTTCCTTTGCAAAAGTACATCCCTTTGTATCCCTCCCTATACAGCAAGGTGCTTTTGTTCTGTTGTTAGTTGCGTTGTGGTTTGTCTTTGTGATATTTGTGGACTGTGTGATCTAGTGTTTGTTAGAAGATATTTGTAAGTGATTTTTGGTGACTGCTTGTGAGAGTTTTTGGTTGATAGTTTTTTGTTCGTTTGTTTTCTTGCTTGATTTTTCCTGCTTGTTTTTGTGAGTGATTTTTGCTGCTTGTTTTTGTGAGTGATTTTTGCTGCTTGTTTTTGTGAGTGATTTTTGCTGACTGGGAGAGAGTTTTTGTATGAGTATGACAAAGAGAAAGAGGAAGTTAAATTTTACTTTGGGGGAGAAACAAATTCTTGCCCGGGCCATTTCCCAATATGGGCGTTTCCTCCATGGCCCAGAGAGTGCCAACACCACCTCGGCCAGGAGGCGTGATATCTTGCAGAACATTACTAACGAGGTGAATGCATCGGGGGGGGGACCCGGACACGGTCGGGGATTGAAAAGAAGATCAATGACCTCCGGCGTCTGGTCAGAAAGAAGCTGGCCAAAATGTTAGCCCATGCCAGGGGCACAGGAGGGGGCCCACCATGCCCTGTTAGGCTGACAGCGGAGGAGCGTGCGGTGGCCCAGACCTTTCATAGACAACAGGTGGAGGGCCTGCCCGGCTATGACTCAAGTCATGAAGGCGTGATGCCAGGTAAGGTTTTTTTTCCCTATCAGGTGTGTAGCATGTGTGGGGGAGAGGGTGAAAGGGAATATGTGGCAAGTGTGTGGATCCTCCAACCTGTGAATGTTTTGTGTCATCCACAGATGAGCAGGAGGGTGCTGGGCCATCTGGCCTGACCGCACCATCCCAGCCTGATAAGGACCCACCGACAAGGCCGGAGTCCTCGGAGGAGGTTGAAGAGGAGTAGGTTGAAGAGGAGGAGGTTGAGGAGGAGGAGTTTGAGGAGGAGGAGGAGGATGTCATGTCAGCCAGTGGATTGTTATTTTTGGAGGAGTCTTCCTCTCTGGCTGGCAGCAGCCAGCCCTCCATAAGGGCTAGCCCCTCCCACTCCTCCCCCAACAGGGCTCCTCTCCCAAGGGCCTCCCCTTCTCCCCAGCCACAAGCCTCAGCTTGAGGCAGGAAGTCGTGCCAGAAGACCAGGGGGTGGCCGAGCTTCTGCCCGCCAATCTGAGAAGGGACCAGGCCCTTCAGACCCGCCATCTGGGACAGGTCAGCCAGACCTTGGGGCGGATGGAGGAGAGCCTGCCCTCCATAAAGGATACGCTTGGGGACCTGGACTGCCACTCCTGGGCTCTTACAAACTGCCTAAACGCACTGCAGACTACAGCAGCAGACGTTGGGCAGGATGTGAGGGCCCTCACCCAGGCTATCCAGGACAACACGGCAACACTAGGTGCTGGCCTGAACAGAATTGCCGTGGCCTTGGAGGGCAGGCCGCCAGGTGGGCAGAGACCAGGGGCTGCTCCTCCTTCCCCGGATGACCCCCCCTCCCCATGAGTCTCCCCTGAGGAGCCGTGGCCGTGGGCGCCCCAGGCGTGGCTCACGCCAACCGCATTAATTTGTTTTTCCCCCTTTTTTTTTTTTTTTGCTGGACATTTTTTTTTTTGTGATGTGAATGTTTTTGGAATGTGGGGGTGATATTCCTGCCGGCAAAGGGGTGTCACCCTCAGTTTTGTTGGAGAAGGGTTCCCCAGGACCAGGGAGAAGTGATTCCCAGGTCCGAGTGTATGGTGTATGAATGTACAGTGACATAATTGGAGCCGTGGCATGGCGTTGCTGCTCACAAGCCCAGCATGGTGGGCTTGTGCTAATCCAATTAGGTGAGGATGTGATGTGTCTGTGCTAGGGACCACAGTGGTGTGCATGCATGCATTCTCATTGTGCCATGATTAATGTGTGTGTTTAACGTGCAAAGATGCCTAATGTGAGCTGTCTCCTGGCTGCTCTTCCCTCAGAAGACGGGGTAACCTTGGTTAGGGGGGGATTGTCTGGTTCAGGGGTCAGATCATCACGTAGGTCAATCTGCAGGCCCTTTCTCACTGCGAAGTTGTGCAGAATGCAACATGCACCAATGATCTGGCACACGAAGTTGGGGGAATACAACAGGGTCCCCCCAGACTTATCCAGGCATCGGAAACGTGACTTCAGGAGGCCAAAGGTGCGCTCCACTACTGCACGTGTTTGGGCGTGGGCTTCATTGTATCTTTCCTCTTCTGGGGTTTGGGGGTTCCGGATAGGAGTCATGAGATGGGGTCCCAGTGCATATGCAGAGTCACCTGTAAGGAAAAACACAGGAGGATGTTAGTCATGCATGTGCCCCTTGTGATGTGTGCATCATGGGGGGGGATAGTCATGCCTGCCATTCATGTCACTCACCAACCAGCCAGCTGTCCCCATACACGTTCTGTTCGAATTCCATTCGGATGGGGCTCTGATTGTAGATGTAGCTGTCATGGCTGGATCCGGGGTGTTTGGCACGGACGTGCCATATGAGGCCTTGGGCATCGACTATCACCTGTACGTTAAAGGAATGCCAATGCTTCCGATTGCGGTATATGTGCTCTGTCTCATGGGGGGGCTGGAGTGCCACATGTGTGCAATCAATGGCCCCCACGGTGCGTGGGAATCTGGCAATTCTGTAGAAATCTGTCATTGCCTTCAGCCGCAGCTCCTCAGTGGTGGGTTTGATGATTTGGTTGGCCATGCGTCTGAGGATTGCAGGGACAACCTGGTGCACACATCTGCTCACGGAGGATTGTGACATCCCAGCCACTACTCCACTTGTTCTTTGAAAAGAGCCACTGGCAAGGAAATGGAGTGTTGCCATGACCTTGACCAGTGGCTGCACTGCATGTGAGCGGTGTGTTGGGCTAGTGATGTCCTCCTGCAAGGTTATGGTTAATTCCAGGATGGCATGAGGGGTGAATCTGAAGATGCGATACACATCAGAATCACTCATGCCAAAGAGGTCTATGCGTGTGCGGTATATCCTCTCCCGTGCCCTCCTCTGTGCCCTCCTCCTTCTTTGCTCGTCTAAAGTCAGTAGTATAGCTATGAGCGAGGATGTCCCTGGCATGTTGGCATACAGATTGTTGGGCAACACGTGTGACTGCTTTGCTCCTCACTAACGGTGTTGCTTTCTCTGACATGTAGACGAATTGTCTAATTTTAGACCACCTTTTATATGGTCTAATTTTAGACAGGCCGTTCAGCTGTTGTGCACAGCGCGTAGCGTGCGCTGCACCAATGTTCTTTTGTGGATCCCCGTAACTCCCTCATTAGCATATTTGAATAGCAAATCAATGGTGTGTCTAGCGCAGTTTTGCGCGGACGGATGCGCCTGTCTAACGAAATTACGCTAGACAAAAAAAAGTAGATTTCTTGCGTATCTCGTTTTGGGGATGCGGAGTATCGAAACGCATGCGCAAATTTAGACTTATGTCGCGCATCTCCTGTTACGCCGGCGTAATTGCTCTGTGAATCTGGCCCCATGTGTCCAAAAGATCCAAATCAGAAAAAGCCAAATCTGCTTTTTTGATCAATAACAGCACCAAGATCATCAAATATAGGTTTCTATGGTCACAGGGCTTTATTGTTATTTTTTTTTTTTTTTTTAAGAATAGTTTTCACAGAAATAGTCATAAGGGAAAGATGTATGGGAAGAAAAAAAACAATGAGCATATTATAGTCAAACAAATACATAACATGACACAGGATAAATGTTCAATATTTTTCTGAGGAACTAGTATACATGTAAGGAAGGAAAGGGTCAATTTATATATGATTTATTCTTCTGTAGATATCAGCAATATAAGTTCATGGATCAAAGTTGGTTGCTACAATGCTTCAAGAGAACAGAGGTCCTGCTGGTGTGACCTTGTGTTCCTAGAATGCATTTATCCCCAACACAATTGTGACTGATGGCAGCACCAAGGCTCATATTTCTCCTCTTCTGCAAGTCTCTGTAATAAAAGAGATGCCCATAGTGATATGAACAATTATGAGGGTGATAAAGCCAGGATATGTGGCAGCAGCATTAATTATGTTATTTTTTTTTTATTGTGGAAAGTAAAGACCTGTAAAATAATTATAGGTAAGCTGGTTTTGGGTCTGGTTCTAGGGCACATGGAGATGATTTTTTGCCCTAGCTGAAAGAGTGCTTTAGTAAGACCAGAGCTTTTTTTCTTAGAAAATAGGTGCAGGAACTGAACCATGACCTTGTTCAGATTTCAAAAACAGTACAAGGGTCTTAAAGGGGCATTAAATACCAGGTTTGCATTACATACAGACTACAGAGTTCAGGGGCTTACACACAGAGTGCAGAGCTGTCAGTTGTAAACACAGAAACCAGACTTCTGTGTTTACAAGTAATTGCGGTGAGCAGGCACCAAAGGATCTGTGCCAGAGGTGGTGGCAGAGCTGTATCCTGACCTAGGCCAACAAGGCCCGGGCCTAGAGCAGCACCTTGCAGGGGGGGCAGCACGAAAAGAGTCCCCGCCGGCTTGCGCTACACTGTTAGGAAAATTAGTCTAGCGCCTACATAAAGTGCCCGCGGAGCTTCTAGTATGTGGGCGGCCGGCATTCCGCAACTGTGGGGGGGGGGGCGCGCTTCCAATTTTGACTGTTTTGTCATCCTGGACCACAAACCTTCCTCACTGTGCTATATGTTTCTGCTGAACCATCTACTTAAAGTAGAACTATAGGCAACACTTTTACCATCCCTGTCCCATTGCAAAGATTTCCCTTTACTTCCTGCTCTATGGGCAACCAGGAAGTAAGAGGAAATCTAAGTAAATTAGGGGAATCCACCCCCCCCCCCCATGCCCTCAGAACTAGTGTCCTCACTCGAAAATTTCAGGGCGGGTCTTAAACAACACAGGGTGTGGCCGTGACAGGAAGGGGTGGGTCATATTTAAATTAGGGGGTGCACAAGTTTAGTCAGGCCTAGGGCAGCACAAAACCTAAATACACCTCTGGGTGGTGGAAGTGAGTTCCTCCAAGTTCCCCCTGAAAAAAAGCTCTGAGTAAGACTGCAAGTATTCCATATTCCAAGCCTTCTGCTTTCAGTAGTATATGTAATCTAGACTCAACAGATGTATACAAAAGTCATCCAATCAGTTTCATCTGTGTTTTGAAAAGTAAAATCATAGAGCCAGCTTCATATCTTAGCATGTTTTTCCATTAGAAAAAGGCAAAAGCATTTTTATTACATTTAGTAATACAAACCATGCATTAGATAAGGTGAATTAACCAGTATTGTACAGATGTAATGATCATGTTAACACTATTTTCAGAAAAGCAACTTTTGGCACAGCTCAGATAGTATCATTAAAATAATCAGCATTTAGCCATCCACTTTACATATTCTAGCTCTTCGAGTAAAGGGTTAATGTTTCTTCTTACACAAAATATGTTGTTTTATGGTACTACCAATATATCAGTGCCAGAGTGATTTATGAATCTCATAACTGCCCGCAGGACCTCTATGAGGGACATAAAAGCAATGCTATTTATCGCTAAACAAATAGAGGCTTCTATCAAATAAAAAAATAAAAATAAAAAAACATGAATTTTTAATATTCTATATTAATCTATAAAAACTTAGCTGAAAGTTATCTCTACAAAGTCTGTTTCATTAAAACTGCAATATGTGCAATGGACAAGCTGTAAACTGGTATTTCTTTCAATAGCTGCTAGGGTAAGCAGGTAATTTATCTTACTCTTAAGTAGAACTAAAAAAACAAAGGGCCAGGGGCGGACTGACAACTCATGGGGCCCCCGGGCAATAGGAGATTATGGGGCCCCTAGGCAATAAATTATGGGGTCACACAGTATACACACACACGTACAGTATACATACACAGTATACACACACAGACACACAATATACACACACAGTATACATACACACTGAAAAGGAACTGGAGATTCTTGGGATTTAACTTTGGTTTTACTGACGCTGGCAACCCTGATGGGGCCCCCTAGTGGCACGGGGCCCTCGGGCAGTGCCCAAATGGTCAGTCCGCCCCTGCACAGGGCCCAGTGCTAATTTGGGGCCTATCTCTTGGCTGTTCAACTGGGGGCCTATAAAGCAGTAAGGATCACTTTCACCAGATATTCACTGTTTGTGAATTATTATTATTATTATTATTATTAATAAACAATGCCTATAAACACAGTTTTACCCGTAGGCCTCGATGCGTATGACTATAGTGAGCAGGGAGATTCTGATGTTCTAAATTTAGCTCCTTTACCGGCCAGGGTGCAGTGAATGACTTGCATAGAGCTACAGATGCGAACTGAATCGCCTCAAGGTGCTTTTTGCAGCCAGTGTCTTGCTGGCTGGTGCGGTCATTGGGTCAATTCCAATTAACCTACCAGCATGTCTTTGGAGGCACTCATTTAAAACACACATACACCAGAAGGATTGATTTACCTGAAGTGGCTGTTTGGTGTATGTCAGATTAACTACTTTAGAAATATCCCACCTAGAAGTACACATTCCTTAGAGATTGGATATTTCATGTTATTCAAACACTAAAAGTTTATTAACACAAAACCTTTTCATTCTACATTCTACAAATGTGACACTGGAGATGGCAGTTGCATTAAAGCAAATCTCCCACGGCCATACAAATTTTTTTTTTTTTTGGTCATTCATTTCTTTGTAGCATACTATAAAAGTACTCACAAGTTAGCTGTGCTAAGTCCCCTGCTTTCCGATTCCATCTCTAATAAAAAGGTATATTATTCTAGTATAGTGGATTCCATTTTGCTTGTTGGCATAAGAAGCCCACAAGCAGCCACCTTCTTGTTGCGGTGAATGCAATCCCGCGCATGCTCACTCGTAATGCCCTCCACAGTTTGTTTATGTGATCGCGTCACTTTCGTGTTTCAGAAATACCGCAATACTTCATAGAAATGCTCCGCAATGAATACTGTGAGCTTTGACAGAAGCTCCCAGGACACACTGTGGGTATGGGAAGTGACGCCCTACCCGCAGAATACCCGCAGCTTGTGCAGACAGGAAGCGATGTCTAAACAAATGTACTGTACCAATTTAAAAAATATATATATCTATTTTAACTTGTGTGACAGGCAGCAGTAATAATAAGCTCATGTCTTAAATAGGGTGGAGCTCTGCTTTAAATGAAGAGCCATATGTCCTTCAACCTCCCTTTGCCCACTATCCAAGTGGTAACAAAGCCACTATGGTTAGACAATGGGCAGTGGAGGTGCAGGACATAATTTGACAAAGTCAGTTAAAAATATATCACCCACCAGGAAAAATGGCAGCATACATTCTATTACAGGCCTGTCTACCTCCATACTGCTATGCACTCCTGAGAGTGTGCCGTACAAGAAAATCCAACCACACAACCAACTAAAGAATATCTCTTCTGTCCATGTTTATGCTGAAACACTTTAACTGGATCAACATTATTATTTCCAAAATGTGAGCTACAAAATGCTACAAATTATATAGTTAAAACACTTTAAATGGGAGTACTCAGTTGCTTGAGAGGTTCAATAAAGAATTGTTATTCTAATGCAGCAAACTGGACAAGGAGCATGACAATTTCTTTTGCCTTCCTCTGGATCAACTACAAGTTTAGGGTTCTGGAGCAACAGGCGTTTTATTTACGTATTTTGTATTAATCTATGTGACTATAACCTGTTTAAGTACTGATAAATCAACAACTATGGGGTCATTTACTATAACGCTAATATGCATTCACGCAAATAAATACTTTTAAAATAGCGGAATTGCTCTAATTAGTCCCCAAACGGAATTCACAATAGCGCTGGGGAAAAAATACTCTCAAAATCGAGTATAGCTATAAATATATATAACTATAGCTCCAAGACAACAGATAGTGCCCAAACCCTTACTCTGATAGAACCTGGAGTGTTGCACATGGACATAATGTTTACTGGTACTTAAATATGTGGTATTTTGTAATATGACGGCCACTGACCTCCTGGCTGTTAGGGGGTGCGCGCACCTGCCGCATCACTCGGGTGATGATGCGAGTGCCTGGCGGCCGCTATGTCCGCCAAGTACCCATGATCGGCAGTTACAGAGCCAGTAAACACACAGATCCACATCCAGTCAGGGAGAGGAGACCGATGGTGTGTCCCTTGTACATACCGACACCGATCGGTCACCTCCCCAGTCAGTCCCCTCCCCCCACAGTTAGAATCACTCCCTAGGGAACACATTTAACCCCTTGATCGCCCCTAGTGTTAACCCCTTCCCTGCCAGTCACATTTATACAATAATAAGTGCATATTTATAGCTCTGTTCGCTGTATAAATGTTAATGGTCCCAAAATAGTGTCAAAAGTGTCCGATCTGTCCGCTGCAATATCGCAGTCCTGACAGTCCTGACAAAAATTGCAGATCGCTGACATTACTAGTAAAAATAGAAAAAAAAATGTCATAAATCTATCCCCTATTTTGTAGGCACCATAACTTTTTCGCAAACCAATCACTATATGTTTATTGCGATTTTTTTTTACCAAAAATATGTAGAACAATATATATCGGCCTAAACTGAGAAAAAAATAAAAACTGCAGAAATGATCAAATGCCACCAAAAGAAAGCTATATTTGTGGGGGAAAAAAGGACATCAATTTTGTTTGGGAGCCACGTCGCACGACCGTGCAATTGTCATTCAAAGCGGAACAGTGCTAAAAGCTGAAAATTGCCCTGGGCAGGAAGGGGTTTAAAATGCCTGGTATTGAAGTGGGTAAAGATAATCTGCTTTTCAACTGCTTTAAAAAGTGATATATACACTGAAATATCTTTAAAAGTCTGAGCAGAGATAAATTCCCCCTTTCTTTACAACGATGTGCTAGCACAACTGAGCATGCTTAGACATGCAAACTACTCTCATTTTAACTCCTATGCCTTTTTTAGAGTTATAGTAAATTACAAAATTAGTGCTGGGCTAAAAAGCATTTTTGAGAGTGAAAATGAGAGTTATGAAGCCCAATGCAAGTTTCACCCATTGATTCTAATGGTACAATTGTAACTTAAATAAACACTTTTAACGGTGAGATGAACTGTAACTTTGGTGCAAATAAATTGTCCTTGTAACAATGTTGCTTCTTCTTCATCTAATTTGTTTTTAAGAATGCTAGAATGTGTAATGCTTTGGTAAAATATATTTTTCTCTGACTCTCTCTTGTTTCTGTCCATCTCACAAAAATCTTTACCCAAACTCACAAAGGTGTCTTTACAAACCACAAACAAATATTTTCTGATGCAAATTTTAAATGAGGCACAATGTTGTGTGTTGTTTAGTATTTCTAAATGATCCTAACTTGAGCCCAAAACATGTGATATATGTACCAACATCAGAAATAAAACGTAATTTCCAAAATTCAGAGGGTAACATCACTATTCTACACGCACACACCAAGAACCACCAAATATAACAGAATAAATCAAGAAGATAACTCCTGACGAATGTAATTCCACCACCTATAGATCCAAAAAAAATCAGTATTTATGTGTATTTATGTATAGGAGGGCTCCACATGTGGCAGCACAGTGGCTAACAGGTTAGCACTTCTGCCTAGCAGCACTGAGGATTTTGGTTTGAATCCCAAACATGCCACCTCATGTAGAGATGTTGTCTGCTCTCCCTATATTGTTAAACATAGCTCCCAACTCAGGTCATTTTATAAATTATGTCTAATTGTAGTAATTATGAGTAGGAGGGCTCCACCACTATTGCAAATCATGTCTATGATTTTCATGGGCAAGAACTATAATCAGATTTAACATTTCCTCACAAGCACTAATTGCAGCCTCTCACCAAGCCTAAACACACAAAATGACAATTGTTTATCTCTCAGCATGCTGACAGTAATCAGCCATAACCAAACTTTTAAAACAGATGGCATATGCCAGTAACAGGTTGTTCAATGGCTCCAGGGCTTAAGTCCTGCGGGAACGCATGGGAACAGAGTTCCTGCACTTTTTTCACAGCAGGAACGCAGTTCCCTTTGCAGGACTAGAGCAGCCGAGAGCAGCAGAGCCACGCAGGCCAATCCTTCACTAAGCGGCGATGCCCAGCTCGAGTCACTGTCAGGGGCAGGCGAACCTTAGTAATTCTTTATGTTACTGGCCGCTTCCTGTATTTGGATTCATCAGGTAGTGTGCAGGTATTCCGTCATTTCCTCGATGCCACAATGTCTCCTGGGAGCTTTTGTCATTGTTCCCAGGAGACATTGCTGAGGTCTGCCGCGAGTTATCGCGGGATTTAGAAAGAACTTGCTTAAAGTTCTTTCTAAATCCTGCGATAAAAATAAAAAAAAATGTGGTTTAGTAATTATGCATATGAGCGTATAATGGATCTTGGGTGCGAGTTCCCACACTTTTTTCCCCAGGACTTGACCCCTGAATGGCTCTCTGACCTTCCATGGTACATTTGCATTGATTAACTTCTTGCACCCCTGGGACTTAGGACTGTTTCACAGTACAGAGATTATTATTATTGTTTATTGTTTGTTTCTTATACAAGGCGCATAGTTCACAAAACATGTTTGCATCGATGCAGCCTGCATGCTAGGGGCAGCACAGTGGCTAACTGGTTAGCACTTCTGCCTAGCAGCACTGAGGTTCTTCGTTTGAATCCCAATCCCGTTACCTGACTAGAGGTTTGTATGTTCTTTCTCACTTGTGTTAAAAAAATTTTTTTTACCAGTGATTACATTTTTGTTGGGTTTTACATAATAGAATCCCAATAAACAACGTTATAAATCAACTAAGCGTGGGTTTGCACCAAGTCTAGAACTGTGTGTTTTGGGCCTGATATGGATGTATAAGTCTGCTGTGATCCTACACACACATGTTAATGTGGTATGCTGATGATAAATGACGAATGCGCTTTGTCACCAATTTGTCTGAAGCAGCCCTCGCAAAGTTGTCATTTCCTGTTTTGTATCCTCCACATGCCCAACAATGTACAAGTTTAATTTGGAGAGTTTGGGGATCACTGATCATGGCCAGAGCCTTGGACATTTGTCATTTTGAGGTTTACCCAGCACAGATATCTATGCTGATGCATTCTACAATATTTTTAGAGTGTGTATTCCTGATGAAGAGGTGTGAGCACGTGAGGCCTACATGAAGAGACAGAATCAATTACACATCAAATGTTCGCCCATTCGCTGAACAGCAAATATTATGGGGCGTTCAATTTGAGCACCATAATTCACTGCGAGATAGATTGAGCTAGATTAGGAAGTTAGTTGGATGTGGCAGTGTTTTTAATATATATATATATATATATATATATATATATATATATATATATATATATATATATATATATATATACAGTCTAGTATATACAGTTGTGCTCATAAGTTTACATACCCTTGCAGAATTTATGATTTCTTGGCCATTTTTCAAAGAATATTAAAGGGTCACTAAAGGAAAAAAATGTATTTTCTGAAATGACTGTTTACAGGGTATAGAGACATAATAGTTAACTTATTCCTTTTAAAAAATGATTAAAAATAGATACAAATCAATCATATAATGTGCCTGCAGGTTAGTTTCATTTTTAAACTGGTTTCATGTTTCTGTGAGACACACAGAACAAAAACAAACAAATACAGGGCAGTGTTTTGTTTTTAAAAGGAATCTGGTTGGTTTTGGGAAGTTTTAGACACACAGTAATGACAGCTTGGACCACAGTGAAAAGCTGCCATGAGATTTTTCATAAGGAGCCAGACAAGCAGGAAGTGTGGAGATCAGAGCAGAATTAAAGCAACTTCAAAGCAAAAACGAAAAATGAGGACATGAAACCAGGACTGCAGTAAGGTAAAGGAAGCTAATTAGCTAAAAAAAAAAAAATTCTTTAGTGATCCTTTAATGATAACACAAAAACGTTTCTTTCACTCATGGTTGGTGTTTGGCTGAAGCCATTTATTATCAATCAACTGTGTTTACTCTTTTAAAATCATAAATACAACAGAAACTACCCAAATGTCCCTGATCAAAAGTTTACATACCCCAGTTCTTAATACCGTGTATTGCCCCCTTTAACTTCAATGACAGCTTGAAATATTTTGTGATATTTGTGGATGAGGCTTGTTATCTTCTCAGATGGTAAAGTTGCCCATTCCTCTTGGCAAAAAGCCTCCAGTTCCTGTAAATTCTTGGGCTGTTTGAGATCTTCCCAGAGTGGCTCAATGATATTGAGGTCAGGAGACTGAGATGGCCACTCCAGAACCTTCACTTTATTCTGCTGTAGCCAATGACATGTAGACTTGGCCTTGTATCTTGGATCATTGTCATGTTGGAATGTCCAAGTATGTCCCATGCGCAGCTTCCTTGCTGATGAATGCAAATGTCCAGTATTTAAAAAAAAAAACATAATGGGGTTTATTTACAAAAGGCAAATCTACTTTGTACTACAAGTGCACTGAAAGTGCACTTGGAAGTGCAGTCGCTGTAAATCTGAGGGGTGGATCTGAAATGAGGGGAAGCTCTGCTGATTTTATCATTCAATCATGTGCAAGCTAAAATGCTGTTTTTTTATTTTCCTCGTATGTCCCCCTCAGATCTACAGCGACTGCACTTCCAATTGCACTCGTAGTGCAAAGTGGAATTTCCTTTAGTAAATAACCCTGTATTCATCTTGCCAGCAATTTTGACCAAATTTTCAGTGCCTTTGTAGCCCAAAAAATCAAGAAAACATCAGCAATCCACCTCTGTGTTTCACAGTAGGAATGGTGTACCTTTCATCATAGGCATTTATGATTGTGGCCAAAAGCTACATTTTGGTCTCATCACTCTAAACGACTTTGTGCTGGTTGGGCGTATTGTAAGCGGGATACTTTGTGGCATTTTCTTAGTAATGGCTTTCTTCCGGCAACTCGACCATGCAGCCCATCTTTCTTCAAGTGTCTCCTTATTGTACATCTTGAAACAGCCACACTACATGTTTTCAGAGAGTCCTGTATTTAAGTTATTTGTGGGTTTTTCTTTGCACTCCGAACAATTATCCTGTGGGGACAAGGTGCTTTGGGGGACCCCAAAGCACCCTCCCCATGTTGAGGGCAAGCGGTCTGGTATGGTTCAGCAGTCAGGGGCTCGCCCCCCTTTCCTGGACTGCCGTAACTGCATGCTTGGATAATTGTCTACTATGGATTTTGGGGGTGCCCCTTGCTATTTTTCTTTACATTTTGGAGCGGGGTTCCTCTTAAAATCCATACCAGACCTGAAGGACCTGGTATGGATTTTTGAGGGATCCCCACGCCATTTTTTTTTACATTTTGGAGTTCCCCTTATTATCCATACCAGACCTGAAGGGCCTGGAATAGACTGGGGGTGGTACCGCACGCCATTTTGTTATTTTTTTATCTATATTTTTTATCTATATTGCTGGGGGCTGGCAATACATTACAGCTATGAGCAATTTTAAATGACATTTTTTCCTTTAGAAATTACATTTTTGTTTCACGTTATGCATTATTAAAATCACTGCACGGTAGGTTTTAGAACTTTTTTTGCATTGATACATGTCCCCTGGGGCAGTACCCGGGTCCCCTTACACTTTTTTATGGCAATAATTTGCATATGAGTCTTTAAAATTAAAACATGTTCATGTTTTGACTTTAACCTCCCTGGCGGTATGATTCTTTCTGATTTTAGGTGCTGAAAGCGGTACCATTATTTGCAAGGAAATTTGGCGTTTTATACTGTAGGCCTTAGGAATAACTCACTTAAATCTGACCAAACGAGTCTAATAGGCATGCATTTTTTTTTAAAACAAAATTATAAATTATAATATAATAAATAATTATAAATAATTATAACAAATAATATCAATATAATAAAAAATATTCAATAATGTAATCAACTCAAAATCACTGAGATTTGCTCAGTTGCAGAATTGTCACTGTCATTACTTTTATTTTTTTATGACGAATTTCCCCACAAATCGCTGTCGCTCAATTCTGCAAGTGATTATAATTTATTATCTATGTTTTCTAGCTGCTCTAAAACCATTTTTGACATAAAGGGACACTTTTGGTTGCTATGGGCAATCTACAGTTTGCAGGCATAAAGAACAGTTTTTATTATTTAAAGTACATGCAGGACACTGGGCAAACCACTAGGGACAAGGGGGTTGTGTATTTTTTATATACAGTACTGTAATCTATATGTTTACAGTATACTGTATGTAATGTGTTTGTTTACGTTTTTGAATTTGGCGCCATTCTCCGCTCCCGTGTGTCGTAACGTCGCAGGGAATGGAGATCGACGGCACACAGAGGCACTGTGTGAATCGCTCGCTCATACAGCACGGATGCATCGCTGGATCCAGGAACAAGGTAAGTAAACCTTGCCTATGGATGCTGCGAGGCGAGCCCGAGTCTGACTCGGGGTTACCGATTGCAGCACAAAAATGTAACCCCAAGTCAGACTTGGGAATTCCGCCAGGGGGGTTAATGGTGTTTGCATGTACACACAAATTTTCGGTTTGTTTGCATGTTCTGGTGAGAACCGAATCGGGGGGGGGGGAGCCCATACCTAATCTACAGTTTATCATTCACTGTCCTGCATACACAGAATACCTGCTTCCACTGATACTGCTATCTTCTGCTGCTTAGCAATCTAGTCTGGTCCTGATACTCATCAGCTACCACTATCAATACCAACAGAGTACTTTTCAGGCATTCTTACCTCACCATGCTCTCGCAGCCACTGTTACAACTCCAGTGCTCCTTGAGCCGGGGCTGTATGAGTGGTCTCCCTCTACTCTCCAGGCTCTCCCAGATGATACGTAACACTTTCTAACTATATAGCATCATTTCCATGCTTTTTATGTTTTTTGGCCCAAGTACATTAAAGTGGAGGTTCACCCTATTTATTCACTTAATATGTATTAAACAGCCTTCTATTCACAAGACAAAATCCGTGCATTTTTTATTTTTTTTTAGTGAAGGCTTACCCGTTTTCTCCATTCAATTCTGGCCTGTCAATCAAAGCACACCGCGGGGGAATGGGAGTGCCTATCCATTTTCCCCCGACGGCGCTTTGTCTCCTGGGAATCTGTCTTTACGTCCCCAGGAGACGCTGTGTGCTCAAATCCCGCGATATTTCGCGGGTCACGTGACTCGGGAACTGTGCAGTGTTGACGGCGCGGCTCGCCGTCAACACTGCACATGCGCGGGATAGAGCGGTGAATGCTGGGACGCCAGCATTCACCGTATCCGGGAAATGCCTAGTGCTAGGCTTCAGCGTGGGACAGTTAAGATGGAACCTGCCACCTACAGATTTTATAAAGTATAGTTTTGTTCAAAAAAAAAATGCTGGCGGCGAAAAGAGTGGTACGCACAGGCTCATATCAAGACCAGGTAAGAGCGGGACAGTAATTAAAAAAAAAAAAAACGGTCCAAATACCGCTTTAATGTGCCAAATGTTTATACTAATATTGAAATAAAAAAAAAAACATTTTTTTTGCTTTGTTGGACTTTTGCAGACTAGAAATACATATTTTCTAAGTGCAAATTATTCATACCCCTTCAAATCTGTGTTAAACCTAGTTGCATAAAAAAGTATTTGGTTGTGCAACCATGCAAGCCCTTGAGTAAAAAGTGTACACAAAAATAAATCTCTTTTTTAAAAAGATGGGGGTTGGGACTTTGAATGAGGCATATAGCAATCTTGCCATAGGCCTCCATCCCTGTAAGTGGATAAAAATGGTAAAAGTGGGACTTTGAATGAGATGCGATTTTAGCAAATATGCAATTAAATATAAACATGGATAATAAATTATAAGTAACCATGTGACCAGGCTCAGAATTGTCAACCAAAAAGCACTAAACCAAATTAAACTGTCTAACTGATGTAGGTAAAAACAGAGGTTTAGTTGCAAGCATTTGCAAATACCTGGGAAGCTGCAGCGCCAACTCCACGGCACTCTGCATGGCTGCAGTCCTATCTATAAATTTAAGGTCTCCTGAAAGGGAGCCCAGGTGTGCTAATCACCAGGCAGAGGACAGGTGAGGACCTAAAGCCCGCCCCTACCTAGAGTTGGTATGGCAAATAAGAGCACTGGAAAAAAAGAAAAAAGAAAAAAGTAGGAGTGGAACAAGGACTGCCCAAAAAACCAAAATACCACCAGACTAGAAGCAGACCAACTCCAACTGGGTCCGCCAGTAAAAAAATGACAATGCATTAAAGAACTGATCAGTGGTAAATCTGTGCAGGCACTCCATTCCACTCCTAAATCGCATCTCCATCCCGGGATAATGTTTAAAAAGAGGGGGGTTGGGACTTTGAATGAGGCATATAGCAATCTTGCCATAGGCCTCCATCCCTGTAAGTGGATAAAAATGGTAAAAGTGGGACTTTGAATGAGATGCGATTTTAGCAAATATGCAATTAAATATAAACATGGATAATAAATTATAAGTAACCATGTGACCAGGCTCAGAATTGTCAACCAAAAAGCACTAAACCAAATTAAACTGTCTAACTGATGTAAGTAAAAACAGAGGTTTAGTTGCAAGCATTTGCAAATACCTGGGAAGCTGCAGCGCCAAAATTAATAATTTATTATCCATGTTTATATTTAATTGCATATTTGCTAAAATCGCATCTCATTCAAAAATAAATCTCTTCTCCAATGCTGAATATCGGGGGGTCTCTATTATTTATTTTGTGAACTAGGTAAATGTTATGTCCCCTTGACGCTCTGTGTCTCTCAGGTGTTGCTAGCAATGGTGCCAGTATCTGCTCAGCAAGTTACACACACAGGCCGATGTGCTACTTAACCAGAGCAAGGTTTATTACTCAGAACATTATGGCATTCTTACATGGAGGAGTCTTAATCCAACAGCTTCTGTTCTTATCAGATGTAATCCCTTCTCAGCCTCATGTGCCTGCTTCCAGTTCCCCACACACACGGTCTGACTTCCTGGTACAGCTCCTCCCTCCCCATCATGCATCAGGAGAAAAAGGGCAAGGGTTACAGTGATCTATCACAAACATCACAGTAAACCATGAACTATGTCAACTAAATTTGAGAAACAAATACCTTAAAAAAAATTGTAAACAAAATTTGGTGTGGGGCCCCCCAAAATTGATGCCAGGCCCTTATCTTAACATGCAGCCTTGAGGTCAGTATAGGGGGGACAAGCAAGCATCCCCCTCCTGAACCAAACCAGGCAACATGCCCTCAACATGGGGAGGGTGGTTTGGGGTGCTCCCCAAAGCACCTCGTCATCATGGTAATGGGGACAAGGGCCTCTTCCCGACAACCCTGGCCGGTGGTTGTCCAACCCCCCATGTGAATGGATACCAGGTACATTGTACCCCTACCTATTCATCCAAAAAAGTGTAAAAAATACAAACCACAAATCCTTTATTAACCGATCAGCCCTGTACTGTTTTGGTGGTCACTTTTTGCGATTTGACACTGCGTCGCTTTAACTGACAATTGTGCAGCCGTGCAACGTGGCTCCCAAACAAAATTGATGTCTTTTGTTTCCCCACAAATAGAGCTTTCTTTTGGTAGTATTTGATCACCTCTGCGATTTAAATTTTTGGCGCTTTAAACAAAAAAAGAGCAACAATTTTGAAAAAAAATCTCTATTTTTTTTACTTTTTGCTTCTTCAAAAAACGATCGTGTCAGAACGCGGTGATGTAAAATACAACGACGTGCTGAAAAAAATGAAGTTCAATGCTTTCGACTTGATTCTGATCATGCGTGGGTTTTTGAACCGATGCTTTTGCGTACTAACGATCGGTTTGGACCGATGGTCAGGCGTCCATCAGTCCGATTTTAAAGCAAGTTTTAAAACTTTGGTCCGAAGGACAACAGACCGATGGGCCGTACACACGATTGGTTTGGACCGATGAAACTGAACTTCAGTCTATTTTCATCGGTTTAGACCGAACGTGTGTACGCGGCCTTAGTGTAATTGTTCAATACATGTGACTTTACAGAAGAGCAGACATTACTCTGCAACACTCATTCATAACTGCTTTCATTAGCAAGAAGAAAACTAGGAATACTAATGGCAATATACATCAATAGATGCACACCAGGTAGAGCAAATCTCACATAAAAATGTTTTATTTACATACATGGATAATGGTTGCAGTTCAGTGCTATATAATAGCTGCGATTAGCGCCGATTCCGAATCTACTAAGGCATGTTCACTGCTAATAGCGTGATGTTCGCCTAGTTGAACTCTTAATTTCCTGAAACTGGCACTATTATGACGCGTACACGCGATCACTTTTTGTGATGGAAAAAAACGTTGTTTTATCTCACGGAACAAAACAAAGTTTTTCAAACTTCATTTTAAAAAACGATGTTGCCTACACACCATCGTTTTCTGAAAATGCTCTTGCAAAGCGCAGTTACGTACACCACGTTCGACGGCACTCTGTTCCATTGAAGCTCCCGTCTCATAATTTGCTTCTGAGCATGCGCGGGTTTAAAAACTTTGTTTTAAACGTCGTTTTGCCCACACACAATAATTTTTTATGACACAAAAAACGACATTTTGAAAAAACAACACAAAAAATTCAAGCATGTTCGAATTTTTTTTTTTGTCGTTTTTCAGAAGACATAAAACAACGTTTTACCCACACACGATCATTTTAAATGACGTTTTTTAAAACGTTGTTTTATTTCATCACAAAAAACGACTGTGTGTACGCGGCATTACATGTAGAAAGCCCACAAATAGAGTTTTTTTTTGTGGTATTTAATCACCTCTGTGGTTTTTATTTTTTGCACTATAAACAAAGAAAAGGGCAACATGTTGAAAAAAAGCAATATTTTTTACTTTTTGCTAAAATAAATATCCCCAATATATATATATATATATATATATATATATATATATATAAAGAATTCTCTTAGTTTAGGCCGATATGTATTCTTCTACATATTTTGGGTAAAAAAAATTGCAATAAGCATATATTGATTGGTTTGCGCAAAAGTTATAGCGCCTACAAAATGGGGGGATAGATTTATGGCATTTTTATAAATATTTTATTTTTTACTAGTAATGGCGGCGATCTGCGATTTTTATCGTGACTGCGACATTATGGCGGACACATCGGACATTTTTGTTTTTCTAAAGTAGTTTAATTAGCTCTTTAGATGGTGATTAGCTGGACTGATGTATTAGGGGGGTTATTTTTTTATATTGTTTAACCACTTGCCCGTGGAACCCGTGGACTTGATGTCCGCCGGTGTACCGTGATCGGACCACGGAGCAGCAGAACAGGGAGAGGTCAGTGTAAACAAGGCATTTCCCTGTTCAGCCTAGTGACAGGACACTGATCTACTGCTTCCTGTCATTGGGAGCAGTGATCAATGTCATGTCACTGATAGCCTAGCCCCCCTACAGTTAGATTCACTCCCTAGGACACACTTAACCCTTTCCTCGCCCCCTAGTGGTTAACCCCTTCCCTGCACTGATCGCTGTATAAATGACAACAGTCCCAAAATAGCGTCAAAAGCATCCAATGTGTCTGTCATAATTTCGCAGTCACGTCAAAATTTGCAGATCACGCCATTACTAGTAAAAAAAAAATTGTAGACACTAGGGGCCGGATCCACAAAGACCGGCATAACTTTATCCCGGCGTAGAGTATATTATTTACACTACGCCGTCGTAAGTTAGAAAGGCAAGTGCCGTATCCACAAAGCACTTGTGTCCTAAGTTACAGTGGCGTAGCGTAAATGGGCTGGCGTGTTTTATGTAAATTATTCGTGACCCCACGTAAATTACATTTTTAATAAACTGCCCATGCGCCGTCCATGGACGTATCCCAGTGCGCATGCTCCAAATTACGCCACAAATACTCATTGGTTTCGACGTGAACGTAACTTACGCAAAGCTCTATTCGCGAACGTTTTACGCAAACAACGTAAACGATGGAAAATTTGACGCTGTCCCGACGTCCATACTTAACATTGCATACGCCTCTATAGAGCAGGGGTAACTTTACGCCGGACATACGCTTATGAAAACGACGTAAAAAAAATGCGCCGGGCGTACGTACAAAGATACGCCGGAGCAGATTTGAAATTACAGCGGCGTATCTGGAGATACGTTGCTGTATCGTTTTGTGGATCTGGCCCTATAACTTTTGTGCAAACCGTGATTTTTTTTACCAAAAATATGTAGAAAAATACATATCGGCCTAAACTGAGAATTTTTGGGGATATTTATTATAGCAGAAAGTAAAAAATATTGCTTTTTTTTCAAAATATTCGCTCTTTTTTTTGTTTATAGCAAAAAAAAACACAGAAGTTATCAAATACCACAAAATTTAAAGGAAAAAAAAGGACGTCAATTTTGTTTGGGAGCCAGGTCGCATGACCACGCAATTGTCAGTTTAAGTGACGCAGTGTCGAATTCGCAAAAAAATGGCCCAGTCATTGGGCAGCCAAATCCTCCGGGGCTGAAGTGGTTAATTACGGTAGCTCTTTAGATAGTGACTTGCTGGACTGAAGTGCTGGGGAATTTAAATATTGTTTAACTTTATAAATAAGGCATTGAGTAAGCACAAACAATAGATAAATATGACTCTTAGGGCTCATTTCCACTGGCGTTTTTACAGCCACTTTTCTGAGCGTTTTTTGCAGCTTAAAAACGCCTGTCCATGTTAGTCTATGGCCTCATGCCCACCATGAGGTTTTTGAGCTGTAGATGGCAGAGACGTTTTTAAGCTGCAAAAAAAACACGGGACCAGTGCGTTCTGAAGCTCCAGCAATAGAGCTGTAAAAACGCCAGACATTAAAAAACGCGCAAAAACGCGCACAAACGCGCAAAAACGCTGCCACAGCGTTTTTAAAGCTCCAGCTCAAAAAAAAAATTTTTTCTAAAATAAACATGGACAGGCGTTTTTAACCACTTGCTTACTGGGCACATACACCCCCCTCCTGCCCAGGTGAAATTTCAGCTCCGGCACTGCGTTGCTTTAACTGACAATTGCGCGGTCGTGCGACGTGGCTCCCAAACAAAATTGACGTCCTTTTTTCCCCACAAGTAAAGCTTTCTTTTGGTGGTATTTGATCGCCTGTGCGGTTTTTATTTTTTGCGCTATAAACAAAAAAGTGTGACAATTCTGAAGAAAAATACAATATTTTTTACTTGTTGCTATAATAAATATACCAATTTAAAAAAAAAAAAAACATTTTTTCTCAGTTTAGGGCGATACGTATTCTTCTACATTTTTTTGGTAAAAAAAAAAAAAATCGCAATAAGCGACTGGTTTGCGCAAAAGTTATAGAGCATACAAAATAGGGGAGAGAATTATTATTTTTTATTATTTATTTTTTACTAGAAATGGCGGCGATCTGCGCTTTTTATCGGTACTGCGATGTTATGGCGGACACATCGGACACTTTTGACACATTTTTGGCGCCATTCACATTTATACTGCGATCAGTGCTATAAATATGCACTAATTACTGTATAAATGTGACTGGCATTGAAGGGGTTAACACCAGGGGGTGAGGAAGGGGTTAAATGTGTATCCTAGGTGTGTTCTAACTGTGGGGGGAGGGGGGGGTGACTGGGGGGGGTGACCGATCTGTGTCCCTATGTACAAGGAACACAGATCGGTCTCCTCCTCTCCAGAGACAGGACGCTGTCTCTGTGTAAAACGGCAATGAGAGATGATCTATGAGATCATCTCTCATTCGCCCACAGATCGCATCGCAAACGGCTACTCTGACTGGCTGTTCGCCGCGATCTGTGATTGGCCGTGTCCAAGGGACACGGACAACACAGGGCTTCCCCGCAGCGCGCTCTACAGCGCACGCTGGGAATGCCAGAAAGGGGCGGCCGTCAAAAGACGGCATGTTGGATATTCAGACCCACGCTGTTGCCGTCATTAGACGATAGCGTGGGTCTGAAGTGGTTAAGCTGTAAAAAACGCTCAGAAAAGTGGCTGTAAAAACGCCACTGGAAATGAAGCCTTAAAGTAAATCTACAACTAACTTGGTAATTCAGTTATCAGGAAGTCTCCTTTAAGGTTGTAAATGTATCATCAAGTCTTTCCTGCCATCTTAATGCCAAAAGTGATGTGTTCTGGGAATATTTTATTTTTCAGCTTGCCAAAACCTTTAGAAAATAAAGGCACGAAGACAACACTGCCCCCCCAAAGAGATCCTTGTGAATATGTGTGAATTGTGTAATTTTCAATTCCTGTAAGCACATGGCGGCAGAAAATATCAACATCCTCATGGGGCTGACCACCTCACAAATAACACTGTCTTTGTAATACACTGATGGAAAGGTTACAGGCAAGATTAAAGCATGAGGAGGAAAAGGAAATAAAAGGTCACTCAGGAATATCCAATTTGGATAGCAGTAGAAATGCATAAAAATTAGAGGCATTACCAAAATGTCTTACTGTATAATAGTGACTTTAAAGTATTCCAATTATGATTGTACAAAGTCTGTGTTATTTTTATAATTAGGTTTGATATGACTTTCAGAAGTGGGTCAGCCAAAGTACAATGCTCACTGAAAGAGTGAAAGTCATTTGTAGAATTACGCACAATTACATACACATGTCCATTTTATTCCTGCATAATGGCATTCCTTAAAACTTTAGCAAAATACTTTTTATAACACATTCTAAAAGAACATTCTTTGTATAGTGCATGATCAGATTTTAAATTGGTGTCGAGTCTTGGCTTAGACACTGAGCTATGGAAAAGCACTGTAATATTCTGAAAAGAAATAATGCAAGAATAAGTGTAAAGTAAATTTTGCATGAAAAGGTTAAAATGATAATGACAGGTGGCTTAGTTAGGCCATGTTGCTATCCAAGGTCTGTCATCACTGACAAATAATATAAAGTGGACATGTCACTGTCACCACAAAAAAAAACATACAAATAAAAAAGGTTTTTAATATTTTGAATATTATAATATTATCTGGGAATCATACAAGGCCCTTGTTCAGACACTTCTTATTAAAGGATAACAATTCTCTATCCTTTCCTTGCAATCATGCTTCTGCTTTGTCGCCATGTCACACAGACTTCTGATGGACACTACAAGTATCTACAAATATTACACAGACATGGTCCATTGCCCGGGACAGTCCCGCATTTTGCAGGTCTGGCCCGGGCACTTTCATTTTAGGACAATATAGTGTCCCGGAATTAAACTAACACAGCCACCCCCCAGGCCAATCTGATGCCCCCAAAAAAGGCCTGCCACATCACCGCCTTACTCACTGACAGTATTTGTCCTGGCTGGGAATGCCTGGAGGAGCACAATCCCGCCCCCTGCTTGTGATTGGAGAAATCATAAATCCTGCCTCTTGTGTCCAATTACTGTGCTGTAATTCGTTACAGCACAAGTTGATTTTTGGGAAGTGGGGTGTGTCCCTAAATGTTAGTTTGGAAATGTGGTCACCCTAGGTCCATTGTTGTCACCATCAGTAAAACCTGCCCTGAGAAGTGCCATGTAAAGGAAGAACTAGCTGATCAACAGCACTGAAATATAAAAGGGGCTGAAAAATATAAATATGAAAACAATGGTTTATGTCAGGGGGAGGCAACGCCGGCACTGGCCACCGGCGCCTCTTTTGCCAGCACTCGAGTCCCTCCCCAGCGCAGGGAAGTGTCAGTGAGACACAAATGCATTACAATTTGAGAGCTCCCCATGCCGTACCTGCACTGTGGGGGAGGCATGGGAACATCGTTCCCTGGCCCATACCTTAGCATTAGCTGCGTCTGCTATATGAGGTGTAACTTTACGCCGGACGTAAGCCTTACGCAAATCGCGTATATGAAGCAGCCGGGCGCATCTACGTTCGTGAATCGGCGTATCTTACTCATTTACATATTTATAATTGGAACGCCGAATGCGTCCAGCGTAACTATGTGCCCACGATACGCCGGCGTAGGCAAGTTACGTCGGGTGGAGGAAGCCTATTTTATCTCGCTTTGTGAATCGGCGTAAAGATACGACGGCGCACATTTGGACTTACGTCGGCGTATCTGGAGATACGCCGACGTAAATTGTTTCTGAATCCGGGCCTTTGAGAATATCTTCAACCCAAGACAAGAGATGTTGGCTATTATTTTAATTGGTTGCTTTTCTGAAATTTTCAAATGTTTAAATTAGGGTTGTCCCGATGCCTCTTTTTTAGGACCGAGTACAAGTACCGATACTTTTTTTTATGTACTCGCCGATTCCGAATACCGATACTTTTTTTTAAATGCAGCCATGCGCCCCAAATGCAGCCTTGTGTCCCCCCCCATATGCAGCCATGTTTCCCCCCATATGAAGCCATGTCTCCCCCTCATATGCAGTCATGACTCCCCCCCATATGCAGCCATGTCTCTCCCCCAAATGCAGCCATAACTCCCCCCTCATATGCAGTCATGTCTCCCCCCCATATGAAGCCATGTCTTCCCCCTCATATGCAGTCATGACTCCCCCCCCCCCATATGCAGCCATGTCTTCCCCCAAATGCAGCCATAACTCCCCCCTCATATGCAGTCATGTCTTTCCCCCATATGAAGCCATGTTTCCCCTCATATGCAGTCATGTCTCCCCCCATATGAAGCCATGACTTCCCCCTCATATGCAGTCATGTCTGCCCCCCATATGAAGCCATGTCTCCCCCCTCATATGCAGTTATGTCTCCCCCGCCGTCTAGTTGTTCGGCGCTCAGCAGAACATAACAGCTTTCATTTGAATAGCTGCTGTTCCCTGCCGCGCGTCGTCATGGCCTCTCCCCCTTGTCCGGGCACTTTGATAGACAGACCACCTGTCCAATCCTGGGAAAAGTGCCCGACAAGGGGGAGGGGCCATGGCGCGGCAGGGAACAGCAGCTATTCAAATGAAAGCTGTTATGTTCCCTGGCTTAAGCGCCGAACAGCTAGAGGGCGGCGGCAGGAGCAGCAGCAGCGGCAGCAGCAGCAGCTCTCCAATGATCCAGTGTGATTTTATACATACCTGGGGACTGCTCTGCTCTCCGCTTTCTTCTTTGCTTCCTCTCCGACTTCCTCTCCGCCTCCACTCCGCCTTCCTTGCTGCCCCCTCAGTCTCCTCTGCGATCGGTTCCTGCCCGCTCTCCGCCCACTCTCCGCCCCCACTCCGCCCCCACTCCGAAGAAAAAAAAAAAAAAAGTATCCGGATTAGGCATCGGGGGTATTTGCGGGAGTACAAGTACTCCCGCAAATACTCGGTATCGGACCCGATACCGATACTAGTATCGGTATCGGGACAACCCTAGTTTAAATCATACAGTATATTTTATTTATTTCCGAGAATGTTTTCTAGTAAATATACCAGCATACACTTTCTGTGCTCAGTAAAGAATGAATGTTTCCCCAATGCAATAATTACCTATAATTGCCTAAAGATTCTGTAATGAAGCCATGGGTAGTTATGAATTACTGAACTGGAAAATTTCTCAAAACAGAAACAAGGTATTGAGAAACTCTCTCGTTGATTATTCAAAACTGCTACTGCAAGGATTATAGGCATGCACAGGCACAACATTATTGATCTTTACTATTACACATAGCTCCAAATAACTTGTTATTGAGGCCATTAGCCTACTGGTTACACCACCCTTCACTAATAACCAGCTTAAAGTGGTTGTAAACCCTGTTACATCACTTGTACCAACAAGTAAGCCTATAATAAGACTTACTTGTAGATACTGTAAATATTTCCTAAACCTGCACGGTTTAGAAGAGATTTACCATATACGCTTGTGATGACGTCATTGGTGCATGCGCACTGAAAAAAACAGCTCGATCGTGCCATTTCTAAAGGGCTTGTGCCATGGCCAGCGGCTCCCATGTGCATGCGCGGGAGTGATGTCGGTGACAAGTCCGCAAACCTGGAAATAACTGCAGGAGACATGTCGCCGTTCACAGCGGTGTGCAGGGACCGCTGCAAAAGCTTTAAACTAAGGTAGGTATTTCATAATGAGCTAGTATATATATATTTTTTTTATATGGGTTTACAACCACTTTATTGTACTGTCCAAAAGCGAGCGTAAATATGCAACATCAACACAAAGATAAATGTAAGTAGGGAAGACTAGAACCCAGCAAAGCTTTGAATTATTGTCTGTATCCCTGTTGCAGGTTTTCTCTTACTTAAAACAAAAAAGAAAAAGAAAAAAGTCTGAATGTACACTTTAACACCAGCCAGTATTACATAAACGTAGACATACTCCGATATAATAGTAAAGAATCCGAACACCTTGATGCTGTACAGATGCAATACCAGCATTGAAAGAAGAAGTGTAGTAATATTGCAACAATTTTGCAAGGGAGCTGAAAAAAAAAACACAAGGAGTACACAGGTTAGAAGGAAAATCACATATCATAATTGCTTGTGATTGACTTCATATAATCTTTATCTGGGTTTTATGTACCAGTTTGGATAAACAGCCACATCTCTTCCCAAAAGTAGCTAAATGTTGCCTGCTAACTGCAAAATATTAATGCATTCAGCTTCTATCAGATATGAATATATGTCAGGAGGATTTTCAATAATAAGAAATGCTACTTTGACAGTTACTCTTGCTTAGAATATACATTTCCTGGACAAAGTGTGGCTACAGAAATATTTAGGACACTTAAAGTGGTTTCCATCCCAAATATTTTTTTCATTATTGTGCTCATTAGACCTAAAAAACAATTTTTTTTTTACTCATCTGGAAATGCCTGTTGCTATGCGGTCTCACAAAATCTGCCCTTGGAATCACCTAGGATTCTGACATCATTTCCCTCTAATGCTCCTGGGAAATGTGTGTCATCATTTCCTAGGATGCAGTGCGCTACCCAATTATCACTCCCCATCCAAGACTTCCAGGAAGTAAGTGCTTGTGGGCTTCACAATGCCCACAAGCAAAATGACAACCGTGTGGACCTAGTTTTATAAACTATCTTTTTTGAATAACTATGCGGAGCGGTGGCGAATTGTAAAATACTAAGTGACCGGATTTATATTATAAAAACGCATGATGAAAGGACATACATTTAAAAAATGCTAATTGTGGTTGGAACCCCGCTTTAAAATCAGAAACTCAGTGCCATCATTGCTAGTTCACTAGTTTAAATATAAACTCTAATGACTTGGCTCAGTTTAATTTTTTTTTCCTCCCTCTTTAAGCTGATGTTTTATATCCTTTTTTACTATTATTATTATATGTCTACAATCAATTTTTTTTTAAAACAAAACTTTAACACACTAAAAAAATAAGACTCTAGACCACTATAAGTAATTTAAGGACACAAAACTGGAGGCTTGCTTTGGTTGCAATCTTAACCACTTTAGCCCCGGAACATATTGCTGTCCAAAGACCAGAGCACTTTTTGTGATTTGGCACTGCGTCGCTTTAACTGACAATTGCGCGGTCGTGCGACATGGCTCCCAAACAAAATTGGCGTCCTTTTTTTCCCACAAATAGAGCTTTCTTTTGGTGGTATTTGATCATCTCTGCGGTTTTTATTTTTTGCGCTATAAACAAAAATAGAGCGACTATTTTGAAAAAAATGCAATATTTTTTACATTTTGCTAAAATAAATATCCAAAAAAAAGATATAAAAAAAACATTTTTTTTCCTCAGTTTAGGCCGATACGTATTCTTCTACATATTTTTCATAAAAAAAATCGCAATTAGCGTTTATTGATTGGTTTACGCAAAATTTATAGCGTTTACAAAAAAGGGGGTAGTTTTATGGCATTTTTATTAATATTTTTTTTTTACTAGTAATGGCGGCGATCAGCGTTTTTTTTTCGGTACTGCGATATTATGGCGGACACATCGGACACTTTTGACACATTTTTGGGACCATTGGCATTTTTATAGCAATCAATGCTATAAAAATGCATTGGATTACTATAAAAATGCCATTGGCAGTGAAGGGGTTAACACTAGGGGGCAGGGAAGGGGTTAAGTGTGTTCCTATTTGTGTTCTAACTGTATGGGGGGGGGTGGACTCACTAGGGGGAATCACTGATCTTCCGTTCATACATTGTATGAACGGAGGATCAGCGTTTCCCCCGCTGACAGGAACGAGAGGAATGTGTTTACACACATACCTCCCGTTCCCCGCTCTGTAACGAACGAGCGCGCGTGTCCGACGGCGATCGCGCCCGCCGGCCACGCGCGCGGGACTTTGTGGGCGAGTGGGGGGCGCGCGCGCGGGCCGCCGGCGGCGGCGCGCACGCGCCCCCTAGTGGCCGCGAATGTCCCGACGTAGAGCTACGGGCTCTCGCCCAGGAGAGCCGACCTGCCGCCGTAGAACCACGGCGGCTGGTCGGCTAGTGGTTAAATAGAGCTGTCTAATGAGGGATGAGTATCGCTTTTAACTCTTTCGCCTGTGTGCAGGACTTTCAGATGGAGCTATTGAGCTCTGTAGAACAGACTTTTTATTCAGGTGGTAAGAAGATAGACAGACAAAATGTAAAAGGAACTTAAAGCTGTATTAGACCCAAAACAAAAAATCAAATATAGATGTGGTGGCTGCATTAGCTTGTTTCCCCTCTGTTTTTACCTGTTGATCTAAAAAGTAGCACACTCCTTGTATTAGAGTGCCTATATTCTGGATGAAGGAGCAACAGAGACAGCAGTATTGTCAGTCTGGGGGAGAGGGGAGTGTTAGATATACTCGCACATTAAGATACACTAAACCAATTGAAGCCAAACTCCAACTAACATTTCGGGGATTGGGTCCCAGACCGATCAGGCTAGCAAATTTGTTAATTTTTAACTTATGCCCCATGTTATAAGTTTACCTTCTTACATTCAGGACACATCTGACCTTCTACGACACATAGAGGGGATCCGTGTCCCTCCGGACTCCCTCTTCGTGGCGATTGATGTCGAGACACTATACTCGAGCATCCCCCACGAGCAGGGAGTCCGGACGGCTGAATCCTTCCTAATGGAACAGGACCCTAAATGAATTCTTGTTGAAACTATTAACATTTATCCTTACGTGGAACTATTTTATATTCGAGGAGCAACACTTCTTGCAATGCCAAGGCGTGGCAATGGGCACATCTTGACCACAATCGGCCGGCATATATGTCTCCACCATAAATACAACTCCCTAGCGGTGCAATTTTTTGTCCTGGAGGCATTGGCTATTGATCCAAGGGGTGGGGCTCGAGACAGAGTGTTATTACAACGAGAAGCACTCTGGATCGAACGGCTCAATGCTACAATACCACCTGGCCTCAATGAGGTCAACTTTTTTAAATCATTTCTGTAAACTAAATATTTAACTTCACAGAATTAACTATATCCCCTTTACATTATTAGTCCCAGTTCTCCTTTTCTACTTCCTTTCTCTCCTCCACTTTATACTGCTGCTGTCTGCCCTTGCCGCATTTCTTTTTGACATGTAGATCTGTGTTGTTTTAATTGCTGTCTGCCCATTAGTATGGGCATTTCCATGTTAAATGCCTTTAATCAATTACCCTTTATGTAGGGTATATATATACCCATTTAAATTCTATGACATTTACCAATATTGTGTATATTGTATAATTATTTTGCTGTATCCTTGTGTGTATTTAATGTACCAGCGCTGTACTGCATTTTCCTATTCATTCTCGCTCCGGTGGGCGGCCTCCAATCGGCGACCTTGTGCCCGCCCTGGTCCGACCGTAGCCCCACCCAGGGGCTCGGCCGCACTTGACCTTGCACTGGCACGGCCATAGCTGGGCCTAAGTGCATTGTGCGCATGCATGCACGACGTTTTGCCGCAATCGCGTCATGCGGGTGGTCTAACATGGTGACGCCGCCCTTGCGATGACATTGTCGTGTTGGGGACATATAAGCAGGTTAGCCCTGAAGTGGTTGTGTTGGACACCAGGCCCTAAGACTCCCCATAGAGCTATCCAGCAACAAGTAAGTCCTCTTCACTTGAAACTTCCATCTCAGCCTACTATATTCCAGGCTTTTTTAACCTACCTCTGGCCCCTTGTTTTTGTCCCTGAATATACCTGTTTCTCTCCCCATAGGTTGCCTCTCACAAGTGAGACTGTATCAGACCTTACCTCTGAACCTACATTATACACAGTATCACTGTGCGGCTTTTGTAACCACTTGCCACATTCTTGTCACGTTGCAACTGGGTCCTAGGGCCCCCTCCCTTCTTCACTATTTGTTTGTTACACAGGTAATTTTCAACATTGAATTTAAATTCTTGAGTTCAGCATTTGCCTGTTCTCCCCCTCCTTTCCCCCCCTCACTTCCTCCCTATCACCCCCTCCCCTCTCCTTTTTTCACTCACTGCAACTCTCTTTAACTTTTCCCCTGTTCCCCCCTTTCCTCTCTCCCTTTTGGTTGGCCTCCCCCGCTCCCTCCTTGTCCTCCCTCCCTGACCCCTCCCCCCTTACTCTTCCCCCTCTCTCCCTCCCTCCCTATATCTTTCCTGTTTCTGTCATGGACAGTCTGGTTCACTGGTGGGCACATCGACGCGCATTCGCGATAACGGCGCGCGCGTTCACGATAGCGGCGCGCGCATTCGCGGCACCATAGCGTGCACGGGAGCGCGCACTAGCGGCGGCGGCGCGCGTGCACGTGGAGACGCCGTTTTGGCGCCAAATCTGGCTTTAAAAGAATCCTGATCCCTGTGCTTCTTGCTGTCCTGTCTATAGCGTTTCTGTGAGACACCAGCATCTGTGAACCTGATTGAATCTGATCCTGACCACCCGGCTTGTACCTGTTGACCCGTCTGCTGCCTGCGCTGACTTCGGCTTGTCTGACTTCCCCTTTGGTTAACCCGCTGTACCTCCGCTGCCCGCCTGTTGAACGACCCAGACTGAACCTGACCACGCCTGTGCCAACGCCGTCTTCTACTGAACCCTTATCCCGCTAGAGGGCTTACCTGCAAAGACTTGTTCCAGTCGGTACTACAGGACACCTCCCCCGCGTCTGCTGCACTTCCGTTTCCAACTGCCCGACAGTGAGCTTGGATCTTCTACCTGCACCAGCCTGTAATCTGACTTCAAGAAACTACCGACTCAGCTCACGGGCCCAGCACTCGCCAGTACCAGGCGCTTGTGCGACTCTGTAGTCCCGATCCTCCTGTCTGCACTATCAGGGGTCCCGGGATCAGAGAAGCAAGGGCTGCCGCTCCCTGCACGCCGGGCTCGCACCACCAGGTACGTGACAGTTTCCCTCTCTTCCCTTTCCCTTCCTTTCCTTTCCCCCTCCCCCTCCCTCCTTCTCCTCTCCCTGGTTCCTCTTTCCAATCTCCCCCCTTTTTCTTTCCTTCCTCCACCCTCTTCTTTCTCGCCCCTCCCCCCTCTTTTTCTCACTTCTATCTGCTCTCTCCCTCCTCTCCCCATTCCCCCCTCCCCCTTACCATTCCTGTCCCCAGCTATCTTTCCCCAATTAAGTATTTATCACCATACTTTTTTCCCCTCCCAGGTGTTCAAGGTTCCTTCACTTATTGTATTATTTCCTTACAATCATCACGGTGATACTTCCCCTATATCATCTACGTCACATACTATTGTAGCCTCATCTTATGATGCACCTATATGTATATAGTTAAACAGGTCCACATCCGCAGTTGTCCTCCTTGGTCGCCGTGGGAGGCTTTCCTGCGACCGATTGCATATTCCGAGAGACTTGGTGTTCTCTCAATAAGTAAGCCTTACAGCGCTTGTTCCCCCAAACAACACTTGTTTTTACATATTTTATTGTCACTCCAATATTTGCTTGTTGACAGTTTATTTGATCTGTATATGTCTATTTATATGTATTTATAGCCCTCTGTGCTAATAACTATGAATTATTTTGAGAATTCTCCTGACGAAGTGACTCAGTCGCGAAACTAGTTGAGACCCTGTCTTGTGTGACCTCCTTCACCACGACTCTCCCCTTGGGGACTACATTAGCCCGCTGACTTGTGTGGCTAGTCACGCAATATGGCTATTGTCCTGTATTAGTGTTTTGATGTTCTTTTTTATTATTATGTTTGTCTTTTTTGATTTGATGTTAATAATTTGATATATATATTTTATCGCTACTACCTGTTGAGTTTACATTTCTATACAGTACCGACATAGTCCTCTTGCCCCCCTCTTTCTTGGTCAATGGAATAAAGTAGAATAAAATAGAAAGAATATAACCATCACCTGAAATTCAAATTTCTAATAGAATCTATTCAAATTCAAATAGAATAGATTAGAATAGAATAAAAAAATAAGAGAATCGAAAAAAAAACAATATATAATAGGAAGAATATATTGGTCTTTCAAAATTGGAATTTTGAAAAGAACAAATTGAACGATGAATTCAAATCGAATTTGAAAATGAATACACAAAACAAATTCCAAAAACATATTAAATTAATTTAACTAAAAGAAACGATTTAAATATCAAATCAAAACCAAACAAAAATATTTTTTTTGTTCTGCACATGTCCAATTATTATTGTTTTTTATACTTTTACATGGAAGTGTTTTGCTCATTTTAAAATTAAAACCTATTCTACTATAGGATGTGTGTACGAAGCAACACATTTTCAGAATTAGTTTTGTGTATTCGTTTTCAAATTTGATTCAAATTCAACATTTAATTTGTTCTTTTCAAAATTTTAATTTTGGAAAACGGTTATATTCTTTCTATTTTCTTTTCTTTTATTCTATTGTATTTGAATGTTTTTTTTTTTTTGGTTCTATTCTCTTATTTTCTATTCTATTCTAATCTATTCTATTTGAATTTGAATCTTATGCAAGTGAAAAATACAAGGTACAGTTAGGGATGTTAAATGCCTTTAAATAGACAAAAAAGCAGCCACCAGGTTACACATCATTTGTGAAAGTAAATAAATACTAACCTTTTTGGGAGATTGAAATGACCAATTGCCTACTACTATTGTGTGGGCTACATGTCAACACAACCTGTGCTTTGCTAAAAGAAATGCTATTTTGAAATCTATTTATTTATTAACGACTATGTATGCTTTCCCAGTTTCTACAAATTTAAAAATATATAATGCTATACGCTTAACAGAGTCAAATCTCTTTGAAAGAACTCAAGCATTTTCTGCCACCCAAACAGTTGCATATGTCATTGTAAACATATAAAAGGAATGAACAATATTCAAGTTTTCAATTCCAAGGGAACAACTTGACATGCCTACAGGAGCATATCAAGTCAACCAGTTTATTTCTGAAATACAACTGTAAAAGGATTTACCATTTACATTAGCTGTAAGTATATTTTAAAATATAAATCTGTCTTTCAATAAAATCTTTAGGAAAGTATCCATTACGTCTCGAAGTGTGTCAGTGATTTATCATTCTTACCAACACTTCTGCATTAAAGTTTGAAGAAAAACATTCCTGTCCTTAATCTATCCGAACTAGAAACACTCAAATCCTATCTGGATGAACCCAAATCTCCTTTTCAGTAAAAGCTGTCAGTTGCAGGTAGCTGAGATAATCTTGGGACATTGAGAAAAAATAGAATTTGTAACCCAATAGCAGGTAACATTTGTAAATAATAGGACAGCTTACAGAAGCATACTGTCCTCATTATTAGGCATTGCAAATCTGAGTGACTTTGATTTATCAAATATTGCTTGAAATTCACGAAACTCAAACTAAGCAAAAAAAACTCCTGAACTTTATGGGGGTGCAAAACTTGATACTAACTTCTGGTCATTCTCAAGGCTAATAGGTAAGCTATTGTAAAAAATGTTCATGGGGAGCTGGACACTGCCACGTGGGTCATTTACCAAAATGCAAATTAATGTTTTTTTTTTTTAAATACAGTATAGCAGGGAATAGGTCCTTTTAATACCGTTTAAGGGTAACATGGAAAAAGTATGCTTGGGAGATGCCTTTAAGCTGTAAATGGTGTTACAGAATAGTGTACTTTTGGTGGACAGCATCAGCGATACCACTGGTCGTCTGTCCATTGTTTCCGGCCCCCTAATCTAAATGCAGGGTGCAGGACACATGGACTCCAGTATGGGATTTTTTTTGAAGCATGTGATTAGAGCCAGTGGCTCTAATAGGCTTCAAAAAAAGGGTAGGCTCGGGTGTAACACACATCAGTTTCCTGCTAACATGCATGGTAACATCTGCCAGGAGGAAACCTCTGAGGTTGGCCATATTTGGGAGAGAGATCATGCTGATAATGATTAATGGATCATATGCATGTTTAAAATGTGAATGTGATGATATTGTTTGGTTTTAATCGTGTATATAATACTAAGCAGTTTCCTTCTTCATTATTTTTTTTAGGGTTTCATTGAAAGTTTGTTGTGGAAGCGTGTTGCCCACTAATTTAGGAATATACTATGGATGCATCTTGTGGCTGTACTGTATGCTACAGTACTTCATGCCTTATATGACTTGCCAATAACTTGGTAGTCAGCCCCTCTTGTGAGTGTTTTTCCTATAGGTGGAGGACTACTGTGGTCTATGGCATGGTTATGGATTTACGGAATTATCACTCCATGTAGAAGATGCTTCATTCCTCTTAGAGCATATATATTTAATATATATATATATATATATATATATATATATATATATATATATATATATATATATATATATATATATACACAGTATCTCACAAAAGTGAGTACACCCCTCACATTTTTGTAAGTATTTTATTGTATCTTTTTATGTGACAACAATAAAAATGACACTTTGCTAGTGACTGTACAGCTTGTATAACAGTGTAAATTTGCTGTCCCCCTCAAATTAACTCAACACACTCTAAACTGCTGGCAACAAAGACAGGTACACCCAAAGGTGAAAATGTTCAAATTGGAACCAAATTGTCAATGTTTCGTGTGGCCACCATTATTTTCCAGCATTGTCTTAACTCTCTTGGGCAGGGAGTTCACCAGAGCCTCACAGGTTGCCACTGGAGTCTTCTTCCACTCTTCCATGATAACATCCACAGAGCTGGTGGATGTTAGAGACCTTACGCTCCTCCACTTTCCGTTTGAGGAGGCCCCACAGATGTTCAATGGGGTTTAGGTCTGGAGACATGCTTGGTGAGTCCATCACCTTTACCCTTAGCTTCTGTGGCCCAGAGAGGGGATCATGCTTGGCATTCATAGTTCCCTCAATGAACTGTAGCTCCCTAGTGCCGGAAGTACTCATGCACCCCCAGACAATGACACTCCCACCACCATGCTTGACTGTAAACAAGACAAACTTGTCTTTGTACTCCTCACCTGGTTGCCTCCACACACGCCTGACATGCTTCTAAACCAAATTAGTTTATCTTGGTCTCATCAGACCCAAGGGAAATTGTTCCAGTAATCCATGTCCTTAGTCTGCTAGTCTTCAGCAAACTGTTTGTGGGCTTTCTTGTGCATCATCTTTAGAAGAGGCTTCCTTCTGGGATGACAGCCATGCAGACCAATTTGATGCAGTGTGCGGCATTTGGTCTGAGCACTGGCAGGCTGACACCAAACCCTTCAACCTCTGCAGCAATGCTGGCAGCACTCATACGTCTATTTCCCAAAGACAACCTCTGGATATGATGCTGAGCACGTGCACTCAACTTCTTTGGTCAGCCATGGCGAGGCCTGTCCTGAGTGGAACTTGTTTTGTTAAACCTCTGTTTTGGCCTCCGTACTGAAGCTCAGTTTCAGGGTCTTGGAAATCTTCTTATAGCCTAGGCCATCTTTATGTAGGGCAACAATTCTTTTTTTTAGATCCTCAGAGAGTTCTTTGCCATGAGGTGCCATGTTGAACTTCTAGTGACCAGTATGAGTGAGTGAGAGCAATAACACCAAATTTAACTCACCTGCTCCCCATTCACACCTAAGACTTTGTAACACGAGTCACATGACACTGGTAGGGGAAAATGGCTGATTGGGCCCAATTTACGGGGGCAGCAAATTTACACTGTTATACAAGCTGTGCATTCACTACTTTACATTGTAGAAAAGTGTAATTTCTTCACATGAACAGATATAATAAAATATTTTAAAAGACGTTAGGGGTGTACTCACTTTTGTGAGATACTGAAAATATATATATATATATATATATATATATATATATATGTATATATATACACACACTCACATACACCTGTTCAATTGCTTGGTAACACAAATTGCTAATCAGCCAATCACATGGCAGCAACTCAATGCATTAGGGCATCTAGACATGGGGAAGCTGATTGGCTGAAGTTTAAACCAAGCTTCAGAATGGAGAAGAAAGGGTATTTAAGTGACTTTGAACATGGTATGGTTGTTGGTTGCAGACATGCTGGTGCAAGTATTTCAAAAACTGCTGATCTACGGGAATTTTCATTCACAACCATCTCTAGGGTTTACAGAGAATGGTACGAAAAAGGAGAAAATATCCAGTGAGCAGCAATTTTGTGGATAAAAAGGTCTTGTTGATGTCAGAGGTCAGAAGAGAATGGGCAGACTGGTTCAAGATGATAGAAAGGTGACAGTAACTCAAATAACCACTAGATACAACCAAGGTATGCAGAATACATCTCTGAATGCACAACACATTGAACCTATAAGTGGATGGGCTACAGCAGCAGAAAAACACACCGGATGCCACTCCTGTCAGCTAATAACAAGAAATTGAGGCTACAATTTGCACAAGCTCACCAAAATTGCACAATGGAAGATTGAAAAAACTTGCCTGATTTGATGAGTCTCGATTTCAGCTGCGACATTTAGATGGTAGGATCAGAGTTTGGCGTAAACAACATGAAAGCATGGGTTCACCCTGCCTTGTAGCAATGGTTTGGGCTGGTGGTGTAATGGTGTGGGGGATATTTTATTGGCCCACTGTGGGCCCATGAGTACCAATTGTGCATCATTTTAAATGCCACGGCCTACCTGAGTAGGCTGTAGTAGTACCGACCATATTCATCTCTTTATGATTAGAGTGTACCCATCTTCTTATGGCTACTTTCAGCAGGATAATGCATAATGTCACAAAGCTCAAATCATCTCAAACTTGTTTCTTGAACATGACAATGAGTTCACTGTACTGTACACCTTGTTAAATCTAACTGATAAATTCAATAACATTGAGAATTCTTTGACAGTTTAGGACAGCAGCTATTTTGGGTGTATATAATTATTGTATGTGTGCACGGTAAGGGGACATTTACTTTTCTACTGATTGGGGCCAATGTTTGCTAGGGCAGCTCTAACCTCTTTCCTAAACAGGTGGGCTGTGACCTATACATGTACAGTTATTTTTCCATAGCACAATGGAGAAGCCGTGTACTTGCAAACCTACTGGTAAGATGGCTACCCCTTTAGATCCTATGTATAATTTGATCCTTGAATGAGCAGTGAATAATGTTCAACCTACAGTGCCAAATAGGTGAAGAGGAGGGGAGATTCATAGGTCATGACTGGAGGTCACTATGTGATGTAAAGTAGAAGGGGCAAAACACCACTCCAAGTAATAATGAGAGTAATTTATAGAAGGAAAAAAAGCTCGGAAAACTCAGCATATTACAAATAGGAGCAGGAACTACCAACTAGCATCAAATGTTAACACATCAGAATTACACATGCTACAGTATTTAAATGTAGGCAATTTGAATCCAAGAAAACACATTGCAATAACATTATGTCATGGTAAAACAACATTAAGCAGCTAAAATGCTTGCTTCACGGCAGAATATTAATGGTGAGGTTGGGCTCTTAGAAGTAGGTAAAATTCTAAATAACTCATTCTGTCTATTCAAGTTTGTTAAATCTAGTAATGAGTAATGAAATGTTTCTGTTTCGAATGGATTTGGTATTAGTGTTATAATAGAATACTATTGGAGAGTACATTTTTAATAGATTTGTTTTTCAGACTTTTCACACTCAAATCAACCTGACTCCAAAAACTCAAACAAAAAATAACTTTACGGAATAACTTTTGATGCAACAATTCTGCTAGCCAAAAGAATACATGCTATTCAGCCTCTGTTAGTTGTTACTCTCTAAGGGTCCTTTCACACATGCGGACCGTTTTTTAGATCCGTTTTTTATCATCAGTTGATCAGTTTTTCATCAGTTTTTCATTCGTTTTTCATCAGTTTTTCATCTGTTTTTTCATCCGTTTTTTTCATCCGTTTTTTTTTTGGTTAGAACTTGTTTTTTATTACATATTTTGATGAAAAACGGACGTTAGCGGGTCGGATGTTAAAACGGATCGTCCGCTAACGTCCGTTCCATTTTTTTGACGGAAGAAAAATAGGGTTTCCTTCCGTTCAAAAAAACGGAGCTTAACGGAGACGGACGTTAGCGGATGCGTGTGAAAGGACCCAAAGGAAAGCATTGCGGTCAAAAAACGGACGTCTAAAAACGGACGAACGGTCCGCACGTGTGAAAGGACCCTAATGGTGGCTAAAACTAGTTTAAATATGTTAGTCAGCCATGCAAAACATTCAGGTGTGTTAAGCCTTTGGCCATTAATTTATTCCACTGGTCAGAATACTAATTTATTCTGGCCATTAGAATGAATGAATTCTCAAGCACTAAACATGCCTAGCGTTTAGAAGTGTTAACCTCCCTGGCGGTATTGCCGAGTCTGGCTCGGGGTGGAAATCCTGTACCATTAGCGGTATCCCTGAGCCAGACTCAGGATTGCATCGCAGTATCCAGGCAGGCAGAGTTACTTACCTTGTCCCTGGATCCTGCGATGTCTCCCTGCTGTGTGATCGAGCTGTCTCCTCGCTTGATTCACACAGTGCCCGTGTGCCGCTGAGCTCTGTTCCCTGCGACGTTACGACGCACAGGGGCGGAGATCGGCGCCAAATTAAAAAAAAAAAAATACACAGTACTGTATGAAATAAATACACATCCCCTTTGTCCCTAGTGGTCTGCCCAGTGTCCTACATGCACTTTTATATAATAAATACTGTTCTTGCCTGGAAACTGTAGATTGTCCATAGCAAACAAAAAGTGTCCCTGTATGTCAAAAGTGGTTTTAGACCAGCTAAAAAAACAGCGATAATAAATTAGAATCAGTTGCAGAATTGAGCGATAGCGATTTTTGGGGAAATTCGGCATCAAACAATAAAAGCAATGACAGCGACAATTCTGTAACTGAGCAAATTTCAGTGTTTTTGTTTTGATTACATTATTGAAGAATTTTTATTATAATTACATTATTATTTGTTATAATTATTTATAGTTATTTATTAAATTATAATTTATGATTTTGTGTTTCAAACTTTATCATACCCGGGATGTCTACTAGACTCTTGTTTGGACAGATTTAAGTGATTTATTCCTAAGAATTACAGGCCTACAAAATAAAACACCACATTTTCATGCAAAATAAGTGTACTGCTTTCAACACCTAAAACCAGAAAGAATCATACCGCCAGGGAGGTTAAGGCACGTAAAAAGTTTTTTTCTGCCCTAATTTGCCTATGAATGCCTATATGTGCATGGCCACATAAGCTAAAAGAGAGAGGTTTTTAGAGTCCAAATGCCTGTAAAAGATGTGTCCATAGCTGTTGCTGAACATGCTTAACCAAACTAGTCTGTACTTTGTGTTTGCAACTGGCTATTTAGCTAGGGCAATCTGCCATTGTCTGTTCTCAGAAATTGTATTGAGAAGTATAATGATAACACTCAGTGAATAAGTAAGTAATGTAGAATTCATGTGTACTATTCCCTGCAGGAAGAAGCTCAAAAAGAAGTGACTCAAAGAAATATCATTTGTCAATGATAAAGAAATCTATCCCTGGAACAGCAAACTCACCCTATCTCCTAGATGTGAAGATAGGAAAAATGCCACTGTTCCTGATATACAGTAGATCTCCCGTTGTTATCAATATAAAGCTGGCTTTTCTTTTTCAAATTATCAATACGAAGCTGGCTTTTCTTTTTTAAATGGCTCACACATTATCACACTGATAATATCAATACCCAGTAACAGACAGCTTGTATGAATTACATAGACAGAAAGTTGTTATGGCTGTCCAAACCATAAATATACTTTATATGTTTGGACTGCGAGTTGTGATTGTTCCATTATTTTCTAATCCCTTGGCTGGCGAATTTCAAAATAATAAAACCTTTTACAATAGTAATGAAGAGCAGATGATGGAAGGATAAATTTAATAAAGTGTAAACTTTTTGTAAATGAGTTCCTTCAAAACTGTTTACCTCAAGTCTGAAGAGTCAGAAAGATAACATTCATTAACAAAAAATGGCATATAACCTATCCCACGCTTCAGAACTGACAAAACAGGGCATATACAGTAATGTCGTAATTAACAAAGGGCCTTTGATACATAGGAGCAATCTCCTCAATTTTCAATGGCATAGAGCAGAAGCTGCTTGTTTTGGTTCCCTCTGCCCAACACTCCACTCAGTTGAGAGGAAGTAGAGTGTTAACCCTAAGTTGGCGAGGTCAACTGTTATATGCAGACTCTGCAAATGAAGTGTCCTTAATGCATGGGGAGCGAGAGGCATGTAGGCTGTTTGCTAAGTTATCTTCAAACAGTTCACATCCTGTATATATATATATATATATATATATATATATATATGTGCATAAGTTTAAATACCCTGGCTGTATTTATGATTTCTTGGCAATTTCTCAGAAAATATGAATGATAACACAAAAACTTTTCTTTAACTCATGTTTAGTGTTTGGCTATAAAGCCATTTATTATCAATCAACTGTGTTTACTCTTTTTAAATCATAATCACAACAGAAACTAGCCAAATTACCCTGATCAAAAGTTTACATACCCTGGTGATTTTGGCCTGATGCACACAACTGGACACAAATGGGTTTGAATGGCTATTAAAGGTAACCATCCTCACCTGTGATCTATTTCCTTGTAATTAGTGTGTGTGTATAAAAGGTCAATGAGTTGCTGGACTCCTGACAGACCCTTGCATTTTTCATCCAGTGGTGCACTGACGTTTCTGGATTCAGAGTCATGGGGAAAGCAAAAGAATTGTCAAAGGATCTGCGGGAAAAGGTAGTTGAACTGTATAAAACAGGAAAGGGATAAAAAAGATTTCCAAAGAATTGACAATGCCAATCAGCAGTGTTTACATTTTAATCAAGAAGTGCAAAATGAGGGGTTCTGGTGAAACCAAACCACGGTCAGGAAGGCCAACTAAAATTTCAGCCACAACTGCCAGGAAAATTGTTTGGGATGCAAAGAAAAACCCACAAATAACTTCAGCTAAAATACAGGACTTTGTTTCAAGATGCACAATAAGGAAGCACTTGAAGAAAAATGGACTGCATGGTCGAGTCTCCAGAAGAAAGACATTACTACGCAAATGTCACAAAGTATCCAGCTTCCAAACAGTACAGACAAGCCTCAAACCTTCTGGAACAAAGTAATTTGGAGGGATGAGACCAAAATGTAGCTTTTTGGCCACAACCATAAACACTACATTTGGAGAAGAGTCAACAAGGCCTATGATGAAAGGTACACCATTCCTATTGTGAAACATAGAGGTGCATCACTGATGTTTTGGGGATGTGTGAGCTGCAAATGCACAGGAAATTTGGTTAAAATTGATGGCAAGATGAATGCAGTATGTTATCAAAAAATACTTGTGGAACATTTGCATTCACTGCCTAGGAAGCTGCACATGGGATGTACTGGGACATTCCAACATGACAATGATACAAAACACAAGGCCAAGTCAATCTGTCTTAGGCTACAACAGAATAACGTGAAGGTTCTGAAGTGGCTAGAAGTTAGAGGGGATTTAAACTAGGTGATGGGGGGTTCCAGAGAGAGCCAGCGTGGAACAAGGTTCAGAGGGTAATATTGGGGGCATTAACGGTAGAGTGAATAGATTACTAAAACCCATGGTAAGTATGTTGAAAAATCCAAAATTGCAGCATCATTACATGTAACAAGAATATGGTATACGACCGGACAAAACTAAAAGGCTTGAACACTAATGCTAGAAGTCTAGCTAACAAGATGGGAGAACTGGAGCTGCTATTGTACGAGGAAGATCTTGATTTTGTGGGAATTTCACTTGGTTTGACAGCTTTCATGATTGTCTGACAACCATTCAGGGGTATTCCCTATATCGCAGAGAGAGTAAAAAAGGGGGAGGGATATGCCTGTACATCAGAAATAATGTGCAAGTGATTGTGAGGGACAATATCACTAGTGGAGCTAGGAAGGAGGTGGAATCCTTGTGGCTGGAGCTCCAAAGGGAGGAAACTAAGGGGAAAGTATTGCTGGAAACGTGTTTTAAGCCCCCTAACCTGAGGGGGGAGGGGGAGGCGGACCTAGCACAGCTTGGAATTAGATTCAGCAAAACGTACAAACAATTTAAAAAAGGTTCATGAATAATGTGCTTTTGAAATTTGTAGCTGCCTTTTGAAAACTTCAGACAATGCCAAACATTACCAAAATTTGTTAAAAAATATTTTAGGCATGCAGTGCACTTATCATTCATGCTTAGATCTCCCGTGCTAATATAGGCCATCATCCCCTCTCCTAGATGTATACTTACCTGCATCCTATGGCTGCAGCCCATCACAATATGTATATTCAGCTGCCAAATTCTCCTTTTCACTGGCCGAGCCTACAAAACTGATCCTTCTAAAGTTTTATTTTATCCTGATACAGGACCAGGTGCGGACTGACCATTGAGGAACTCGGGCACTGCCCGAGGGCACAATGCCACTAGGGTGCCCCATCAGGGTTGCCAGGCTCATTAAAACCAGGGACAGTATGTAAAAATCTGTTTTTTTTTTACATCTGTCCCTGATATGTCCAAAACCGACATGCTTTTGATGTGAAAATCCTGAGATTTTATCTGCCCCGCCTCTGCACTGCCACCTGGCTTGGTGGCCATCTGTTAGCCCGGGGGCCCCATAATCTTTTATTGCCCGGGGGCAGCTCGGCTGAACTTGGAAACAGGGAAAGGCTTGGGAACGGACTATTCAGAGTGTTTCCGAGTATTTCCAAGTGGCTCCCGCACCTGTGGCCAAATGCGGTACTGCACACCACAGAGGCTTTAATCCTGCTTGTTTTCAAGACAACACTCGCAAACCGAGTCAGGATTTTTTTTTCTTAAATGCTCTTATTGCAAAATGCTCGTTAACCGCGTTACTTGCAATCCGACATTTCACTGTACTGTATATGCGCTGTCACTGTACTAATGAGACTGGATGGAAAGGGGTTAAACATCTAAGGTGATCAAAAGGTTGCCTAGCAAGTGTTTTTGTGTACTATATGCTACTTTTACTAGAGAAAAAGGTAGACATGATTCCCTGCTTTGCAGGGACACAAAATCCATCCCTTCCCCAGATCAGAATAGGGATCTGCCTTGTTTACATGGGCAGATTTCCGCTCTTTGTGTTTTACTGACATTTGGCAGGTGCAGGCGGTCATCCAAAGACCAGCACCTGCAGATCGACTTCTGTTGCGATTAATCACAGCAAAAGTGGCCCGCCAGTGGCACGCGCGCTCGCCCTAGGCGGATATGCAGAATCATGTATATATATACGTGAACCTGCACAGGAGGGAAGTGGTTGAAGGGTATGTAAAGGTAATTTTTTTATTTTTTTAAAACAATAAACATGTTATACTTACCTTCACTGTGCAGCTCGTTTTGCACAGACTGGCCCCTGAACCTGGTCTTCTGGGGTCCCTCGGCGGATGTCTCAGCTCCCCTCGCAAGAACTCATTACCTTCATGAGAGAGAGCTTGCATGGTGTTGAGTTATTGCGGGTGCTCTCTGTATCACTCAGCCCCACCCCCCAGAGTGCCGCGTCATTGGATATGATTGACAGCAGCGCAAGCCAATGGCTGCGCTGCTTTCAATCAACCAATGAATGCCCCGAGAAGCCGACCGAGAAGCCTGCGCATTCACGGCGTGGGACTTTCGAAGGGTTAGGTAAGAAAACGGGGGCTTGTGGGGGGGAGGCGCTATTCCTCGCAAAGAATGCATTAAGGTGAAAAAACTTTTACCTTTACAATCCCTTTAAGAGTTGAGCAGGTATATGTTGCATATTTAGTGAAAGTCCCCTTGTACTTTTAATGCAAAAGATGTGTTCGGTAGAATGAAGAGCATCTGGCGTGCCCTTTTACTAATGTAGAACATATTTACTGCCAATAGCAATTAGAAATGGAACCCTGCACGTAGTTATGAGTCTTTAATACAACAGTGTAAAGCCATATTGTTTCTGACTAGAATGTCATTTGTTTAATAAATGATTCTGACAACATCCCTTTTGGAAAGATGGATTGTATATCTAAGCACTAAGTAACTCTGACCAGTTTAAGCAATTAAGCCAATGTAGGAGTAAGTCATGCTTTGGGGACAGCTGAATAGAATATTTAGTAAATGGAGCCTATTGCCTCCTTGGGTTGGCAGACTAATAAGAACATTACGACATACAAACACTGGCCGCAGCTCTCCAAAGAGCTTATTGAATCTCCTTGGTTTCTTGATATTTAGTTATGCTACATTTGTCCAGATGACTCCAAATACAATGAGTTTGTGCAACAAACATTTATTTTGGCCCGTTTCGATCGATTTTACCTCCAAGTTTGTATTGTCTGCAGTTATTTGCCAGGGTTTGCTTTAAAAAAAGAAATTGGGGGGACTCGAATCTACAAACAAAAAAATGCAGCTTTGTAAGAAACCAACTCCACCTCTGCTGTTTTAAATGTCAAGTGATAAAGTGTTCCAGTTCTGTGTTACTTTGACATTATTGTAGAAGTAAATAAACTCCAAAGTCAGTGTGATATTTGATAAAAAAATTACCTGTCAAAAATAACCAGATGAATTGTCCTAAAACCAAGCACGCAATTATTAGTCATCAGCTCACTTTACCTTGTGCTGCAATTTACTTAGAGCATTTTCTTTTTTTTTTATATTGTGATTAAAATATTCAGCTTTGTAAAATCAAGCCTAATTGTTTCTTTATTGGTGCATAGAAACTTGAAATACAGATCAGCAGGGGTGTAGAAAGTCATGTGCAATGCTGTGTCTATGCAAATATTTAGTGGGCAACTGTAGACAACTGCATAAAGCTGTGTCTACAGCTCTGCATGATCAAAACATTTGTTCTTAGACAAAATAAGAACCTATTTAAATAATGCATTATATTAATATATGAATTATTATATTATGCTTTAAAGCAGAGGTGTCCAACCTTTTGACCTTCCTGGGCCACATTGTCTTGGGCCGTATTTGCTTGGGCACTTGAATGGGCTGCTTTGCCTCTATGCCATGCAGGAAAAAGGTTCCTGCACCATTTTTTAAAACTGGGAAACCATGCAGTGCTTTTGTGGTGGTTCCCGCACCTGCAAAAGTGTTTTCAAATGCATGGGGGTGCCATTAGGAATGATTGGCAGCGCAGGGCATCCGTAATGAGCAGCGCATTTTGGCCGCAGGTGGTTACAGGTGCGGGATTCCTGCACCAGCAACCACCAGCAAGTTGTGTGAACCTAGTCTAAATTCACAGACCATTGACCGCAGACTGCATGTTCGTAATAGAGATTCATGGACAAAAGTAAATATCACAAAGTTACGAACTGCCTGTGAATTTAGGCTAGGTGCACACTACTTGCGGGTGGTTGTGGGTGCAGGAATCTCACAGGCCACACTTTTCAGATATTTATTTGTAAAAAATAAATAAAAACTATTAATCATTTTCTGCCACTTAACAATTATTTGTCACATTGTGTTGGTCTATCACATATAATCCCAATAAAACACATTTAGGTTTTTGGTTGTAACATGACAAAATGTGGAAAATTTTAAGGGATATAAATACTTTCTAAAGGCACTGTAGCATATAATTGCAGCACAATCCATATTGTAATTTATTGCTATTAACACCTTTCCTTTTCAATCTGCAGCACTCTAATCTGTTGTAAAATACAATGCAGTATGGAAACCTGGAGGCGTTTTGTACACTTTTGGTGTACAGAACGCCCCCCAGAGATGTAATTTCCTGCTCATGTAATTGGCAGACTGATTTTTCCAGCAGTCTGCAATATGATAAAAGACATAGGGCCAGATTCAGGATGGAGAGCGGATCTTTGTGGTGGCGTAACCTATGTGATTTACGTTTCGCCGCTGCAGCTTTACACGCAAGTGCTTTATTCACAAAGCACTTGCCTGTAAAGTTGCGGCGGCGTAGCGTAAATGTTCCGTCGTAATTAAAATTCGGCGGGTAGGGGGCGTCATGTATTTAAATTAAGCGCGTCCCCGCGCCGAACGTACTGCGCATGCGTCGTCCATGGAGGTATCCCAGTGCGCATGCTCCAAATTATGACGCTACGACGCATTGTTTTCGACATGAACGTAACTTACGCCCAGCCCCATTCTGAATCGGCTTACGCAAACGACGTAAACATTTTCAAATTCGACGCGGTCACGACGTCTATACTTAACATAGGATGCGCCATCTTTTTGGTGCCTTATCTTTACGCCGGGAAACCCCTTTTGGAAACGGCGTAAAGTCACTGCGTCGGGCGGGCGTACGTTCGTGAAATGGTGTATCTAGCTGATTTACATATTCTCAGCGTAAATCAGCGGGAACGTCCCTAGCGGCCATTTTAAAATTGCAGTTAAGATACGACGGCGTAATACAATTACGCCGCTCGTATTTTAGCTCAATCCCACCTATCTTGTTTTCTGAATAAAGAAAACAGATACGCCGGCGTAGGTTAGAAGTTACTCAGCTTATCTAGAGATAAGCTGCGTAACTTCTACCTGAATCTGGCCCATAGGCATTAGGATAAGATAAAGATAAGATTAAGATAAAAGATTTTAAGCATCCTCTGCAACAAAGATTTCAGTTTGGTGCGATTTTCCTAAAAGGTTTATCAGCTTTAGGCCTTGTTCACACCATGTGCAGAGACATCCGTTTTCTGCAAGGGCACAACAAAAAAAAAACAATTGCTCACTGTTTGCCTTGTTCATACCAAAACACTGGTGCAGATTTTTTTCTGCGCAGAAATCTGCAACATGTAAGCAGTTTACTGCGCAATGAAAAAAAATGACATGACATAAACATTTTATTGTGAACAGGTCACATAGAGAACAATTGTTTTCTTTATGCCCTTGCAAATAATTTATGTCCCATATTCCTGCGCAGAAAAAAACTGACGTGACAGCAGCATTTTGGTACGAAAGGGCGACAATTGTTTTCTTTGTGTCCTTGCAGTAACCTACATAATAAATATGTACGTCTCTGCACATGGTGTGAACAAAGCTTTGGAAGTCACATCTGTGAGTTTTTCCTTCAACTTTTATGCACATATGGTGTTAATGGGGCCCTAAAGGGATGTAGACCCTGCAAGTTTCCTAATTAGAGCCATGCACGTGCACGCTTCCTGAAGATGTAGAATACGAAACGTACGTTGAGGCGGTACCTGGTCACGCACGCACCAATCGGAACTTCCTATCCCACTGGTCTGAGGCGTTAGCAAGGTGGAACGCATGCACGCCACTACAGACAGCCAAGTCGGGAAATTGATCCATCCAATAGACACACAAGCAAGCCTCAGTCCCGGGTTCGGGGCACTTTTTAAAGTAAGCAGCCACTTGGCTATTTGATGTTATCCTTTTTATAATAAAAAGCATTACACTACTGTATGTTGGTATCATCTTCATTTTTGCATATCCGCATGGGAGATCTCTGGCATTAAGGGAAAGAGGTGCAAGGATCCATCCAATTACACAGGTTTATACCTAAATCAAAAAAAGGGTCAACTCCATTTGGTAAGAGGCCATCTATTATTGATCACTTCGGGTGTGCACATCAATTTGCTGGTGAAGGTGGAACGCTACAGTGTTCATTTGATTCTGATTGCACAGGAGATTATATGGACGTTTTTTTGATGGACTGAACTTTGCATGCAGCACTTTATTTCACTCAATACTTTTATACATAGTACCTTGCTTAGTTTCCCATATTTAGTGGGACTCACACTTATGGTCAACGAGTGGATTTACATTACTGTGGAATGTTAATTTAAACATTTTATTTATGACCACTTAATATGACATATTTATTGGTTCAGGAGCTGGTGATTTTGGAAAATATGTACAGTATATAATTTTATAGGAATTAATTTATATATCTAGCATTATTTCTAGCGCCCCCACCCCCACTTATACCACATGCACGTTCATCAGCTAATTAATAATGAAAAAGCCACTTCCATTCAGAATCAATCCTGCACAGTGGCGGTACATCCATAAATGGCACAGGAGTGCTGCCCCCTCTCTCCTGCACCAATAGATAGATTCATTCTGGCCCCTTGTCGGGCGTCGGGCATCTGAATTACAGTGGCAGGGGTGTTTTTGGAAATGCCTGATTAGAGCCGTCAGCTGTAATAGGCGTCCTGATTAGAGTCATAGGCTTTAACCACTTAAGACCCGGACCAATACGCTGGTAAATGACCCAAGGTGTTTTTGCGATTCGGCACTGCGTCGCTTTAACAGACAATTGCGCGGTCGTGCGACGTGGCTCCCAAACAAAATTTGCGTCCTTTTCTTCCCACAAATAGAGATTTCTTTTGGTGGTATTTGATCACCTCTGCGATTTTTATTTTTTGCGCTATATACAAAAATAGAGCGACATTTTTGAAAAAAAAACACTATTTTTTACTTTTTGTTAAAAAAAATCAAATAAACTAAATTTTAGTCAAACATTTAGGCCAAAATTTATTTAGCCACATGTCTTTAGTAAAAAAAAAATTGCGATAAAAAAAAATAGCTACCTAGCGGGAACAGCGACACTAATACAGCGATCAGAAAAATGATCGCTTAGTGACGCTGGCAATAGGGAGTGAAAGGGTTAACTAGGGCGGTGATCATGGGGTTAAAACTTTATTAGGGGGGGTGGGGGGGCTATCCTGAACCTAACACTAACTGATTTTACACTGCCTGTCACACTGACACTAAATGCAGTGATTAGATCACTGCATTCAGTGACACTGTGACAGGGGGGTGGGGGGGGCAGATCGCAAGGGGTTAAGTATGCCTATGTGTGTGTGTGTCAGTGTAATGTTGGTGCACACTTACTGTGAGGTGTTGCTCCCATCGCAGCGGTTGGAAATACCGCTGCGATGGGAGATTACATCACTTCCCCCTTCCTGTGTTTACACAGGAGGAGGAAGTGACACAAAGGGGGAGCGCGCGCATTGGCTGGGAGCGATCGCGGGGGGGGCGGGTAAACACGGACATCCGCCCGCTCGTTCCGGATCGCTCCCGGAGCCAGGGGGACCCCCGCACGCCGCGGAGGGGGTCCCGATGGGACCCCCGAACCGCACGAAGGCGGGGACGTAAATTTACGCCCTTGTGCCTGTACAAGCCATGTTGTGGCCGTATATGTGCGTGCGGGGGTCCTTAAGTGGTTAATAGGCTTCCAAATTGGTAAACAGCAGGCGCAATGCTTTGCGTTCGCTGTTTACACAGTGTTGTGTTAGGGAAGCGAATAAATCGCTGCACTGACGTTTCTGAATTCTGAGTCATGGGGAAAGCAAAAGAATTGTATACAACAGGAAAGGAAAATAAAAAGATATCCAAGGAATTGAGAATGGAAATCAGCAGTGTTCAAACTCTAATCAAGAAGTGGAAAATGAGAGGTTCTGTGGAAACCAAACCACTGTCAGGAAGGCCAACTAAACTTTCAGCCACAACTGCCAGAAAAATAGCTTGGGATGCAAAGAACTAACAAATTCATGTGAAATACAGGATTCTCTGAAAACATGTGGTGTGGCTGTTTCAAGATGCACAATAAGGAGACACTTGAAGAAAGATGGGCTACATGGTCGGGTCCCCAGAAGAAAGCCATTACTAAGCAAATGCCAAAAAGTATCCCGCTTACAATATGCCAAACAGCACAGAGACAAGGCTTAAACCTTCTAGCACAATGTCATTTGGAGTGATGAGACCAAAATTCAGCTTTTTGGCCACTCACTTCCAGTCTAGCGGTGCAGCAGGTCGCTCTCATCTTAGTCTGCTCACCCCAGGGAAAGTGAGAGCAGGACGCTCTCAAACGAGTAGGCTCTCCCCAGGGACAGATCAGCCAGGCAGGGTTTCCCAGCCCTCTGCGGCTGCTCTTGGTTACAGCACTTGGTAAACCATCTGGAACGTGCACCTTCTCCTCTCCCCTTTGGATTTCCCTCTCCCTTCACCGCTGTCTCCTTCCGCTGGCCTCTTCTCCTCCCTGCCCAGCAGGCTTACAAGTAAGGTCTGCTCTCTTCCCACCTCCATCTGCCTCCTTTGGGACTGTCCGTGCCCGTCCTTGTTAGGATAAGCCTAACAACGGCCCAACAGGACCGAGAAACGGCCTGAGGAATCTGCCAGACCGGGACTCCTCCACACCCCCCAGCCACACCTGTAGTAGCACCCGCCCTAGCTCTACACCTCTCCCCGCCACTGGAACCCCCAGCACGGATAACTCTGGGAAATAGATCCGTGGCAGCCGCTGCTAGGAAAGTCCCTGGCTTCAGCCATGGCCTAGCGGCGTGCCGTGAATACACCAGGGTAACCCACCCCATAAACATCCTTAAACCCACCAACCCCCAACAAAGACCTTCACCATCCCCCCGGTGCCCCAGGAGGAACTCCACCACCTCATCTAGCCCCCCACAGAACCTTAGCCACCGTCTCGAGCCTAGCTCCTGGTCAGCGGCTTTCAGTGACACCCTAACAACAGTGACACCATTCCCAATAACCCCCACTCACCCTCCCCAGCCCTATCGTTGGGTTCCCCGCTTCTCACCTCCGAATTGAGGTGTGCGTATACCCCTACCCCCCTCCATTAGCTCTTCACCCATAAATCTAGGGATGTCCACCATTTCAGCACTTGATCCAGGCTTTGCACAGTCGCCCTTTGGGGATCAGGAAGGAATTTTTTCCCTATCGCCGCAGATTGGCTCAGCAAGGCCAGGTTTTTTTTCGCCTTCCTCTGGATCAACAGGGAGGGAAGGTTTTTAGCGAGTGAAGCCCCACTTGGAAATCTTCCTCCCATCAACTCATCAAATACCCCTGTTCAATATTACCTTTTCCCGCGTTTTCTGTGACTATGCCTAATCTAAGATATATCGCAGAGACCATCTGGGATTTAAAACCTTTTGCCTCAATATTACCAGAGGTCACATTAAAAGCTCTAAGAAGTTAGAAACTGTTAAGAATCGATCAATGATCGACAGTCAAACATTATACCCAGTCACCTCAGCCTAAGCGCATATCATGCGCTTTTATCAACACCAGATCGGCAGTGAAACACCGACAAGAAATCCATGTTTTCATCCTACAATGCGACTTAGATTGCCTTTTTATTACAGAAAGCTGGCTTACAGCAGACTGTAACACCATTTTAGGAGAATTAGTGCCGTATTCAAATGCAAAACAGAGTGGGACAAATAGGGGGAGGCCTGGCAGTGATCCACAAGATTCACCTCTCGATCACCAAACCAGTCCTTCAGAACTTTCTTCCATTCATGGAAACCCTCACTCTGCAACTGCAAACAAATCACCAAGATACTGTCCATATTCTTCTCTGCTATTGACCACCTGGTCCCAAAATGCAGCTTCTCACATTATTGACAGAGTTCATCTCCACTTATACCCCAAGCATCAAACACCTCTTAATGCTTGGGGATTTCAAACTTTGGGCCAACTCCTCACTGGACCCCTTCGCCAACGCTTGCATTGACCATCTGGAAGGATTAAGTCTGCAGCAACTAGTAAATGGGCCCACTCATACCTCAGGTCATACACTCAATCTCATTTTTAAACAGGATGTGGAAATTGACATCTGGGAAAATGAGCCGCAACCATGGACAGATCACCATGCTATTAAATTCACAATTACCAAAAATTTCCCCCTCAAAAAAAAACGATAACACCAGTGACAACTCACTGGACTAGATCCCAGAAAAAGCTCCACTCGAAACTCTTCAAAACTACATTAGGGAACAATATAAAAACAATCCAACGACATCAAACGGTCACAGAAACATTGGACGCCATCAACAAAGCTCTGCTACAATCAGCCGACTTAGTAGCACCGAAACGAAAAACCTGCATCCGGAAAAACAACTTCAGTTGATTCAATGACCAGCTGGCGTTGCTAAAGCAAGAGCGCCGAAGAGCAGAAGCTGTTTGGAAAATAAACTCTTCAGAGGTAAACCACACCACTTATAGGATAATAACCAAGAAATACCACAAAGAAATCTTTATGGCCAAAAAAAATCACATCTCCAACATCCTTGCAAATGCCCAAAACCGCCCCCCGCGAACTCTTCAAGCTGGTCTCTCAGACTATGAACCCAGCTTGTCTAGAGGCCCCCAATTCCAATTCACAAGAATTTTGCAACGAATTATCGGATTATTTAATTAACAAAATTGAGAAAATCCATGTAAGCATTCAGCAAAATAGAACCATCATCAATCCCCAAAACTCAAACCAAACACTCACTTAAAACCACTTAACAATCAACTAATTTCTCTCTAAAACCCATCTCCATCGAGGCCACAAAAAATATCATCGGTGCTCTGCGAAATAGCACAGCACCCAATTACATTATCCCCACCGAACTGCTGAAAGAATGTGCCGATATACTGGCACCAGCTATCGCGCAGCTCATAAACCAATTGTTCAAGGAGGGCACGGTGCCCACCTTGCTGAAACAAGGTATAATCAAACCAATTCTAAAAAAAAACACCCTCGACCCGAAAGATCCAAACAACCGTCGACCCATAACAGGTCTAAATGTCTTTTCCAAGATAATGGAGAAAGAAGTTGTACAACAACTTTAACATCATTTAGACACAAATAAATTACTCGATCCGTTTTAATCAGGTTTCCGGCCTGGTCACGGAACAGAAACAGCACTGCTCAAAATATGGGATGATGCCCTAGAGGCTGCAGACGAAGGAGAACCTTGTCTTCTGGTTCTGTTGGACCTAAGCGCCACTTTTGACACTGTTGACCACAAATTATTACTGACTCGGCTAGCTGAAGTAGCCAGAGTTGCGGAACCTGATTTATCTTGGTTGTCCTCCTTCTTGGAAAACCGATCACAAACAGTGAAACCGGGGCCTTTCACTTCTGAAAAACGAACGGTACCATGTGGAGTCCCTCAGGGATCTCCCTTATTGCCGGTTCTATTCAATATTTATCTCCGCCCTCTTTATGAAATCATCAGTAACCAGAAGTTACTCTATCACTCAGATGACACACAACTCTACTTTCACATCTGCAACAAAAAGGATCATCGTCTCGGTCTAGAGAAATGTCTCTCTTTGATAGAAAACTGGATGACAAAGAGTTATCTTAAACTTAACGGTTCGAAAACAGAACTTCTCCTGTTTCACGCCAACCGTAAAAGTCATCCGACGACAACATGGACACCCCCGCCCATTTTGGGTAAAATTATCACCCCTAGCACCAATGTCAAAAGTCTCGGAGTCATTTTTGACACCAACATGACAATGGACGCACAAATAGGGTCAGTAGTCACCGGATCTCATCATCTACTGCGCAGACTCATTCCCTTCATCCCAAAAGAAGACATTGCAGTCGTAGTGGGAACAATCATTAATTCCAGACTTGACTATGCAAATGCCCTCTACCTTGGACTCCCCAAATACCAAATCACACGTCTGCGAAACGTTCAAAACACGGCCGCTCGATTAGTGACCGGCAAAAAACCATGGGAATCAATCTCACCTTCACTGAGATCCCTTCATTGGTTACCGGTAAAAGACAAAATCACTTTCAAGGCACTCTGTCTGATGCATAAGTGCATCCATGGAAATGCCCCCCAATATCAATGCGAAAAAATAAAAGCTCACAACCCCAATCGCATTCTGCGATCCACCAATCAGAACCTTGTCCAGATACCCAAAGCCAGATACAAGTCCAAAGGAGACCGAAGGTTTGCAGTCCAGGGACCTCGACTGTGGAACGCCCTGCCAACCACTATTCGATCAGAGTTGGACCACTTGGCCTTCAGGAGAGGAATTAAAACCCATCTCTTCTGAGGTCAAAGGATCTTACTCACAGAATGGATACAGCACCCAGAGGAACTAGAGGCTTTTTGCCAAAAGGAATGGGCAGCTTTACCATCTGAGAAGATAAAGACCCTCATCCACAAATAACACAAAAGACTTCAAGCTGTTGAATGATGGTAAAGGGGGCAATACACGGTATTTAGGAACTGGGGTAAACTTTTGATCAGGGTCATTTGGGTAATTTCTGTTGTAAATACGATTTAAAAAGAGTAAACACAGTTGATTGATAATAAATGGCTTCAGCCAAACACTAACCATGAGTGAAAGAAAAGTGTTATTCATATTCTCTGAAAAATGGCAAATCATAAATTCTGAGAGGGTATGTTAACTTATGAGCATGACTGTATACTGGAATTTATTTTTCATACTACTAATGGCTGTGTTCAGAAATTTATAATGATGGGACTGCAATAGTGTGGCAATCTGACACTAACTGGGGGTAAGTGAATAGCTGCCACTGATATCACCAGTGACACTAATACAGTGATCAGTGATAATATATTATACACAGTCACTGTATTAATGACACTGGTTGGGAAGGGGTTACATTATAAGGTGCTCAAAGTATTAAATATGTGCCTAACTATGTGCAATGTGTGTACAGTGTGCTGCTTTTGCTACTAAATCCCTCAGTTTCTCATCCCTGCAATCTCTCCCTCTGTACAGAGCTCTGTGTTGTTTACAAAGCCAATCAGCAAGTTCCAGCCATGAATCATTGGCCAGGACTTGCTCACATTCACCTGCTGTTTAAAAGTACAGCCGGGCAGGGGGGCACATGTGTGCATGCCCTAAACCCGGAAGAAGGCAGCAATGTACAGGTACAATGCTTTGTCTACAGTGGCCTATTCAAGCTCAGTACATTGCAGGCGGGCAGGAGGCAAGTGGCTAGGAAACTATGGCAGAGGTTTGTTGTGCCTTTTAAATTATGGACATCATTGCACTGTTAAACCCTTATACACATGGCCAGGAATCCCATCTGTTTGAAAACCGTCAGTTTTCCAGACAGGATTCCTGCCAAGCTTGTCTTGAAAAGCCATATATACACACGGCCACACAAAAGACTCAATGTTCTTTTTGAATGGCAAGAACGCGGTTGATAGGAAAGCGGGGTTACCTTTACCCCTTTATGATATCATATCAGCTTTATATTAATTTTCATATTATGCCTGCTAACTTTAACTCTTATTAACTTTTAGATTACATGTTTTAAGTATGGCTGAACTGCATGAGAAGACAGGAAACTTAAAAGCTTGCGGCTAAGAGCAAACGAAACCACAGGCGTTGCAAAGACATGTATTTGCTAATATTTTGCAGAAATGTGTGAAAATATTATGGACAGTTATGGACATAAGATAGACTGTACTAATGATTAAAATATATTTTTATCTGTTACGTAGCAATATTTCTAGGCAGACTTTTATTTCATCCATCATACATTAATACATTTATCTCCAGACAAACTTTGTACAAAAATATACTGTAAAATACTGTAATATGATTGGTTGGTCCATGAATGGGTGCCTGCTACATGATACTTGTGTTAGTGTCTTGCTGATTACCCGATCGATCGCAGGACTCCTCGCACCCAGAGCAAAGATAGCGAAACAGAATAGGAACTTACAGGTGATCACAGGTGACCCATCACCTATCAGCGGTGACGTCAAAGACTTTGACAATTACTTTCTATGCTACCGCGCATGCGTCAAATTGTTTTCAAGCATGCACGGTTAATTTCCCTTCAAGTAAGCATGCAGACAAACGTTTTTTTCGCCAGGAATCCCGATGGAAAAATAGAGAGCAGGGTCTCAGGGCCAGTTTCACAGAGCGATTACGCCTGTCTAACTGGTGTTAGACTGGAGTAATTTCAAATTACGCACGTTTTTTAGCTAGTCGGAAACCTCAAACCATGAATAGACGGCTGCGGGCTTCAATTCGACTGGATTACGTGTTCGTACGCCTTCGGATCTACGCTGCAATAAAATTGCGGCCACTGGGTGGACTTCCCGTCGTTTTCCGCATGGGGGTATGCAAATGAGCTTTTGCCGGCGATCCCCGAAATTACGAACGTCTATCGCAATCTCTTACGGCACCTTTAGTCATCTTTTTTTTACGTAACACAATACCAGCTTTTTGCTGGTCTAATATCAGACAGCCCATGTTAAGTATGGCCGTCGTTCCCACGTCGAATTTCTACGTTTTCCGACGTCTTTTATTATTTTTGATGTAAGTCGTCCGGGAATAGGAATGTTCATAAACGACGCTACTCAAACAACGAATGACGTAACAACGTGATTTCGCGCAATGCACGGCGGGAAATTTCTGAACGGAGCATGCGCAGTTCGTTCGCTGCGGGGACGCGCCTAATTTAAATGTTTCATGCCCCCTAATAGCGTATTTCGAATACGCGGCGAGAAATAGACTACGCCGCCGTAGCGTACGGGCAAAATTCTACCAGAATTCCATTTAGAGCCTGGTAAAATACGGCAGCGTAGAGTATTTCGATTACGCAGCGCAATATTAAGTGTATCTGAATCTGGCCCACTGCCGGGGAAAACGGTTGTGTGTACGAGGCTTCACTTTTCTTTATATATATATATATATAAGAAGGCCAGTATGGTGGCCTGAGTTTATGGGAGGAGCCCGGAGGGTATTTAAGCAGCCCACTCACACATGCTCTTTGTCGGTTCAGTGTGCAGTACTACACGTCACTGGGCCGACTCTTCCCAGCTCACCTCATGTCCGTGAGTCTGCGCATTCAATCGCATTCGACATCGCAATCGCTTTGTGGCTTCTCCCTTCATGGTCTTCGCCGCCGGTTCCCGCTTACTGTCGCAGGTAGGATTCAAACCTTTTCGTATCTTGTGCAATCTTGCAAATCCTGCATCTCTTTTGGAAAAAAAAATAAAAATCTGCCTCTGAGTTACTGTTGCTTATGTTCCAACATCATTCGGCTCAGGCGTAGTACATTTGTAACCCTTTGCAGCCATACATAGTCATCTCAGCAGCCCGACACTCACTTGAGACCATTGCAAACGCAACATCGTCTCAGCAACCCCTCACTTGTTGAGACCCATGCAACCACACAAGGCCATCTCAAAACAAACCTCGTAATCATCGAGACCTTTGCAACCACGCAATATCGTCTCAGCAAACCAGACTGAGACCCTTGCAACCACACAATATTGTCTGCAGCAGTATAAAACACTTTGCAGCATGCACCTACGTGCAAACCCGAATACAAACTAAACTTGCAAACACACCTCAGTGACAATCAGCCAAACAAACACACAGTGGCACCCAGTTGGCCATTCATCTTTAGTGGCACGCGGGCCACTCATCTTTTCCCTGTCTTTTTCCCTGCAGTTAGTCCAGCACCAGCGAGTGCACGTTGGTCTGCGAGTGCACGTTGGTCTGCGAGTGCACGTTGGTCAGCGAGTGCACGTTGGTCAGCGAGTGCACGTTGGTCAGCGAGTGCACGTTGGTCAGCGGGTGCACGTTGGTCAGCGGGTGCACGTTGGTCAGCGGGTGCACGTTGGTCAGCGGGTGCACGTTGGTCAGCGAGTGCACGTTGGTCAGCGAGTGCACGTTGGTCAGCGAGTGCACGTATATCATCTTGTTGAGCAACTGTGTATTGTCTTGATTTTCTCACACCAATGCAAGATCCAGTCCAAGTTCTTAAACTAGACCAAGCATCAGTAGCAGACTTAGCTATGTGGGACAACTTCCCCACCTGATAGAACAGCATTTCAATCTTCATCCCGGCAGTGTCAGCCGAGCCACCACAGGCTTTTGCGTGCATTTTTCGTCTGCCACTGGTTCTCCAAACCTTGGCCCCCAGAAATTCTCTTAAATTTCTGCTTCACCCAGTCTTCATCATGTCTCGTGCTGTACCCCATTGTGGCAGCTGCCCAGGTTTGGGGCCACACTTGAACTGGACAGACAGTGTTCTTCACCACAGACAATCAGGCCACAGCCGACTTCATCAATTAAGGTAGATCAAGCCTCTCCCCATCACGTCCTTCCTGCGCAGGCTCGCGCAGCTGTCACTCCGTCACCAGTTTAATATCTTCTGTAGTCATATTCCAGGCAAATGCAAAATCGCAGCTGATGCTCTGTCCCATTCTAACCTTATTTGTTTTTCCAGCAAGAGCCTGGAGCTGACCCAATAACCATCCCTGTCCCACCCTGGTCATTGCTGACGATGGACTGAAGTAGCATCTCACCAACTCAACCCAGCTTATTAACTCCTTGGCACGCAACACACTGAAGGCCTAATACACTGCTTGGAATACTAACTGCTAATTTTTGGCCACTTGCCTCCGAGCAGCAATAGGCAACGTTAGACACGTCCTAGCCTTCATATCGTATTGCCACACGCAGCTGACCCTTTCTCACAATACTATCACGCCATATCTAGATGGCGTCCAGCATTTCCTGTCCCTGCAGGACCCCAGTAAACTGTCAGTATTCTCCAGCCCATGCAGTCAAGTCCCTCCTACAGAGCATACAGAAGCACCAACCTGTAGTCAGTAGCAAGCGCCTAACTTTCAAGAGTGCCCTCTTTAGGCACATGTCTGAAATCCTTACTCGTTCCCCATTTAGGGCCTTGCCCAGCATAGTCATCCTAGCAGCCATCTACCAGGCCTTCTACGGTTCCCTACGGCCTAGTGAATTTACAATCAGTGGCTCCGGCAGTCAGACACTGCTCCGACGCCACCCGACTCGCTTTCGAACCCCTACACTCTCAGTTTGCAAACGCAACAAACCAGTCCCGGGGGTTGACATCAACCTGTTTCAGACTAACAATGCCTGACGCCCAGTGACGGTGCTCGACCAACTACTGCTCCATCTACCCAGCCAATCTGATGGTAGCTTGTTGCTACCCTTTCTAAACCAGCTTCCAGAGTGGCAGCCAGTTTGTCAAGCATGTCAGAATCCTAAGCAACTTGGGCTTCAAATTCCAGTCTGTTCTCAGGACATTCTTTCCGAATTAGAGCAGCCTCAACTGCCTCACAACAGGGAGTACCAGACCACGTAATCAAGACACCAGGCTGATGGGAAGTCTCCTTGTTTTGCCACATACATCCCAAATCCTCAGGAAGAAATGGCACAAGCCTTTACCAAGCTGGCTCAATAAATACAATAAATCAATATAAGCTATTTCCCTATCTGAGTCTTTTGCCCCCTTTTCTTGGCATACTGACCAGACCACCAAGGCACACTTCAGGTCTATTTATGTTGTAAGTCTTGTCGCGTGTTTATGTGATCCACATCACTCTCAGTCAGAGGGCCACGACCATAAATAAGAAGGCCAGTATGGTGGCCTGAGTTTATGGGAGGAGCCCGGAGGGTATTTAAGCAGCCCACTCACACATGCTCTTTGTCGGTTCAGTGTGCAGTACTACACGTCACTGGGCCGACTCTTCCCAGCTCACCTCATGTCCGTGAGTCTGCGCATTCAATCGCATTCGACACCCTCCCGCCCTTCCCTTTTTCAGGGCACTTCTCAGCATATCCTTCTTCAATTAACTACCCATTACTTACTTTGGGTATGCCCCCTTTTCTTGGCATACTGACCAGACCACCAAGGCACACTTCAGGTCTATTTATGTTGTAAGTCTTGTCGCGTGTTTATGTGATCCACATCACTCTCAGTCAGAGGGCCACGACCATAAATATATATATATATATATATATATATATATATATATATATATATATTCTTTAGTGTTTTACCTGGCCCAGAATGCAACCACAAATCTAGGTATAGCCTCTTCTGCTAAATCTGGAAAAGAAAGCCCCAGCATCAGTCACTTTCTATAGTTATAGTCTACCTCACACACACTGCAACAGGAAACCAAGGTTGCCAGCAAGTAAACAAGTGACAAGAAATTGCAGTATTGCCCAGAAACACAGTGAAAAGCCTAATTATTTTTGGTACAGAGAAAAAAATCCAGATTCAGATTAAAGTGTATGTAAACCCCAGGAATTAACTTATTGTATTTGCTGTATATTGGACTGTAACCATAGCATTGAAAGTGTTTTGTTATATCTGTTCGATAAATAAAAAAATGACCTATTGTTACTGCCATACATCCTGTGAGCTGAAAACTTTCTGCCTGTGCTGATAGTTATCATTTACATTGTTCTAGTTTTTCTGTGGACTACAGAACATCCCTCACCAGATGAAAAATAAAACTGTAATTGTCTAAAAAAAGAAACCATTGCAGCTACCACATCTAAAATATTTGTTCTTGGGTTTATATTTGCTTTACTGGTGAACCAAGTGGATTTGTTGGCATTAGCATTGATATTTCCTATATAATATACACCATTCAGTGTTTACCTGAGCTGTTCCATACTTTTTGTATTTGGTTATCTAGGTTGTCTAAAAAAACTGTCTATATTTATAATAATTTCTAAGTAATATTTAAGACAAAAAGGTATGTACATACCGTTCCAGGAACAAACCGAAAGCTGATCAACAGAAGGATCTGGGCAACCAGAATGGCAAATGAAAGGTTGGCATGAATATGATACCGTTGATTACGGATTGTGCTCACTGAGCTGTATTGAGAAAAGAACATAAAATAATACTTAATTATAGGTACATATGCAATATGTTTTAACAGTATGTTTTTTTTATATTAACATTGAGATATATGACCTACTAACAGCTTTAGGGTTCAACACAATAAAGTGCATAAAGCGCATAAATAGAGGGTAGTGGATGGGGCAAGGTGTTCTATGCAGATCTGAGAGCTTTGGATAAAGAGGTCCTGTGCGAGGAGATAAAAACTGTGATTTGAGAGGGTTGGTGATGCATGCAGTGGTTAGATCTGTGATTTAGGAAGGTTGGGGATGGATTCATTGGTTTGATCTGTGATTTGGAAAGGTTGGGGATGAATTCAGTGGTTTGATCTGTGATTTGGGAAGGTTGGGGATGGATGCAGTGGTTTGATCTGTGATTTGGGAAGGTTGGGGGTGGATGCAGTGGTTTGATCTGTGATTTGGGAGGATTGGGGATGAATGCACTGGTTAGATCTGTGATTTGGGAGGGTTGGGGATGAATGCAGTTGTTAGATCTGTGATTTGAGAAGGCTGGGATGGATGCAGTGGTTTGATCTGTGATTTGGGAGGGTTGGGGATGTATTCAGTGGTTTTATCTGTGATTTTGGAAGGTTTGGGATGAATGCAGTGGTTTGATCTGTGATTTGGGAGGGTTGGGGATGGATGCAGTGGTTTGATCTGTGATTTGGGAGGGTTGGGGATGTATTCAGTGGTTTTATCTGTGATTTTGGAAGGTTTGGGATGAATGCAGTGGTTTGATCTGTGATTTGGGAGGGTTGGGGATGGATGCAGTGGTTTGATCTGTAATTTGGGAAGGTTGGGGATGGATGAAGTGGTTTGATCTGTGATTTGGGAGGGCTGGGCATGGATGCAGTGGTTTGATCTGTGATTTGGGAGGGTTGGGGATGAATGCAGTGGTTTGATCTGTGATTTGGGAGGGTTGGGGATAGATGCAGTGGTTAGATCTGTGATTTAAGAGGGTTTGGGATGGATGCAGTATTTTGATCTGTCATTTGGGAGGGTTGGGAATGGATGCAGTCGTTAAATCTGTGATTTGGGAGGGTTAGGGATGGACGCAGTGGTTAGATCTGTGATTTTGGAGGGTTGGGGATGGATTCAGTGGTGAGAGATGTGGATAGATGGGGGTGCAAGGGGGTTAAAGACATGAGAGCTTTGGATGGAGGAGGGGTGAAATGACTAAATAGGGGGTACAGAGGTGAAAGCTGTTGATGGGGGTGAGCCATGGGTGGGGGGGAGTGCTAAAAGGAGATGTGTAAGCATGGACAGAGATAAGCTATGTAATGGGGGGGGGGGCATGCAGAGGAGAGCTATGGATAGGAGGCACAGAGGTGAGCTGTTGATGAAAGAGGGGGAGTTCAACAGTGAGAAGTGAAAGCATGGACAGAGATGAGCTGTGGAGGGAGGGGTTCAGAGTTGTTCTATGGACGGGGGGAACAGAGGTGAGCAGTAAAAGAGGCATTCAGGGATGAGCAGTGGATGACAACTTTTGGGGCATTGCTTAAAGAAGGAGGAAATTGCTTTGGGGGCTCTGTGTAGAGGTATAGGTGCAGAGGTGAGAGCTGTAGATGGGAAAGGGGTGCGAGATATAGATGGATAGGAGGTACAGAGGTGATAGCAGATAATTGGGGTAAGCTGTGGATGGGAAGGGAGTGCAGAAGTGAGGTGCAGAGGGGGGTGTGAATAAGGGGAAAATATGTGAGCTGTGGACAGTGGGGAACAGTGGTAAGTGGTAAAAAGGGGGTGCATGGGTGAGGAGTAGATGGTTTCTTTTGAAGTGTTTTTTCTAGAAGGGAGAAAGTTTGCTTGGGGAGGAGAAGGGAGACTTACTGGGAGACAGCAAAGTATACAGAGTTCAGTGGTTAAAATATTTAATGTATGGCATGTACATTTATTTGATGAAAATAACTCAAATCAGTGTATATTAATTAGTCTGTAGGAACATTATAAAGTCCACAAACTATGGTACAGTATATATGTCTGAAAATCGATTTAATTTAATTCCTTGAGACCCAAAAATGCCAGGACAGTACAAATACCCCCCAAATGACATTTTTTGGAAAGTAGACAGTCTTAAGTATTTAGTAAGAATCATGGTTGATTTTTTTTGTAATTGTAATTGTTTTGAAAAATTAATGAAACAACATTTTTTTTTTAAATTGGTTAATTTTTTTTACATACCCTTTACTTTTTTTTACATACTGTGACCAAAGTAACACTGTGCCACTCAAGCACATATTATTACTGAATGACAGTGTGTATACAACACATATTGTTTTGATTAGCTGTGATTGGCCACAGCTAATCACACAAGTGGGCTGTGGTTGGCCATGTCTGTACCATGTGATTACTGTGACCAATCACAGCTAGCAGCACAAATTGTTTACAATGAATGGAATGAAAGGAAGCCAATCATTGTTTACAACTGTAATGTGATCTGCTGTGAGTGATCACAGAGGTCACATGGTACCAGCAGCGGGCCGGTACGCTGATCATGTCTTTCGCTCTGGGTGACAGATCACAGCGGCGTTCAGCCCAGAGGAGCTGCGCGAGGCTCGTTCTTGGGAGGACGTCATATAAAGTGTATGTAAAGGCATTTTTTTGAGTTGAGGATGTGGGGGGTAGGGTTAGGAACATTTAAAACCCTTTGTTTTTATTTTTGTGTTCCACTGAGTAAATTTTATTATCTGTGAATTCCCATCTTGACGTTCCACCACTTTCTGTCTTAATGACCAAGGTCTGAAGGCTTTGCAGAGGGGGATGTCGAGAGCATCCAAAAACCCAAACTTTTGTTACATACACTTTGATTGGGTCTCATTGAGGGCTGCCATAGCACCCCAGGCACACCAGCTAGTCTGTCATTAACCAGATATGTAAGATGGACAACCCACTATCTACTATGTTCTTTCTTTCCAGTTCTGACCACTACCATGGCAAGGTGGGAGCTTCTACTCTTTTCACTCTCTTCATGTATTTTATAATATAGTGTGTGCAGTGGCACCATTATCTGGTTTCATGGTGGGAGGGTCGGCCAAAGAATCCCAACAGGGAGCTGTTTCGAGTTAGATCCCTGACAGCTGTAAAAAAAAAACATTGAATAATTTGTTTCACAATATGCAGGGCTAAATTGCTGCTACTTGGATGGTTTACCTTTTACTCTACAATGTCAAAATCTCTGTAAGGCAGTCAGAGTTTTACAAACAGGTCTACTGCCTCATGCCTAACCTTTAAATTGAAGGACCCCCATTCTACACTAAATATAACATGCTATTTAATGTGCTTTCTAATAGTACATTCCTGCCATGGATACTAACAAGCCAGAAAAATAGCCAGTCTCTTCTCCACAAAGCAGCACATTGCAGGTGCCTCTGCCAGGAGCGATGAGCATCAGGGAAGCCATATTACTGTGATTTACTGTTATCAATTGGTTAACGCATCGCCTTCACTCTCCATGAATATCTGTGATCTCTTAAATGCAGCCAACTGTCCTCCCATTTTATGTTAACATTTAAACTGCCTCCAGTGACAATCTAATGAAACTTTTCCACCTTGGCAGCCGAATGCCACAGTGCAGATGGTATTCATAAACAATTCATCCAAACATCCAAAAGTCCGGTGGGTCAAAACCTTCTGCTAAACGTGTTAAATGTCCATGGATTAATCGAAAACGCTGCTTTTCTTGCCTCAACGGTTTCCATTTTTTTTTAGCCGGCACAATGTACTGATTCACTGAGATCACTCTGCACGGGGAATATTAAATCGCAGCCCTTCCTTCAGCTGTCTCCCAAGAACAATTCTCCTTCTGTCTCCTGCTAGTGAGTAAAAATCACTGTATATAAATTGGAGCTTTAATGGTGATATGCGGTTGGTAATAATGTTTTTTAAAGCATTGTCTACTTTGTATGATGTTATTCTAAGGATTCTAAAGCTGTAACAGCTTTCGTAAGAAACTGAGGTTTTTGGACAGCTTGAATTTCAAAGTATTATTCTTAAAGGTGCACTCCAACACACAAAACACATGTATTAAAACAGCCTATTTACTAAGGCAATTTACTTCCTGGCAATAATCTTCTTATTTTACATATTTTATATGGATGCTGCCATTCATATTTTGTAAATGACTCTAAATTTGAAACTGCAAAAATGCAAACACCGCCCACTGTTCTTAGGAACGAAGATGGCGCAGCACAGAATTATGTGATGAGAGGCCATTATCGTGCTTAAAGGGGTTGTAAAGGTTAGTTTTTTATTTTCTATATAGGCTCCTTTGAGCTAGTGCATTGTAGGTTCACTTACCCCTTCCTTCCATTTCCCTTCTAAATGTTTTTTTTCTTTGTTTTCTTTGTCTGAATTTCTCACTTCCTGTTCCTCCTCAGTAAGCTGTTCTGGCTGACTACCCCCCAGCCAGAATGGCTCGGATGATGGGGGCAAGCTTACTTAGGAGAAACAGGAAGTGAGAAAAAAACATTTAGAAAGGAAATCCAAGGAAAAGGTACCGTATTTGCCAGGGTATAAGACGACTCGGCATGTAAGATGACCGCTTAACAACCTCTGGCATGTAAGATGACCGCTTAACAACCTCTGTCAATCCGAGCAGGCTACATAATGTAGCCTGCTCAGATTGGCAGAGGTTATTACTCCAATCTGAGCAGGCTTAGCATGCTCTGTCATCAACAGAGTGCATCGGGATTGGCTGAGCGGTGCATATACAGAATACATGCAGCAGTACAGAACACCCGGCGGCTGATATCGATCGAGCAGCTGCTTCACCCGGCATATAAGATATAAGGAACCAATCATGTGTACGTGGCATTAGTCTCAACAACTTGTCTATATGCATGTATTTTTACAAAAAAAAAAATCCAAAAAGAAAACTAGAGTGAATTCAAACTCAATTATCTCAAAGGTATATTAAAGGATACCTCCATTTTGTGGAAAAAAAATAAATAGCAAATAAAAAATGTAATTTAGCATATTATTAAAAGTTGGCAAGTTAATTAAAAAAAGCCTTTTCATTTCAATCTGCAGTGCTTTTTTTTTTTGGTAAATGACAACAGCAGGCTTTGTACAAAACACCTTGAAAAATGTAATTTTCGCCATGTGTGAAGTAGGGTTGTGCTTCGAGATTGAGTGGAACTCATGTCCTTTCGCTGAACAGTGAACAATTTGGGGTGTTCAGGGCAAATTCGAAAAGCTTTTTCGGGAGTAGTGATTTTAATAATGCTTAACGTGAAACAATAAATGAGTGAAATGTTCCTTTAAATTTCGTAGCTGGGGATGTGTATAGTATGCCTGTAAAGTAGCGCTTGTTTCCCGTGCTTAGAACTGTCCCTCCACCAAGCGTGATTTCTGAAGGAAAAAAAGGTAATTTAAAAGTACTTGTGGCTATAATGAATGGTCGGCTCCCGGCATCACAGAGAAAAGTCATTGAAAATCATTGATAAATAAAAATGCGTGGGGGGTGTCTCCGCCCAAATTCAATTACCAGGCCCTTCAGGTCTGATATAGATATTAAGGGGAACCCTGTGTCAAATAAAAAAAAAATGGTGTGGAGTTCCCCCCAAAAATCTATAGCAGACCCTTTATCCGACCACACAACCTGGCAGGCCACAGAAAATGGGGGGGTGAGAGAGCCCCCCCTCCTGAACCATACAAGGCCACATGCCCTCAACATGGGGAGGATGCTTTGGGGGTCTGTGACCCCTCAAAGTCCCAGGTCCCCGTGTTGATGGGGACAAGGGCCTCATCCCCACAACCCTTGCCCGGTGGTTGTGGGGGTCTGCAGGCGGGGGGCTTATCGGAATCTGGAAGACCATTTAACAAAGGGGACCCCCAGATCCTGGCCCCCCATATGTGAATTGGTAAGGGGTACATTATACCCTTACCATTTCACAAAGAAAGTGTAAAAAAAACACACAGATACCGTTGGAATAAGTCCTTTATTAAAAAAAAAAAAAAAAAGATTCCAGCGGCGGTAATCCACTCTCGGTCTCCACTCCAGCGCTGTTGGCATCCTGCGATGGATAATCTTCTCCCCAGGCTCCAGCGATGATGTCCAGAGCAGCGAGAAACAGCATCCTGTATTCACCAGAGACACCCCGGGAATAACGTTGCGGCAGGTTTTCCCAGTGACGTGACGGGTGACCTGCGTTACATCAAAGGGGGCAGGGTCAGCTACATAAGAGACCTGTCAGGCTGCCGCAACGTTATTTCCGAGGTGTCTCCGCTGCGACTTTGTGGACCCTCCCATTCACAAGCAGTCTGCACAGGATATGGACAAACAAACAGATATTTCTTCAGAGTAGAAACAGGTAGGTACTGTATCTGCAACAATGTTTGGTAAAAATCCTTGCACTTGTACTTTACTTGATTGTTTTCTTAAACAAAGGTGACGTTACTCTTCAAAGCCAAAACAATGGAAAGTTATAATGAGAGGCCCACCCCAACCCTCTCAAATGTCACTGTTTACTGTTAATAGGGCCAACAGTGGAAGTGGCAGAAAAGTAATGTGTAGGAAGCAGGGAAAGCACCATGGCATGTCATCTATGGAAAATAAGGACTGCTGGCTATCATGAGCAGCCTAATGCCGCGCACACACGATCGGTTAAACCGATGAGAATGGTCTGATGGACTTGCAAACTTGCTTTAAAATTAACCGATGGTTTCCTAACAGATAGGTCAAAACCGATCGTTAGTAGGCACGACCATCAGTTAAAAATCCACGCATGCTCAGAATCAAGTCGACGCATGCTTGGAAGCATTGAACCTCATTTTTTTCAGCACGTTGTTGTGTTTTACATCACCGCGTTCTGACACGATTTTTTAACCGATGGTGTGTAGGCGCGACGGACCATCAGTCAGCTTCATCGGTTAACTGATGAAAACAGTCCATCAGACCGTTCTCATTGAATGGACTGATCGTGTGTACACGGCATAACAAGTGACAGTGGTCTAACCCCTGATGGGAGTTTGTGCTGTATGAATACATTCTGTACAATGTGCTGTACTTGCCCTATTCTGTGCAATAGATTACATACTCCATACGGCTCTGTCCTAAAAGTATCTACCCCATGATTCTAACATTTACAGTAGCAATGGCCATATTGTGTTTAATAACAGATTGCATTCATATTATGTACAAATAATGTCTGTTTGATCTCCACAAATATATTTAGATGCTATAAGCGATATGAATGTTCAATACCACGAGAAATTATTGGCAGATTATGTCCAAATCTGACTGGTTACTGGCCTATGCATAGTTTTAATGAGGTACCCAGGGATGGACTGGCCATTGGGACTACAGGGAGTTTCCCGGTGGGCCGATGGCTCAGTGGGCCAGCTTCAGTGACAGTGGACCGCCGCCCCCCCTCTGCTCCACCGTTTCTTCCTTCCCAGGACACGCACCTGGGGGGAACAAAGAAGCAGGGGGAGGACCAGAGGAGCAGGGGGGAGGGGACAGACAGCTGACTCAACAGCTACCTATAAGAGTACCAGTACTAGCCCTTCTACTCTAATAAAGTAGAACAGCTAGTGGCTAGTGAAGGGGGAGAGGGGGGCTTGGGTGGCTGGGGGGGGGGTGCAGGAGTTGTCCGGCCGCCATGGGAGAAACCTGTCAAAATGGGCCAGTCTGGATGAAGTCCAGGGCCAAATTTCTGTCCCAGTCCAGCCCTGGAGGTACCTATACCAGATTGCTGTAAAGGCAAATCATTTAGGATGTCAAATAAATTTGTTTTGGGATTGCAGTCATGGTGCACTTTAAAGGGCCAGAATGAATGATAGCTATTTGGGTATGGTCCCCATTTACGTACAGTTGTTTGCTTGCTGTGCCCATCTATAAAGGGTCTAGAAGTCAAACAGTCACAGAAAACATTCTTTCCTGTGACTAGAATTGTTGCATTTTGAAAAGTATTTTCTCTTAAATCTACAGAAATAGATGTATTTTGCTTTCTTCTTCAGGATTACTTAACATCCAATTTTCCATTCTGCCACTGCCTTCACTGGTTCATAGCAAATGGCAGAATTCATCAAGAAATTGAACAGCTTGCTAACAAAACTCATTTTTATCATTTATCCCACAGTATGTGCACATTTATTGTCTTTTAGTGTGACGTTTAAGACAGGGTAATCTTTGTGTACAAGAAAGATGGTTCACCGCAGACATAAATAAAAAGGGATCTTATAGCACAAAAATCCCACAAAACAAAAGCAAAAAAAAGCCTTGTTGGAGGTGGGAGAGGTTGGGCCCATAGCCAATGAAACATGCTATGGAGATGGAAGGGGAAGCAAGCTTTAGAGCATGTGTATGATGCAGGTTATGGTGCCTATTGTACAACTGTAGCCTTCGTTTTAGAGGACTTGTAGTAGATTGCTTTAAATAAAACCTATGTTTCTAACCACCTTGGAAAATCCCAGTGCCTGGCGGTCTGTGATTTAAAAATGTTCCCTGACCTGGAACAAATAGGCATGTAACAAGTGAAGTCATATGACTTTTCAGAGTTTGCTGGGGTGAGACAGTTCCCTCCTAGTGCTCAGACTTGACTCTATGTCATCACATCCAGACAAAAGTGCGTCTAAGGCCCGCGTACACACGATCAGACCGGTCCGATGAAACTGGTCTGCAGACCAGTTTCATCGGACCAATTCGATGGTGTGTACGGCCCATCGGACCATTGTCCGTCGGACGAAAGTTTTAAAACTTGCTTTAAAATCTGTCTGACGGACACCTGTCCGTCGGACATATTCGATGGTTAGTACGCCAAACATCAGACCAAAAACCCGTGCATGCTCAGAATCAAGTCGACGCATTGGAAGCATTGAACTTTCTTTTTTCAGCACTTCGGTGTGTTCTACGTCACCGCGTTCTGGTCTGATCGGATTTTTGGTCCGATGGTGTGTACACACATCAGACCATCAGACCACTTCAGCCTGGTCCGATGAAAACGGTCCGTCGCACTAGTTTCATCGGACCAGTCTGATCATGTGTACGCGGCCTAAGACCCAAAGGCAGCTGGTACTCACATATTTTTTGTGGGGGGGGGGGGGGGCGCAAACTAACTGAAAATTTCAGAAAAATACTGAAACAAAAACATTAAATGTAGCCACTGTATGCATCAATTGCAGCAAAATGTGCCCAGCAAATACAGCCATCTGTGCCCATCATATGCAGCTACTGTGCCCATCATATGCAGCCAACTGTGCCCATACTGTGCCCAGAAAATGCAGCCAACTGTGTCCATCTCATGCAGCCAACTGTGCCCATCATATGCAGTCATCTGTGCTTATCATATGCAGCTACTGTGCCCATCATATGCAGCCAACTGTGCCCATACTGTGCCCAGCAAATGCAGCCAATTGTGTCCATCTCATGCAGCCAACTGTGCCCATCATATGCAGCCAACTGTGCTCATCATATACAGCCAACTGTGCCCAGAAAATGCAGCCAAATGTGCCCAGCAAATGCAGCCAATTGTGCCCAGCAAATGCAGCCACCACTCGCCCACCCACTATCTGATCAGCACTTACCCCATCATGGTGGCGGGTCAGGCAGCAGGTGACGGCGGCGAGCTGTGGGATGTGTAGTACAGGCCAGGCAATGGCTAACTCCTCCCCCCTTCAACCAATTATGATGGATATTAGACCTGCGCCTCCTGATTGGTGGAGAGGTGGTTCAGTGTTAAAAAAGCAAATATTAATTTGCTTTTTTTTAACACACCTGGGTGGACTGCGAGCACAATGCTCTGCACTGCAAGTCCATCTTTTTTGAAGCCTATTAGAGCCTTAAGGCTCCAATCAGGTGCTTTAGAAAAGAAACCCTGCCGCTGTAATTTAGGTGCCCGGTGTCCGAAAAGGGTCCGGGCGCCTGAATAGGGGGTGGCTACAGCGGCCATGGATAGATTCATGCTATGCATGAATCTATCCATTCTACATAGAGGGGGTGGTGTGACAGAGGGAGTGGCGCCTGTGTGTCCTTAATGGAAGGGACATCCCTGGTAAGACCTAAGAGTAAAGCAAAGCATCTTGGGACATGTAATCCAAAGAACCAGGGTTTGCATTCAAGTCTGATTGTTTTGGGCCAGCTGTGAGAGAGAGCGCAGAATGCTGGGAGAAGTGATAAAAAACCTGTTTGGGGGTGGAATCGCTCTCTCAGGACCACAGCCTAAATAATGCAAGCAGTGACTCGGGTGGTAGATTGTGCTGTGACAGTGCTGGCCTGTGCGTCAGAGACGGATAGAGTCATCGCGAGTGGGTGTGGGTGCATCTGCGGCCAGCCACATCTGTTTGTCCGGCAGCAGCCTGGAGGCCTCCTTCATCTTATCCACTTCAGACCCAGCTGGACTACAGCGTGGAGTGGCGCGGTGTCGAGTGCTGTCCCTTAAGCCTGACTCTGTGGAGGCCTGCTGAGGAGCCTTCACACCACTCCTAAACACAGAAGGTCACTGGGAATAGTGAGCGGGCACTTACCCATCCAAGGACACTGCATGCAAACACCATTGCATTAACCACCATACCAAGCTTGCAAGGGGACCCTTGCTACACCCTAATACATCCTGAAAGAATCTAGTGTACATCTTGTGACCAGGACACATTGTGCACATTCTTAAAGAGCTAGCTGAAGACCTAAGCCTTCCTCCTAGACTTTCTCTTCAAAGGGCTACAGCAGGGGTGTCAAACAGGCGGCCCTCCAGCTGTTGCAAAACTACAAGTCCCATGAGGCATTGCAAGGCTAACAGTTACAAGCATGACTCCCACAGGCAGAGGCATGATGGGACTTGTAGTTTCGGAACAGCTGGAGGGCCGCCAGTTTGACACCCCTGGGCTACAGAATATCTTCCCCCTACAAGACATAAGAACATTTGGTGCCAAGGCCAATTTAGTAACCAAGGATTCTAACTGCTAGAAACTAAGTATGAGAAATTTTAAAGTATCTTCTTAGTGTGAATTTAGAGTTACCTCATTTCTGGAATTGTGGTGTAAGAAATAATGGGAGATGTTTGACGGAAGTCAAGGCACTCCTCTACACTTTTTGGCCAGTATCCTTAGACCTATACACAGGGCCTTACTGAGCAGGCACAACTGGGCACAGACAGGGGGCCCCACATTCACCTGGGGCCCCATCAGAGCCGGACAAATTGTCCCCCCAAGAATGCGAGTGAGAGAGTGGACGGCTCTGTGGATGAGAGCGGACGGCTTGGCGGTTCGTGGGTGAGCAGACAGCTGGCCAATGAGCGACTCAGCAGGCAGGGGAGCCGAGAGATGACATCATCTCTCTGCTGCCTGGCTAGTTATCTGCTGCCTGACTTGCAAGAGACTACCTAAGCAGGAAAGTGACACAACAAGTGACAATCCGCAAAGTGTGGCAAGTGACAATCCATGTCGTGGAAAGTGGCAATCTGCAACGTGTGGCAGGCGACGTGGCAAGTGACAATCCGTGACATGGCAATTGACAATCCGCAACGTGTGGCAGGTGACGTGGCGAGTGACAATCCGTAACGCGTGGCAGGTGAATTGGCAAGTGACATTGTGCATCTGGTGACAGGCGACATAACAAGAGACACGCTGAATCTGGTGACAAGGAACTGGTGGCAAGTGACATGCTAAATCTGGTGATGAATCTGGAGGCAGGGGACAGTAAGTAAGTGACACACTGTAAAGTAGAAATATTGTACTTTCATTTTTGTAGGTGTGTAATTTGGGGAAAGCTTGTAGGGGCCCCATAGCATTATTTTGCCCAGGGGCCCATGATGCTATTAAGATGGCCCTGCCTATACAGGGTTAATTCCTGCTGTTTATATGTTCTTTCGGGTGTTCTATTTGCTCCTTTCTTAACTGGTTATGCCACTAGCTCATTGACTGTTTTTTACTCATTATATGTTCCTCACTCTTGGTTGCTAAACTGATTTAGACATGTGCGGTATGTGTCGTTATGAATTGAAATTCTGACCAATTCAAAATTTTCGGAAAAACTGATGTATCTGAATTTACAAATTACAATAGTACCGATTTTAAACAAATCCAAAATAACAGGAATTTTTTTTTGGACGAAATTCTAATGCAAATCGTTTTTGAATCATTTTCAAATACTTTTATAATTCCAATTTTAAAAGTTTTCGAATTGTAATATTTTTTACATTTCCAAACAGAATAAAACAGAATAGACAATAAAGTAATAGAATAGAAAATAAAAGAATATAATAGAAAAGAACAAAATTTAATAGAAAATAAAAGAACAGAATAATCTATAATAGAATAGAAACAAATTGAATATAATAGAATAACATAGAAAGAATATAACCATCTTCTGAAATTCGAATTTCAAATAGAATACATTTGAATACATAAGAAAAGAATATAATAGAAAAGAATAGAATAGAAAAAATATAATATAATAGACTAAAAAAAAATAGAATAGTAAAATAATAAAAAAAAACAATAGAATAGAATAGAAAGAATATAACCATTTTCCCCCAAATTCAAATATAATCAATTTGATTTTGAATAGAATAAAAAATAATAGATTTACATAGAATAGAAAAAAAAGAAATAGAATTATAACCATCTTCCGAAATTCAAATTTTGAATAGAATACATTTGAATAGAATGTAATAGAAAAAATAAATAATAGAATATATAATAATAAAATAGAATAAACAAATAGAAAAAAAAACAATTAAAAAAACAAACAATAAAAATAGAAGGAATATAATCATTTCCCAAAATGAAAATACAATCAAATTGATTTTGAAAAGAATAAAAAAAGAATAGATTATAAGAGTTATATTCTTTCTATTCTATTCTATTGTGTTTTTCAATACTATTGTGCTATTTTCTATTCTATTATACACTATTCTTATCTATTCTATTCAAATTTGAATCGATTGTATTTGAATTTTGGAAAATGGTTATATTATTTTTATTTTATATAATTCTATTTTTTTTTTATTGTATTCTTTTCTATTCGAATTTCAGAAGATGGTTGTAATCTTTCTATTTAAAGAGGAGCTCCAGCCGCGGGAATTTTTTTTTTTAAAGTCAGCAGCTACTAACAGTGTAGCTGCTGACTTTAAATAAGGACACTTACCTGTCCTAGGCGCCCGCGCTGACGGCCCCCCCGATGCCGGTCCCACGATCGCTCCGGGTCCCGCGCCGCCATTCACACTATGGGAAACAGGCAGTGAACCGTACGGCTTCACTGCCCATTTCCTACTGCGCCTGCGTGAGTCTCACGCTGGCTTGTGAATGGGCGCGCTGCTCTCTGAGAACACACACAGTTCCCAGGAAGCAGCGCGCCCCATTCACAAGGAGAAGAACAAGAAGAAAACACACCGCGGTTCAGGAAGAGGCAGATTACGGACTTCCGCATAGCAACAGCTATTTCGGGTGAGTATTTTTTTATTTTATTTTTCAGGTTTTTTTTTTTTTTTTTTTTCAAACAACATTGTAAAATGTTGTTATCCTGGGTGGAGCTCCGCTTTAATTATATTATTTTTGTATTCTATTCCTTTCTATTCTATTATATTCCATTATATTCTGTTTTTTTATATTCTATACTATTTTGTTCTGTTATACTCCTTTTCATGTATTTTATATTCTATTCCTTTATTCTCTATTTTATTCGATTCCCTTTGGAAATGTAAAAACTATTCAAATCCGAAAACCATTTGAATTTGAAAACTTTTTGAAATCAAACACATTTCGTATTCAAAAACTTTTTGAATTCAAAAACTGTTTGAAATTGATTTGAAAATGTTTCAAATCGATCCAAACTCTAATTTGAAATTTGAAATCGATTTGAATACGATTAAACAAAACTGATTCCGAAAATGAATTAAATGGATTAAACAAATGTAACTAAACGATATATGTAAGTAACAGATCGAAACAATTTATTTATTTTTTCGTTATGTCTAAACTCGTTACAGTAAGCTGCCAGTAAACAAATCCGAATGGTGTACTTTACCTGTGTGTGTGCTTTTAAGTTCTTTTCCTAAAATGTCAGAACCCAGAGTGTCAGAGGTGTTGGAGCATTTGCACGGTCAAGACAACCAGTGGGGTATAGAATCTTTGATGGGGCAGTGCTACATATTATGATGCAATGGTAACCCGGGCAAGGGAATTATTGTCAGATTAAAGGGGAGGTTCACCTAAAAATAAACTTTTAACATTGTCATTAATGTCATAAATGCAATTAGAATCGGCCGTTTAAAAAAAAAAAAAAACGTCCGTACATACCGATTCCTATATGCCTTCTCACCGCTGCTTCCGGGTATGAGGGTCGAGGATGGGCATGCCTAATTGATTGACAGGCATCCGACTGACGCATACAGCGTGTCACGAGATGCCGAACGTCGGTGCGCAGGCGCTGTATAGAGCCGCACCGACGTTCAGCTTCTTTCGGCATCTCGTGACACGCTGTATGCCTGTCAATCAATTAGGCACGCCCAGCCTCGACGAACATACCCGGAAGCAGCGGTGAGAAGGCATATGGGAATCGGTATGTACAGACGTATTTTTTTTTTAAAAACGGTCAATTATAATTGCATTTATGACATTAATGACAATGTTAAAAGTTAATTTTTAGGTGAACCTCCCCTTTAAGAGGGTGAGCTAAAAAACATTCATGAAAATGTGCCATATACAGTATGTATTGAATGAATGGAGAAGCAGCCATATGTTTTGTACACGGAGTGATCTCCAGTCAGTGGGATCTTGTCAGTAGATGATCTCATGAGGTGTCCCTCAATATTATCAAGTTGTAGGGTCCCCACAACTGATGCTCCCACATTGGGATGGGCTGATCTCTTGAATATAATAAAGGCACAGCATTCAACTTAGCATTGATTTGGAAAAATTTCAGGGGGTGTACGAGGATTTCTGTACTTCAGTAATCACAACAGAGAAGCAGGTAAAGACCTGAAATAATGTTTCTAAATCTTGTGTATGTAAATTACCTAGAGTCTCATTTTAACATACTGTAGCAATATCTAGAGTTTTTTTTTAATTGATTAGATGTCCAGCGCATCCCCTTCCCCTTACATTAGATGTCAAGAGCCAGCCCACCATCAGAAGTTGAGTCCCCCACTCTCCCTTACATCACAGTGCACCCCCCTTTCCTTATGCTGCTGCTGGGAAGAAGCTGGATGCATTGCTTGAAAGCAGAAAGTAAGGCCGCATACACACGATCGGCTAAACCGATGAGAACAGTCTGACGGACCGTTTTCATCGGTCCAAACCGATCGTGTGTGGGAGCCATCGGTTATTTATCCATCGGTTAAAAAAAAGAAAACTTGTTTTAAATTTAGCCGATGGATACCTAACCGATTGGAAAAAAAAACGATTGTAGGCACGACCATCAGTTAAAAATCCACGCATTCTCAAAATCAAGTCGACGCATGCTTGGAAGCATTGAACTTCATTTTTTTCTGCACGTTGTTGTGTTTTACGTCACCGCGTTCTGACACAATCTTTTTTTTTAACCAATGGTGTGTAGGCACGACTGACCATCAGTCAGCTTCATCAGTTAACTGATGAAAACGGTCCATCAGACCATTCTCATTGGATGGACCGATCGTGTGTACAGGGCTTAAGGATCTGAAGGAGGACCAGAGGAGGGCTGGAGCTCTCATGCAGTTGCAGGAAAGGTGCAAGGGCCACATGAAATAGCCTGGAGGACCAGATTGGGCCCACGGGCCTTGTGTTTGACACCTGTGTCCTAGATAGTTCAACATTGAGATCTTCTTTCCACAGAGTAGTTCTCAGCTATTTTTCTATTCACCTGGGAGTTTTAGGTGTTCTCACTCGTCTTTCCATGATCCAGAACAGTCTGCTGCATTCTCCTTAGTACAGTACGAATTAAAAAAAAAAATACAAGAAATGAGATCTGAAACCCCCAGTAATGGCCACAGCAGGTATGCAGACCTAGGACCAGCTCAGAGTGATGTAAACAGAGCTTTTTTTTCAGAGAATGGGTGCAGATTTTCCTCCCTTGCAAGTCAAAAGACCCCTTTACAACAAAAAAACCCCACTAGCAACAATAGATCTCCCAGCTGCCAGCAATAATAGACCCTCAAATAGTCAGCAGCAATTGACCCCTCCATCAACAAAAGATCCAACCCGAAAAAATAGATCCCCCCAGCAGCCCGAATCTATGGAGCCTCCAGCACACCCCATCACTCCTTGCCATTTTATATATTCAGTGCTAAAGGTGGCAGAACTGCATTTTCCTCTGTTCCTACTGAAGAAAAGCTGCGGTTTGCATTTCCGTCAGACAGTGGTCAAAACGATTCTTCCGCATTCAGGAAAGGGAGGTTACAGCATCCCCTATGTTGGTATATAACCTTCTTAATTCTCAATGCATTACCAAGTGGCATATGAACTTTTTTTAAGCAACAGGTAATATGCTGTCAGCCTATCATGTTGCCTGTGTTCTTTTTTTTTTTTTTTACCAATGACTATTTACACATTTGTGTAATGGACAGTTAACTGTGCTCATTACAAAACCACAAGCGCCTGTAGCTGTATTTTACAGGTGATAGGGAAGCAAATGTAATACGTTTATTCTCATTTTATCAATACTTCACAATTTTCTTCTTTATCTTCCTTATCAGATGTGATTTTATGGTCTACCTAACACAAAAAGTGATTTGAAAACATCCCCTTTAATACGGCATGTGCTTTTTCCATCACACCAAGACGGCTGAAAAGACATAATAAAAAAGCAGCTCTACAACATGTGATGAGCGCAAATGGAAAACTCCTCTGATCAGGAAATTAAAGCAATTTGAGCAAAACCACCCAGCTGTTGCAAATATATAGGCAAAATCTAATTAAAGGGTTGGTGAGAATTAATGGCATTTATGATTGAAAGAATCCAAAAGTTAACGTGCATTTGCTAGTCTGCAGTGTGAACGCACATAAATCTAACATAGTCTTTAAACAGTAATATTTGCTCAGCAGGGATCTAGAAGAAAAATAAAATAATAAAATGTGAAAAATTACTCACGACAGTATAGCAAATGTGACCAGTGTAATTGCCAGGCAGAAAATGGACAGGGAGCAGCCAATGTAACTGATGGAGGACAACGCCACCTTGTGGGAGCTGGAGAGCTGTGCATGCGAAACAATATGAGAGAAAAAACACTTATTAACATCATTAATTCCAGTTTATGCTTTTTGGCATTCTGACAAGTTTATCAATTTAACCTTAGCACTCAACTAGCACTAATTGCGTTTCCATGCATGCATTGTTATAGATATGCCATCACATCACGTCTTGCACTGCATCTCTGGGCAATTCATGTATGCAAAGAGACAGAAATCATAAAGATGAACAAAACAGCCCCAAGTCATGCAGTATTTTCTTTTTAAAGACAAACATTGTTCCATGTGCCCGCAGCAAAAATATGCCTTGCACTAGGCTTCCGGTTGCTGCCTTTAAATGTCATAAACTGAAAGCTGTGTGCCTTCGGAGCTTTTTCTATCAAGTGACAAAATGAAGACATACGTATATTCTCTATATTTTACTATCATTTTCCCTAACCTTAAATATTTAGAGAACGCCAGTTTAATGGAAACATATTTCTAATTCCTTTTTACCTATTCCTATGGAGGAGCCGTGATGAGTTTGGGCATGTTCAGACTAGGATCCAAACCCTACTAGGAAGTCATCACCTGTACAGATCAATCATCTGCCACATTCCCTGCCCTGTAGTTACAAGTATGCTTGCCCCTTAGTAGGAATGAGCTGAACACCCCCCCCCCCCCCCCCCCGTTCGGTTCACCAGAACCTGCGAACAGACCAAAAGTTTGTGTGAACTTTAGAACCCCATTAAAGTCTATGGGACTCGAACGTTTGAAATCTAAAGTGCTAATTTTAAAGGCTAATATGCAAGTTATTGTCCTAAAAAGTGTTTGGGGGCCTGGATCCTGCCCCAGGGGACATGTATCAATGCAAAAAAAGTTTTAAAAACTGCATTTTTTTCGGGAGCAGTGATTTTAAATGACTTTTTGTCCTTCAGAAATGACACTTTGTGCAGGGACAGTTCTAAGCACGGGAAACAAGTGCTGCTTTACAGGCATACTATACACCCCCCAGATGCAAGATTTATTTCACTTTTATTGTTTTACTTTAAGCATTATTAAAATCACTGCTTCCGAAAAAAACTGCCATTTTTTTTAACTTTTTTTTGCATTGATACATGTCCCCTGGGGGAAGACCCTGGTCCCCAAACACTTTATGACAATAACTTGCATATAAGCCTTTAAAATTAGCACTTTAGATTTCTCCCATAGACTTTTCCAGGGTGTTCCACGGCTTTTCGAATTTGCAGTGAACACCCCAAATTGTTCGCTGTTTGGCGAACAGGCAAGGTTCGAGTCGAACATGAGTTCGACTCGAACTCAAAGCTTATCCCTGCCCATTAGATACGAGCTGCTGCAGAGCGAGTAACACCTGAATTGTACGATTGGCCCATATACTTTTGGTGCCGACTTCCTGGCAAACTTCAACACGTGAGTTTAGATTCTAGTCTGAATATACCTCATTAGGGTTGAGCGAACCTGAACTGTAAAGTTCGGGTACAGTACGGACTTTGGGTTTTTCCCCTTAATATCCATACCAGACCTAAGGGGTCTGGTTATTGAATTTGCGGGGACCTCTGCACATTTTTTTTTTTTTTTACTAAAAGTCTGTGTCCCATTTACTTCAATGGGGTTCAGGTTCGGGTTCCCGAACCCGAACTTTTTTTTTAAAGTTCGGGTTCGGGTCCGAACCCGTACATCCAGGTGTCCACTCAACTCTATACCTCATCTCTATTTGGGAGATAATATGAGTTCCAGTGCAATGCACCTTGACTTTTTTTGGGTGTCCAATCTCTCCCATCTCACAAAATCATGCTGAGTGACTGCACAGAGACTTCAGATGCAAAAAAATCTAAAGAATTGTTTTTCAAAGGAGTTTACATGTATTAAACTATTTTTTTCTTTGGGGTGTATACGGATTAGAACCTCTGTCAGGTTTATATTGTTGTCTAAGGCCCTGTACACACGATCAGACATGGCTGATGAGACTTGTCTGATGGACCGTTTTCATCAGACAACTCTGAATTTGTCTGATGGTCTGATGTGCGTACACACCATCGGACCAAAATCCGATCAGACCAGAACGCGGTGACGTAGAACCTCAACGACGTGATGAAAAAATGAAGTTCAATGCTTCCAAGCATGCGTCGACTTGATTCTGAGCATGCGCAGATTTTTGGTCCGATGCTTTTGTGTACTAACCATCGAACCTGTCCGACGGACAGGTTCCATCAGACAGGTTTTAAAGCATGTTTAAAAACTTTGGTCTGACGGACAACGGTCTGATGGGCCGTACACACCATCAAACTGGTCTGATGAAACTGGTCTGCAGACCAGTTTCATCGGACATGTCTGATGGTGTGTAAAGGGCCTAAGATCTTGTTAAGGAGATTTCCCCTGACTTCCTGTTTTGGTAACATTACTCATCAATACTTGGTATGGAAGTCAACACGTGCACTGCCTGATTATTGACAAGCTATGCTCCATTACTTGAGCAATCAGTACTTGGCTTTAGACATAAAAGACCTTAGCAGGACAGTTTTTAGTAATCACACAGTCCTAGGTACTCATTACTGATGATGGCCTCTTGTATAAGTACCACCCTGTTAGGCTCAATGTACACTAGCAGCTCCTAAACTTGAGTTTAGGGTTTTGGATTTTTTATTTTTTTTGCCAAAGCTTCTAAACTCTACTCCATAAAAGCCTATGGGCCAGATCCACAAAGAATTACGCCGGTGTATCTACAGATACACCGGCATAATTCTAATTTCCTGCCGGGGTATCATTGTTTTGTATCCACAAAACATGATACGCCAGAATAACGCAAAGAGACGACTGTCGTAAGTATATTACACTGTTGTCTCTTAGTTGTAGTGTTAGGCTGCATTCACACCTAGGCGTTTTGTCGCCCTACGCCCGACGCTGTAGCAGCCTGAAATACGCTGGAGGGGCGAATTTACATTGTTGGCTATGGAGATGGTTCACATCTCCACGCCGAACGCCGAAACGCTGTACGCCTGAAGCTCAAAACAAGTCCCAGACCCTTTTTTTCAGGCGTCTTCGGCGTTCAGCATAACCGACAATGCTAAAATCACCACTCCAGCGAAAAACAAGGAGCGACTTGTCGCCGCAAATCGCGGGGACAAAACGCCGATTTCATGTCGCCGCAATACGCCGCATACCGCCTACGCCTAGGTTTGAATGCAGCCTTACGCTGGACGCTAGGGGCGCTCCCGTCGGATTTCCGAGTTGCGCTAATCCACGAACGTACGAGCGGCCGGTGCGTTCCCTTTACGTCGTTTGCGTAAGCGTATCTCTGGCGTAAAGCTACCCCTGCTATATGGAGGTGTACGCAATGTTAAGTATGGACGTCAGGCCAGCGTAGAGTTTTTCGTCATTCACGTCGTTTGCGTAACCCATTTGCCAATAGGGAATTGCGTAAGTTACGTACACGTCGTTTTCATTGACTATTTGCAACGTGATTTCACGCATGCGCACTAGGATATGTCCACGGCCGGCGCATGCACAGTGTAAAAAAAGCGTCGTTGGCGTTGGGTCATTCATAATTCTAATAAAACACGCCCCCCCTAGTAAATTTGAATTACACCCGCGAATGCCGGCCCATTTACGCTACGCCACCGTAAGTTACAGCGGCATTTCTTTGAGGATAAGGAAAATGCCGCTGTGACTTACATCGGCGTAGCGTATATGGGACACGCCGCGCAGGCGGCCAACGTATGTGGATCTGGTCCTATGTGTCCATGTACACATAGGCTTCCAGGATTGTTTAAGAGCTGTTGTAGTTAAGGGAGGTTCAACCCCCCCTAACCTCCCTCTCCTGAACGTGAAAGAATCATTTCCCTGCAGCCAGCGGTCAAAGTAGTTCAAGTGTACATAGAGCCTTATTGATCTTACTTATCAAGGTCATGGTATAGTTAGTAGTATTAAGCCACATTCAACTGTATTTCTCTCTAAGGCCCCATACACACGAGCAGACAGATTTGTTCAAATCGGTCGGACAGACCGATTTGAACAAATCTGTCTGCTGGGGACGTATTGGTTTGATCGTGTACACACGATCAAACCAAAATCCCCGCCGGCAGACGGCGCGCTGACGTGGCGGTGACGTCACCGCACCAGGAAGTAAAACACTTCCGCGCATGCGTCGAAACCATTCAACGCGTGTGCGAGAAGACATGTCTGCTGGTTAGCGTACTAACCAGCAGACATGTCGGGCAGACGGGTTCCCAGCCGACAGATTTGAAAGCATGCTTTCAAATCTGTCGGCTGGCCAAATCCGTCGGCTCGCCCGTACACACGATCGAATCTGTCTGCTGGGACGGTCTGGCAGACCGTTTCCAGCAGACAGATTTGATCGTGTGTACGCGGCCTTAATGTCTCTCTCTAGCTGTCTGCCACTGTCTGCTTGAAAATGGACACTCTCTATTGTTTTCCTAGACGTAGAGTCTCTTCAGGAAAATAGTGGCTGATGCGGATTACCAGTTCTCTGCAACTGAAACTGGTAGACTTGGGTAAGTAAAATGTTGTTTCAATGGATATTAAAAAAAAAGTATCCACAAGAGGGGTGTGGGGGAAGCTAGGGTTGTGAGGCGCATTAGGTTTAGCCCCAAGATGGGCTTTAAAGATGTTTTACTACTTGTCTATGGGTGAACTCACACTGGCAGTTTTAACCATACCTGGGTACAATTCACACCCTTGGTCCGGTGTAGTATGAGTGCTCTAAAGCATGCCCGGGAGCGGTCAAGCATACCTTCCCTAGGACCATGTGCAAAAGGTGGTCCTAGGCACAGGTCACTTGTGAACTAGTACAGTTTGCTTCAGTGTGAACACAAACTATGACTGAGAAGTGAGCACAGAACTCTTTCCATAGATTATAGAGCATGGAAGCAAGGATCAGTGTGGTCTGGCTGGCAAATGGGATGATGATGTAAGCATGCCTAGGAATGCTTCTTCATAGCACAGGGTAAATGCAGACCACTGGCGACACAAACAGTTTGGATCAACTTTGTCCAATGTACGTACATCATAAGTAGCATAAGGAGCTTCCTCAGTTATATCATCATAAGTAGCTCCTCATAAGTAGCTTCCTCAGTTTTAAGTGATTACGTATAACCAACCAGCGACAAAACCTGTGTTAGGCCGCGTACACACGATCGGTTAAACCGATGAGAATTGTCTGATGGACTATTTTCATCGGTCAAAACCGATCGTGTGTGGGCGCCATCAGTTATTTAACCATCGGTTAAAAAAAAAAGCCAACTTGCTTTAAATTTAACCTCGAATGCTCAGAATCAAGTCGACGCATGCTTGGAAGCATTTAACTTTATTTTTACGTTGTGTTTTATGTCACCGCGTTCTGACACGATCATTTTTTTTAACCGATGGTGTGTGAGCGCAAAGGATCATCAGTCAGCTTCATCGGTTAATCGATAAAAACAGTCCATCAGACCGTTCTCATCGAATGGACTGATCGTGTGTACGCGGCATTATTCACAGGATCATCAGGAAAAAACAATGAGAAAAAAAGGAAGAAAAAAACAAAAGCAGCTACTGTAAAACATAAGACTAGTAAGTTGCAATATACTACATTTTTTATTTTGGGTTTAGATATGCTTTAACCTCCCAACCTCCCTTGTGGTATGATTATGTCAGATTTTTGAATCTCAAAGCAGTACATTGTTTTGCATGGAAATTTGGCATTTTACATTGTAGGCCTGTAATTCTTAGTAATAACTCACTTAAATATGTACAAACAAGAGTCTAGTAGACATTGTGGGTATGAAAAAGTTTAAAACATGAAATTATAAATGATAATATAGTAAATAACTATAAATAATTATAAAAACAATATATATAATAATAATACAATTTATTTCCCCATGATTCATCATTGCTCAATTCTGCAAGTGATTCTAATTTACTATCGCTGTTTTCTAGCTGGTCTAAAACCACATTTGACGTAAAAAGCACTAGAGACAAAAGGAAGGTGACATGATTTCATGCAGTAATGTGATCTGTAAGATTACAGTGTACTATATGCGTTATGTTTTGTGAATTTTGCCGACGTTTTTTACGTTTTTTTTTAACTGTGCATGCGCCGACCGTGGACGTATCCCAGTGCGCATGCTCCAAATTATGACGCTATGACGCATTGTTTTTGACGTGAACGTAATTGACGTAAATCCCTATTCACGGATGAGTTACGCAAACGACGTGAAATCTGAAAAATTCAACGCGGTCCCGACGTCCATACTTAAGATAGGATGCGCCATCTTTTTGGTGGTTTATCTTTACGCCGGAAAGCGCCTTACGTAAACGGCGTAAATTCACTGCGTCGGCCAGGCGTACGTTCGTGAATAGGCGTATCTCGCTGATTTACATATTCTAGGCGTAAATCAGCGGGAACGCCCCTAGTGGCCATCTTAAAAATGCAGTTAAGATACGACGGCGTAATACAATTACGCCGCTCGTATCTTAACTCAATCCCGGCGTATCTTGTTTTCTGAATACAGAAAAAAGATACGCTGGCGCATCTAAGAAGTTACGCGGCTTATCTAGAGATTCTTACTGAATCTGGCCCATAATGTGTAGAAGAAAACATACAAAGCAGCCTGCAGCATCATAAATGCAGATTAAGAGACATGTACAAAAACAGACATGAACCCAGTATACAAATCACCAAATGCATATGCTGAAAGTAAAAATAAACAGACAAGTGATCAATGAAAAGCAGTTTGAGTCCAGAACAGGAAGAACACCGAAGGCGCCAACACCCACAGCAGACTAGTCCCACTGATCACAGAAAAGTACATGAGGATATTAAGAAGGAGGAACTCCACAGACCTGTAGCAGGTGTCATCACAAAGGAGATCATTGGAAAAATAAGAGGCTGGACCCAGGACTGGAGAGAAGGCTCCAGAGTGGACAGCAAGCAGGAAGCAATGAATGGAAACAAAGAGTGAGAGGCAGAGTCAAAGTAAAGAAGAGCAGAAAATGTGTGCAAAAAAAGTGTACTGATCACATAGTAAGGAAACATAAACATAGTAAACACAGTTAATTAACAGTACAGTGTATATACAACCTCTGCAAAGAAAGTAGTGCCAAAGATCAAAATAAGCTAATTAAGGCATAGGATCAAGGTCAGGCAGATTTTATCAAGTTTGGGGCAACAGAGCAATTGGTATCTAAAGGACAGATCAATCACAGTGAAATTGATGCTGCCAATCATCTCGAAAACTTAGTGTAAAAAAAATAATAATAATGTAGCGGCCTGCTACTTTCTAGCCGGCGCTGCTTTAAATTTAGAGGGTAGTCTGAGTGTTAGTTGACACAGACTGTGTTATTTTTCACTAAATTTGGGCCTTTATTCCCGCCATGGCTGTACTGTGAATGACCACTATTGTTGTCTGGGGTGTTGTTATCATCCCATGCCAAGGGTGGCAGCAGTCAAGTAAAGGTGTTTTGGGTGTTCCCCTTCTGCAGCCAATCAGCGGAGTTGATCGTCATGCTGTGCTTGCTGGGGAGGAGTACTTAAGGGACAGACGTCACTAGTCCGGGTTCGTCGTCGATTATGGATCTGTCGTCCAAATACCACCCCCCCCCCGTGTGTGACCCTCCTGGCCAGGGGTGCGTGTTCGAGTGTTCCTGGCTCCGGGACCATGTTGGTCCGGGGTTGTGATCCACTGAGTAGGCCTGGTAGTTAGACTGGGTCTACGCTTGCAGAGTGGTCCTGAGCTGACCGTCCTGAGGGAGGAAGCCACTTGATGAAGAACCTGTCTTAGAGAGCACCAAGCAAGAGGCTGGTATCTCAGGAGAGGCCTTGACTTCATCGAAGGACACACCATTACTGAAAGGCTGAATGATGGTCGCCTGTCAATTCTAAGTTCACAAGAAGTTATTAGGGAGAGATCCGGGTGCTCAATCCTGTGCTGAGAGGATTTTGGACCAACTGTGTTTCCATCTTTGGGAAGGTCTGCGGTAGAGACTTTACCAAGATTTCGTGTGACATCCTGGCTGGTAGGTTAGTGAGAGAGGCCTATCCAGGTGCACAATACCCGCTCTGGCTAGAGTGGCGACGAAAGCTGCGTTGCTGAAACAGGAGTGTTTCCGAACAAAGTTATACATCTGAACCCATTCTCTATTACTCTTCCACCTATTCAACTACTAGTTGTATCCTTTTACCAAGTTGGGCAAACAAAGCAAAGAAAAAGAAGTCTAAAGTGTGGACATTGAACTTTTTGTTAACTCTCATCTAATACCCTAGATGGCGAGGAATAGAGGTAACATGCTGCCCAAAAGAAACCAGCAGCTCCTTCGGGGGTAGTGCTACAATAATAATAATTATAATAATTGTGGTTGAAAAGATTGTAGATAATGGTGAAGATTATATGAGTGAAGATATGGGGAGAGCTAGAGGGGAAGAATGATCCACTGGTAAAAGTGGGAAAAACCTTTTAAGTGTGGATCAAGCTCAGCCTGATCACAAAGTGCCCGGGACTCCAAGGCCAAGAAAAACTTGTGATGACACAGTCACGCACACCTTGAGATCACTATCACCAATCATGTCCCAGAAAATCTGCAAATCCAAGAGGCAGTCAGAATCCGGTTGTGATGAGTCAAATCACAGGAAAATATTGCAACTTAATTGTTCATTGAGGCCTTTTGGAATCGCGGTTTGTAATTCATAAATTAGTGACATTTACATTGCAGTAATAGGCTATAGCGCATCAGCGATCTCCATCTCCAAGCCAGCAAGGGAACGTGGTCAATCACCATGCATATCAGGGTATGTAGTGGATGATTCAGTTCAAGGAAATTACGTGAAACTGGTTGCATGGCAGAATTTGAAGATTATTTTTTCTAGATAGGAATATGCATTCATTATTTTTATATAATAAAATATTATTATAGAAGGCTATTTACAAGAACAGACAATCATATTGTGTGCTAATTTAAAACCTTCTATATTCTGTCTGAAAGTTTCCTTCAGAGCCACTGCAAATTCACTGCACATTTGTCATTTATCTATGGGAAATGCTTCTATTATGCATTAAAATGTAATAAACATACATTCGGGCTTGTGTCCATAGGGAAATGTAGCATTTGAACTTCATGTTAGACTCTTCTGGTCTGCATTTGAGCTTCTTTTAAGCTGCATTAACCCACCTTGAGCTGTGTTTGCATTCCCACTGACTTGTATAAGGGAGAAGAGCAATTTTGACACAATCAGAAGTCATTAAATATCAGCATAGCACCACCATGCTATGGATAACAATTGGCATAAGACCTCCAGCCCCTGCTATGTTTTTGACGGTCCTCTCCCAGGTGGCTCAGCACGGTACTCCGACTAGGTTTGTCAGCTGAATAGACTTCTATTGGGTGCTGCTGATGATCTGTGCATGAACTACAGAATGACAGATCACAATACAAGCAGCCGTAAGAGTATATGTAAGAGTATAATAGCATATTTTTATTGTGACATGAGGACTTTGGGCCTCTTGCCATTTACTATGTGGCTTTGCCTAAATGCCACTCTGTTTAGCATTTAAAATTAAGTCAGCTGCCACTTCTGAACATCCAGATCAGTAAATCAACAATTTCTGTTGCTGAAATACACAGTTTATATATTAGTTAAAAATCCACCTGCTTCCAATTAGCATGTATGCCAACAGAGGTAAACTGAGTGAAATCCCGATCCGCTATATGTTCATCTCCATTTAACTCTCATATTCTTGTATATTTCTATATTGCAAGCAACTTTAAAATATTTTAAAGTGTTTACTTTTCATTGATAAATCCAGCATGAATTATTAATAAAAAAAGGAAAATCTGGCATTTATTAACATACAGCTCTCCAAAAATTGTGATTCTTCCAAAGTCTGGTAACGTATTCCTCTGTGTAACAGATCTCTTTGAGCTCTTATATTATTCATGTAAATTCCTTCAAAGGGCTTTGTAAGCATTGTTCTGATTTGCATGAGAAATGACAGCATGCATGTGGAGAGGCACCAGGGAAAGCTTGACAGCACACCTGCCACATAAACGTGTATCACTGTGTAACATCAGGGGCAAAATGTGTGCACAATTCTCCCATCCACACATAAATTGCTGATGTACAGTTTTTATTTTTAAAGAAAATGCTGTGAATGACAGAGCATGCATGCCCTGGGCTCACTTTCACCATAAAATATGGATTGACTGAAGTTGAGAAATAACAAAATATATATATATATGTGTGAACGCATTTATTAACATAAAGTGTTGAATATAAAATTTATGTTTTCAGATTTGTATTATAATCATTCATTATAAATAAAAGATACAAACATGCATTTAAATCAGTTGAAGTAGAAAAACTGAAAAAGTGAAACTCTGCTTGCTTAAATGTTAAAGTATATCTACACCTAAGAACAAAAATATAATACGTTGCAGCTTACCTGTCCTTGAAGTGGTGTCTGTATTGTTTTTTTTCATTATTTTCACCTGGTGATACTGCCAAAAACACACTTGCAGTCCTAGGGTGACAACTCACTGCTCTGTATCTATGAAGAATTGGTCTTGTCTCTCTAGGACATTAGTAAAACAGGACGCCCCTCCATCTTCTTATCACCCTTAAATAGGTGTAGCGGGTGCCCTGCGGCCCGCATTGCCCACCGGCCACCGTCAGAGTTTACACAGGCTCTTAGGGGGAGAGAGCCTGTCAGCTCCTGTGGGAGATTTATCCCCCTCTCTCTCTCTCTCTCTTCCGGCCCCACAGCCTTCTTTGTGGAACAGGACCACCGATTCCAGCATGCTCTTGAGCAAAAGAGGTAAGGACACCATCTTGTCTGCCTGGGTGCAGGGAGACACCAAAAGGCAAGGGAGAAAACTGGACCTAGGGGAGAGGTGTTGTCTCCCCGGTCGGCGTATAGTCTTTCCAAGCATTTACAGCCGGCAGGACATTCTGCCTGATAGGGGATCTCAGGCGCATCTCCAGAGGCACCTGTATCTATGGCGTGAAGTGTTTCAGTGGTGAGGTAGCCAGTTAGGTTATCTGAAGAGCCTGCCTTGTTCCAGTACATCTCGCTTGGTCTTGACTGCAGGATTGGTGAGAGGGCACTTGCCCATTTGTAGGAAACAAGGACACTGCATGCAGACAACATTACCTATCTTGCCCACACTTACCAGAACCTGGGTCACACCTACCCAGCCTGTTAAGCACTCACAGTGTCCTCCTTGTTACCCAGACACTGCCAATATACTGAAATTGTACTCTACCAAGCAGGATACCTAAGTGCACCTTTTAAAATGAGTTGCTAAACATTCAAGGCCTTCTTCTCCCTGGGGGCTGAAGTTACTGGTGCCATACGGACACACACATATACCCAGGGCTCAGTATATGCAGTGTATGAGTGGGGTAATTTGAACTTGGGAGTTACATTATTAAGTACTGCATTGAGTACTGTGTTTATGGTTTCCTGGGCCTGTGGTGTCAGAGGACAGAAGAGAGGTCTGACACAAGAAAGGGTCACTCATCTGTTCTCCACCTACCTGGACTCATAAAGCCCAATTTGAGCCCTGACAGTACTATTGACTATATTTCTCTTGTTTCTCAGTCAGTTAATACAGTTAATTAACTTTAATTATATGTACCTATTGTTCAGACATACTGTTTGTTATTATTTTGAAGAAACAGAGTGAATACAATTTCTGTGTTTTATTATAATGTGTGCCTTTCATTGGTGTTGTCACACTAACAATATTTCTAGGTGTGCTAGAGGGGCTGGAACTGTTCTTGGGGTTGAGAGGCAGAGTACAGAACCAAACATACTCAAGTGGCTTCTCCAGGGGTAGCACTACATAGGGATGAGGTGTTGTGTAGTTCACAGCAGATAGTTGGGAAAGCTGATAACATTCTTTGAGATATCAGTTCAGTATACAAGAAGTTACAAAGACACTGGATTTCTGGGATTTCCTGTTCTGCCTATGGGACAGGAAGTGAAGGGAAATCTCCCCAACTAAACACATATGTATGCTAACTACCTTTAAGTATGAGATGGTTGTTTGGGTGGTTGTAAGCCTCATGTAAATGCAAGTGGCCATCAGTCTGTGGAACAGGGTTAAGAGTGGCCATCATTATGGGGGGGTTATAGCTGACCATTATTCCAGAATAAATTAGTGTGTGGCAAATTTATGTGAGAACTCTCAGCATGGGAAAAATAAAGTGGTATATAGTCATCTTTTCAAAGGGTGAATTGTACTGTGTCCAGTCAAGGAAAGGGATGTGTGTATTTGGCTATACTTAAAGGGTTTGTAAAGTCAGAAGTCTTTTTATCTTAATGCATTTTGTTAATTAAGATAAAAAGCCTTCTGTGTGCAGAAGCCCCCCTCAGCACCCCTAATATTACCTGAGCCTTTTCTCTTTCCAGCGATGTCCATGGGTGTCTTGGGCTGTCTGAAGCTGTCTCCTTATTGGCAGAGATACAGCAACTGCACCACTGACACAGTCAGCCAATCAAGAGAGAGAGGGGGCAGGGCCAGGGCATGGCTGTGGGGGCACTTGACAGGGGGGGGCAGGATCTCCGAAGAATCTTTTGGTCAAAGGGATGTATGTAGCAAAGTCTCCATAGGCAAAAAGGGATGAGGTAGAGATTTGTTTTCATGTACCCTACTATTTCCATACCTTCCCTCCAGACACTCCATTTTGCTGCAATGCTTGCAGCTAAAATAAACCATCCATCTGATGTAGATATTTTGATATATTTCTTATATCTCTTGCCAACACTCTTTAGCCTCGTACACACATACAGAATTCCCAGCAGTAAAATGTCCGTCAGGAAACCCGAGGGGAAAACTGAGAACCTGCTCAGTAACTTTTTTCCCCTACACACGGGTTTCCCAGCAGGAAAACTGCCATGAGAGCTTTGGTCGGGATTCCCGGCTGTGTGTATGCTCCATCGCAGTGTTTCCCATAGGAAAACTGACGGGTTAAAAACTGACGGGAATCACGGTGGGAAAAATGAAAGCTGTTCTCATTTTTTTCCGGAAGTTTTCCTGTCAGGAAAACTTAGATGGAGCATACACACCACCGGTTTTCCAGGCCGAAAGCTCTCTTGGCAGTTTTCCTGAGGGGAAAACCGGTCGTGTGTACGAGGCTTTAGTGACCTTTCTGCACAAGAGTTCCTGGATCCCTACCCCCACTTGGGCCAATATGTGGGGATCCCAGCTCTCCTTGTTGGCTTTACTTTTTTATATTATACATGTCACAAGAGGTTTAACAACTACCACTGCTCTCAAATGAACAAGAACATATTTGGAAATGATGCAGGGTAGATCTCCCTGCTAGACTATCCAAGACATAAAAGGCTACTTTAAGGTTCCAGCTAAACTAAAATATAATTTTAAGGTATACAGTTTTATGGCAAATATAATGATTGTACTTTGAATTTAAGTGAATTGTTTTTAAGGTTTTAAGCTGGGAACAAGACTGTTGTGAATAATTACACATACTCTAGAAATGTCTACAATATATTGTATGGAAGTGCTAAAACATTAAATAAAATAAAGTATAAACAAGCATTACTTAGAGCAGGGGTCTCCAAACATTCTAAGTAAAGGGCCGTTTTTTTGTCCCTGAGGCGGCGTACAGACGATCGGACATATCCGATGAAAACGGTCCGCGGACCATTTCCATCGGATATGTCCGATCGGGAGCTTGATCCGATGGCGTGTACACACCATCGGATCAAATTCCCCGCCGCCGGACGGCGCGGTGACGCGGCGGTGACGTTGACGCCGCCGCGTCACCGCCACGTTACCGCACCAGGAAGTAAAACACTTCCGCGCATCCGCCGAATCCATTCGGCAGCGGCGCGGCGGCGGTGGGGGCCGACATGTCTGCTGGTAAGTGTACTAACCAGCAGACATGTCGGGCGGACAGATTCCACCGGATAGATTTCAAAGCTTGCTTTGAAATCTGTCGGGTGGAGAAATCTGTCCGCTAGCCCATACGCACGAGCGGAGATGTCTGCTAAAACGGTCCATCGGCCATCGGTCCATCGGCCTGAGGCGGCGTACACACGAGGGGATATGTCCGCTGAAAACGGTCCGATGGACCGTTTCAGCAGACATCTCCGCTCGTGTGTATGGGCTAGCGGACAGATTTCTCCACCCGACAGATTTCAAAGCAAGCTTTGAAATCTATCCGGTGGAATCTGTCCGCCCGACATGTCTGCTGGTTAGTACACTTACCAGCAGACATGTCGGCCCCCACCGCCGCCGCGCCGCTGCCGAATGGATTCGGCGCATGCGCGGAAGTGTTTTACTTCCTGGTGCGGTGACGTGGCGGTGACGCGGCGCGTCAACGTCACCGCCGCGTCACCGCGCCGTCCGGCGGCGGGGAATTTGATCCGATGGTGTGTACACGCCATCGGATCAAACTCCCGATCGGACATATCCGATGGAAATTGTCCGCGGACCGTTTTCATCGGATATGTCCGATCGTCTGTACGCCGCCTTAGACTCTTGGAGGGCCGGACTTTGGCCAACGGGAGTGGAAATTTTCCTGGCATCATTGTTAGTAAACAGCTGGTATTAGGGGGAGGAATAGTGCCCCATTGCTGGTATCATAGGGAGGAATAGTGCTCTATTAGTTGTATCAGTGGGAGAAATGGTGCCCCATTGTCGGTGTCAGATGACAGAATAGTGTCTCGTATAAGTGGGAGGGGTAGCCCCCCAAGGGCCGGATAAAGACAAGCAAAGGGCTGCATCTGGCCCTCGGGCCGCAGTTTGGAGACCACTGACTCTTGATCAGTGACTGCATGACATTTATGGCAAGTTGTATTCTCAGCTACAGGCATTTAAGTCCACTATCTTTACTAAGTGTAGTATTTCATGTAGCAAATGCACTTCCAAACTAAATACAAGCACAGCAGAGGAGACCTATTATTATCCTGTACTGTTTATCACTGTGTTTTATGGCAGATTTTATTTTTTTCATTCAAATATTTATTAGTCAATTTTTCATTATACAACAAAAATGTAAAAAACTCACAAAACATTTCCCATATATAACTCCACCCAAATACACCTCCTAATTTTTTTTTTTTTAAATGGCAGGTTTTTAAAGTTACTTTTTATATACAGGTCATTCATAAAACATTTTTATAAAGATGCACGTACACAAATACTTGCTTCTAGACATACATGGGTGCTATATATTTTACCATCAGAACAGTAAACTATAATTTATTCAATGGACAGGAACGGCTTGTTCTTGAACAAGAAGCATTGGTATCAAAGATCTCTTCTGTAATGACTAGTGTTGCTCACGAATATTCGCATTGCGAATATTCGCTACGAATATTGCATATTCGAGTATTCGCGTATAATGCGAATATCGCGGCGAATATTCGCTATTTCGAATATTCGTATTTTTTCAATTTTTTTTAGAACAGATCACATCCTAGAGATCCCCATCGACGTGTAAAAGCATTGCTGGTATGATTAGAGACCTTGGGCCGAGTAGCTGCAGCGCTCCTTTTATATTGCCGAAAAATCGCAATGCGATTATTCGGCAATAGCGATATCGCGCGATTATTTTATATTGTAATATATCACGAATATTCTGAGCCAATCAGAGTGCTCCATTCCGCATTTCTCGAAATTTCGCAATTATTTTATATTGTAATATATCACGAATATTCTGAGCCAATCAGAGTGCTCTTTCCGCATTTCTCGAATATTCGCAATTATTTTATATTGTAATATATCACGAATATTCTGAGCCAATCAGAGTGCTCCTTCCGCATTTGCCGAATATTCGCAATTATTGTGTATTGTAATATATCACGAATATTCTGAGCCAATCAGAGTGCTCCATTCCGCATTTCTCGAATATTCGCAATTATTGTGTATTGTAATATATCACGAATATTCTGAGCCAATCAGAGTGCTCCATTCCGCATTTCTCGAATATTCGCAATTATTGTGTATTGTAATATATCACGAATATTCTGAGCCAATCAGAGTGCTCCATTCCGCATTTCTCGAATATTCGCATTCGCAATCGCAATTCGCAATTCGCATTCGCGATAGCGAAAATTCGCAATGATTTAATTTCCAAAATATATCACGAATATTCGTATTTAGCGAATATATCTCGAATATTCGACTATATATTCGTGATATATCGCGAAATCGAATATGGCATATTCTGCTCAACACTAGTAATGACTGACAAGAAGGTGTTTTTTTCACAGTACCTAGACAAGTTATGCTCTTTGGATTCTTTATGGATAAATGAGCAACCATTTTTAGCTCTTTACTGTGCACATTATTTAATTCACCAAAAACACAAATCCCCTCAGCTAGTACTAAACATAAAATCTCTGCAAGATATACAGAAATGTGACAAATTATTGTAAAACATGTATTTAAACCCTAGCAATGACGAAGGGTGCTGTGTAGTCATAAACCAATTCCTGTCAAGGTTACTATGTTGTTCCTCCATAGATACAGTGCAGAGATTTGAATGAACAATTAAACATTTGCTCTGCTTGTAGCCTGAAAAAAATGGTATTCTCCCTCCCAGGAACACCATTTAAGAAGCATAGGTACCTGATTTAAAGAAAGTGGAATAAATGTAACCACTTGACCACTGAAAGGTTTTACCCACTTCATGATCTGGGCATTTTTTTCTATTCAGTACTGTGCTACATTAAATGGCAATTGTACAGTCATGCAACACTGTATGCAAACTAAATGTATATCCTTCTTTTTTCCACACAAATAGAGATTGCCTTTGGTTGCATTTAATCACCACTGAGTTGTTATTTTATGCTATATAAATTAAAAAAATTCCAAAGTTTTTGGGAGTCAAAAACACATGTTTCTAAGGCCACGTACACACGAGGAGACATGTCTGCTAAAACTGGTCCACAGACCAGTTTCCGCGGACATGTCCGATCATCTGTACGGCCTAGCGGACAGGTTTCCAGCGAACAAAAGTTTCTAAGCATGCCTAACCAGCGGACCGAAATCCCATGCATGCGTCAAATTGATTTGACGCATGCGTGGAAGCATTGAACTTCCTGGTTAGAGGACATCGGTGTCTTCTACGTCACCGCATTCTCTGTCCGCTGGGATTTTGGTCTGCTGGTGTGTACACACATCAGACCAAAATATCCCAGGAGACATGTCCGATGAAAACGGTCCGCGGACCGTTTTCATCGGACATGTCTCCTCGTGTGTACAGGGCCTTAAATTTGCTTAGAAAATGTTGCAAACAATTAATCGTTCTTCATAAATTTAGGGCAACATTTATTTTGCTACATTTCTTTGGTAAAAATACACCAAATCAGTGTACATTAATTAGTCTCTGTGAAAGTTATAGAGTCTACAAATGATGGTATAAATATTTGAAAATGTATGATCTCATTTCTTGATACCCTAAAAGGCCAGGGCAGTACAGTTTTTGAAAAGGTGACTGTCCAAGGTATTTAGCAAGTGAGTTTTTTTAAGTTGTCCTTTTCTGTCCCCATTAGTTTGAAAATGAATAAATAAATAAAATGTAATAAAATGATCACTGTAGTAAGCAATAGTTATAGCTGTCATGAATGGCGTTCATTTATGAAAGCTTGCTTACTATTGTGATCTGTGATTGGCTACAGCTAATCACATGGTATAGGGTGCTGTGATTGTCACAGAATTCATGTGATAGCTAAACAAAACAGTCATGAATGGAAGCCATTAATGACGGTCTTGACATTCTGTTAATGTGATCGCTATGATCAGTTATAGCAATCGAATGATACCTTGGGTGGTGGTTAAAGGTGATTGAAGCCCTGTACACATGATTCGATATCTGATGGAATCTAATTCGATGGATTTATTCATCAGGTATCTGATGAAGCTGACTTTCATCAGTCTTGCCTACACACCATCAGTCAAAAATCCGACCGTGTGACGTAAAACACTATGACGTGCTGAAAAAAATTAGGTTCAATGCTTCCGTTCATGTATCGACTTGATTCTGAGCATGCGTGGATTTTTGACCGATGGACTTCCACACAGACAATCGTTTTTTTCTATCATTCTTTTTATCCATAGGAAAATTTTAAAACATGTTCTATTTTTTTTTCACCGATGGAAAACATACCGATGGGGACCACACACGATCGGTTTGTCTGATGAAAACGGTCCATCGGTCTGCTTTCATCAGGCAAACCGATCGTGTGTACAGGGCCTAAAAGGCTGTTTATTTGATTGATGAAGGACTCACTCCTGCTTGAAGTCCACAAAACCTAAACTTAGTATTGAACGCTATTAAAAGGGGGGAAAGCTGAGCAGTGTCTTGAGAATATTTAGAAAGCAAATTTGCTTTTCAAATACTATACAATGGCCAGAGGTCCTTGTTAATGCAACTTCAAGGGCAACAAGGAAAAAATGCTTTGGAGATGCCTTGAGGTTTATGTGATGCCAGAGAACAGTACAAACAATCAGCAGCACCATATTTCCATATCACATATTTTGAATGTGTGAATATATATATATATATATATATATATATATATATATATATATATTGAGCGGGGTTCTTATATCTTTAATTACAAAATATTGTATTGAAGAAATACAAAAGTAAGTAAACAGGTAGACCATAAGGTATAACATAAGGTACATGGGCCTAACGACCTGAGAATAGACTGAAGATCAGCATCCGCAACAATAATGAGACATCATTGCTGGTTGTATGGAAAACGTAGAACAAAACGGAGATCATATGAGCATGTTGATCTGTTGTAGGATTAGTATAGGGAGAGTAAAAATCATGATTTGTGTGTAATCGAAAATAGTCTTGAAGTGGGACCAACAGGCCCATAGGGAGTTATATTTGGAGATATTGTTGTGGGAATGGCTATGAGCTCCTCCATTTCAGCAATTCTATAAATTCTTAGAAATCAGTCTTTAATTGAGGGTGCCATAGGTTTGCCCAAGAGGACTGGGATGAATAAATTAGCTGCATTCAACATGTGCATCACCAGAGAGCCGAAATGTGAGTGCCTAGATAGTGTAGAGCAGGGGTCTCCAAACTATGGCCCTCTAGTTGTTCAAGAACTACAATTCCCATCATGCCTAGTCATGTCTGTGAATGTTAGAGCTTTATAATGCCTCATGGGACGTGTAGTTCTGTAACAGCTGGAGGGCCATCGTTTAGAGAACCCTGGTGTAGAGTGATGCAGTAAAATTTGAGCGGGTGAGAAGTCCAAGGCCAGGGTGGATACTTTTGAGTTTAGTTTGTGGACCTTATTCCAGGAATTTTGAATGGCTGGGCATGACCACCAAATGTGGATGTGCAAGCTGGCTCGGCATTGCATCTCCAGCATAAGTTGGATATGGTCGGTGAAAATTTATGGATTAGGGTTGGGACTTTATACCAACAATTGAGGACCTTATAACCATTTTCTTGGACTGACACATTTATTAAGCCCTTAAGTGTGTTTTCAAATATTTGCATTCACTGATCCTCTGAAAAAGCTAGAGAAAGTTATTTCTCCCAGTATAGACATGTTTTGTGGAGAGGTTTGCCATGAGTAGGGCATAAATGGTGGAAACTAGATGCCTTTGTGGGGTCATTTCAGAGCACAAAGATTCTATGGGTGTGAGCTGTCGAGACCATTGTGGCTTGAGCTTCGGGTCTGTGAGAAAGTGTTGTAGTTGGAGTTATGTCCATAGTGGGAATTTCTGGTCTTTCATTTCTGAGGCTAGGTCTGCGTGAGTGTAATTAGTTTTTTTACTTTTACATTTAGCATGGCTTAAATACAGCAGCAACGCCTCAATCTAATTAATTTCAAAAAGTTTTTTCAGGTAGTTTTGATTGCAACACCTAACTTTTCATCAAGCAGTAAAAGGTCTTAAATGGCCCATGGAGAAAGCAGCCACTACAAATCTAAAAACCCTAGGAACGTTTAGGCTTACAAAAAATAAAAATAAAACCCACAACTTCACAAAATTGACCACTGGCATAACAGTTTTTTAGTATAGTTTGTAAGTTATTTTTTTTTTCAGTTTTTTCTTGCATTAAAAATTAGAGTGTATTATTTGATAGACAATAGTCACAAATATTGTTCAGTGGCAGGACAATATGTAAGCAGCTTGATTAGACTGCAAAATAACAGAGAGGCAAAGCAGGTTTTATCTTGAAATAGAAACTAGAGTGTAATATTTGAAAGATAATAGTCACAAATATTGTACAGTGGCTGTACAGTGGAGCTTCAGATGGCAGTGGGCATCAGCTTCAGTTGGCAGCAGGCAAGATACTAGCATTCTCTGCTTCTTATTGTCATATTAGAGATGGACTTCAGTGCAGCGGGGAGGGGGGGGGGTTGTAACAGAGAAGATGATTTTTATTAAACCAAATCAGACCTGGAACACAAAGTACTATCAAACACCCACTGCAGATGTTACTGATACAATCAATATACAGTTGCAATAAAAAGTATGTGAACCCTTTTGGAATTATATGAATTTCTGCACAAATTGGTCATAAAATGTGATCTAATCTTCATCTAAGTCACAACAATAGACAATCACAGTCTGCTTAAACTAATAACACACAAATAATTAAATGTTACCATGTTTTTATTGAACACACCATGTAAACATTCACAGTGCAGGTGGAAAAAGTATGTGAACCCCTAGTCTAATGACATCTCCAAGAGCTAATTGGAGTGAGGTGTCAGTCAAATGGAGTCCAATCAATGAGATGAGATTGGAGGTGTTGGTTACAGCTGCCCTGCCCTATAAAAAAACACACACCAGTTCTGGGTTTGCTTTTCACAAGAAGAATTGCCTAATGTGAATGATGCCTCACACAAAAGAGCTCTCAGAAGACCTATGACTAAGAATTGTTGACTTGCATAAAGCTGGAAAGGGTTATAAAAGTATCTCCAAAAGCCTTGCTGTTCATCAGTCCATTGTAAGACCAATTGTCTATAAATGGAGAAAGTTCAGCACTGCTGCTACTCTCGCTAGAAGTGGCCGTCCTGTAAAGATGACTGCAAGAGCACAGCGCAGACTTTTACAGTTTACACAAGAGCACCTGGATGTTCCACAGCAGTACTGGCAAAATATTCTGTGGACAGATGAAACCAAAGTTGAGTTGTTTGGAAGAAACACACAACACTATGTGTGGAGAAAAAGAGGCACAGCACACCAACATCAAAACCTCATCCCAATTGTGAAGTATGGTGGTGGGGGCATCATGGTTTTGGGCTGCTTTGCTGCGTCAGGGCCTGGACGGATTGCCATCATCGAAAGGAAAAATGAATTCCCAAGTTTATCAAGACATTTTGCAGGAGAACTTAAGGCCATCTGTCCACCAGCTGGAGCTCAACAGAAGATGGGTGTTGAAACAGGACAACGACCCAAAGCATAGAAGTAAATCAACAGAATGGCTTAAACAGAAGAAATACGCCTTCTGGAGTGGCCCAGTCAGAGTCCTCCTGACCTCAACCTGATTGAGATGCTGTGGCATGACCTAAAGAAAGTGATTCACACCAGACATCAAGAATATTGCTGTACTGAAACAGTTCTGTAAAGAGAAATGGTCAAGCATTACTCCTGAACGTTGTGCATGTCTGATCTGCAACTACAGGAAACGTTTGGTTGAAGTTATTGCTGCCAAAGTAGGTTCAACCAGTTAATAAATCCAAGGGTTCACATACTTTTTCTACATGCTTTTTCTACATGCACTGTGAATGTTTACATGGTGTGTTCAATAAAAACATGGTAACATTTAATTCTTTGTGTGTTATTAGTTTAAGCAGACTGTGATTGTATATTGTTGTGACTTAGATGAAGATCGGGTCACATTTTATGACCAATTTGTGCAGAAATCCATATCATTCACATACTTTTTATTGCAACTGTATTTATTTATGTAAATTTTCTGCCTCCTGCCCCCTCTCCAGCTCCTTTTTTCTTCCCCTACTCCTATTTGCCAGGAAATAAATCCAAAGAGAGCTAAAGCTCTGGCTTGCAATGTTGCAGCACAACCAGGGCCAAAACAAGGGGTGGGCGGGAAGGGTAGCTGCCCTGGGAATAGTTGAACAAAAGAACAGAGAAAGCACACAGGGCAGTAAACTATTTCTACAGCATGCATTAGCATTTAGGGAGGGAATGAATTTCTGCATCCTTGCCCTGGGCACTAGACAAACCTGTCCCGGTACTGAGCACAACGGTTCCCAGATTGCAGTTCTCTGGGACAGATTTTGCCTTTTTAAACAGCGTACATCTTCTTATTTTTTTTACAAATGTATTTAATATAGTACACTCTAATTTTTATTGTAGAAAACATACTTACCTTGTTTGTATCTCCAATGTTTGGACTATTCTTACTTTACTACCACCTTACTGCTGGTAATTTTTTCTAAAGTATCTTAGGGACAGTACTTTTTTTTATAGTGTATTTTTAGTATAACAAAACACATGATTTTTTTCCCGCTTCAATCTGCTCACAAAACTGCCCTGTGGATGATAATTATTTTTCTCTGAGAAGATACACTTAAATTTCTTAGTTAGCAAAACACTTGCCTTGTTTGTGTATACTGGAATATGACAAGGGGTTGTGTTTTTTTTTTGGGTGCACACTGGTTTTATATTTGTTTTCAAAGGATGCAATGAGGTCCTACAAAAAAGACAGCTCTCAAATGGACTTTCAGCAACAACTGCCTGATGCACTCTGACTCAGGCCCAGGAGTAGGGTGACCAGACATCCCCGGTTTCCAGGGACAGTCCCTGGATTGAGGACACTGTCCTCGGACCAAGTCTGTCCCCGGTTTTGTCCCCGGATTGGATTTGAACAGGGGTGGGGCAATTTCAAAGACAGTCAGTGCAGAATTAACAAAAAAATTCTGAGATTACACACCCCTGCTCCATCACTCCTACTAGCTTAGTATTTTATTTTTTCTATTATCTGTGCTCCTTTCTGATGATCATATGCTGGTCAGAGCGGAGGGAATATTTCTTCAGTTTCAGGAGCATACCTGCCTGCTTATCTCCTTGCTTATCTCCTTGCCTTCCCTGGCAGAGTGATCTTCCTCCGCTCCCCACCCAGTAGTAGTTGGGGCCTGGAGAGTAAGACTCGACAGGCTGGGAGGCGGGCGGCGGTGGCGACGGACAGAGGGCAGCTGATTGCCACCATTACTAGTAAAAAAAAATGTCCCTGGATTTAATTTTCAAAATCTGGTCACCTTACCCAGGAGTGAATTATTATGGTTATTATGGCAAATTCCTGCATTATTTTGCTGGGTCTGCGAACATGCAGGATTTACCATGAGCCCATGGTAGCAGCAAACACAAACCACATCCTCCTTACTCTTTAGGAATAAATTCTGATTTTAATAGTGAAGGGATATTAAAACAAAAGATACCGTCCGCAAATGCTTTTTGCCAAATGCTGTAAAAGTTTTAGTTAAGATGTGATAAAGTAAAATAATTGGCTGAAGTTCCTAATGTCTGGCACTACTTTTGTTAGGCTTAGGCAGTAATCAGGCAGTGCATAGATGACAAATGATTTTGACAATAACACATTACTGCAGATGCTCTCTAATTAGATGCCCATACAAAACATGCCTGCTTAGCTTACAGTATTACAATGGCTCAGATCAGAGCATCAAGGCAGAGAGAGAAGTGTCTGTGCAGCATGAATATTCACATCTCTCTTACCCCGTCTGCATGCAGAATGGTTGGAGTTTAAGCAATACCCTTAATGGCTCTCAAGTTATTGAAGATGCAAGCTTTAGGGATAACTTAGATTACTTACTTCTTACAGGCTTTATAATTTTCCTAAAATGGTTCCAAAACCTACATATGCATACAAAGAGTTTCAAGAAAGAGCAAAAGAATATAAGTATACATTAAAAACACAACTGTTTTTCCTTGTGAGTGTTAAAGGCTATTGTAAAAGAGTTAGGCAATTTTCGTCGTGGCCATTGAAACTCTAGCTATAGCCATCCGACAAAATACAAATATTAAAGGGGTAACATGTGGTTCTCAAATGCATAAATGTGGGCTCTTTGCGGATGACATACTTCTTTTTGTGACCTCTCCACTAATCTCCCTTCCCAATATCTGCCTAGTCCTAAATAATTTTTGTAAAATTTCAGGACTTAAGGTCAATTATGCGAAATCTAGGGCCCTTAATGTTTCACTTACTCCCCAAGAAGTTTAGTTATTAAAACAATCATTCAATTTTGAGTGGAATGACACCTCAATTAAATATCTGGGGCCGCGTACACACGATCAGACATGTCCGACGGACCGTTTTCATCGGACCACGCTGAAGTGGTCTGTTGGTCTGATGTGCCTACACACCATCGGTCCAAAATCCCCTCGGACCAGAACGTGGTGACGTAGAACACAACGAGGTGATGAAAAAACGAAGTTCAATGCTTCCAAGCATGCGTCGACTTGATTCTGAGCATGCGCGGGATTTTGGTCCGATGATTTTGTGTACTAACCATCGAACCTGTCCGACGGACAGGTTTCGAGCGGACAGGTTTCAAAGCATGTTTTGAAACTTTTGTCCGCTGGAAAACAGTCCGATAGGCCGTACACACGATCGAACATGCCCGCTGAAACTGGTCTGCGGACCAGTTTCAGCGGACATGTTCGATCGTGTGTACATGGCCTTGGTGTTACATTGACAGCCCGAGTAGAAACTTTATATTTACATAATTATCCCCCACTATTTAAGAAGTTGATCTTTCAACTTTGTCCAAACATGAATTGTCATGGTTAGGCAGGATCAATTTGATTAAAATGACATTACTCCCTAGAATCCTCTATATTTTCAGGTCTTTCCCTATCCCTGTCCGTAAATTCCAGATCTAGAGCTAGATCTGGAGGCTTTTAAATAGTGGACGGATAAAGGACTTTATCGTATTGGACAGTTTTTTACGCTTGTAAACCCATGTCATTAAACCATTGCAAAAAAAAAAACATTAAAACTTCAAAGAATGTAATTTTCATCAAATTTACAAATTTCTGCAAATGATCTGGAAGAAAAAACCTCTCCCCCCACAATTTACAAATTATGAGATGTGGTGTGAAAGAGCTGAGGGACAGAGGGGGGGGGGGGTGTTTCGGTTGCATATTCGTGCCTCACTCACCCTACAGTAAAAGCTTCTTATATGGAGACATGGGAAAATGATCTTCAAATTAGTTGGGACTTAGACACCTGGCATAGATCATTTACAAAATCCTTCAAGGGGATTCTAAACGTTCCAGTGATGGAGGCCAACATTAAAGTAATAACCATGTGGTATTTAACTCCTTCTAATCTGGCTTCTATTTTCCCTACAGTAGATCCAAATTATTTTAGGGGATGTCAATTCCTGGGAACTATGACTCATATCTGGTGGGAGTGTCCTAGAATTAGATTATTTTGGAACATTTTTTCAAGCTAACAGGTTGCCAGGACTCGAGATCTCTACCAATAGCTCTCCTGAATGCGCATATATCTCAAATTCCAAAACATTCTCAAAAATGAATTCACTTCATTCTTACAGGAGCTAAGCTTACAATTGCCAAAAATCAGGAGAAACCTAAACCCTCTTTCTCGGAAGCAAAAAAAAAAAAATCTCTTGGATAATGACTGAAGAAAAGTTAGCTAGCATTTTGAATGATACTGTTTTGAAATTTGAAACAATCTGGGAACCTTTGGCCAGATATATAGGTATTTCTCTTACTCAGGATGCCTCTTTGATTTCCGCAAACACTGTAAATTTGGTATATAGCTTGTCTTGTCCCCTTTCCTCCCTCTCTTCTTTGTCACTTTTTTATTTTATTTTTTCTCCGAATTTTTCCAGCTTTCTTTTTATTTTTCTCCCCTTCTTTAGGGGAGCCTAGTGATGTTTTGTAAGGGGATTTATCTAGCAACATAGGCTTTGGTTCAGAGTGTAATTTAGTATGTCGAAAATGACACATTTTAAATGTGAAACAATAAATATTTTTGGATACTCAAAAAAAAAAAGAGTTAGGCAATACAGACAGGCATCTGTTTAGAAGTTTCATTGGAGTAACTGACTGAAAGACAGGAACTTCTTAAAGCGGAGTTCTGCCCAAAAAAATAAAATAAAAGTCAGCAGCTACAAATACTGATGAATTTTAAAATATGGACACTTACCTGTCCAGGGTGCCCAAAGTGATCTGTCCCTTGGCTCTTGGGTGCTGCTGCCACCATCTTCGGTATGGGAATCAGGAAGTGAAGCCTTGCGGCTTCATGCGTAAGTCACTCTGTGCATTCCCACTGGTCCCTGTTGTCTTCTGGGACCTGTGTATCTCCCAGAAGACAGCAGGGGGAACGGAGAAGGCTCCAGATGTGTAATACCTGGATTACACAGGCATCTGCTCCCTCCTCCCCCATGAAAGGTGCCAATGTGACATCGGAGGGGGTGGAACTCCGCTTTAAGTGTGTCTGGTTTCTTAACCACTTTAGCCCCTTCATGACCAGGCCATTTTTTCTGACAATTTCGTGGTCGTGCAATGCTGTACGCAAACAAAAATGTATGTCCTTTTTTTTCACCACAAATAGAGCTTTCTTTTGGTGGTATTTGATCATCTCTGCGGTTATTATTTTTTGCAATATAAACAAAAAAATGACTGATAATTTTTAAAATATATATATATATTTCTGCTATAAAACATTCCAAGTAAAAAAAAAAATGTAAAAAATTAATTAATTTCTTCATTAATTTTAGCCAATATGTATTCTGTTATTGGTATAAAAAACCCCAATAAGCGTATATCGATCGGTGTGTGCAAAAGTTATTGCGTCTACAAACTATGGGATATTTTTATGTCATGTTTATTTTTTACTAGTAATGGTAAGCGATCAGTGATTTTTAGCGGGACTGCGACATTGCGGTGGGCAAATTGTACACAAAGTGACACTGGGGTCCAGTGACACTAATACAGTGATCAGTGCTAAAAAAAATGTTCTGTCACTGTACTAATGACACTGGCAGGGAAGGGGTTAACATCAGGGACGATCAAAGGGTTACGTGTGTTCCTAGGGAGTGCTTTCTAACTGTGTGGCTTAACTGGAGAAAGAGAGAAAGCTGTGTTCCTGCTTAGCAGAAACACAGGATCTCTATTTTCCTCTCTGACAGAGCAGCAGTCTGTCTTGTTTACATAGGCAGACCACAGTTCTTCCTCTCTTTTCAACGATCGGTGGGTCCTAGCGAACATCTGATTGGCTCCAGCTGTGCCCAATCACAACGGGTGTGAGTTGCCAGCGGCCGAGGAAGAGACAGTAACATACAGATATGTTATTTCTTACAGCCGGGCCGCTCTGCCGCAGTAAATGTGCAATGGGCTGTCCGGAAGCGGTTAAAGTATATATCCACCTTTGCAGCCAAATTGCAATAATATCTACTTTATTTTTGTTACATGTCCTCATTAACATAGCATAACTTAAAAGTTCACCCTAATACTAAAATCTCTAAATATACTGGCATCAACAATCTAAGACTAACCTATCTAACCCTGTAAAGAAGAAATCACTATACATACCTTTTCTGAAGCCAGTCTGGTCTCCAGCGGCAGAAGCTCTGCAAAAGAGACAGACAGCCGGGGGGAAAATGCCTCGGAAGTGAACTGACCCATAGACCTACTATAGAGCTTCCATTATTGGCTGCCTCTTCTGCACTCACCCACACAGAGAAGCCGCCGCTGACAGCTCAGCATGGGATTGGACCAGAGTGGCTTCGCTGGTGTAGAGAAGCTGGCTGCGATGGGGAGACTGAAAGCAAGGTGTAAGGTGCGCAGAGAGAATGTCCACAGGTGACAACGTCAGCCGATATGCAACGCGTTTTATGAGCATACACGCTGCAGTTAGTAAAGAAAACTACTCTTGGTAGTCAGCTTGAGAAAGGAACGTGGCTTGCTTTACTAATTGCTGCACGCATGCTCACGAAACGTGTTGCATAGCGGCTGGCGTCATCTGCTGGGGACACTCTCTCCATGCACCTCACTCCTCGCTTTCAGTCTCCCCACCGCTCTAAGTGGAATCCAGGAAGATTTCGGCCCGTAAGGTACGGCGGCGTAGTGTATTTCTTGTGACGGAATCAAAATACGCGATTAGGGGGTGTGAATCATTTAAATTAGGCGTGTCCCCGCGGCGATCGAACTGCGCATGCTCCGTTCAGAAATTTCCCGCCGTGCATTGCGCGAAATTACGTCGAAACTTCTTTTTTTTTAGTAGCGTAATTTACGTACATTCCTATTTACGGACGACTTACGCAAAGAAATTAAAAATTTAGCGCAGGAACGACGGCCATACTTAACATGGCCAGTCTAACTATAGACCAGATAATAGCAGCTTTAACTTTACGCCGGAAAAAGCCGACTAGCGACAACGTTAGAGAATGCGACGGCCGATCGTAACTTCGTGGATCGCCGTAAAAATCTAATTTGCATACCCGACGCGGAAAATGATGCGAACTCCACCCAGCGGGCGCAAAAAAAATTCCTGCCAAACTTAAAAGAGCAAACTGTACTAAGTAAATAGTAAATATCTCATCTATATCATGTTGTGTGTGAATGAGGTCTTGGGAATCATACACAATTTTTTTTTTATATTTTTAAAAATTTGAAGTTCTTTTTTACAATTCGTTTTACATACCTGTTGGGGAGTCTTTTATCAGGGGTCTAAACAGACCCCTGATGTCTCACTTTTGGGATAGAAAAAGCTATTCAGGGTATAGATCCCCAAACCTTTCTCTGCAGCCTCAGCTGCACTGCAGAAGATTAAACAGGAGGTGCTCTATACAGAGGCACCTGTTCATTAAAAAATGTAAGCCTAGCAAAAACTGTGCTTCAGTTATGAATGAACACAGTGAGTGATCAGTTCCGATTACTCACTGTATTCATTTAAGAAAGGAATGGGCCTGTAAATATGATATATGTGCCTTCAACAGTCCCTCCCACTGGCTTGCAGTTGTTGCAGGAGGATTGATTCCATTAACTTACACCACCGGCTGCACCAATCACACTCTGTCAATATCCTCTTTCTCATGATGCCCAGGCCCCACTGTTGAACTGATAGGGGCTGGGCCCTGTACATTAGGACTGGTGGTCCTGATAAGATTCCATAGTCACTTTCAATGTATATAAAAAATTAGGGTAATATGTGGTCTTAACTTTGTACCAACAGTTGGGAAAGATGTGCTTTGTGTGGATAGGGCATACATTTATTTTTGAGAATCATAAAAAACCTGCAGTGTTTTTAGTTTACAAATGTATGCTTGTGTTTGGTATGCTTTATTTTCAATAAAGGAAAATGTTTGTTGAATACATACTGGGTAATTTTATTTGGGTGAATATGTTTGAAGATGTTAGTGGACCTGAACTGCTAAATATTTATTTTATTTAGTTTTTCTTGCTGAATTTATTCTAACTATTCCTTTGAAAATAAAATATTTTATTGGACGTTACTACCCATAGAGTGCCCTTTTCTATTAGTTTGAAATACAAAGTTAATAATAGTTCGATGCTGAAACGTAGAAGTTTGGATTTAGGATAATATTATTTACTTTCTAACTGATAAATTGAAGTGCAAGCTTTCAATGCATGCTGACCGCTTCTTCGGGCAATGTCTCATAGTGATGAAAAATAAATGTTGCTATGTTACTGAAATAAGCTGATCACATTTATGTGTACATTTAAAAGAAATACTTAAAATACTATTGATGTCCTTTAACTGTCTTTATTAGTCCTGGAGTGAGTATGATTCGTCTGGTGCAGAGGGACCATACATTTCTCTACTACTGTCTAAATCAGAATATATCTATATTCTTGGCCACATGATTAGTGTACTAAGCACTAAATAGAGTAATAATAATAATAAAGCAAACCAAGTTTTCATTAAGAAAGTGACTGTTATATTAACATGCCTAAAGCCCCGTACACACGGTCGGACTTTTGCCCAACCAACATCAAAATCCGACACTTTTCGCATTTGTCCGACCGTGTGTACGTTCCATCGGACCAACTTTTTTTGCTTTCATCGGACAAAAAGTTGGGTCTGCGAACGGACCAACTTTCAGGCAACAAAAGTCCGATGGTGCAAAGTCCGATCGTGTGTACAGCAAACCATCGGACTTTTGGACAAATTACAAATGCGCATGCTCAGAACCAATGTTAAAATCAACCAACAATAGCAGAAGTTAACCAAAGGGTGGCAGTAAAGAGCAGAACAACCACGTGATGATGGGAAAGTTTTAGAAAAGTTTGCAGAAAAGTCCGAGCGTGTGTATGCTATGGGTGTGATCGGACAAATCAATTAGGACAAAAATCCAAGGGAAATTTTGTTGGATGTCCTACCGTGTGTATGGGCCTTAATACAACAATTAATTGCCCATTAAATTAACTCACCTGAAGCTTTATTGCTATTGGGCAGAGATAATTGCAAGGATTAACAAGGCTTTTGGATCTTCTCTCGAACCAGAAGCTTTGACTTGCCTATTAGGTTGCATGGAGGACACTCGAGTCCTGCCAGGTAGCCGGGAAGTGGTATTAAAGCGGAGGTTCACCCTCAAAATTAACTTTTTTGCTAACCTATCTGCAGCCTTAATAAAGGCTTGTAGCGTTGTCATTTTTTTTTCAATGTGTACACTTACCTGTCTTCAGCTGCACTTCCGGGTCTTCTTCCTTGCGGGGAGTGGGCGTGTCGCTCCTTTTCCCCGACGGGGAGCTCTGCGCAATGTCTCCTGGGAGTGAGTGATGATCCTCCCAGGAGACGATTGACGTGCGGGTAAAGCGCGTCATTGCCTTCCAAAAATATCCGACGGGGACTCGGCTCTTTACTGGGCTATACGGCGCCTGCGCCTGCCGCGTAGAGCTGACTGCGCAGGCGCCGTAAAGTGCCGAGTCCCCGTCGGATATTTTCAGAAGGCGATGACGCGCTTTACCCGCACGTCAATCATTTATGCGACGCCTACTCCCTGGGGGGGAACGAGAACCTGGAAGTCGGGTGAAAACAAGAAAAAAATGTAAATACAGTCAGAAAAAATAAAAAATCCAGCAAATCCAGCATACTGTGGATGTCAGCAGTATGCTGGATATCACAGTATATAGAGATTTAAGGGTGAACCTCCGCTTTAAGATGCCTTTTTCAGGCCCGCAAAATAATTGCCCAAAAATGGCAGGCCCCCGCTCCCCCGTCCATAGAAAACTGGACGGCGACTATAAATCAAACAATTTCCAGTGAAAGAGTGTATCTCACTAGGCAGGGGAATTACTGGAAATTTGCGAAACTGTGGGGACCATGGCTAAGAGCAGCGGGAGATCCCCCGTAGGGAGAACCAACAATGAAATCTAGACCGGACCATTAGGAACCAACCCCTACTGGCCAAAATGGCCAGAGACCTTCTGCTTAGCTACCCCCCTATAGCAGTCCTACGGGAAGACCCCAACTCACTTCTCAATCCATTGGAAGCCTCCCTTAGCCAAGTACCCGAGTCAGCATCGAATACGCTATTGTAAGCCAGAACCTTTCTGATAAAGCAACACAAGAAGAATACGTTTCCGCGGGAGGGAGGGAAGGGAGGGAAGGGGTGGTTTAAGGGGGAAGGCACAAGGGGCTACACAAGGAAACAGATATTACTTCACTGTCTTCTAATAAGTATATTTTGACTGTGTGGTTTTCTAATTATGATAATTTGTTATTTGCTAATTTTGTGAATATGGCTGTGTATCTGTTAAATTGCTGTACCCCCAAAAAAAGAAATAAATAATAATATAAAAAAAAAGAAATTAACTCACCTGTAAAAAAAATATTGGGAACCTGTAAAACATTGCATCATACGGACAGGCAGTTAATGATTGACAAGAAGCATCAAATAACTACCTAGAGCACTCATCAGCTTATCAGTAACATATATAACATGTTACACCCTTAATACGGTGTAAAATGTAACATGTTAGGAAAGGCAACAGATTGATCTACCTGTCAGGAACAGGAAGATGAATCTCTTGCATGAAGGGAGGTGGCACTGAGGCTGAGGTGTCCATACTGCGGATACGCCAACTGTTGGTTGTGCAGTTAATGTATGACTCATCTCCATTCACCCATCAGCTGGAAGATTCCCCATACAACTGCTGAAAGTTAACATAGGGGCAGAGATGCTGGTGACATCACTGTTCACATATGGCCAATACTATGTCTGTACATAGCCATACTTAGACAATGCTGTCACCAGCATCACATCCCTTTGTTCACCTCAGCTGACGGCTGGGAAATCTCTTATCTGACCGCTAAATGGGACCATTGATGGGTCATCGTTTGCTAGAAAGCCAGTGTCCACCAGTGTCCTATGGACCACAAGTCTGTGTGAGAAACTGTCATGTTATTAACAGCTTCTCAGGGCATTTATTAAACTCTGAGTACTGGCATCTCTCTGTGTGCCAAATCATAGTTGGTCTTAATTACTGCCACTTTGCTTATCTGTTAACTGACAGTATTCCTTCACAATCTGTCATAGCATTAGTGACATATTCTAAAAGTTGTAGTAATAGTAATTACCTAAATCTGGCACATGTGTTGGTACTTGTACCAAAATTGGCACTCGGCTTTTATAAATTTGGCAAGGGGCCATACAACCAGAAAAGTGGTACCCTAACCCTAAAGCCCACATCCTAATTCACTTACCTTCCTCACACCCTAACACTGCTCTATTTCTCCACAGTCTATACATTGTGTAAACTCCATATTGAAGCTTACACAAGGTTGATCATGTTTGGAGATTGGGCACTCAGGCCTAAGTGGTGCATAATGGGAGGAGGTTACATTCTCTCCCATACCTCAAAACACCTGTATTTTTGTATTTTGCAGGAGTAAAGTAACAGAGGTAGTGCAGTGAAGGTGAGTATATGTGGGTCCGGGGGTTTGCAACTCTCTGACATAATAGGGAATGCGCAAAAAATTGCATATTTGGACTTTAAGTATATGTCCTGGTCACCATTATCAGCAGAGCAAGAACTAAGGAATCCTAAAATCCTCCAACTGGGATACCTGTTCCTCTGATGCCTCTGATGCCTCGTACACACGACTGGTTTTCCCGGCAGGAAACTGCCATGAGAGCTTTTGGCTGGGAATCCCGGCCATGTGTATGCTCCATCACAGTTTTGCCGACAGGAAAACCACGGGAAAAGAATTCCCTCCGGGATTTGCAACAGTCTTTTTTGCAGCAGTTTTCCTGTGGGAAAAACTGCGATGGAGCATACACACGGCTGGGATTCCAGGCCAAAGCTCTCACCGCAGTTTTCCAGACGGGAAAACCTCTTGTGTGTACAGGGGGAAAGTTACCAAGCAGGTTCTCGGTTTTCCCCTCGGGATTCCCGACGGACTTTTTACTGCCGGGAATCCTGTACGTGTGTACTAGGCATGAGAAAGGAATTTGGTTTACTTTGGAGAAATGTCTTTTCATTTTCTGTTGAATTTTCATCACATGAAGTGTATGAGAATCTTCTCAGAAAGACTGGCAATAAAAATTAACCAGGAACCGACATTTCTATTCAATCTGAAGCAAAATGGTTTTGGCTTTATACACTTTCAATTACTATATTTGCACAGGCATACTTAGGAAAGATTTATATTAATCTTAAATGGGTTGGAAAGGTTTGTTTTTTATTTTCTAAATAGGTTCCTTTAAGCTAGTGCATTGTTGGTTCACTTACATTTTCCTTTGATTTTTCTTCTAAATGTTTTTTTTTTATTTGTTTTCTTTGTCTGAATTTCTCACTTCCTGTTCCTCCTCAGTAAGCTGTTCAGTAAGCTGTTCTGACTGACTTTCCACCGCTCGGATGATGGTGGAAAGTTTACTGAGGAGAAACAGGAAGTGAGAAATTCAGACAAAGAAAAAAAACATTTAGAAGGGAAATTAAAGGGAAAGTTAAGTGAACCAACAATGCACTAACATTTATTTTGCTTAAATTACTGTTTACAGGGTATAGAGACATAAAAGTTGACTGATTCCTTTTAAAAATGATTAAAAATAGATAAAAAACAATCGTATAATGTGCCTCTAGTTTCACTTTCGTTTTTAAAATGTTATGTTTCTGTCAAGTAGAGAAGACACACAGAACAAAAACAAACAAATCCAGGGCAGTGTTTTGTTTTTAAAATGAATCTGATTGGTTCTGAGGAGTTTTAGGCCTCGTACACACGAGGCAATCTATTTGTTCAAATCGGTCGGACCGACCGATTTGAACAAATCTGTCTGATAGGATTTTGGTTTGCTCGCGTGTACACACGAGCAAACCAAAATCCCCGCCAGCAGACGGCGCGCTGACGTGTCGGTGACGTGGCGGTGACGTTGACGCCGCCACGTCACCGCACCAGGAAGTAAAACACTTCCGCGCATGCGCCGAATCCATTCGGCGGCGGTGCGGGACGACATGTCTGCTGGTAAGTGTACTAACCAGCAGACATGTCGGGCGGACGGATTCCCACCCGATAGATTTCAAAGCATGCTTTGAAATCTGTCGGGTGGCCAAATCCGTCGGCTCGGCCGTACACACGATCGAATCTGTCTGCTGTCTAGCAGACCGTTTCCAGCAGACAGATTTGATCGTGTGTACGAGGCCTTAGACACACAGCTTGGACCACAGTAAAATCTGCCATGAGTTTTTTCATAAGGAGCCAGATAAGCAGGAAGTGTGGAGATCAGAGAAGTATTAAAGGTACTTCAAAGAAAAAACGAACAATGAGAACATGAAACCAGCACTGCATTAAAGTAAAGGTAGCTATTTAGCAAAAAAAAAATTCCTTTAGTGATTCTTTAAAGGAACCTATTTATAGAATAAAAAACAAACCTTTACAACCTCTTTAAGTAGCTAAAACACTTACTGATGTGAAAAAAAAAACTACAAATCAGATTCACAATTATGAATGTAAAATGACCCATTCGTGTCCAGAAAACCAGATATATAACATAATATGTTATAGTATGTAATAGTATGTAATTCCAAGTAAAACAATAAATCCCTTGAGAAAGTCACGTGACCTGTGACGTGACACGTTGGGGTGAGCCGGTGACAACACTTCCGTGTCTCCAAGTCGAAGAAGTGCAATGAGGAGGAGAACTGTTCCATTGTGAATTGATTTTTTTAGGGTTTTTTATCACTATTCAAATGTGAGTGCATCTGTTTAAGGTTTTATAATTAAAGCAAGAAACGTATTCAATCTTGCGCGATAATGATTTTTTATTTGCTTTGAGAAACTGAACCTGGAGAAATTTATTTTATGAGGAGAAGTTTTTTTTTTTATCGTGGAACGAATAGGTAAAATCCTTTCCTGATCTGGCTGACCTTTTTGGATTATCACTGAAATAGACCCAAGGGGGTCTTCCTTCGAGGTGAGCAGGCACTGCACACTGAGGTGGTGGTGAATATTTTCAGCACATATACCCTGCAGAGAGTGTCACGGATAACGAAGTAATTTGATATTCACGTTTTGTCAGCATTTAAGAACTTTTTTCATGGATGTGGACTTTCTGCATATTATTATTTATATTTATGAAATTTCTTTTCACAAGAAAATAATTATGAAATTGAGTCTATCTTCAACCCTCCCTGTTTGCACAGGCTTGGGACCAGCATACAGTATATTAGCATTTGTTGCGCTTTTTTTAATGCTTCACATTGCTTTGATTATATTCTATTGGACTATCAGTGTAAAAGCATGGTAAAAACATGTCATACTTATATCAAACACAATCAAACTTATCTCATATGTATGACACTTTTCCCTTATACCACCTAAAAGCATACTTCGAATACTAGAAAATATGGCTGTATACAATGCCATTATTACTCTGCTATGGCATTGAAATAATCATCCATTCATGCCATTTCAAACTCTTTACCACAGAACAAATAACAATTTGTATTCAACTTCCCTTTTGTGAACAGAACAGTTGGGTTTCCTTACTACGTCGTAGCAACATTTTGCTTTCTCTATGTTATGTCTTTCTCAGCTTTGGCATATTTATTACATTTATTTAATATGTCGCTCAGCATGGTGTTCACAAGCATATTAAAATATAGCAATCAGATAACACAGCATGACTTTTTCAGAAGAAAAAAATTGTATGTTCTGTTAAAAATTATATCACCTTCATGTTACAAGTATTCCCCTCCATTCCTTAAGGTTAGAAAACACCCAGGGTATTATGAAATGTCCGAGAGATCCTGTACAGTATTTAAAGGAGTCTGTAAATCACATGCTATTTATGGATTCCTAAACCAATCTGCCGGCCCGTGGGCATGGTCGGAGTGTTGGGATGTTTCCGATTCTGGCAGTCACACGGGGTCTGCTTGTTCAGCCAAATCAAACTGTTCTGACTGTAGCTCGGGGGAAATAAACAAAGAAGGAGGCAGATTGCTTGGTTATTGCAACTCATATGTCATTCCGAATGTAAAGGGAATATTAACCATTTAGTTGCCAAGGATGGGCTGTCAAGGTGAGTTGATAATCTAAACACTCCAAACTTAAACTTAACGAAGATACCAGAAATCACAGAAAGAGACAAGCACAGTTTTCTTGTGAAAAAAACGCCATAATGGCACCATATTAAAATGAGAAAAGTCTGCAACTAAAATATTTTAGTGATGTATAGTATCTGCTTGTCGACCGCATTACTTAGTCATATGGCAGAGCAACTCCCCTAAACTTTATCGCGTACCTAGTACATTATCTGGCACTTTCAAGTAGGGGGCACGCGCACCGTCGGTGCAGACACCCGCTGATCGGTGAGGAGAAATCCAGAACAGAGCTCTGCCTATGTAAACAAAGAAGATCTCTGTTCTGTCAGCAGGGATGTGATGGATTTTCTTTCCCTGCAAAGACAATCCATGACATCCCTTAGTAAATGCAGCACACATAGTACACAAAAACACTGGTTAGGCACACATTTAACCCTTTGATCGCCCTAGGTGTTTATGTTTAACTCCTTCCCAGCCAGTGTCATTAGTATAGTAACAGTGCAAATGTTTAGCAATGATCACTGTATTAGTATCACTGGTTCCCACAAAGTGTCAAAAGTGTCAGATAGTATCAGAAAGTCCACTGCAATATTGCAGTCCCACTAAGTCACTGAGTGACACCATTACTAGTATAAAATAAAAGTTCCAATATATACCCCATAGTTAGTAGAAGCTGTAACTTTTGCGCAAAGCAATCAATATATGCTTATTGGGATTTTGTTCTACCAAAAATATGAAGCAGAATACATATTGGCCTATATTTATAAAGAAATTCGATTTTTTTAATTTTTTATTGGATATGTTTTATAGCAGATTGTTTTTTTTCTTTCCAAAATGTTTTTTTCTTTTTTATTTATAGCACAAAAAAAAAACAGTGGTGATCAAATACCACCAAAATAAAACTCCATTTGTGGGGAAAAAAGGACATAAACTTCATTTGGGTATGACCACGCAATTGTTTTGCAAAAAATGGCCTGATCATAAAGCGGGGTAAATCTGTTAAATGTCAAGTGGGTATAGATATACTGTATAAAGGAACAATAACGACTATAGATTGTAGACACAGGAAAAGTCAGTGCAAAGCCAAAAACATAGATACAGTTGTTCAGCTTTTGTGCCAGTGTAGTCAAACTTGTATTTATTGTGCTCTTTAACTACTTGCCGCACACCCACCGTCAAATGACAGAGGAGTGGTGCGGCTCTTATTCTGGGACAGCATCATATTACAGCTTCCCAGAATGGTTGCTCTCACCGATGACGCAACTCTTTAATCATGTGATTGGCTGTGTGCAATCACAGCCGGTCACATGTAAATGAAGAAATGCCGTTAATCGGCTCTCCTCGCCTTACACTGACAGTGTGTGGCAAGGAGATTCAGCTGCATCTCTTGCAGGGAAGACCAGGACAGGTAATCAGGGCACTGATCAACAGTCTTCTGATTACAGTAAAGCCCTAAAAGTGCCCATCGGTGACACCAATCAGTACCCATTAGTGATAGACATGTGCATTTGTTTTCGTCCAAATGCATTTTTGTCCGAATTTCTGGTATTTTAGTTATCGTTTTAACTAGGGATGAGCTTCGTATTCGAGTCGAACTCACACTCAACTCGAACATCGTATGCTCAATCGTTCGTCGAATTACAAATGTTTTGGGCCATTCGCACCAAATTCGAGTGGCGTGTCTCGGCCCATAATTCACTGCGGCATCGCAGTGCATTGCTGGCTGATGATTGGCTAAGCAGGCACTCTGACCCGCATGCTTGGCCAATCACAGCGTGCAAAAAACGGTGAGCCATAATTGGCCAATTATGGCTCAGGGGGGTTAGTACACGCCCCACACTATATAATGCTGCCTGGAAGTCGGCCTTGTGTAGTGTGTTGGTGATTTACAGAGAGAGACAGAGAGAGAGAGTGTGTCATTTTTTTGGAGTTAGATAGAGCAGGCAGGCAGGCTAGTCAGTTAGAGTTACAGTGCATAAAGGATATATATGCATCCCAGGTGTTGTATATATATTTATACACTGTATTGAGTTTAGATTGATCCGCTCTTCCTAATATGCTGGCAGGCATGTGATTGTGCTAGCTGCAGTGTACAGTGTGCACCTAAAGCCACGTCAATAGATTTGCTGGTGTTTCTCATATTAATTCCTAAAGGCAGTAGAGCTGCACGATTCTGGTAAAAATGAGCATCACAAAGAATCTTAAGCCCTGTACACACGATCGGTCCATCCAATGAGAACGGTCTGATAGAATGAAGATCACGATTTTGTTAACATGCATTTTTGTAATTTATTTTATTTTATTTACGCACACATTATATATATATGTGTGTGTGTGTGTGTAAATAAAAAAAAATCACAAAAATAAAAATGCATACTAACAAAAGCACCATGCATTTTGGTGCAGTGGCATTAAAAAATAAAATTAAAAAAAGGCCCATGCACTTTGGTGCTATTGAGGGGTGGCAGGCAGTTCATTCTCAAATTAATAGGCTGTTCTGAAGTAAGGAACATACTCTGATGCATTGCATAGATGTGACGTTGAACCTTTAAAACAGGAGGCTGAGGGGCATCAAAAACCAAAGCAGTGATAGCAGCATGGCTGTTTTGTACAACGTCACTACAGTACTACCCTACCTCACTGCGCACTCACTGCTCTATGGCTTCCAAAAAGCTTAAAAAATTGATTTTATGGCTGAAGCTACACTTTCAAAAAGTACCAGTTCAAAATTACAATTACAAACAGATCCTACTTAACAACAAACCTACAGTCCCTGTCTTGTTTTCACCGCCTGTATACTGCTGGTCAAAGTATATAGGGCCAAAGGGGATGGTAATGACCTGGGGGGAGGGGGCGGGGAAACCCATGCTATTTTGCTTAATGATTTTCATCCATATTGCAGGGACCAGACATTACATTAAAGCCGCAAGCAGTTTTAAATGACTTTTTTCCTATAGTAATGTCATTTTGTGCAAGGACAGTTCCAAAACATATGCCACTTCACATGCATACTATAGACAACCAGCAGGTAAGATATTTAAAGGAATTTTTCCATTTTTTTTTTCACTTTAAGCATCATTAAAATCATTGCTCCAGAAAAAACAACCATTTAAAAAAAAAAATCCATTGATACATGTTCCCTGGGGCAAGACCCGGGTTCTCAAACCTGTTTTACAACAATAACTTGCATTTTAGCCTTTAAAATTAGCACTTTTGAATTCGGACGTTCGAGTCCCATAGACTTCAACGGGGTTCTAAATGTTCATGCGAACGATCGGTCCGTTTGACGGTTCTGGTGCGAACCGAACGGGGTGGGTGTTCAGCTCATCCCTAGTTTTAACAAATGAAAACGAATGCGCAGAATCTAAAAAACAAAAGATCCGACAAATGCTTTATTTTCGTTTTCGTTGCTACAACAGTTCGATATAGATAGGAGATTTAACATGACGCTGACAATAGCAATCTGTGTCTATGCAACCTGTGGTAGAATGTGCCTAACCTTGACTCTATTATTCCAAGATTAATCTACATAGAGAGAAAAGATTTGACATTATAGAGAGTGTTGGGGTAGACCATTCGACATGGACGAAGATTCGACGAAGCAGCAAAAAACATACAAATGTCGAATCTGTGATTGAAGGCTTATGGTGTCTGCCGAAAGTTCTAAGAAGATTGGACAAGCCGCAATTATACATTTCCGGTCAAATGCTCGGCCCATAGGCTATAGAAGAATTCAAATGTTGGTTGACTAGTAATAATAATTGATAAATATAATTATTACTAGTCAAACAACATTAGAATTCTTCTATAGCTTGTAGGTGGAACATTCGACCGGAAATGTACGATTTCGGCGTCGTACAGTTTAGCTGCTCTGTTGAACCTTTTTAGAGCATTCGACAGACACCATATGCCTTCAATCACAGATTCGACCTGAATTCATTTGGATTTTCGGACGAATGCATTTTTTAACAAAACAAAATAAATAAAAATGAATTTCGGGAGTAACTAAATACATTTTTTTTTTGGCCGAAATTCCGAAACAAAATATTTTAGTGTGCACATGTATAATTAGTGATGCCAGCTAGTGCTGCCTTTCAGAGCCCATCAGGGCCTGCTCATCAGTGCTACACATCAATGCCCATCAGTGCCCACACTAGTCCAGCCTCATCAGTGGCCATAAGTGTCAGAATGGGGATCTGTTTGTTTACATTGATAGATCCTCATTCTGGCTCTCTGTGGAGCAATCGTGGGTGGCCAGCAGACATCGCGCATCGGCTCCAGCAAAGCACCATGGGTGTGCAACTGCTATAGCTGTTAAAGGGGCCAATGTACAGCTACAGCGATTCACGCTGCCAAGCCAACCTGCCACAGTATAACCGCGGCGGCTGGTTGGCAAGCGGTTAAAGGCCCACATACACCATAGTATTGTAAAAGATCTGGGACACCTTTGGGTGCCCCAAGGAGAGTAGTACAGAAGGTAAACAGTGAATGGTGGGTGTGGCCAAATGTTTGAGAGGCTTAAAGGACATGGTTAAAGAAAACAAAAGCATTCTGGTACCCATAAAACATGCTTAGATTAATAAAGCAAATTTCAGTGTAAAAATATGATATTAGCCTAAATTAAAAGTGGACGGTGTCAGCAGGGCAGTGGACAGTGTCAGCAGGGCAGAGGCTGGTGTCAGAAGGACAGTGGACAGTGTCATTAGAGAAATGGAAGATGTTAGTAGAGAAATGGATGGTGTCAGCATCGCAGTGGATGGTGTCCACAGAACAGTGGATGGTGCCAACACAGCAGTAGATGTTTCAGTAGGGCAGAGGTTGGTGTCAGTAGGGTAGTGGACGGTGTCAGTCATTAGAGCAGTGGAAGGTGTCAGTAGAGCAGCACAGGGATGGTGGGAGCCCATCATAATGGGCACTGCAGGTGTATAGTCCTGGCAACACAGAACAGGGATGGTAGGAGCCCCTCATAATAAGCACTGCAGGTGTACAGACATGGGAACCCAGCACAGGGATGGTGGGAACCCCTCACAATGGGCACAGCAGAAGTGCAGATCCAAAAACTCAGCACAGGGATAGTGAAAACACCTCATATTGGGCACAGCAGGTATAGACCTGGGAACTCAGCACGGGTATGGTAGGAACCCCTCATAATGGGCACAGTAGATATACAGACCTGGAAACTCAGCACAGGGATTGTGGGAGCCCCTTAAAATAGGCACAGCAAGTGTACAAACCTAGGACCTCATTACAGGGATTGTGGGAGAAAGCCCCTCATTATGGCCAGAAGGAAGAAACATAAAGAGAGTCGACACACTCGTTTTGCTAATTTTATCAACAATAAAAGGAAGGAGGAGCTCAGAACAAATGGAATCTGGGCAAAGAAGAACTATCTTTAATATTGGGTTGTGAAAAGAATGATACATATAGCCGTAAATGTACCATTTACAGAAGTTTTCGAATTAAATTAAATGTAGGAGTAGGTAACGCAAGTCAGGAAACTATAAGTCACATTGCATACAATTATTTATTTGGTCTGCATGGTTTACAGTTTATGCAAAAAAAAAAGGTTTATTACTCAATGGAATCATTTTTTATTTATTTATTTATTTATTTTGGAAGGTGATGATGATTGTTTGAAAAACTATACATACATGTGCATTTCTTCCAATAAAATCAATGTGATGAGGTTGATTTTCTATCTTCTTACTCCATTTCCCTATAGGGATATCCAAGGTTTCCCAACTGAAGTTAGTGGCCCAACAGCTAATTTCAACTAAGGACCTCAAAGCAAAGATTACAAAAGCCTTACCTACACTGTCTTACAGCTCTGTTAGTTCTGTCCTTGCAAGTTTCCAATGCAACACAAGGGATGATAATAAATTATTGAAAGCCAAAGCCAAACCTTCTGAAATATTTGTAACTTGACTATTTTTCTTTTCTCTTTTTTTTTTTTATTTTTTTTTTTAGAATAGGATGTATCTCCACCCAACTTGTAATGCATAGTTTACCACAGATTTAGAGTCACTATGAAGCAGTGATGGGACATTGATTTATGTATTATTTTAGTCCTCAATTATGGACAATAGAGAGCTGTCAAACAGTAATGCTTAGCATTGATAAATCAGGTAATTTCTTGTTACCTGCAATGCCAACTGCCTGTACATTCTGATCCCTCATTGTTAAGTTGACACAATAAGTAGAAAATTGACAAGTAAATCTACTATACTCTGCTGACAGAGTTTTTGTGTTCTCTTTGTGATCTGACATACAAAAAACAACTGTGGAATCAAAGGAAAAGCTGCATATTCTAGAAGATAATGTAGGTGAGCCGAGGCAAAGAAAAAAAGAAAAATGTTTGCACTGAACTCTACAAAGATGACTGGGAAATGTCAGTGCAATTTTGCATAAACAGAGAATAATCATACAGGGCCATAACTGCCAAAATAATAGAACTATATTTATTATCATCTTTTGTGCATCAAATATTTCTATACAAGGTTTGGTCATTCCCTTTTATTAGGAAAATATTTCCAAATCAGAGACATGTATTAAATGATCCGACTCATTACAGTTTCATAGAGGATCATATACTTTGGTCTGTCTCACAGATTTTTGAGTTGGGTTTTTCTGACACAATTTCTATTATTTGCAATCTCCTGCTGCACCCGTCACTGGCTAATATTAGATTTGTGTAGGCAAGACAAAACACTGCATATAATCTGCTGCGCATATTTAATTTTAAGTTGCTAGCTTGTACCAGGAAATGGTTGACATCCAGGCAGTTTTGTTACCCACGAGGAATCAACTTTTATCAGAGGCTACCTTTGTAAATTGTTTCCAACTGAAGTGCTGGCATTATGTATATCTGGATTGTTATAGTGTCCTTGTGTGCCGTGTTCTCATAATTTTAAAGTTCATTGAATTATTTGTGCAAGAAGTCGTACAAACAAAGTTTTATTTATAAAACCTAAACCAATACTATTTAAAAGACAGTGAATGCATATACAATGACCAACCGTCAAAACTGACTTTCCATTGGTCTCTATTCCAATGACTCTGTTCTATAAAAAAATCACGTGGCACTCAAATCCCCAAGAAATATAATTGTCTTATCTTTTATTCATGGAAACATAAAAGAGTGATGGCAGAAAAGTCACCCCTGTGGTGTCCCAGTACAGGGATTTACTGTAGGCCCTGTCAGATTGAGACCCTCGGCTTGTGGGGCCTCCTCTGCAGGGACTCAGCTAGTTATGATGTGATTTATACTGTTATAGTTGATAATACATTTATTAGGTGCGTATAGCTTTAAGAGGTTTAGTCCGCCATTTTATGTTTAGTCAGAGTGTATGAGAGTCAGTAGGACTAAGTGCTAGACAAGACCTTATGGTGTTGTATTATACTTTAACTTGTAACAAACTTTAAATGTAAGTTCCAAGGGGAATACAGATACGTCTCTATGATCCACAGCTCTCAGCCAATGGGCTTCAGTCTCCCTCAGCTCTCAAGCCAATGGGCTTCAGTCTCCCTCAGCTCTCAACCAATGGGCTTCAGTCTCCCTCAGCTCTCAACCAATGGGCTTCAGTCTCCCTCAGCTCTCAACCAATGGGCTTCAGTCTCCTCACATTGATATAAGGGGTGGGAGTTCCTGTTTAGGGCAGACTAGTGCTACACACAGTTGCTGACAGGTCAGAGCAGAGTTCAGTCAGAGAAGAAGCAGTGCAGGCCAGAGACCTCCCGTTCAGGGGAAAGTACAGCAAATCGCGGAGTACCTTTAAAAAACTATAGAATCAGTACTTCAACGAAATAATCGAATCAATTTGTCATTCGGACGAAAAGCCTCAAGTCTACCGACACTTCAGTAAGTGTATTTATTCTTCAGTCTAGTCAAGCATAGGCCCAGCATTACTAATCCAGCCGCAAAAGCCAAGGATATATGAAAAGCCAAGCCCAGGCATTGTCAGCTGTGTGGTCCTCTAGAGACTGTTTGTGGAACCTTTGCGACACTCTTTGTGAACGGTGTGAAGATTTTGACACCTGTCTTCATGCCAGTAAAGCCTTCGTTATATTGACCCCTGTTGTGGACTGTGTTATTACCATCCTAGCTAGCGTAGATACGGAGGCCCCCGGAGCTGTAGTTTCCTGGGGTATATCAAGACTACAGTGGCGTCACGTGACAGAGAGGGTTAATACCATCCGACCCTCACTAAGGGTTAACACCACCAGACCCTGGGCCCCTAGCCCAAGAACCAAGCAGCTAACCATCAAGAGCATGTGTGTGGCCGTGGGGTTCACCCTCCCCGGTCATCACACCCCCATTTGTATTTAAAAATACCTCTGCTGGAAGTCTATTTCAAGCCTCAACTGCCTTCCTTTACAGGGAGTTGGAACAGTACAGTATTGATTACCTAGATTTACAGATCTACAAGGAAAATGGTAAGCTTGGAAAAATAAGTTTTTTCAAACAAACAGATTGGAACAGCTATATTCCCACAAAAAGCTGCCACCATCCAAACTGGACAGGGAATGTACCAAAAGGGCAACTTATGAGGATCCATAGGAATTGCAGCGATGAAAAGGACTATGAAGCTTAGCTTGGAGTCCTGATACAAAGATTCATAGAAAGGGGATACAAGAAGGAAGAATTGGACAACCTAAAGAGGAAAGTGAAGGATATAAACAGAGAATGCTTTCTGGGAGATAACAAGAAGGAAACAAGAAACATGTAAGTGGTTTTCCATACTAGGTTTAAAGTGGTTGTAAACCCTTACAACACACTTTCACCTACTGGTAAGTCTAGATTAAGGCTTACCTGTAGGTGCTGTAATTATCTCCTAAACCTACACGGTTTAGGAGATAATTACAATTTCCCGTACAAGGATTTCTTCTGTGCATGCTCCGACGTATTCGCCGCACATGCACTGTAGAAAGCTCAGGCCGTGCCGTACCGAGTAAAGGTCATACCATGACTGGCAGTCATGCCATGACTGGATGTGTGTTGGAGTGACGTCAAGCGACTCCGGCCAGTCACAGAGCCAGAGTCCGCGACCTGGGAAGGAAGATGGATGCTTCCAGCCGGTGAGGAAATCGGGGACATAAATCAGTAGATGGAATAGTGAACAGTGTTGGTCCATCCTGAAATCAGACAAAACATTGGGCAAAATACTTCCCCAAACGCCCAGGTTTATATATAGAAGATCCCCCACACTTAGAAACAGACTTGTCCACAATGTACTGGACCCCCCAAAGTGGTTAGCCTTTTTTCAAACAGAAAATAATTTTTACAGATGACAACAAAAATGCTTACTGTGTAGAGTGAGACAAAAACAACCAAAGGAAACAGATTTGTTTAGATCCATGACAATAGTCAACTAATACAAGATCAAAGAGATTATCACTTGTACCAACACACATGTTATTGAATGCCCATACTGGCTTCAATATGTGAATTTAAACTTAACAGCAGTTCTCCCCCTTACAAAATATTTTCAAAACTGAAGAAAATTTGTCTGGAGTTGAGCTTTAATTAAGACTTCCACACCAAATACTTATGTATGTTCAGAATTACTGCAGCTGAACCATTCTGCTTGCCAGTTTTATGTTCCCTCAGTGCTCAAACCACTGCATCGTTTTACCCAGTAGACTCCAACAATGTAATTGTAACTCTGTATGGTTAAAGATGAAGGTGGATATCTTTGCTGTTTGTTTGATCTATAAACAGCAAAGATGTCACTTTCATATGTCCTTCTGGATATCCCCTACCCATGGTTGCATGTGATATCTTGCCAATGAAAGACATATTTATGAAAATTATGCAAATGTTAACCTGGATTTTAGACTCCTTTGTCATCTAGGCATTTTACATTAAACGTGATTAAAGAACAGCATTTCACAACCACATCAAAAGCAGTCATCAGTAAAGTATATGTATTTAGCCAAATACGTTTTGGAGACTGAACATTTCTACCAAAACATGAAATATCAGGGTTAACAGTAATTTAGTACCTGCTGGATTAGTCAGTAGGCAAGGGCAAGTATGATTACAGCTCAAAGCGCAAAGTAATATTAATCCACCCCAAGCCCATCAGAGCGGAGACTCTGATCCAACCCTGTATCCCTGTTGTTTATTATTGGGTATTATGGCTCCCTCTGTGATTCCAGCAGAAAAGTACAGAAAAGTAGAAACTCTGCAAACGAACTTGTGAACCTTTCTACAGCTTCTACAATCACCAGCCTATTGCTGAGCACAGCCAAACTGCTCATTACAGCTCCAACGGCCAATTTACTCAATCCATCTCTACATAGGACACTGGAACACTTGGCACCTGCTTTCTAATATCCAGTAATTAACATGTTTGCAGTTCATACCTATTTGGCACTATTGTTTGATTGAAAAGCAAATCTAACAGACTGAAATGTGCCATAAATTTACATTAAAAAGTGATAGACTATTTTTTGTGCAAATACACTACTTAAAGTAACAGTATAGTACTAATATCCTTATTCTCCAAAAAAAATTCATACACATCCACTACTTATTGACCATGTAATCTATTTTTCAAGAAATTGTTTCTTACTATGTTATTCTGCCTCCTTGTAATGTCCCCTGTGGGCTCCAGAATATTTAATTCTCCCTTACTTCCCTTGTTTGGAATGAGCATTGCACATTATTGGTGGCTGTGTGCACTGCTCTATGTACACTACAAACCCCATAGTCCATAAGAAATACTTCATACATACTAATCCATCTTGGGAGTGGGTAAGAGAGGGTTGCTAAATTCAGACACACAGTGGGACCATGGAGATTAAATGTAGCCACCCTATAACAGGAAGTCAGAACACAGCAGGAAAAAATAAAGCTTTGGAATAGTCTGAGATCAGTAGAAGGTAGTTAAGATTACATATTCAAATTGACTTTATTTATTAAACTAGACTTAAAAAGTAAACATGTTTTTAAAGATACAGTAAATAACAACATCATTTTAGATAGACAATGGGCAAGGTATGACTGGGTGAGTTTTTGAAAGTATGTCCTAGATACATGTGTATAATGCTACTTTTTAATATAAGTGCCCATTCACACTACCGCAACTTGGAATTCGACTTGTGTCGTCCCACGTCGTGCAACATAAGAAATTACAATAAAGAGACGTCTTAATGTACACTACTGAAGTCGCTCTGACTTTAGAAAAGGTTTCTGTACTACTTCAAGGCGACTTTTACCCATTGATTTCAATGGAAGTCACCTCCAAAGTTGGGTCAGTGTCATAACTGAAGCAACTTTACAGGAAGAGAAAATAGTATTCTCAGGAAAACCCCTCCCTCCCACAGAGCTGATTATTGTTTGAGTGACCACTGGCAAAGTTGCCTGTCCTGTAGGCAACCTGAAGTTGCCTGGAAGTTGCCTGGAAATTGCCTCAAGTTGCCTCACAAAGTCGTGCTGACTTCCATGCCACTGTAGTGTGAACCGACACTAAGCCATTTTTGTTATGAAGCCATGGTTAGAATAATCAAAAACAAAATTTGATATAGGTAGATGCTGTTCATATTACTTTGCAATCCATACTAAATGCCCACAAGTATTTTATGGCACTGTAAACACTAGGGATGAGCCTGCAACTTTGGAAAACTTGATATACTGTATCACCATTTGGAATTGATCATAAACGAAATATCCATTCTAATGAATATAAATATTGTGCCGATGGGTTATTAGCACATACAGTAGATTATTATTGTGAGGTGAAGTGAGGACATTAATGACTAAATGAATTCATGCATACAGTATTTGTTGACATACAAAGATTAATTTCTAGATGTTATAGAAGGAAGTAAAAAAAGAGGAAGTAAAATGAAATCTGACTTTTATGTGCTTCTTGGTTTTTTTCTCTACTTTTTCTTGGTGTGTTTTTTTTTTTTTTTTAGGTATTTTAGTTTATAAGGAAAAACAGTCCATTATTTAAAAAAAATGAAAAAAATTCTATATAAAGATAGCCTGTCACCAACTTAAAAAATGCAGATAGAAGCACAGAAAAATCAAGTATTGTAAATGCCCATTGACAGTGTTTTTCAGCTAGCCATCTATTATATAATCAGATTGTATAATTTCCTTTAGATATCAACAGCTAGGTAGTACAAGGCAGGGCCGCTGACAAGCCAGTACTCTTGTACTGCGTCCAGACCTCATTAGTTCAAAATGGGGGCCCTGGCACCTGTACTGCCTTATTGCCGACACCTGCAGCGATACCAGCCTCTACCTCTCTGACTGCACAGCAGGGGGAGTAGTTCTAGTATCTATGTCCCCACAGCTCAGATCATTTCCATTCCTCTGCTGATCTTCCCAGCCCCCCTCTGAGCTCCATTTTCATCCACAATCCGGACCCCCCGTGTGCCCCTTTTCCTCACATCGCTTCTGGCTTCCCTCTTCTTCTCTCCCTCCAGCACAGAACTTTATTTATTAACTCAATACAGTTTTATCTTTTAGGTTTAGCAGGAATTTTGTTCTGTTTCTATCCAATAATAATTTGTATGTATTTTTAGCAACAAAAATTATTTGATATTGTCAGGGGCAAAGGGGGTCTTGTCAGGTAGGCTGTATGGGGCCCCAAGATTATTAACAGCAGCCCTGGTGAAAACACCTACTTAATTGAATATAAACTGAATAGATTGTTTAGGTTTGTGTTCAAACTGCATAGTTTAGGTGAATCTAAAGAGGATTGTACACAGATTGTAGAATCAGATCGTATAGTCAGCCTTATTGAAAAATTATTTTTTAATCACTTGCAAATTGCCTTTGATTGGACTACTCCAGGAAGAGTCAATTCCCTAGCACAGCCTCATACCTGCTTAAATGTCATAGCCCTCTCCTTTTCTGGACATGTCTAATTACGCTCTGTGCTGGCCCAGCTCCTCTTCCTCGCCCTTCCCATTCTGTATGGTATAGGTACTTAAGGTTGAGATTATGTTAAAGCGAACCTGTGGGTCCAATTTACACTACTTCATAGCAGGTAGTTGCTGAAACATGCTTTACATGGGTGATTTGCATTAGTGCATTTCAGTGTCATTCATACCTCAACAGACCAAGGCAACACAGTTCCAGTGTTCCAGCATACAGCAACACTATGGGGTTGATTTACTAAAGGAAAATCCACTTTGCACTACAAGTGCACTTGGAAATTCAGTCGTCATGTACAAGCAAAAATTCAGTTTTTTATTTTCCTTGCATGTCCCTCTCGGATCTACAGTGACTGCACTTCCAAGTGCACTTGTAGCGCAAAGTGGATCTGCCTTTAGTAAATTAACCCCAATGCACTGTATCTAAAAAAAAAAAAAATACTACATGTCTAGGTTTTGGTGCTTTGACAACCCATTCATCTAAATAAGCTACATTCACACAACACATGTTAAAGGGGTTGTAAAGGAAACATTTTTTTTTTCATAATAAGCATCCTTTACCTGCAGACATTCCTCTTTTCACTTCCTCATTGTTCGTTTTTGCTCAGAAGTTGCTCTATTTCTTCTCTGTTCTGTTCACTTCCTGCTTGTCAGATTGTTACTCACCACCGTGAAGGGAGGCTTTACTGTGGTGGTCAGTGACGTGCTTGTCCCCTCCTGGGAACTATATCTGTGCGGCAGGACGCTCTCTATGTGTTAGAGACTTCAAGGAGGTGTGAATTACTTGCCCTGCCGCAATTCATACTGGGAAATGTAGTTCTTACATGAACGAGCGCCGCAAACCAGGAAGTGAAAGAGAGAACAGAAACTAGAACGCCGGAGGTGATATAGATGAAGGAATTTAATAGGTATTTACTCGTTTTTTAACAGAATCATTACACTATTCTGTCTGTCTTCCTTGCAGACATTATTTTAGGCAAAAAAACTTTGGGTTATTTTTATCAAAGACATGTGGCAGTATAAATTGTGGCCAAAATTTATGAAGAAAAATTTATAATTTGCAAAATTTTTCACAGAAACTAAGAAAAAATCATTTTTTTTCCAAATTTTTGGTCTTTTTTTATTAATAGCGCAAAAAATAAAAAACGCAGAGGTGATCAAATACCAACAAAAGAAAGCTCTATTTGTGGGAAAAAAAGGACAAAAAAAATCATTTGGGTACAGTGTTGCATGACTGAGTAATTGTCATTCAAAGTGTAAGAGCGCTGAAAGCTGAAAATTGGTCTGGTCAGGAGGGTGTTTAAGTGCCCAGTATGGAAGTGGTTAATGGTGTCCGATAGCAGTTGTCAAGTTCTTGGTGAGAATAGGGGTGTGCAAACAAGTGATGCACTGAGTAAGCAGTTGCTTCAAGAAAGTGACGAGGATTCAGTTTCTGAAAACCTTACATTGGGTTTGGTAGATTTTCACCATACTTGTGAGTCTGAACTATCACAAAGTAAGAAACTTGGAAATCTAGAATTGACAAGTAATGATTTTCGTCTAGAGCACCAAAGGGAAGAAAAAACGCCTAGTACATCGGTTTATCAGAGGTCTTCTGCGTCAGACTTTAGTCCAGTTCATAGAAGAACAGATTTTTTTGGGTGTCACCTTGCTTTGGAGGATTCCAGTCTTGGTGTGTTTGCATCTGAAGAAGGCATCCACATGGATGATCCATTGCAGAGCACAGTGTTATCAGCTCTTGGTATTGGTTATGACTCGCTGAGTTCTCCAGGGATTGAGCTATCGAGGAAAACCTTTGAGTCCATTGAAAAACCAATTAAGGTTTTGCATGGTTTACAACTGAAAATGAGTATATTACAGAGCAAGGAACAGCCTCTTATGTACCTCAGCCGAAATTTGAAGAACAATAGGAGAATAAATAGGTGGTTCCTGGCCCTTCAGGAATTTAGTTTTGTCATAACGCATCCCCCCGGTGTTAAAATGGGGAATGCAGATGGTTTGTCCCGAGTGCATGCGTGCCTGGCAACCTGTGTCCCAACCCTAGGGTTGAAACAAGAGGGGGGTATGTGACAGGAAGTCAGGTAAATCTGTGTGTGTTGTCCCAGATGGAAGATACTTTTCTGCCTTGTGTAGACAATACACCAATTACTATTGGGCGTTGGCTGTAGAAATGGCCAGAGAGGTTTGGGGAGTTAGAAGCCTTCAGCTGTTCAGAACTAAGCAATTAAAGCCCCTATAAATAAAGCCTAAGGATAACGACTGATTGCTGGATCCTGGGGCTTTGTGAAGTGAAGGAGCAGTCAGAAGCACTTCTGAAGAGGTGAGGTGCTGATGGATATTTCTGTGTGAGACTTTTTTGTTGTTTTCTGCTGTAGGACCAGCAGTGTTTGCCCAGCAGTAGGCTGTGCCAGACTCAATAGGTAGGTTCCTGTGTTGGGAAGGTAGGCGCCCCAAGTGGCAAGGGTTTATTTTATGTTTTGTTTTGTTCATGCTGTTTTGATGCTTGCACGTGTATCCCGCAAGATGGAAAAATTAACCATATCATTTGTTTTCAGTCATCCTCAAGTGCCTTTTTGTACAGTTCAGCATGTAGTGAACCCATAGAGGGGGTCACACACACCTGCTACTGAGTTAATCCCTCACACTAGCTATATAAAAAGACAATCTCTCTGTCTCTCTGACTGCTCTCATTAACAAGCCAAAACACACTACACGAGGCCGCCCGGAAGGCGGCCTTATATAGTGTGGGGCGTGAGCTAAAGCCCTGAGCCATAATTGGCCAAAGCCACCCAGGCTTTGGCCAATTATGGCTCTTCGTTTTTTGCGCGCTGTGATTGGCCAAGCATGCGGGACATACAGCATGCTTGGCCAATCATCAGCGCACAATGCCACAGTGAATTATGGGCCGTCTTGCGTCACCCCAATTTGGCACGAACGACCGATTTTGTTCGAATTTTGTTGAACATACGAACAGACAATATTCGAGTCGGACATACGTTCATATCGAACGTGAAGCTCATCCCTAGTCTCCATATCTGTTGGAAGACTTAATATTCAAATGAGGAGAATTTTACCAGGTAATACGCTTTGATCAAGTCACTTAATTGTAAATACAATTTTACCATTTTCATTTATTAAAAGGTGTTTTTATTTGTATAATACAGCGTGCTCTGTTCATGTATCTATTTAGCTTCCATGGTGTTTATTTCACAGAAAGGCTTTTTATGTTAAAAATGATATTGGTTTGGTAAGTGGACAGTTTAGATGCAAATCGAACATTTCTTCTCCAATAAACAAAAGGTGCATTTTAAAGATGAGCCCGTTCATTGTTTGTTTTATTTATTGGCTAGTTGCTGCATGAATTATCACTGTCCTATAAACCATGCCAGGCTGTTATGGACTATAGTGGCAGCCAAGACCATGTTAATTACCAACCTAAATGGGAGGAAATTAATTGTATGCTTGATTACAGAAAGTAGAGAAAGAGGCAATGTTGACACAGTTACTAATAGAAGACAATTGTTTGTTTGCATGTTGTATACAAGAAAAAGACCATCATAAAATCTCCAAATTCATGTAAATGTGATGCGGAATCCAGGCCATATTTATTAAACAAAGTTGTTCCTGAGAGAGTTGTGCTGTGACTGAATTGGCTGAGAGGTTAATCGCTACAAGTAGAAAGTAATATAAGGATAACAAGAGGTTTGCTAAGGTCTCTGCTTTATATCCCAGAGTAGACGACACTGATCTAGGACAAGCTCAAAGGTCTGTAAACTTTATTGTGCAGAGGTAATAGTGTTCATGGTGGTGAATGTGGTAAAGATAACAAGCTTCTAAATATTTTGCTATTGGTACAAATAAACTGAAGAACTGCATTAGACAAAACTTTAGTCAGTCAAGAAATCGAATTTTCAAAGCCCCAAAAACAAAATACATTGCAGTTTACCAGTCCCTAGATGTGATGGCAGCATTAGTTTTCTTTTTATTTTAAGATTTTTTTTTTTAATTTTTTTTCACCTTGTGAATTTGTCACTAACCCATTTCTAGTCCTAGGGTTACAACGTTCACCCTACTGTGTCAGCACAACAGAAACATAATACTACTACTACTACAAGGGGTGCGGTTTAGAGTCCTTACAGATAACAATGTAACTGATAACAATCAGCACAGGCAGAGAACATGGGACACAATCGGCTGCCAAGACTTCAGGCAAAGACTTATCAAAAACAACAAAAAAGGTCAATAGCATATTTAATCAAGGGAGACAAATTACAGATGATCATTGCAAGGTTTTGCAAACCTTTTAACCACTTGCCTAATGGGCACTTTTACCCCCTTCCTGCCCAGGCCATTTTTCAGCTTTCAGCACTGTTGCACTTTGAATGACAAATGCGCCATAATGCAACACTGTATCTTTTTATATTTTTTTCACACAAAAAGAACTTCCTTTTGGTAGTATTTAATCAACACTGTATTTTTTTGCACTTTCTGCAGTTTAACAGACAGGAGTTCGGTCTTATTCCTACACACATTTATATATGTGGGCACATTGCTGGCTGTAATAGTTCAATGACGGTAACTCTCTGTATACAGGTGTTAAAACCCTATGATTAACATCAGATTTAGGCAGTAAGTTGAGACATATGTTGGGAGTTAAGGAACGTACACACGAGCCGAATAACAGTTGGCATTGGCCCATGTGTATGGCAGCTGGTAGAAGCTGGCCGTTCAGCTGGCATCTGTTGAAGGGGCATGTCTGTACAAAGTCTGCCGAACGGCATCCGATCAATACAATAATACAAACAATAGCTCAGTGGGGGAGATCTCTGTACTAACATCACTGGGTTGAATGAACATATGCCTTTGTTTGTGGCAGAACCAAAACAGCTTGTAGAAGGTTGACATTGCTTGGAGATTAAATTCAGGTCAGAAGGTGCTCAAACTGCAGGTCTTTCAAACCTGTGAATAAGCTCTGATTTCATTTATTACTTTGCCAGGCTTTTCATGAAGACAGTGCCTCCTCACTAGGGATTAGCCGAACACCCCCCAGTTCGGTTTGCAGCAGAACATGCGAACAGGCAAAAAAATGTGTTCGAAATCGTGAACACCGTTAAAGTCTATGGGGCACAAACCTGAAAAATCAACAAATTATTGTCATAAAAAGTGTTTGGGGACCTGGGTCCTGCCCCAGGGGACATGTATCAATGCAAAAAAAGTTTTAAAATACTGCATTTTTTTTGGGAGCAGTGATTTTAATAATGCTTAAAGTAAAACAATGAAAGTGAAACATTCTGTTAAATTTTATACCTGGGGGTGTCTATAGTATGCCTATAAAGTATCGCTTGTTTCCCATGCTTAGAAAAGTCCCTGCACACAATGACATTTCCAGTCAGTGATCACTGTGACTCCAATGTCTCAGTTTATGAATGAAGAGCCGCTGTCTCTTCTACATTCATTTTCAGTGCTGCTGAAAAAGGGACTGGGAAATCTCTATCCTCCGTCCCTTTGTCTGTCTCAAAGGGGAAATGTCAGCGGTCTGTTAAGACCCCTGATATCTCACCAAAGACCCCAAAAGGGCTTATAAAAAAATTTGCAATACATAAAAATAAAATTGGAACAAATAATAAAAAAAAAAAACACACTGACATGTCCACTCCCCTAAAAAGAAATCATTGTAAAAAAAAAACAAAAAAAAAATGTATAATTAAAAAAAAAATTGTAAAAAAAAAAACTGACACATGTGCCACTGTCACATGACATTAAAAAAAGTATCGGTATTCGGTATCGGTTAGTACTTATAAAAAAGTATCGGTACTTGTACTCGGTCTTAAAAAAGTAGTATCGGGACAACCATAGTTTATACTGAACTTTCACATCCGCTCTAGGGCTGGTTGGGAAAAAGATATTGGTTCTTTCTCCGAGGAGGTCTGGGATGATATTCTTCGGTCGTCGCCCCGGTGTTTCTTTCAACATCAAACAGAATGACACAGATCCTTATACTCTATAGAGTCTATAGAACTCCCTAATTTCTGTATGCAATTGGATTGAAATCTGAGCCAGCCTGTGCTAGTTGTGGTAATACAGGTACGCTAATACATCTTTTGTGGCGTTGTCCAAAACTTCAAAGATACTGGACGGAGGTGATTGGTATCCTAAACAGGCTATTGGATACTAATATTCTGGTTAAACCACTTATATGTCTATTGGGATACTGTGATACGTCTATTTATTCCTACTCTATTGGTAACACTATAAGACACACGCTTTTTGTTGCCCACAGACAGATTGCTCTTAAGTGGACCTCTCCCTACCCGTCGACCGTATCTTTGAGTTGATTTTAGATTTTAATAGGATTATTATTTTTGAAAAACATACATACTCCCTAAGGAATTCCATGAGTAAGTTTAATGCTACTTGGTCAAGATGGCTTCAATTCATGAACTAAGTATCATGTAAACTAATAGGTACTATATACTTTGTAATATTGGATGCTGTTTTTTTTTCTGTCCTTTTTTCTTTTTTCTTCCATATATACTCCAAGAGCAGGGCGGGGGTTGGGGGATAGGGGGTGGGGTGGTTTGGGGGTCTCTTTATCTTTCTTGGGTTGTATTTTGTTTAATGCGATTTTGTTTGTATAATTTGTCTGTATTGTCTGAATGTTGTTTGCATATAAAAATAAAAAAGGATCTGATTTAAAAAAAAAAAAAATATGTTAAATGTAACGATGTACTATGCTTTTTATCAGTTAAGGATTCTAGGTGCATAACTAGCTAATGGAAACATTAAGGGTGTTATTTGCATTTCTACTTTAAGCAGTTTTTAAATAAAAGCCCTTTTATTGCAGATACAAATAAATAGCTTCTATGTCAGAAAGGATTTCAATATAGTTGTTAAAGGAAAACTTTAGACCAGTCACAAAGCTTGCTATATAATTCAGCTTGTGCATAGCTCCAAAGCTCACTGCCATTAACAGAATCCTTGCTATGTGAAGCTGTCTCTCAGCAATATGGAACAGTGTCTGACAGAGTTAATGAGATTCAGCTATCCATAGCTTTACAAGATAATAGCCTCTGCTACCTATCAAGAGCACACCAAAATTTTTCAAGTAACATCTTCTAAGATAGAAAGATCATTCGAACAATCCATATGCTCTTATAACAGTCTGGCTCATTTGAATATAACATACAGCACTGACAATGGGAAATACAATTTGGTCTGCTATAGACACACTGATAGGTAATTTGGTTTTCAGCCTTAAAAGAATTGGAAAGAAAACAAATGTCATGATTTTCCATGTAAATACAATGCACATATTTCTAAATGGAAGCGATTGCCCTTAAATCGTTTTTACTTTCTTGTACCTCTTTTATTGCTTGTACTTGTTTCGTGGATGCAGGAATCTTATGACAGTCTAAGCTAATAGAGAAATCTGAATAATTCATGAGTCCCAACAGTTGAAAATGATTTCCAGTAAGCAAATCACGTACAATGTGGTTTAAGCGAACAACATACGCAACATTGTCATATACTTATTATTTCTGTACTTTATGACATGATCTCCGACCATGATTATAATGTAACTGTCATACTACTGCCTGTTTATATATAATCACAATATGATCTTTGTATATTGGACCCACAATGCCTGGGTTGTAGAACTAGGGGGATTGCAGTTGAATAAGTTCCTGGAGAACTTACCATGTCTATTAAAATTGCATCAATTTGTATTACCAATATTAAAGCCTCATTCTAACCAAAATAAAAAGTATGCTTAAAACGGAGCTCCACCCTATTTAAGACATGAGCTCATTATTACTGCTGCCTGTCACACAAGTTAAAATGGAAGTTTTTTTTTTTTAATCGGTACAGTACCTCTGTTTAGACATCGCTTCCTGTCTGCACGAGCTGTGGGTATTTTGTGGGTAGTACGTCACTTCCCGTACCCTGGGAGCTTCTGTCATAGCTCCCAGTATTCATTGCAGAGCCTTGCTATGAAGTATCGCGGTATTTCGGAAACGGCGCGGGATCGCAGTCACGGAAACAAGGAACTGGCTGCTTGTCGGCATCTCATGCCCACACGCAAAATGGAATCCGCTCTACTAGCATAATATAACTTTTTATCTGAGATGGAATCGGAAAGCGGGGGACTTAGCACAGCTAACTCGTGAGTAGTTGTATAGTATGCTACAAAGAAATGAATGACCAAAAAAAAAAATATTGTTATGGCCATGGGAGATTCGCTTTGAGATGAAATCTCTTAAATAAAAGTGCAACCCCAGCTCATCTTCACTACTCCTATACTATTTCATTTACAGTATGTCCTTGAAGAAGTTCTAAGCAGACTTGAACCATGTATATAGTTTGAAGAACGATGGTGCCTAAGAAACCCCAAACTCGCACCCCCTGCCATACCCAAAACTAAGAAGTCAGACAAATAATATAGTATATACATTTTGTTTTCCACTGTAAAGGATAACAATGGGGGTTATTTACTAAAGGCAAATCCACTTTGCACTACAATTGCAAAGTACACTTGAACCTGCACTGAAACTGCACTTGGAAGTGCAGTCACTGTAGATCCCGGGGGGGACATGCAAGGAAAATAAAAAACAGCATTTTAGCTTGCACAGGATTGGATGATATAATCAGCAGAGCTTCCCCTCATTTCAGAGCGACTTCACTTCAAAGTGCACTTTCAGTGCAATTTCAAGTGCACTTGTAGTTTGCACTTGTAGTGCAAAGTGGATTTACCTTTCGTAAATAACCCCCATAGTGTGTTGAAATGTTTTGTATGTGTTCTTTCATTTCTCAGCATGCCTAGTCTTGCTCTTCAGATTTTTTTATTTATTTTTTTGGGCAGAAAACCATACTAATGAAAAGAAAATCAGATGTTGTGGTCACATCAGACAAAAAATGTCAAAACTGCACAACCAATTTTTGTTTGATGAAAATTCGTAATCGGCTCTCAAAAGCAGCATACTAAAGATCAGAAAATCGGCAGATCGTTCATATGATGAAATGTAACTTCATATTTTCTAAAGGCCTTTAAAGTGATACTAAAGTCTTGTTTTTTTTTTTTGGTAAATAAAACAAACATGTTACGCTTAATTGCTCAGTGCAGCGGTGTTGCACAGAACAGCCTGGATCCTCCTCTTCTCGGGTCCACCTTTGGTGCTCCTGGTCCCTCCCTCCTGTTGAGTATCCCCACAGCAAGCAGCTTGATTTAGAGTTTAATATTATTTTAAATGTTCAAAGTCTCTGAAATATATATGAATGTTATAATGTAATACGTCAGTTTTAAAGGTTACTTCAATATGCTCTATAAAGGACCAAGAAGCCATTTTGCTGTGTATGTATAGCTGTCTTAAAGCCTTAGAGCCGGTTCACACTGGGGCGACTCGTCAGGCGGCTCAGCCGCCTGACGAGTCGCATCCCATTTAATGCAATGGAACCGTTCTAATAGGAGCGACGCAAGTTGCTCTGACTTAGAAAAAGGTTCCTGTACGACTTTGGGGGCGGCTCGGGGCGACCTGCATTGACTTCTATACAGAAGTCATTTTGCAGGTCGCCTCTGAAGCCGTCTTCAAGACGACTTGCAGAGTCGCCCCCGAAGTCGTGCCACGGCTGTGTGAACCGGCTCTTAGGGGTTTATTTACTAACGCCAAATCCACTTTGCACTACAAGTGGACTGCAATTGCACTTGGAAGTGCAGTCACTTTAGATCTGAGGGGAAGATCTGAAATGGGGGTTCTGCTGATTTTATGATCCAAACATGTGCAAGCAAAAATGCTGTTTATTTTCCTTGCTTGTCCCCCTCAGATCTACAGTGACTGCACTTCCAGGTGCAATTGTAGTGCAAAGCGCATTTGCCTTTAGTAAATAAACCCCAATGTCTTTCTAAGAGAGACAATAATCTGAATACTCCAACCTTCTCAATAATTTTTTTTCTGAAATATGTGAACAAACTCGTGGTGTAGACTTGACCCTCTTTTCAGTGGCAATAGACAGCTTATGGGCTGCCCAAAGAAAGTACCATTATCATTGCAAAAAAAGGGGTAAATAGTATAATTAGCCATATTTCTCATTACTTTAAGAAACTATAGCATATATATATATATATATATATATATTATTATTATTTTTTTCGGATTTCTACATGTTCATTACTTTCCAGCTTTCAAGTTAACAGGGATAATATTTTACTCAAAACATACATTTTTTGACACTTGAGTTTATGTAAAGTACTTTGGGAAAAACTTATTTGCCATGGGCTGTAACAGAAGCATTAATATATTATCAGTATATGGTTCCAGTGGCATTTGCCTAGTAGCAGTAATATCCCTGCAGTAGGAATTCCGCAGCAACAACACACACAAAAGGTCACTTCATCTAGCACTAAACCTTCCTTGAAGGTAATAAATTGCGTATTTACCAAGAAGACCACACACAAATGTAATCAACTTCTGCCATTCTAACAGGCAAAACAATATTTCTGAATATATATTAAAACCAACTATAGCTCAGTCTAAAAGGATTTTGCACACATTATTAGAATTTAAAAGGGCTTTGAAATCTCAGGGATCTTCTGTCACATGTCACCAACCAGTAGGAACTCTCATTAAACCTTCCTTCACAGACCAGAATTTTCTCCTAAATAAAGAAATACAAAGGATGATACAACCTATTGCCAAAGACATCAATCTGTCCCGGGTGACAAGTGTAGGGAAATGCAGTGACTTACTATAAGCAGCAGTATAAAAGCTCACATAGCAGAGCACTTAGATGTAAGAAACAATGGGAGAGAAAACCTGTCCTTTTAACAGTTTGGGCATGAAAAGACCATAGCTAACAACCGAGGCTATTATTTATTGCTTCTAGCCCCTCCTAAGCCTGGTGACATAGTAACTAAATGAACATAGCCTTGCAACAAGTATGTGAGTAGACTATAATTCCTGCACCATTTCTGTGCCCTTCAGAACTTAAAAGGCCAGTAAACCTAAATAAAAAATAACTACTTTAGGTGAAAATCTGCTAATGACACTCACAAAAACAAATGTAAAATGCCAATATACCTACTCGAAGAATGGAATGTTTAACATGTATGTGTCTTTGCCACACAGCCCATTTATTTTAAGTTATTCTATGTAATCTGTTGTTTAAAGTTAAGAAAAAAAAAAAGCTTTGTATTCACTCTCTTCACTCTCCCCCAACGTATAGTACGTACGGTAATACTTTATTGATCCAAAATTGTTTCAGTGGCATTAAAATGATAACATCTATTCTCATGTGCTTTTAAAACGTTTTCATGTATATGGCAAAATGTAGAAAATGTAGCAGCCACAGCACGGGAAATTGATTATATTAAAATAGTGTAAATAGATAATGAATGTTTGATTCTAAAGGAAATTGTATCCTTAATCACTTAAGACCCGGACACATACGCTGCTAAATGACCCAAGGTGTTTTTACAATTCGGCGCTGCGTCGCTTTAACAGACAATTGCGCGGTCGTGCGACGTGGCTCCCAAACAAAATTTGCGTCCTTTTCTTCCCACAAATAGAGCTTTCTTTCGGTGGTATTTGATCGCCTCTGCGATTTTTATTTTTTGCGCTATAAACTAAAATAGAGCGACAATTTTGAAAAAAATCACTATTTTTTTACTTTTTGTTATAAAAAAAATCAAATAAACTAAATTTTAGTAAAACATTTAGGCCAAAATTAATTCAGCCACATGTCTTTAGTTAAAAAAAAAAAACAGCGACACTAATACAGCGATCAGAAAAATGATCGCTTAGTGATGCTGGCAATAGGGAGTGAAAGGGTTAACTAGGGCAGTGATCAGGGGGTTAAAACTTTATTAGGGGGGTGGGGGGGGGCTCTCCTGGACCTAACACTAACTGATTTTACACTGCCTGTCACACTGACACTAAATGCAGTGATTAGATCACTGCATTCAATGACACTATGACAGGGGGGTGGGGGGGGGCGATCACAAGGGGTTAATGTGCCTATGTGAGTGTGTGTCAGTGTTGTGTTGGTGCACACTTACTGTGGATGTCTTCTCTCATCAGCAGCGGTGGGAAACACCGCTGCGATGAGAGGTGACATCATTTCCTCCTTCCTGTGTAAACACAGGAGGAGGAAGTGACACGAAGGGGGAGCGCTCCCATTGGCTGGGAGCGATCGCGGGGGGGGGGCGGAAAACACGGACATCCGCCCGCTCGTCGGCGATCGCTCCCAGAGCCAGGGGGACCCCTGCACCCCGAACCGCACGAAGGCGGGGACGTAAATTTACGCCCTTGTGCCTGTACGAGCCATTCTGTGGCCGTATATGTGCGTGCGGGGGTCCTTAAGTGGTTAAATGGGGTCTTGTTGCTAATCCATTTACTGAAACTCGCAGGAAGCCTTTGATAAGGTCTCTTTGAAATTCATAATCTGTACATCAAATACTGTATAGATACATCATCAGACACCTCATGCTGTTTGATTGTAAGTGTATATTTACAATGTTATCAGCTGACTTTTTTACATAAGGGAACATGCATTTTAAACGGGTTGTAAAGGTAAAAAAAAATAAAAAATTCCCTAAATAGCTTCCTTTACCTTAGTGCAGTCCTCCTTCACTTACCTTCAATTTTGCTTTTAAATGTCCTTATTTCTTCTGTGAAACCCTCACGTCCTGTTCTTCTGTCTGTAACTCCACACAGAAATGGGAGGCTTTCTCCCTGGTGTGGAGAAAGCATATTGAGGGGGGGGGGGTCGAGCAGGAGGATCAGGATCTACCGTATTTATCTGGGTATTGCGTGCTCCGGCGTATAGCGCGCACCCCTAATGTGGACCTGTAAAAAAACATTTTAGTACTTTTAGTACTTACAGTTTTGGTGTCTTGTGCGGCGTCCATCGTCCGGTCTGGCGTCCATCTTCGGCTCCAGTGGTGTCCTCCCAGTATCTCCAGCGCTGTCTCGAGTCGAATCCCAGTTTCCCGCGCTCAGTTTGAACGCCTCCGCCGACATATACCGAGTGCAGTACACTCGGATACATTCGGCCAGGATCGGCTTCGGTCGTGCTCACGCTCTGTGACATTTATGCGTGAGCACGAGCGAAGCCGAGCCTGGCCGAATGTACCCGAGTGTACTGCACTCGGTATATGTCGGCGGCTCAGTTCAAACTGAGCGCGGGTATCGGCGTATATCGCGCACCCGCGATTTTCCCCTTATTTTAAAAAAAAGTGCGTGGTATACTCTACTTTGCAGATAGAGAAAGGAACTGTGTGTTAGTGGGCGTCCTTACTATCCCGCTCGCCCCCTCAAGAGGCTTTCTCCACACCAGGGAGAAAGTCTTGCATTACTATGTGACAGAAGAACAGGAAGTGAGGATTTCTCAGAAGAAATAAGGACATTTAAAAGCAAAATCGAAGGATGAGGTAAGTGAAGGAGGACTGCACTAAGGTAAAGGAAGCTATTTAGGGAAAAACATTTTTACCTTTACAACCCCTTTAAATTTGCTTTCTCTTTCAAAAATACAAATAAGCTATAATAAAAAACAAAAAAAAAACAAACAAAAAAAAACAACAGTTAAAGCTACTGGATTATTTTTCAGCTTCACACAACGTTGGATTCAGGTCAATGCCGGGATGCTCAGTAGCCTTTTCTGCGATAACCAGCTTTAAAGGTCCCAGAAGGCAGCCATGCTCATACCATATGTTAAAAATTGTAGTCTTGAGGCAAGGCCTGGCTTTAGCTAAGTGTAAATCAGCAAGCAGAACTTGATTACTCAGGAGATTTCTCGAATAGAGTCACTCAATGGTGACTAAGGAGTTTTTTTTTTTTTTGGTATATCTGTGCCCTATATTTGGCAAGACAGCTTGCTTAATAATGTAATACAATTTGAAATGATGATGCAAAATAAAATATTTAAATAAACAAGCTTTTTGGGTTGAGGAAGTGCAATGTTCCCCAGATGGTTACTTCACAGCTGTTGTCAACGAAAGATTCTCTGATTAGAATTGATTACTTTTCTACATAATTCTCTTTTAGTATGCCAAGTCAACACTGTATTTAAAAAAATGTAGAAATTCTCTATTAGAATGCAGAGAGGACTGGATGATGTTGGTTGGCCATACAAAGGCAGATATCCAACTAAGAATAATAGCCAATGAGAGATTTGTCTAACCATGAACAATTCACTTGCAGCTTGGACTTGCCACTATTGTCTTTCTAGTTTGGCTAATGGAAAAATACTTTGTACTGGAATTTCCACCAAAAAGGGAAAGACTGGCTATCAGACACCAGGATTTGAGGTAGGGGGGCGATTGGAACAAGGCTTGTTTTTTTCAACCCGATCATTAAAACGGCCTTGCCTATACACGATCGTGAAAAAAAAATGCTCTAGCAAAGCGCGGTGACGTACAACACGTACAACGGCACTAAAAAGGGGAAGTTCCATGCGGATGGCGCCACCCTTTGGGCTGCTTTAGCTGATTTTGTGTTAGTAAAAGATTATTCGCGCTTTTCAGTTTGTTACAGCGTGATGAATGTGCTTACTCCATTACGAACGGTAGAACGAGGGCTCCCGTTTTATAACTTGCTTCTGAGCATGCGCAGGTTTTTCACATCATTAAAGCCCACACGTGACCATTTTTTACAACCTTAAAAACGACAACGTTAAAAACGTTGTGAAAAAATAGAGCATGTTCGAAATTTTTAATGGCCATTTTTTAGATTGTGAAAAATGCTTTGGAGCCCACACACGATCGTTTTTTTAATGACATAAAAAAAAACGCAATTTTTTAGAGCCCGAAAAACGGTTGTGTGTACACGGCATTAGTCCCTTTTTCCTCGTTTTAAGAGCACACATTTTTGTAAAAAACATATAAACTTAATAATAAAATACAATAAAACTGACCCAAAACCATTATTCAATCATTTCAATAAATGGTACAATATGTAAAATGAATTTCTATATGTCAATAATGTGTTTTTCAGTGCAAAGAAACTTTAATGGATAGAGTGAATAGTTGGCAGCAAGTAGTGTTTTAAATAAGTAGAACTATGTTTTGTTTATGAAATGAAAAGAAAATTGCTGCTGAGTTTATGACACGATTAAGCACAGGTTATCTGTGACAAGGCCAGTACTGGCTGCAGTTTAATTTAAATTCCATATAAATGCCTTTTAACAACATTTGAGGACAAGTACAGAAAATAAAATAAAAAAGTGTAAGAAAGGATTGTTTTTTTTTTAACTGTACAACTTACTGTTCTTCTTTTTATTTATAAGTGCGGTTGTCTAGGTTTTGAGTACCTGATGTTATTATTCAGTATCGTTGAGACAAAGAATAGATTGATTGATAAATAGATAAAGAATGTAACAGCTATTGTCAAGTAGAAATTAAAAAGTTAAAAAGGGCATTTCTTTTTTACTTGAAAGACTAATAAAAACCATTGAAACAGAAAAAGGGCATTTCATTTCACTCATCCTGTATATGCATGTGGAAATATTTAATTTGAGAAGCATTGGGACTGCTTTTGCTGGTGTCCTTTTAAAGATAATAGTTTGGCTTTTGTGTTTGGGTTTTATGCTGAAGCTCTGGTTTTAGTACTTGACCTATATAAGTAAGAAGATCAGAAAAGTCAGAGATAAGTTACAAGTTCTTTTACTCATACCTATATACTTATTTCAAGTCAGAAGCCCAGAGCATTGGCCATAGAGTGTTAGTATGACAGTTGGCAAATCTCCATAGTTCATACATACAGTGGTGTCACTAGGGTTGGTGCCACCCGGTGCGGTAAAACATAGTTGCCCTTCAGTACAGATCCCCTCCATCAGTGCAGACCCCTTCAGGATAACCCCCCAATAAGTCCAGGCCCCCCCAGGATAAACCCCCCAAATAAGTGCAGACCCCTCTTCAGAATAAACCACCACCATCGGTGCAGACCCCCTCAGGATAACCCCCCAACAAGTGCAGACCCCCCTCAGGATAAACCCTCTTCCCCAATAAGTGCAAACCCCCTAGGATAAACCACCCCCTCCATTAGTGCAGACCTCCTCAGGATAACCCCCCCAATAAATGCAGACCCCCCTTAGGATAAACCCCCCTCCCCAATAAGTGCAGGCCCCCCAAGATAAACCACCCCCCACCATCACTGCAGACCCCCTCAGGATAACCCCCCAAAAAGTGCAGACCCCTTCTGGTTAACCCCCCAATAAGTGCAAACCCCCCTCAGGTTAACCCCCCAATAAGTGCAGACCCCCCTCAGGTTGACCCCCCAATAAGTGAAGACCCCCCTTAGGTTAATCCTCCTATAATTGCAGACCCCCCTCATGCACCTGGATGGCAGGCAGAGAAGGCTTCCGTGTGCAGACACCTGGAGAGTTGCTTGCTTAGACTGTCACTCTCCAGGCGGCGCACCTGTGTATAGGGACAGGAGGGAGCTGCAGGGGCAGTGAGAGTAAGGAGTCTCACTCAGGCAGGGATAGCATGGCGCCAGTATGCTACGGCTGAAGATCCGTGTCTCCAGGACCCTCCACCGCACTCAGGATGTTGTCACCCCTCTGAGGGTGTCACCCGGGTATAGGCCACACCGCCCGCCACCCCTGGCAATGCCACTGCACACATAAAAGGTTTACTTTAAAAGAGTCAATGGATGTGCAAAGATTGCCAATTCAAACATTGGAAAATTAAGGAGATCCAAAGAAAATCATGTTCTACTGGGTTCTGGCCACTTAACATTGATATGCAGAATGGGTGCAGAACATAAAAATCAAGGCCCAGATTCACGTACATCGGCGCATTATCGGTCCGGCGTAGCGCACCGCCATTACGTTAGACTTGCGCCATCTAGCCGCGTAATCCCCCGATTCACGTAGCTTTTGCGCAGGAAATTGCGCAAGCGTAAGATTTTATCCAGAGGCGTAAGGAGGAGTAATACAAATTGGGAGGGACGTGGGCGTGTTACATTGAAATGAGCCGTGACCCCATGCAAATGAAGGGCCGGCCGGCTCGCGCATGCGCGCTTGAAGGAGACCATGTCAGCTCCGATGTGCGCATGCTCACAACTCGGAAGCGGCGCAATCAGTGAAATTGGAAATGGACTAGGGCAACTTTATGAACTACGCAGACAGCAGAAATAGACAGACACAAATGCACTTACTTTGCAAAAATACATCCCTTTGTATCCCTCCCTCTACAGCAAGGTGCTTTTGTTTGTTTGTGACGTGTCTTTGAGATATTTGAGGACTGTTTTGCAGAGTGATTTTTGTCTTTTCTGTGTTTTCTTTGTTGTTATTTTGTTTAAATTATATTTTTGCTGGGCATTTTTTATTTTTGCTCGTCATTTATTTAATTTTTTTGGTTCTGTTTGTGTATGATTTTGGAATGTGGGGGTGATATTCCTGCGGGAAAAGGGGTGTCACCCTCATTTGTGGTGGAGAAGTGATCCCCAGGTCTGTGTGAATGGTGTATGAATGTACAGTGACATAATTGGAGCCGTGGCATGGCGTTGCAGCTCACAAGTCCTGCATGGTGGACTGGTGCCAATCCAATGTGATGAGGATGTGGGGTGTGTGTGCTAGGGACCACAGTGGTGTGCATGCATGCATTCTCATTGTGCCATGATTAATGTGTGTGTTTAACGTGCAAAGATGCATAATGTGAGCTGGCATGAGATGGGGTCATGAGATGGGGTACCAGTGCATATGCAGAGTCACCTTGAAGGGAAAAGACAGGAGGATGTTAGTCATGCATGTGCCACTTGTGAGGTGTGCATCACGGGAGGGGATAGTCATGCCTGCCACCCATGTCACTCACCAACCAGCCAGCTGTCCCCATACATGTTCTGTTCGAAATCTGTGGGGATGGGTCTCTGATTGTATATGTAGCTGTCATGGGTGTCATGGGTAGTGCCATGTGTTGGGCTGCTGATGTCCTCCTGCAAGGTTGTGGTAATTCCAGGATGGCATGAGGGGTGAATCTGAAGATGCGAGACACCTCAGAATCACTCATGCCAAAGATGTCTATGCGTGTGTGATATATCAAGTGAAGAGTGAGGGGCTTGTATCAGATAAGAATATTGTATTAGATTAATTTAAATTGTAAATTTTATATAAGCAAATAAAAAATAAAAAAAAAAACATCTCCCGTGCCCTCCTTAGTGCCATCCTCTGTGCCCTCCTCCTTCTTTGTTCATCTAAAGTCAGTAGTATAGCTATGCGCGACGATGCCCCTGGCATGTTGGCATACAGATTGTTGGGCAACACGTGTGACTGCTGAGCTCCTCACTAACAGTGTTGCTTTATCTGACAAGTAGACTTTTTTTCATTTTTTAGACCAGCTTTTAGGTGCTCTAACTTTAGACAGGACATTTTGCTGTTGCGCACATCGCGTAGCCTGCGCAGCAACTGCGTTTTTTTATGGATCCCCGCAACTCCCTCATTAGCATATTTGACTAGCAAATCAATGGCGTGTCTAGCGCATTTTTGCGTGGACGGATGCGTCTGTCTAACGAAATTACGCCGGACAAAAAAAAGTAGATTTCTGGCGTAATTCGTTTTCTGAATCGCGCGCATCTAAACGCACGCGCACATTTAGACTTACGCACGCGCAACACCAGTTGCGCAGGCGTAATCGCTCTGTGAATCTGGGCCCAAGTTTGGAGTTTGCACTGATATATGATTTCTGTGCCTATATGTTTTGTCTAGTTATAACCAATAACAAAGTGCAGAATTGCATAACTAGTATATAGATAATACTGCAAGTACCAGAGCATTCTTTTGTAATCCATGCACTCACATTGTTCAATTCAACTTTTAAATGTCACAAACGTTAACAACTATTTTTGTGGTAACCCACTGAATAGAAGCCACTTTCTTTCTCGTACATCACGGGACACAGAGCGGCATATTCATTACTATATGGGTTATATGGAGTACCTTCAGGTGTGGACACTGGCAATCTCAAACAGGAAGTCCCCTCCCTATATAACCCCCTCCCCTAGAGGGAGTCCCTCAGTTTTTTCGCCAGTGTCTTAGGTGTTGGTCACGGAATAGCTTTGCTCCACATCCTTGGGATTAAGGGAGGGCTAACCGGATCTGTCCAAGGAGCCTCAGTGCCAAAGTGGACAGTACCCGGGCCCCAAACCGTGGGGTTTTGCCTATAATGCTCCTCTTTGGAGGGCTGGACCCTGGGCCCAGGACTTGGAGTTTGTAAAAACAATAAGTTCCTGTTTGCCAGGGTGCTATATAGGTCCAGGACAGTGGGTACCTTCATAGGACCCCAGGGCCTGAAGGTCTACTACGCTACCCACGGAGATGGGAGAAGATTGGATCGTTTTGCTGGACAAACATCCTGCAGCATGGAGCAGGTAAGGGGGAGCCTGCGGGACTTGGTTCGACAGCAGGCTCTCCGGGGTAACCTAAAAGGGGGGTAGCCTAAGTATGCTCTGCATTGGCAACCTTGCTCACTATGTCTGAGAAAGACAGGATGATTCCTTTTTCCCCCATCACTAGGTTCCCCTGTCTAAGAATGGTGTTGCTAGCTAACCTGCTGCTTTCTTCCTGGGACTGGTAAGGATCCCTATGGGGCCTTTTGGAGAGTCCTACCTGGCCGGGGGTTTGAATCTGCCGCCTGATACTGCAGTCCTGGGTCTCCAGCAGCGCGGCTCCTCCATGGTCCTCCTGTTCCGGCATACGCGCGCGCGCGTGCACGCGCACGTCTTATAGACGTTTTTCGCGCCATTCGGAGAGGAGGGCGGGAGGGGGCGTGCCTGCAGCGTCATACAGGGGCACGCCTTGTGCTGTTATAGATCAGCAGGCATTGTCAGTGCTCAGTCTGAGGCTGATCTCAGAGGGAGAGGACGCAGAGCGGCAGAACAGTGACTCCCGGTGGCGGAAGAGGGGTAGTACATGCTGGACTTTGTTCCAATGCCTTTTTTGTTAAGCCAAGAAATTCCCCTTTTTGCAGCAGGTTGGAGGCTGGCAAACTAAGTTTGGGGTCACTGTATGTTTGAAAAAAAAAAAGAAAAAAAAAGAAAGACTTATATATATTTAAAAAAAAAAAAAAAAAGAAAACATACGGGGCCCCATCAGTTTTTGGGCATTAGTGATCTATTGTCCCCTAAGCTCTAGTTTTGTACTCCTGGCCACTACAGTCTGTTGTTGTTGGCGGAGTCCCTCGATTTTGTATTATGGCTTCCAAAGGTTCGGGGTCAAAGGGTACAAAAAAGACCAAAAAACAAAGGGGTTCCCCCTCTGATTCTGATGATATGCCGATACTTTCCCCGCAACTTATTCCCATAAAGGGCGCCTTGGATGAGCCATTAGGGGGATCTGGTGCGGAGGCTGGCCCAGATCAGCCCAGCCCTGTGTTTATCACAGAGGAGATGCTAGCCGTATCCCTAGGGGGGCTAGAAGAGAGAATAGCAGCATTGATCGCTAGAGCTATTCCTGGTAAGAAACGGGTTAGATCCCCATCACCAAGAGGTGTATCCTCAGATGCTGAGATTCTCTCTCCGGAGGAATTGGAATCGCAGGAGGATCAACTAGACCTGAACCAAGAGGGTTCAGGGATTGAGGGATCTACCTCTGAGGAACCATTTTCAGACTCCCAGACAGAGAGACTGTGGGTACAGTCTTTGACGGACATGGTCCGCTCGGCATTTAGTCTACCATTGCCAGAGCCTCAGGTTCCTCCGGTATCCTCTCTGGGCTCTTTGAAAGCTCCGTTAAGCAACGCAGTTTTTCCGGTCCATCCTCTCTTGGAGGAATTAAAATTTTCGGGATTGGGTACGGCCGGACAGGATTTTTCTGCCACCGAAGAGATTTGCGGTCATTTACCCCATGGAGGAAAAATTCTCCAAGAGGTGGAGGCTCCCAGTAGTGGAGGCAGCCATCTCATGTGTGAATAAATCACTAACTTGCCCGGTGGAAAACATACATATGTTTAAAGATCCGGTTGATAAACGGTTAGAGACACTTTTAAAAGCATCCTTTGCTACGGCAGGAGCAGTGGTACAGCCAGCTGTGGCTGCAATTGGAGTTTGTCAGGCGTTAAAGGACCAGACAAAAGAAATGTTAAAGGACATGCCTACCCAACAAGCAGAAGAGTTTTCTGACATTCCCAGAGCTCTGTGTTTTGCGGTAGATGCTATAAAGGATTCCATCCAGCAGGCCTCTCGTTTATCACTATTTTTGGTGCACATGAGAAGGCTCTTATGGTTGAAGAACTGGGCGGCGGAGCCCCCATGCAAAAAGCTTCTGGCAGGGTTTCCCTTCCATGGAGGACGACTCTTCGGGGAGGATCTGGATAAATACATTCAGACTATTTCAAGTGGCAAAAGTACCCTTTTACCGGTCAAAAAGACATTCCGGGGTCCTACATTTAAAAGGCAGCTCTTTCCTGTCTCAGGGCCCTCAAATTCCAGGCAGTATCGACGGCCGCCTGCACGATCCAACGTTAACAGTAGATCGCAGGGACAGGCCCCTGGGGGTAAGAGGCCATGGTATCGCAAGCCGACAAAGACAGCCCCTAAGTCTGCCTTATGAAGGGGCGCCCCCACTCTCGCGGGTGGGGGGAAGGCTTCATTTCTTCTCAGAAGTTTGGGAAGCCAAGATCCCCGACAAATGGGTCCGGGCGTCTGTAACCACAGGCTACAGACTGGAGTTTCTAAAGTGTCCTCCGCCTCATTTTCAAGAGTCAAGGCTACCAAAGGATCCAGCAAGGAAGGCCTCAATGCTGGCAGCTTTGGATCACCTGCTTTGCCAGGACGTAATAATAGAGGTGCCAGCCCAAGAGCAAGGGCTAGGTTTCTATTCCAATCTCTTTGTCATACCAAAGCCCAACGGCGATGTCAGGCCAATCTTGGACCTAAAGAGGTTAAACGGTTACCTAAGGGTTCGTTCCTTCCGGATGGAATCCATCCGGTCAGCAGCCGCCGCGCTTCAGAGGGACGATTTTCTGGCCTCCATAGACATAAAGGATGCTTACCTTCATGTACCAATCTTTCAGTCGCATCAAAGATTTTTACGCTTCGCGGTGGGGCAGCGACACTTCCAATTCAGGGCGCTCCCCTTCGGGCTGGCCACGGCCCCCCGGGTATTCACAAAGATCCTAGCCCCAGTTCTGGCCAATTTAAGGATCCAAGGGGTCACAGTCCTAGCATACTTGGACGACCTTTTGATCATAGATCACTCACGGCCGTGTCTGCAACAGGCAGTAAACCTCACGGTTCGGTACCTCGAAGGATTCGGCTGGGTCCTAAACCGGGGAAAGTCAGCGTTCCAGCCTACAAAGCAGTTGGAATACCTCGGCATGAGGTTAGACACAGAACAGCAAAGGGTGTTCCTGCCCCTTGAAAAGATCGAGGCTATCAAGGGGTTGGTTCAGTTGGTTCTAAGCAAGAAAAAACCAACTATTCGCCTGTGTATGCGATTACTAGGCAAGCTAGTGGCCACGTTCGAGGCAGTACCATACGCTCAGATCCACACTCGCGTCCTACAGGCAGCCATTCTAGCAGCCTGGGGCAAGAGAGCACATGCCTTAGAGTCCCCTTTGACGCTATCATCAAGGGTCCGACAAAGCCTGGCCTGGTGGTTGAACCCTCAGAATCTTCTAAAGGGAAAATCCTTCAGCCCTGTTGTCTGGAAGGTAGTTACCACAGACGCCAGCCTGGCAGGCTGGGGGGCGGTCTTCGAGGGGTCCTCTCGCCAGGGAACTTGGGTGAAAACAGAGAGGCAGCTCCCCATCAATATCTTGGAGATCAGAGCTGCTCGCCTAGCCCTTCTGGCATGGACCTCCAGATTACAGGGGTTCCCGGTGAGAATCCAGTCAGACAATGCCACAGCGGTGGCATACATAAACCACCAAGGGGGAACCAGGAGTCAGGCCGCCCAGAGGGAGGTGAGCTTGATTTTTTCAGTGGGCAGAGGTTCATGTACCCTGCATTTCGGCGATATTCATTCCCGGAGTGGACAACCTGCAGGCAGACTTCTTAAGTCGCCAGAGTCTGTTGCCAGGGGAGTGGTCTCTGCATCCCCAGGTCTTTCAGACAATCTGCCAGAGGTGGGGAATGCCAGACGTAGATATAATGGCATCCAGGTTCAACAAGAAACTAGACAGGTTCGTGTCTCGAGCGAGGGACCCTATGGCCTGCGGAACCGATGCGTTGGTTTGCCCTTGGCATCAATTCAAACTTCTATATGCATTCCCTCCGCTACAGTTACTTCCTCGCCTGTTGCGCAGGATCAGAGTGGAGCACAAGCCGGTCATTCTAGTAGCTCCAGCTTGGCCCCGGAGGACATGGTACTCACTAGTCCTGAAGATGGCAGTGGGAGACCCTTGGACTCTTCCTCTACGACCAGACCTACTCTCACAAGGCCCGATCCTCCACCCTACATTACAACGTCTAAATTTGACGGCCTGGAGGCTGAATCCCTGATTCTCAGGGGTAGAGGTCTGTCTAGGCAGGTAATTCCTACCCTGATTAGGGCTAGAAAGCCGGCCTCCAGGGTGATTTATTACAGGGTGTGGAGGAACTACGTAGGCTGGTGTGAATCCAAGAGATGGAATTCCCGCAAATATACCATTGATAGGGTGTTAAGTTTTCTCCAGCTAGGAGTGGATAAAGGCCTGGCATTAAGCACAATCAAGGGACAGATTTCAGCTCTGTCAGTGTGGTTTCAGAGGCCGCTGGCCACCCACTCGCTGGTAAAGACCTTCATACAGGGGGTCTTGCGTATTAATCCTCCTGTCAAGTCACCAATTTGTCCATGGGACTTAAATCTTGTCCTGTCCACTCTACAGAAACAACCCTTTGAGCCGTTGGCTGAGATTCCTTTAGTCTTACTGACAAGAAAGTTGGTTTTCTTGGTCGCCATAGTTTCGGCCAGGAGAGTGTCAGAATTAGCAGCCTTATCGTGTAAGGAACCATATCTCGTTCTACATAAGGACAGGGCAGTTCTCCGGCCCCATCCTTCCTTTCTACCAAAGGTTATATCCAATTTTCACTTGAACCAGGATTTGGTACTTCCATCCTTCTTTCCAAAACCCACATCTAGAAAGGAGGGGTTGCTGCATACCTTGGATATTGTCCGGGCCATGAAGGCCTATCTTAAAGCTACAGAAAAGATCCGGAAAACAGATGTGTTGTTCGTTCTACCAGATGGCCCCAAGAAGGGGCAGGCAGCTGCAAAATCCACCATCTCGAGATGGATTAGACAATTAATCATTCAAGCCTACGGTTTGAAGAGGTTGCCTCCTCCTTTGTCGGTAAAGGCCCATTCTACCAGGGCCATGGGCGCCTCCTGGGCAGCACACCATCAGATCTCTATGGCTCAGATATGCAAGGCGGCGACGTGGTCATCAGTCCACACGTTTACAAAGTTTTATCAACTAGACGTGAGAAGGAATGCGGATTCTGCCTTTGGACAGGCAGTACTACAGGCTGCAGTTTAAGATCCTCGGGATCAGAGGCACCCTTGGTTGTAAAAAAGAAAAAAAAAAAAAAAAAAAAGTTTTTTCTTGACTAAGTTGGATTTACTAGTATTTGAGTATACCTCTAAATTAAATCCTTCTTTGGAAGATGTCTCCCTCCCCTCATTAAAGCATTGCTTTCGGACATCCCATATAGTAATGAATATGCCGCTCTGTGTCCCGTGATGTACGAGAAAGAAAAAGGGATTTTTAAATACAGCTTACCTGTAAAATCCTTTTCTTGGAGTACATCACGGGACACAGAGCTCCCACCCCTCTTTTGGGGAAACATTTTGGGAGGCATACTGCTTGCTACAAAACTGAGGGACTCCCTCTAGGGGAGGGGGTTATATAGGGAGGGGACTTCCTGTTTGAGATTGCCAGTGTCCACACCTGAAGGTACTCCATATAACCCATATAGTAATGAATATGCCGCTCTGTGTCCCGTGATGTACTCCAAGAAAAGGATTTTACAGGTAAGCTGTATTTAAAAATCCCTTTTTTTGGTTTAATCACCTGCAGCCTAATGCTGCGTACACACGACCGTAAATTCCGACAAGAAAACCGTGGAATTTTTTCCGATGAAATGTTGGCTCAAACTTGTATTGCATACACATGGTCACACAAAATTCCGATCGTCAAGAACGCTGGGACGTACAACACAACAACGAGCCGAGAAAAATTAAGTTCAAGTTCCAAGCATGCGTCAAATTGATTCCGAGCATGCATGTTTTTTTGCGTGTCGGAATTCCATACAGACGATCGGAATTTCCGATAGAAACTTTTTCCGTTGGTAAAATAGAGAACCTGCTCTCAATCTTTTGTTGGCGGAAATTCCGACAGCAAAAATCTGGTGCTATCTCCATTACGAACGCTACTTTTACCGAAGGTGCGCTCCCATCTCATACTTTATTCTAAGCATAAACACAAATGTGTTTCTCATCGTAAACCAGCTCGACGAGAAACACGACAAGGAAAACATTGAATGTGGTTTTTGTTTGTGAAATTACATTTGTTCCAAAAACTAATGCTAAACATAAACAACATTTTAAACTACTTTCAAACTACGAAGAGAACTTGGACAGCCGCACTCCAAAAGTGTTCTTTTAATTAAAATCGATCACAAAAATAAACATCACCAGTGAAGTGAGGTATATATTTTCAACATTCATTTGGTGTGTGTACTAGCTATGACTAAGCACTGAAGCTACAGTGCGAAACGTTAGCTTTTGTTCCAATTTTTTGCTGTGGCATGTTTATCTTTGTGATCGATTTTAGCTAAAAGAACATTTTTGGAGTGCGGCTGTCCAAGTTCTCTTCGTATTTTTGCATCACCATTGCATTGCCAGCACCCATGGTTTGATTTCAGTGAGGAGGTTCTTTGAAGACTACCGAGCGGTAATTTTTCTCTCTACTTTCAAACTACATTCTTTAAGCCATTGAATGTGCTGAGAATTTTCATACACATTTTGGTTTGAAAATATAATTGTGTATAGCCACCTTTAGAGGGAACTTTCTTTGCACCCTTGTTCTTCTGCATCAAGTTCTATTAAGGAGACAAAAGATTTCAGAAGATACAGAACAAACAGTTCACAAAATTATGGCCAATGTACTGTTACAGCTGAACTCCAGGCAGATAAAAAGAAAAATCATTAAATGGATGTTTTATGCAGGCATTGTAAGAATCTTAATGTAACTAGATATCAGCAGAGCTCAGAAAGGAGGAAGAAGGTGCAACACAAAGAGCCAATCATGTGTGCTGCAGTGCAAGAAGAATGCTGATAGAAGGAGAGAGCAGGATGGCAGAGCAGTATCGGTGTGCTTCCTCTTCTTTCAAAGACTGTATTCCTTAAAGTGATTGTAATCACCTTGCAAAACAACCTATTCAGTTTAAAATGGATATTAAAGGCAAAACATTTTTATATACATATAACAATACATTATACGTAGATACCCTTTTCACACTTTTATAAGTGATCACATTCCCTCTGTTCTCAGCTACATAAGCTAAGGGGTTACAACAGAGGATTACTGGGCTTCTCAGTGAATGGTTGTGCAGCAGGGGCATGTCAGGAAAAGTCTGATCATTGGAGTAGAGCACACTGCGTTCCCAGAAAAGCTAGAGAACTGACCATGGTGTGTTTTTCTGCTTAGTGTGGTCAGTTTTTAATAGGAAAGCAGAGGGACTGGTGGGAACACCAGGGATTTCACATAAAGGAAGCAATACAGAAAGAACAGGAGGCTTTCTCATACAAGTACATGGTACCAGTGTTGCCAACCGTCAGGATTTTTACTGGCAGCCAGTAATAGTAGTTTTAGCGGCACTTTACCGCTGTTATAGTGGCACTAGAAAGGGCTAATAGTGCCTGTGTTGCGGCGCTGCCGAAGCGAGTTGCAGTCGCTTCTGTAGCGCTGGACATTAATTTCACCGAACCCGCTCCGCACCAAAGATGCTGCTTGCAGAGTTTTTTTCCCGTCCTGCAAGCGCACTGCCCCAGGGTGAAAGCACTCAGGGTTCCTGCTGCTGAACCCACTGAACTTTGATCTATGTATGGCTGGCTTTGGGAAATAACTTTCTCAGACAATCTGTGCTGCCCCACAGCATCCACATAGACTCTCATTTCAGATACCAAGAAGTATGAATGCAAAAAACATGTTTCTTTATCGTACATCACGGGACACAGAGCGCTTAGCCATTACACTTGGGTTATATGGGTACCTTCAGGTGATGGACACTGGTGTAATCAATTTCACAGGAAGTCTCCTCCCTATATAACCCCCTCCCACTGGGAGTGCTTCAGTTTTTTCGCCAGTGTCTTAGGTGTTGGTCACGTCTAGCTGTCCCTCGGAGGTCTCGGGACCCAGGATAGCTAGCCGGATCCGTCCGAAGTGCTTCAAAGCCAAGGTGTACGGTACCCGGGCCCTGCTTGCGTGGGGTTTAGCCTATAATGCCTCTCCTTGGAGGGCTGGATTCTGGGCTCCAGTGCCTTAGTCTCTTCCAAGGACTAAACGCTACTGATGCCAGGATGCTATATAGGCCCAGGTGTGTGGGTTCCTTAACACAGGACCCCGATCCCTGAAGGTCCAAGACAATACCCACGGAGATGGGGGAAGATTGGGCCTCTTGCAGTTTGCAATACCCTGCGGCATGGAGCAGGTAAGAGGGAACCTGCGGGACTTGGTTCGACAGTAGGTATCCCCCTGGGGGTTCTGGGTTGGCTAATGGTATGCTTGTGCATCAGCCACTATCTCCACTATGTTTTTGAGGCAGGATGGGATGTACTAATGTTTACCCAGATAACATGTAGGTTTATGTATGCTTGTTTAACCACTTCCCGACCGCCCACCGCAGGTATACATCGGCACTTTAGAGATGGATATCTCGGTAACGGCAGTAGCTGCTGCCACAACCGAGATATCCATCTCTTCTGTGGGCGGTCGAGTAAACGATAATGGCGGTCTCCACAGCGGAATCGCCGCGAGATCGCCGTTATCGGTGGCGGACGAGCGTCCCCCCCCCTCCCGCTGCGCTCCCGCGCTCTCCGCCGCTTACCGGAGCCGTCGGTAGCGGCGGAGGCAATCGGGTGCGCTCGTCTGGTCAGCGGGGATGCGAGTGAGGGAAAAAATTTCCCTCGTCCATCCCTGTAGCTCTGCGGGGCGGAAGTGACGTCAAACGTCAGTTCCAAACAGCGTCTTAAAGAGACATTTTTTTTTAAATGTCATTTGAAAAATGACATTTAAATTTTTTTATTTTTTTTTTGCATTTTAGCCTAAATATGAGATCTGAGGTCTTTTTGACCCCAGATCTCATATTTAAGAGGACCTGTCATGCATTTTTTATTTTAGTGTTAAAAATTGGTAAAATTAATACAAATAAATACGAAAACAAAAAAAACAATTTTTTAAATCGCCCCGTCCCGACGAGCTTGCGCGCAGAAGCGAACGCATACGCGAGTAGCGCCCGCATATAAAAACCACACAAGTGAGGTATCGCCGCGATCGTTAGAGCGAGAGCAATAATTCTAGCCCTAGACCTCCCCTGTATCTCAAAAAATGCAACCTGTAGAATTTTTTAAACATCGCCTATCGAGATTTTTAAGGGTAAAAGTTTGACGCCATGCCACGAGCGGGCGCAATTTTTAAGCGTGACATGTTGGGTATCATTTTACTCGGCGTAACATTATCTTTCACAATATGTAAAAAAATTGGGCCAAATTTATTGTTGTCTTATTTTTTAATTTAAAAAAGTGAATTTTTTCCAAAAAAAGTGCGCTTGTAAGACCGCTGCGCAAATACGGTGTAACAAAAAGTATTGCAATGACTGCCATTTTATTCTCTAGAGTGTTAGAAAAAAAATATATAATGTTTGGGGGTTTTAAGTAATTTTATAGCAAAAAAAAATGTTTTAGTATCGTAAACACCGAATCTGAAAAACAGGCCCGGGGCTAAAGTGGTTAAGATATGTATTTGCTACTCCCCCCAGATCTGCCTGTTAGCAAGATACTGCAGCCCCACGTACTATAAAGGGGGAATGCTGGTGAAACTCCTGTTTCTTAGGAAGCCTATGGGGACAGCTTCCTCTGTGTGTGCACTACATTAAGTATTGGTGCTTACCTGGTGTCTGTTGGGCTGCTAGCGCTGGTCCATGCTTCTCCTCTGCTTTCTGCTTCCTCCATGTTGGTTTCAGCGTGGGGGGGGATGGGGGGGCGGGCCAGCAGTGTCAGGTCTCAGTTAAAGCAAAGCATTTCCTGGCTGGTCATTCCCTCCTGAGAGCAGAGGAGAGAGAGGACACAGAGCGCGCAGCTGAGCCATTCTGGCTATGCAGTGACACCTAGTGGTGGTTTGTGGATATTCAGGTCTGGACTTAGGTCCATACTGACAAAAAAAAAAAGAGTTTTTTTCTTAAAGGGACTCAGCCTTAGATCCTGCAGTATCTGAGTCGGTGCAACCTTGGGCTCCGGCTAACGGGCATTGGTGTTGCAATACTCACAGGTTTTCCTCGGTATTGCCGCCTTCTCGGGCGTGTGGAAATTTGAAAAAAAAAAATATATATAATTTTTTACCATAGCCTGTTCTTATTAATGATTCACTTCTAGCTACAACAGTCGGGTGTTGGCTACAGGGGTGTCTCAAGGTTGTGCAATGGCTCCCAAGGGATCAGGACCAGCTAAGGCTGCAAAGGGTGCCAAAAAACTAAAGAGGTCTCCATCGGGGTCAGAGGATTTGGGCCAGGCTCCAACGGTCCCACCCTCACCAGATAGACCACCGAGTAGCATGTTGCAGGAGCCATTGAGGGTGCTAGGGGCAGAGGCGGCCCCCAATCAACCCATTCCCGTTTACGTTACGGAAGAAATGCTAGCGACCACCCTGGGTGGGCTAGAGGAAAGGTTAACTGCTTTGATTGCCCGCTCTTTGCCAAGTGGCAAACGGGCTAGATCCCCGTCACCTAGATTGGTGTTTTCAGATGCAGAGGTCCTCTCTTCGGAGGAATTGGACCCACAGGGGGATCAAGCGGACCCGAGTCCCGACGGTTCAGACATTGAGGGTTCCACTGTAGATGATTTTTTTTTTTCGGCTTCTCAAGCGGAGAGCCTGTGGATCCAGTCTCTGACAGATATGGTTCGCACTGCTTTTAAACTTCCAGTGTCAGAACTATTAGCCCCTGCGGTATCCTCTTTAGGTTCTTCAAAGGCACCATTAAGTTGTGCGTCTTTTCCGATTCACCCCCTTCTGGAGAGCGTGATTTTTCAGGATTGGGCTCAACCTGATAGGATCTTTATCCCTCCTAAAAGGTTCTCTATTCTCTATCCTATGGAAGAGGAATTTGCAAAGAAATGGGCACTCCCTACTTTGGACGCAGCCATTTCCTGCGTGAATAAATCCCTGACCTGTCCGGTTGAAAATGTCCAGATGTTCAAAGATCCGGTCGACAAAAAATTGGAGACCCTACTGAAGGCTTCTTTTACCACAGTAGGTGCCGTGGTTCAGCCAGCAGTGGCAGCCATTGGCGTTTGTCAGGCGTTAAAGGATCAGACTAAACAGATATTAAGGGACATGCCGGCTCAGCAAACTTGTGAATTGGCAGACCTACCAAGGGCTCTCTTCTTTGCAGTAGATGCTATTAAGGACTCCATTCAACAGGCGTCCCGTCTATCTCTGCTGTTGGTTCATATGCGTCGCCTTTTGTGGCTGAAGAACTGGTCAGCAGAGGCACCCTGCAAAAAGCTTTTAGCAGGATTTCCCTTTCATGGTGGGAGACTATTCCGTGAAGACCTAGATAAATATATCCAGACCATATCAAGTGGTAAAAGTTCTTTCTTACCTGTCAAGAAAAGACAGCGTGGGCCCGCGTTTAAGCGACAGGCCTTCGCAGGCTCGGCCCCTTCAACTTCCCGTCAGTATTGACGGCCTCCCGGGCGTTCAGCATTTAATAGCCGCCCACAAGGACAAGCCACGGCAGGCAAGAGGCCATGGTCTCGCAAGCCGGTTAAACCAGTCATCAAGTCAGATTCATGAAGGGGCGCCCCCACTCTCTTGGGTGGGGGGAAGGCTTCGGTTTTCTCCGAAGTGTGGGAGGCCAGAATTCCTGACTCTTGGGTACGGTCCGTGGTAACCACGGGCTACAAGCTAGAGTTTCGGGAAGTCCCCCTCCTCATTTTCAGGGGTCAAGTCTTCCAAGCGACCCATTAAAGAGGGCCTCTCTTGTAAAGGCATTGGATCTCCTCTAGCTCCAAGGAGTAATTGTAGAAATACCAACCCAGGAATGGGGTCTGGGATTCTATTCCAACCTTTTCATAATACCAAAGCCCAATGGCGATGTCAGGCCTATCTTAGACCTCAAACGCCTAAATCGCTTTCTAAAGATTCAGACCTTTCGTATGGAGTCCATACGTTCGGTGGCAGCCAGCCTACATCAAGACGACTTTCTAGCATCTATAGACATAAAGGATGCATATCTACACGTGCCGATCTACCCGGCACATCACAAGTTTCTTCGTTTTATGATAGATCACCGTCATTACCAGTTCGTAGCCCTCCCTTTCGGGTTGGCAACAGCTCCGCGGATATTCACAAAGGTGTTAGCCCCGGTGCTAGCCGTACTAAGGACAGAAGGCATTTTGGTCCTGGCATACCTGGACGATCTCCTGGTTATCGACAGATCAGCTTCCAACCCCAATCATGCAGTAGTCCGCACAATTCGGCATCTAGAGGAATTCGGGTGGATTGTGAACCAAGAAGAAATCGATGTTGCAACCCACAAAGCAGTTGTAATATCTAGGCCTTCGGCTAGATATAGACTGCCAGAGGATATTTCTACCTCAAGCAAAAGTCAGGTCATTAACTCAAACACTTCAAATGGTCTTAGGCAAGAAGAGGCCGACTATTCGCCTATGTATGCGACTGCTGGGGAAGATGGTGGCCGCCTTCGAAGCAGTGCCCTACGCCCAGATCCATACCAGATATCTCCAGGCAGCCATTCTCTCTGCTTGGAACAAGTCCATTTAGGCATTAGATCGTCCGTTAGTTCTCTCCCCAGGGGTCCGGCGCAGCCTGTTCTGGTGGCTGGTCCCTCAAGGTTTGTCAAAGGGGAAATCTTTTGGGCCTGGACTCTTCCCCTTCAGGGTCTGCCAGTAAGGATACAGTCCGACAATGCCACTGCGGTGGCATACATAAACCACCAGGGGGGCACGAGGAGCCTAGCGGCTCAAAGGGAAGTAAACCTGATTTTCTCATGGGTCGAAGCCCATGTACCCTGCATCTCGGCGGTGTTCATCCCAGGGATAGACAATTCTCAAGCAGATTTTTTGAGGCGTCAACAGTTGCTCCCGGGGGAGTGGTCTCTTCACCCCCAGGTATTCCAGGAGATTTGCAAAAGATTCGGAGTTCCAGATGTGGACATTATGGCAACGAGATCCAACAAAAAGTTAGACAAATTTATATCCCGAGCCAGGGATCCCTCGGCCTACGGGACCGATGCGTTGGTTTGCCCCTGGCACCAGTTTTCTCTCCTGTATGCATTCCCTCCACTGCAGATGATTCCCCGCCTTCTACGGAGGATCAGGGTGGAGCGCAGGCCTGTGATCCTGGTGGCCCCAGCCTGGCCCAGGAGGGCTTGGTACGCAGTCATCGTGAGGATGTCAGTAGGGGCGCTGTGGCCGCTCCCCCTGCGTCCAGATCTGCTGTCTCAGGGCCCAATCTGCCACCCTGCTACACAGCAGCTAAATTTGACAGCTTGGCGGCTGAATCCCTAATTCTTAAGGGCAGAGGCCTCTCAGCTCAGGTCATATCTACGTGGATTCAGGCTAGGAAACCAGTCTCTAGAAATATGTATTACAGAGTCTGTATGTGGAGTGGTGCGAGTCTCAAAAGTTTTTTATTGACAGGATCTTGCGATTCCTCCAGGTTGGCGTTGACAAAGGGTTGGCTCTTAGTACTCTAAAGGGGCAGGTGTCGGCTTTATCGATATGGTTTCAAAGACCCTTGGCCACCCATTCGCTTATGAAAACCTTCTTGCAGGGGGTCTTGCATGTGAATCCCCCTATTAGAGCTCCCCTCTGCCCCTGGAATTTAAATCTGGTCTTGTCAGCTTTACAAAGGCAGCCGTTTGAACCTCTGACAGAAATCCCTCTTGTGCTACTAACCCGGAAGTTGGTTTTCTTGGTGGCTATGGCTTCGGCCAGAAGGGTTTCCGAGCTGGCAGCCTTGTCATGCAGGGAGCCATACCTTATTCTGCATAAGGACAGAGTGGTTCTGCGGCCTCAACCTTCTTTCCTGCCTAAGGTCATATCCAGTTTTCACTTGAATCAGGACCTAGTCCTACCATCCTTCTTTCCTACTCCCCAGTCCAGAGAGGAAAGACTGCTTCATACTTTGGATGTGGTTCGAGCCATGAGGGTCTATCTCAAGGCTACAGAGAAGATTCGGAAAACAGATGTGCTTTTTGTTCTTCCGGATGGCCCCAAGAAGGGTCAGCCGGCTGCCAAGTCTTCCTTGGCTAGGTGGATTAAGCAGCTGATTTTTCAGGCCTATGGTCTGAAGCGCGTTCCACCTCCCTTATCAGTTAAAGCCCATTCTACGAGGGCCATGAGTGCCTCCTGGGCGGCACACCATCAGATCTCTATGGCACAGGTTTGCAAGGCGGCAACCTGGTCTTCCGTACATACGTTTACTAAATTTTCTAAGTTGGACGTTGCAAAGGGTACGGATGCAGCATTTGGGCAGGCGGGCCTACGGGCAGCAGTATAGAATCCTCTGGCCCGGGTCACGCCCCCTTTTCTCTGTTGGTGGAGCTACTTTACTTCCTGATAATTTTTTTGTTTGGCTATTCTTGGCCTTACGGTCTCCCTCCCTTCATAGAGCATTGCTTTAGGACATCCCAAGTGTAATGACTATGCGCTCTGTGTCCCGTGATGTACGATAAAGAAAAAAGGATTTTTAATAAACAGCTTACCTGTAAAATCCTTTTCTTGAAGTACATCACGGGACACAGAGCTCCCACCCCTCTTTTGGGGAACATTGTGTAACCTCGGAGGAATTGCTTGCTACAAAACTGAAGCACTCCCAGTGGGAGGGGGTTATATAGGGAGGAGACTTCCTGTGAAATTGATTACACCAGTGTCCATCACCTGAAGGTACCCATATAACCCAAGTGTAATGGCTATGCGCTCTGTGTCCCGTGATGTACTTCAAGAAAAGGATTTTACAGGTAAGCTGTTTATTAAAAATCCTTTTTTCTAAGGTTAGAACAAATGTCTAAGCAAATCCTTTCATTACTAAATGAAACAAGACCTAATAAAAGGACTGAAAACAAGAGAAGCTGACAAAAATGAGTTTGTGTGGCATCATGTAATTGTGACTGTGCCAACCTGTTTGTTATTTTATATTGGAAAAAAATATTCAGCAAAGTATTTTGTATTTTCTGTTAATGGCTGTAAGTGAGAAAACGCAGATGTTAAGCTTCAGAGTCTTATCATATCCCACAGAACAGTTTTGTAATTGGAAATACTTTTTCCAAGACTTGTTTCTTATCAAAGTAATTTGAATTTTCTGAAGCAGTGGATAAAGAGGACACCATCCACAGATGTTTTATGTTTTGACTTATCGGAATGTCCCAATGGTGTCTGGGTACAGGCACACTTATATACAATGAGATTAAAGCACTCAATCATTTAATACATTATCTGTTAATAAGAATTTTTGTTTCATGTCGTATCAGTTGTAAATCTCTCCCTTTATATTTCTCTTCTTAACCTGGGAAAATACATATATTTATATCCATCTGAAATGAGACATATATCTGCACTGGGACGCCTGCTATGGGGGAGTGATCAATATGGTAGTTTATTTAAGATGACATTTTGGGAGAGGCAGCTCAGTAATACTTCACTATAGAGTTCATTACCCTATAAATCAAAATTATTTCTATTTTTTTTAAAGACAGCAGTCTAAAAAATTTGAGACAGCTCACACTATTTCCAGACACACGTTTACAATATTGGACTGCTTAAAAGGATTTTAATTATTTTTTTTATCTTTCATTCATCAGCAATGTACTAATAGTAGCATTTTATTAATAATAACAATACTCATTTTGTGGCACAAAAGCAGTACCCAGGTAGTCCTCACACTGCAGAGATGTGCTCAAAATACCAAGAACTGAAAGCATTTGGGAGGAAATTCGAATACTGTATTTATTGGCGTATAACACTCACTTTTTTACCCTGAAAATAGAGGGTAAACTGTGCTTGCGTGTTATACGCAGGGGGCTGTGCAAAGTTTTTTTTCCTGAGACTCCCCTCTTAAAGTTAGGGTGCGTGTTTACGCGTGTGCGTGTTATACGCCGATAAATACGGTATATATAATCCAAAATGTGTCAGTTTGGCTTATGGTTAAATGCAGGGGGGAAAATCAATATCTTTTCATGGCATCTGTTTTTTTCATGCCCTTTACAGACAGACTGTATTTTTTTCCTGTAAGTTCTGAATGGTTGGCCTTAGTCAATGCAGAAGTGAAAATAACCTGTGAACTGCCATGTTTTTTAGTCAGTGGAATGCCGACTATAAGATAATGATTTTACTTAGAAGAAAGAAAACAGAGCACACAGTTCTACAAGAAAATGTTCTAAAGTCTTTTCATTTTTTAATGTTAACGTTTCAGAAACCCAAAAGGATCAGTAGCACAGACTAAAATCCATCCAACAAAATAGCATCATTATAACTAGCATGATAATAAACCCATGAGTCTTGAAAACCTGGCATGGACACAACCAGGTCAGGAGTGTAACTGTAAAGTGGGGTAACACCTATAGCTACACAGCAAGAGGTACACTAGACCGCTAAATGGTAGTAAAACTGATAGGCTACCGAGTAAAGCAGTGAAGTACAGTAACCAATTTGATTTTACTGGACTGAGATCAGAGTGAGGTGGTTTCTGATTTATTGCTAAAGATTGATAACTTTTAAATTGCCCTTTGCCTTATTGTATAAGCCCAATATGACTTCCTGTTGGAAACTATAATAGTGGCAGATTTTGATTATGTACTAATCAGGGCACTTTTATTGTGCCTTGCAGATTCCTGTGCCGTGCAGAACCATGCACTTAACCACTTATGGACGTGCCGTCGTTATACGTCAGTACCTTGAAGAGGGATGTCTTTGTTATGGCAGCAGGTAGCCACAATAACCACAGTATCCTCTTCTGCAGCGAGTGGTCCGCTTTCAGATAAAAGTGGTCTCTGTGGTGGACTCACCGCAAGATCACTTTTATCAGCATCGGGAAAGCCCCCCTCCCACCGCACTCCAATGCTCTCTGCCGCTTACCAAAGCTGTCGGTAGTGGCAGAGGCGATCGGGTCCTCTTTCATATGTGGTATGGAGATGACTGAGGGGAAGATGGCCCGCACCCGTCTCCTTACCATTGCAGGGCGGAAGCGATGTCAAAACGTCACTTTCGCCCATAGCTCTTAAAGAGACTTTTTTTTTTTTTGACCCAAGATCTCATATGTAAGAGGTCCTGTCACGCTTTTTTTCTATTAAAAGGGATGTTTTCATTCCTTGTAATAGAAATAAAAGTGAGACATTTATTTTTTTCTAAAAGAACAGTGTAAAAATAAAAAATAAAAGGTAAAAAAAAAAAAAGTTAAAAGCAGCCCGTCCTGCTGAGCTTGTTTGCAGAAACAAATGCATACGTGAGCAGTGCCCGTATATGAAAACAGTGTTCAAACTACACATGTGAGGTATCACCACGATTGTTAGAGCAATAGAAATAATTCAACACCTATACATCCTCTATAACTCAAAACCTGTAGAATTATTTAAACGTAAATTTAAATTTACAAAAAGTGTATTTTTTCCCAAAAAGTGCGCTTCTAAGACCGCCGCGCAAATACAGTGTGACAGAAAGAATTGCAACTACCGCCATTGTATACTCTAGAGAGTTATAAAAATATATATATATATATATATATAATGTTTCGGGATCCTAAGTAATTTTCTAGCAAAAAAATAATGTTTTTAACTTGTAAACACCAAATCTCAGAAAGAGATTTGGTCCTTAAGTGGTTAAAGGGGTTGTAAAGGAAAACGTTTTTTCACCTTAATGCATTCTATGCATTAAGGTGAAAAAACTTCAGAGTATACCTGCTCCCCGATATACTTACCTGACCCCCCGAAAGTCCCGCGCTCGATCCCAACATCCTCTTCGCCGCTCAGCCTGGCCGCTGATTGGTTAGAGTGGATGAATTGAAAGCAGCGCAGCCATTGGCTGGCACTGCTGTCAATCACATCCAGTGATGTGGCACACGGAGGGGCGGTGCTGAGTGATACAGTGAGTGGCTATGGCTGCTCGCTGTATCACGGGATGCGCGCCCACAAGGTCTACACACAATGCGAGCTCTCTCGCATGAATGTGTGTAGTTCTTATGGGGAGGACCAGAGACAGCCGCCGAGGGACCCCAAAAGACGTGGTTCGGGCCCCTGTGCAAAACGAACTGCACAGTGGAGGTAAGTATAACATTAAAATATTATTTTCTATTGTTCTATGTTTGGAGGACTACATTAAAAAAAAATAAAAGGAGCGCAGCCTGCTAAACTCTAAAATATGTAATTATACAGAGGGACTTTACAGACTTTACATAAAATACCGTAAGCCCAATGACAGGGACACCAACAAGAAGCTGCTAGGCTTGTCATTCCTGCTCCACTATCTCAGAAATTTGAAATGCAACATTATCTACATTGTCACAGTATGAAATACAGTATTATCTATATTGGCAAATGTAATGATTTTTTATTTTTTTGTGTCCTTATCTATATCATTTGACTTTCCCAGTCCGATTTAACTATAACTGTGTTCTTCTTTTAAACTTGTAAAATTAAAGTAAACCTACCATGATAAAACAAGATAAATGTAAGGCAACTTCCTAAATGCAGATGCCCAATCTCGTCTACTTTAATCTCTTGTCTGAAAAGAAGGGAAGTGGAAAATGTTGGCCTTCTAAGCAAGCATTATCAACTGTCCTTTTATTATAGGGCCAGTTTCTTGTGAGCTAAACAAAGTATACCCCGCACAGTGCATGGCAGTGATGATGTGGTGGGATTGTAAAGGATTTATCAACTGAAAAAGATGACTAATGCTCTGTATAAAAGATATGTAGTCACCTAAAAAATTATTAAATACATTTCCTTTTAATCATCATAAATAGTTCTTATCATTTATTTTCCCATTGTATATTTTTCCACCAATAAATTCTTATGTAGTTCTCGGTATTCGGTCGCATAAAATCTGAGTGCCACAAAAGTAGTTAATGATTGAAAACTTACAGTTACAGTAATCAGAGGTCTGAACAAAGAGTAGCTAGCTATAAAATGTCCAGCAGCTATCTCACTCTGACTGAGGTCTTATTGGGTAAGTATTGGGTCACCAGCCACTAACTTTGAAGTAAATGTCCCACCAGCCCATTCCTTGCCTACCCTCATGCTGTGCATTGATGTCTACAGAATCCTCATATCTGTTGCTTTCTGTAAACTATTCTTCAATCCCAAGTTACTGGGTGCAGAAGTAAGATTTTTAGCTTATGGGTAATAAAGCGAAACTGTAACCATCTAGTAACAATAAATGGGTTTTATTTTTTATCTTTAAACATCAATGGGTTCTATTGAATTTAGGAACATTTGTAACCAATGATGGATTGTAAAGGTGAAAACTTTGGTGGTAGATCACACAAAATCAACAGACCAAAAATCGACAGAATACAGAAATGCAATTTGATACTTTAATGAACAACTGAACATACCCCTATTGACAGCATCTGAATATGAAAAATGTGTTATGTTAAAGTGGAACTAAACTCGCCAGTTTGCCAAAACAGTTACATTCAATGCATGCTGTGAATGATAACTGTCAAGGTTGCTTGTGCTCTCTGCCAAGCCATGAAACTGCTGGTGTCATAATTGATCACGTGCACAGAACAATGACAACTGCAGAGCAAACAGAGGCTCATGCCTTGTCCACACGATCATGCTTTTGCCCGGCCAAATCACATCGGAATTCTGACGGAATTTCATCGGAGTAAAATAGAACATGTTCTATATCTAAATGGAATTAGTCGGAATATCCGATAAAAAAACTCAGATGGGGCTACACACGATCGGAATATCTGATGGAAAAAGTCAGTCAGACTTTTTCCATCGGAACTTCCGATCATGTGTACAAGGCATAAGATGTCAGCTTCCTTGGCTAAAAGGATAGGAAAGTTTAAGGGTCACTAAAGGAAAAAAATGTTTTACCCTGTTTACAGGGTATAGAGACATAAAAGTTAACTGATTCCTTTTAAAAATGATTAAAAATAGATAAAAATCAATCACATAATGTGCCTCTAGTTTCACTTTCGTTTTTAAACTGGTTTCATGTTTCTGTGAAGTACAGAAGACACACAGAACAAAAACAAACAAATCCAGGGCAGTGTTTTGTTTTTAAAATGAATCTGATTGGTTCTGATGAGTTTTAGTCACACAGCTTAGACCACAGTGAAAAACTGCCATGAGTTTTTTCATAAGGAGCCAGACAAGCAGGAAGTGTGGAGATCAGAGCAGAATTACAGCAACTTCAAAGCAAAAATGAACCATGAGAACATGAAAACAGGACTGCAGTAAGGTAAAGGAAACTATTTAGCTAAAAAAATGTTTTCCTTTAGTGACCCTTTAAGTTCTGATTTAATAATGGCCTGATTATTTCAGTTGATTATATAAGTAATATATATATAACATAGGCCACCAAGGGCCAGTCATAAAACCATTGTTTTACTGTCTGCAACCATTCTAAAAGTAATTAAAAATATGATTTATTTTTTTCTTAAATATGTCCGTTGCTCTTTTTTCTCTCAAACCAGTAAACAGTTCAGGTGATTAAATAACAATTCACAATAGCCATTATCCAGAGATAGAGTAGGGCTAGTGTAAAAGATATGCAAGATTTGACAGAGAAGATCAGATAAATTAGGACAGTTTATGAAGATGTAGATTTCATCTATTATGTGAGATCATTGAGCGCATGAAAGGACAGGTGAGAACTGTACAGCACATTAGTTTTACAATTCATAATTTAATTTTCAGTTTGTAATTGGTTTACAATGCTCTGCAGACCAGTTCATCAATAAAATACATTTCAGAAAACTGTATTGTAAATGCAATAAGGAGGAAACACATAGAACTTTGTTATGCATTCTTTGTTGCTTCTCAACATCTGCTTGCTAATTTAAGATGCAGTATAATTATTAGATCATTAAATTAAGATTGTATGAATGCAGATTGCATGGGGTGTAGAAAAAAGGATCTTGTGACCTGTGTGTAGCAATGCATTGCAATCTTCCACCATCACAAACCTGAGCGATTAATCAAATTATATTTGTATTGGAAGTATGGATTGTGATATGTTTTTCAATTAATACACATATAAAGATATTTGGACCTATTGAAAGGATCTTTCTGTAATTAGCACCGCTCTAACTAACTGATCTGACCTGTGCAGTTGACTGCCCTGCTAGATAAATACTTATGGTACATTTTGATGCATTAAGGTTAAATAAAAACTCTCCTTGATTTTTTGGTATGGTCTCCAGCAAAGCTCACATTCCGTAGCAATTTGCGTATTTGAAGTGAAGAGAAATTAGCAAATGTTCCCAAATTATTTTGAGTGAAGATTCCTAACATGCATGGGCGAACTGGCCATTCGGGCTCTCGGGCACTGCCAATACACTAGGAGTCCCCATCAGGGTTGCCAGCCTCAGTAGAACCAGGGACAGTATGTAAAAATCTGTGTTTTTAAAAAAAATCACAAGATTATAGCTCTGTGTGTATGTGTATTCTGTGTGTATGTATACTGTGTGTGTATATTGTGTGTGTGTGTATATTTTTTTGTTTATTCTATTAATCTATTGCCTGGGGCCCCATAATCTCCTATTGCCGGGGGCCACATATCTCCTATTGCCCAGGGGCCCCATAATCTCCTATTGCCCAGGGGCCCCATAATCTCCTATTGCCCGGGGGCCCTGTAATCTCCTATTGCCTGGGTGTCCCATAATCTCCTATTCCCCCGGGGGCCCCATGAGTTTTCAGTCCGCCCCTGCTAACATGTTTAGTAAATCAGCCTCAATGTGTACACATTTCAAGGTGCCTAAAACATGACATGACATAGTATTAACGCTGAACTAAACCAAAGGATTTTGCCTTTTCCCAAAACAGTTACATGCAAGGCATGCCGTGAGTAATAACTGCCAGTCACTTGTACTCTCAACCAAACTGTCAAGCCATCAAATGACCAGTGTCATAATTGATCATTGCAACTAAGCCACTAAGATGGCAGCATACTTGGCTGTAAAGGAGAGAAGTGTTTAGGTCTGCTTTAAAGCAGAGGTCCACCCTAAAAATAAAAATTACTTAAACAGGCTCTTTAAAAAATTGTAAAAAAACATTTAAACAAAACCCTGTGTGTCCCCCAGAAGATAGCCCCCCATTCACAAAGCGCCGCATGACTCGCACATGTGCAATAGGAAACGGGCAGTGAAGCTTAGATAGAATGACGGCGCTGGCACCTGATCTGATGGACGGATCGGCCTCTTGGGGCCAACATCACAAGCTTCCTGGACAGGTAAGTGTCCTTATTAAAAGTCAGCAGCTGCAGTGTTTGTAGGTGATGATTTAAAAAACAAAATTCAGCTGGAACACTGCTTTAAGTAAAAATGACATGATAGGTGTTTATTTACTAGAAAAAAAAATAGAAATAGACAATGGCCTCATACACACGACCGAGGAACTCGTCGGAAAAGACACATTGTTTTCGAGAAACTTGACAAGCTGTCTTTGCGTACACACAGTCAAGACCAAATCTCTCCTCGTTCTCAAACGCGGTGACTTCAAAACATACGACGGCAGGGGAAGTTCGATTCCACTGGCACAACCCTTGGAGCTGCTTTTGCTAATCTCATGTTACTGCGTGTTAGGTAAAAGTTTGGTAAGAGATATTTGCACTTTTCAGTCTGTTACAGCATGACAAATGTGCTATTTCCATTACAAACGCTACTTTAACCGAAGGTGCGTGGGTTTCTAAGCATACACACCGTCGAAAACCAGCCCGACGAGGAACACGACGACTCCCGTCGAGGAAAAAGAGAACTTGCTCTCTTTTTTCCTCATCGAGTTCCTCAACAGTTTTCTCGATGAAAAGCATACGCACGACTGTTTTCCTCGGCAAAAAAGCTCTACCACCAAGTTTCTTGATGGCCATATAGAAACCTAGAAGAGTAACAGCAGAAAAAGACCAAGTGGTCCATCAAGTCTGTCCCTTTTTTATTTTTTTTGCTGTTCCTTGTTGGGTTTTGGGGGGTTTTGTTTTTTACTTCTTTGTCCCAAGCATGTTTAAATGAACTTAATGCCTGGCTCACTACCTCTCATCTACTTTGATGTTACAATAACACTTTCGAAGATTAGTTGTGAACTTTCCTTCTGCTATTTTGAAGTCATGTCTCAGTGTTCTTGATATTAACTTCATATTGAAAATACTGCCCTCCTGAACTTTATTTGCATCCTTAATGTATTTTTTTTTAGGTTAGTCCCCCTTTCCCTTCTTTCCTCCAGACTGTACATATTAGGTTCCTGCAAGTTCACCTGTTTTATCCTCTAGGCCTTTCAATATTTGTGTTGCATATATTTTATCAATCTTCCATTTTGTAATTTTTTTGTAAGTGATGTCTGCATAAATTGGCACAATGTTCTAAATAAGTTGGATAGCTTAAAAAATATTTAGGGGAATTAGAACCTTCTTTCTCCTGTTGGCGATCCCTCTAGTGATAACTAAAGGTCTATATAGGGGGATCAGGACCTTCTTTTTCCTGTTGGTGATCCCTCTAGTGATAACTAAAGATCTATATAGGGGGATTAGGACTTTCTTCCTCCTGTTGGTGATCCCTCTAGTCATAACTAAAGATCTATATAGGGGGATCATGACCTTATTTTTCCTGTTGGTGATCCCTCTAGTGATAACTAAAGATCTATATAGGGGGATCAGGACCTTATTCCTCATGTTGGCGATCCCTTTGGTGATAACTAAAGATCTATAAAGGGGGATCAGGACCTTCTTTTTTCTGTTGGTGATCCCTCTAGTGATAACTAAAGATCTATATAGGGGGATCAGGACCTTCTTTGTCCTGATGGTTATCCCTCTGGTGATACAACCTATAATTCTATTCATCTTTTCCACTCCTTGGCCACACATTTTGCTCATTTTGCAATCATCTGAAATAAGTGCCCCACATTGTATTACTTTTTTAGGAGTAATTCAATTAAATGTATTACTACTATGTCAAATGCATTGACCTGTAGTTGTCCATCTTCTTTCCCAAACAAAGTTTAGGCAGGTAAACTAGCAATCTAAATGTAAAGGGGTTTGTAAATGAAAATTGTTTATCTTAATAGCTTCCTTTACCTTAATGCAGTGCTGTTTTCATGTCCTCATTGTTAGTTTTTGCTCTCAAATTGCTGTAATTCTTCTGTGATCTCCACACTTCCTGGTTGTCTGTTTCCTGATAACCACAGAGCTGGGAGCTTTCTTTCTGTAGTTACTAACTTCTAGGAGGTGTGATTACTGTGTGTCTTAAAACCCCTCAGCACCAATCAGTTTCGTTTTTCAAACCATCACTGCCCTTTATTGGCTCTGTGGCTCTGTACAGCAGAGAAGCAGGAAACATGCAAAAACTAAACTAGAAACTACAGGTACATTATATGATTGATTTTTATCTATTTTTAATTGTTTTTAAAAGGAATCAGTTAACTATTATGGCCCAGATTCACAGAGAGTGAGCGCACATTTACGCCAGCGTAGCGCGCACACAGTACGCATACACTGTATTTAGCAAGATATTGCTCACCAAGATACGCCAGCGTAGCGTATTTTCGAAGGCGCAGGCCAGCGTAAGTGGAAGTGGGCGTGACCCCATGCAAATGATAGTCCGAGCATGGTGCAGTGTTTTACGCCTGGCGTATCACGAAACTGTGCATGCACCGTGGCATAGCCGTGACATGGACGCATGAAACAGCTGGTGGATTACCGGCATATTGCCGTTGATGACTGCCGAACATCATTTAAAAAAAATCATTTAACATGACGGAGGCACCCGAGCTGATTTCCTTCTAGCATTCATAATAATAAATGGACAATCCCTGCAAGCCTGTGCAAGCATCAGAACCACCAAATACCTTCCTAACAATAGAAAGTTAAGAATAATCATCCCAGAGGTTAAAGTGCTACCCCCACCCCTCCCTTCCCCCACCAGAAAGTAAGCTGAGCCAAGCCTGAAAATTCCGCCAGCAGCTAAATACATGTTAAATCCATCAAGGTGTCATATGGTGGATACATACATTTAATAGAGCACAGCTCCTCCTGTAATATAACATATAGAGAGCAGTGGTGTGTGTGGGACAATACGACCAATCATATTTCATCCTTTGCAGTTGCTGCCAGCCGCACATTTAAAAAAAAATAACTGGGGGGGGGCTGGAAGCCGCCGAACGGCCACTATTTTCGCTGTTTTACACAAGTATAAGTGTAGGGAGAGGGGGATCGGGAGCCCGCTTCCTTACCTGGCTCTCAGTGTCAGTTATGCGTCCCTCTGAGTTGCATAGTGCCGACGTCACTTCCTGTTGTCGGCACTATGCACAGCATATAGTGGGTGCCGTGCACCCGCCCGGCCACAAGTCCATCGCGCCGGAAGCTGTGACGTGATGGGCATAGCCACAAAGGCATTTTTTGCCTGCCAATGTAGCACCCCGTCTGCAATCTTGTGATTGCACAGACATGGCGCTACTCGTACTGCACTGTGCCTGGCGTACGGGCACAGTGCACATAAGGACCTTTTTTCGCTTTTTCTTTTTAAAGGGACATGTTTAAATAAACTTTTTTTTTTATTTATTTTTTCATATATATTTTTTTTAATGACTTGGGGTGGCGCCTGGGCGCCCCCTATGGACGGGCCGCCACTGCGGATCACTATGTACGCCGTGAACGTAACGTACGCCCAATACGCCGGCCTGTGTTCTCTGGGGCAGACCTTTGCATGTCTATTGCTGGGTTGCGCCTCATCTATGGGGGAATAACTTTACGCCGGACGTACAACTTACGCAAACATCGCATAGCATGCGTCGGGCGCACGTACATTCGTGAATCGCCGTATTTCCCTCATTTGCATATTTGAATGCCTAATCAATGGGAGAAGCAACATGCGTCCACACCATATTTGCACCCACCCTGCGACGGCGTAAGCAAGATACGTCAGGGTAGGCCTGTTTTTAGACGTATGCTGGTTTTGTGGGTCTAGCGCACACATACGCCGGGCGCACATTTGCATTTTTTTATTTACAACTCCTTTAATTTTGCAAAATGTATGTTTACTTTTCAAAATGAATGTTGTTAAATTAGGTTAAATTAGGATTGAATACCCAATCCTGTGTAAGCAAAATTAAGTTAATTAATTTAACTAGCACATACAGTAATTGGGCAATTAACACAAACACATCTTCATCTTATTCAACATTTACTTTGCCAAGTAAAAATCCTCTACCCTTACCCGTTCCAAACGAGTTTTGTGATCGTTAAACTTTTGGGAAGTAGAAATATGCCTATACAGTGGAACTTGGATTACGAGCATAATCCGTTCCAGGAGAATGCTCTTTATCCAAAGTACTCACATATCAAAGTGAGTTTCCCCATTGAAGTCAATGTAAACTAAAATAATTTGTTCCACATTGACTTCAATGGTATGCAAAACCGCATGGGACCAGAGGTGGGGGTGCCGGAGAGCCTCAGAGACACTTTATCTGACCTCGGCAAACCTCGGAAAGACTTTGTTCCAGAGATTTCCCGAGGTCAGCCGAGCTGTCCTCTGGCCATGCACTTCTAAATGGCGCCAATGGGCTGCAATCGGCGACGTTTGGCTCTGCTTGGCTCTGGCGCCCCCAACCTCAGGCCAAATGTGGTATAGCAGGGCCAATTAGCTTGAATTCTGCTAGTTTTGCGAGACAACACTTGCAAACCGAGTCAGAATTCTTTAAAAAAAGTTGCTCGTCTTTCAAAAAGCTTGTTAACTGAGTTACTCGTAAACCGAGGATCCACTGTAGATATTTAAGGGGAGCTAGAACGGGGGAAAATCACATGGATGCATTAGTTAATGACATAGAAGCCTGCATTGCACCAATCTAAATGCAGTACCCTACAGTCTGACTTCAAGCACTTGTGTGTTTAGCTAGTCAGTTTCAGGTGTAACTGGGCACTTAACTGGGTCAAGAAGTCACATCAAGTGCCCTGTTTTTAACATCTGTATGCACATGGCTAAGTGCATTATTTTACGTTTGAAAACACTGCATTCCAATGGTGAATGTACAGTATTTCAACAGAAAGTGGGAACTTCCTAAAAACTGCTTGCTTTTGCCATACACAGTGCTTTTGACAGGGAGTTTTCTTTTTTTTATCTTTTTAGCATCCCATTATCCTTTCTGAATTCCTAACATTCCAACCACTCCTTAAAATAAAATAAATGTATAATATGGTACACGAATAATCACACTTCATCGTGAGCAACAATAACTTAAAGCGGGGGTTCACCCTAAAAAAATGCTGTTTTTTTTTTTGCATACATACCATTTTAGGGCCATTTTCACCCCCGACTTCCGGGTAGGTAATCGTGCGGGACTGGGCGTTCCTAATCACAGGCTGTGATTGACGTGCTTCCGACCGGCGCATACTGCGCGTCACAAGTTGCCGAAAGAAGCCGAACGTCGGTGCGCAGGCGCCGTATAGCCGTATAGGGTGAACCCCCGCTTTAATTACAATAATTTAGTAAAATTCTTTTCAGCTTTGAGATGGGGTGAAATAAAACACTGACATCACTGTAGGTTCTCTAAATGTATCTCATTTATACTGTAATTAATAGACATCAGCTTTGACAGATATTAGAATAATAAAGTCCAGAGTGCATTCCACTTATAATATGTAAGACTATATCGCTTATCATATAAACTACTCTGGAATATTTTACATTGCACAAAAATAACAATTTCTGACAGCAGTATCAGTGAGCATTTAATTATTTAAATCTGTCATCAGTCTGAACACATGCTGATATCTTTGCACTCCCTAATTCTTCATCTATCTCATTTTAGTTTCAAAATGTATAATAGTCTGCACAGTACAGTAAATTAGCAGTTGTCAGTACTGAGTTCCACAAGAGCTGGGGAGCTGCAGTTTGTTTGAAAATGTTTAGTGAAAAAAAGGTAACCATCATAAATGTTATTGGTGGGACATCTCAGAAATAAAAGTTCATTTCGAAATAGCTCCAATGTGCAATTTGTTGCACAATGAACCTAAATGCTACGACAGTGGGTTTACTTAATATGTATATTCAGGGCCGTCTTTAATATTGATTGGACCCTGGGCAAAACAATTCTTGGGCCCCTGAGCAAAACTAGCCAGGTCACATGATATTGACATCACAAATGTGGGCGTGTATACAGGCTGCAGGGGAAATCTCCTCCTATCTGAACTCCCAGCACTGGAGAAACTGTGCAGTTTATCACTGGCCGTGGTATACAGATCAGCCAAAAAGCTATATAGTGGCAATATTTTAATGTAAAAAGAAGATTTCTAAGCTGTGGTTAGACAGTTTGAACTATTTTCATATTACTGGATTTAGTAACACTTTAATGACCACAGTTGCAGGCAGGACTTTCAAACATGTCCCTTTATCTCCCCAGTGGGCAGCATTCAGTATAGGTGATGGTGGAAATGACCTCAGGGGGGGGGGGCATTATAAACATATGCATACCGACCCTATTTACATATGACTGCGGCAGTCTGCCTCTATTTACATATGAATGCCATTGCTATTTGCATATCAATGCCAGTGTTTACATGTAAACACAGGGTATGCAGGTCTTATGTACACAATAATAGGGCAGCATTAGTAACAGAACTTCACACTGAGATATCGGGACACAGCAGGGGACTAAAACCTCAAGGGATGTGGGAATTTAAACAGGGATAGTTGGCAAGTATGAGGCAGCTGCTTTGGGCCCCACAACCCGTGTTTAAGGCAGGGCAGCTGCACCTTTTGCCCTGCCTTAAACACGGCCCTGTGTATATTGCCAAATGGTTGCTGTTCATGTCTGCTCTGTGGAACTCAATGCTGTTAACTGCAGCATAGAGTAAAGTGGAGTTGTCACTAATAAAAAAGCGAGTGTGTTCAGCTAGCAGTAGCTTGTCACATTCAGCTGGACATGTCTTAAGGCTAAAGACCATTTGAATACCACTTGGATGAGATGTAGTCACCATTACAGGAAAAGATCAGTTAAATGTATATGGTATTTAACATCAACGATTCTTACGTGCTCCTTTCTGGTCTTTCAAACAGCATTGAAAGCAGTTATGTCTGTTGTATAAGTGCAAAAAAACTTGTCAGCAGCTGATAACCTAAAGATTAACTTCACCTTTGTTCACCTTTTTATTTTATTATTCCAGCCCCCATGTACCAATATAGCAATCATGTACTTATTTTTCAAAAATAAAACATCTTTCCATTAATTCTACAGAGGCTTACCTAACTCTCTTCATAGCTGTTTAAAAACACTGTTCGATTACTTCTGCCTTACATCCAGGACAGACTTTAGGTCATGACACAGGAAAGAGCTGACCGGCTGGAAGGTGCAGGGTGTGTGCTAATGAGATCAGCTTATCAACTCCTTCCTGTGTCATGACCTAAGGTATGTCCAGGAAGTAAGGCAGAAGTAAGTGAGCAGTGTTTTTAAACAGCTATGAAGAGAGTTAGGTAAGCCTGTGTGGAATTAAAGCAGTGTTCCACCACAAAAAGTAGTAATTAATAGTAATTAAAAACCAGCAGCTACACATACAGCAGCTGCTGGCTTTTAATAATAAGACACTTTCCTGTCCTGGAGTCCAGTGATGTTGGCACCCGCCGCTGATGTTTCCATCAGCTGCGGGGTGCTGTTGCTGCCATTCTGGGTAAGGGTACCCGGCAGTGTAGCCTTTTGGCTTCACGCTGGGAACCCTACTGCTCATGCGCGAGGCCCACTTCTATCTCCTACTGGCCCGGCAGCCGGGGGAGAGAGAAGGGAGCCCTGCGGTGACGTCACGGGCCACGGCCCGGACTCCCGGAAGTGGGAAAGGATATCTGTCAGAGACAGATAATTGTAATTATCTTAAAGTGGATGTAAACCCAACATTTTTTTTATGTCACAATGTAGAGAATACGATTTCATATCATCTTTGCCCAGTCTTGCCACACAGAGTTAATCCAGCTCTGAGCAGTCCTCTTTTTATTGTTTAGGGAAATAAAACAGACTTCCAGATAAAAACCAAAGTCCTTGCTTGAGTGACAGGTTATTTAAATATATTGTGCACATACACAGCTTCTGTAAAAATTCACTTCACATCCCCCTCTCTCCCCTCCAGCTCTATGTATATTCTGATGGCTGTTGCATTTTCTCATGGCACTGAACTGTGACTCACCCCATATTTTGAAAACATTTAATCAAAACACAGGGGAGGGGATGTGAATTGTGCACTTTTTTTCAAAAGCAAGGACTTTGGTTTTTATCTGGAAGTCTGTTGTATTTCACTGAACAATGAAAGATTGTTCAGCGCTGGATTAACTCTGTGTGGCAAGACTGGGCACAGATGATAGGAAATCTTATACTGTACATTGTAACATCAAAAAGAAAATTATTTTGCATGGAAATTTGGCGTTTTATACTGTAGGCCTGCAATTCTTAGGATAACTCACTTAAATCTGTCCGAACAAGAGTCTAGTAGACATCCCGGGTATTATAAAGTTTGAAACACAAAATCATAAATTATAATATAATAAATAACTATAAATAATTATAACAAATGATAATGTATTTATAATAACAATTATTCAATAATGTAATCAAATCAAAAACACTGAAATTTGCTCAGTTGCAGAATTGTCGCTGTCATTACTTTTATTTTTTTTATGACAAATTTCCACACAAATCGCTATCGCTCAATTCTGCAAGTGATTCTAATTTATTATCGCTGTTTTCTAGCTGCTCTAAAACCACTTTTGACATAAAGGGACACTTTTGGTTGCTATGAACAATCTACAGTTTGCAGGCAGAAAGAACAGTTTTTATTTTATAAAAGTACATGCAGAACACTGGGCAGACCACTAGGGACAAAGGGGGTGTAATTTTTACATACAGTACTGTAATCTGTAAGATTACAGTATACTGTATGTATTGTGTTTATTTACTTTTTTGAATTTGCCGCCGGTCTCCGCCCCCGTGCGTCGTAAGGTCGCTCGCTCACACAGCGGGGATGAATATTAATTTCTTCATCAGTTTACTATTCTACATATTCTTGCTCAAAAAATCCCAAGAAGCGTATATTGATTGGGTTGTGCAAAAGTTAAACGTCTACAAAATAGGGAATATATTTATGTACTTCTCATGGCATTTTTATTATTATTTTTTTTTACTAATAATGGCGACAAACTGCGATTTTTAGTGGGACTACGACATTGCGGCAGACATATTGGACACTTTTGACACTTATTTAGGGCCATTTACATTTATATAGTGAGCAGTGCTATAAAAATGCACTGATTACTGTGTAAATGTCACCGGCAGGGAATGGGTTAACACTAGAGGCGATCAAGGGATCAATGATCATTTTTCGGGTTGTAAAAAACAATGTTTTTCAGGCTCTAGAAAAAACAACGTTTTTTTTCAACTTAATCATTAAAACGGCCTTGCCTACACACGATGGTGAAAAAAATGCTCTAGCAAAGCACGGTGATGAACAACACATACGATGGCACTATAAAGGGGAAGTTCCATGCGGATGGCGACACACCTTTAGCTGATTTTGTGTTAGTAAAAGACGATTCGCGCTTTTCTGTCTGTAATGCCGCGTACACACGATCATTTTTCAGCATGAAAAAAACATTGTTTTCCAGCATGTCCAAAAAACAATGGGCCAGATTCAGATACACTTAATTTTGCGCTGCGTAATCGAAATACTCTACGCTGACGTATTTTACCAGGCTCTACATCGCATTCTGGTAGATTTTTGCCCGTACGCTACTGCGGCGTAGTCTATTTCTCGCCGCGTAATCGAAATACGCGTTTAGGGGGAGTGAAGCATTTAAATTAAGCGCGTCCCCGCGTCGATCGAACTGCGCATGCTCCGTTCAGAAATTTCCCGCCATGCATTGCGCGAAATCACGTCGTTACACACTCACATAGGCACAACCCTTAACCCCCCCACGTCACAGTGACACTGCATTTAGTGTCAGTGTGACAGGCAGTGTAAAAAACAGTTAGTGTTAGGTTCGGGGGTCCCCCCCACCGTCCCTAATAAAGTTTTAACCCCCTGATCTGTCAGTTAACCCTTTCACTCCCTATGCGTCACTAGCGATCATTTTTCTGATCGTGTTCCCGCTAGGTAGCTATTTTTTTTTATTGCGATTTTTTTTTTACTAAAGACATGTGCATTTAGTTTTGTCAGTGTGTTTGGCTAAAATTTAGTAATTTTTTTTTTTAACAAAAAAAACAGTTAGTGTTAGGTTCAGGGTAGCCCCCCCACCCCCCCTAAAATGGCCAGATTCAGATACACTTATTTTGCGTGCGTAATCGAAATAACGCTGACGGTATTTTTTTTTTACCAAAGGCTCGCAAAATTCTGGTAGATTTTTTTTTTTACGCTACTGCGGCGTAGTCTATTTCTGTTAAAGCGCGCGTATTTTTGTATATAGCGCAAAAAATAAAAATCGCAGGGTGAGTCAAATACCACCAAAAGAAGCTCTATTTGTGGGAAAAAGGACGCAAATTTTGTTTGGGAGCCACGTCGCATCGACCGCACAATGTCTGTTAGAAGCCATGCATTGCGCGAAATCAAAAACACCTTGGTCATTTAGACCAGCGTATTGGTTCCGACGTCGTTTAGAAAAAATAAAAGACGTCGGATGACTTAACGACGGCCATTCTAACACTTAAGGACCAGCAAAAAGCTGGTATAGTGTTACGCCAAAAAAAAGATGACGTAAAGGTGCCGTAAGAGATTGCGTAAGATTTTTCTGGGATCGCCGGCAAAAGCTCATTAGCATACCCCGACGTGGAAAACAACGGGAAGTCCACCCAGTGGCCGCAATTTTATTGCAGCGTAGATCCGAAGGCGTACGATCACGTAATCCAGTCGAATTGAAGCCCGCAGCCGTCTATTGAGGTTTGAGGTTTCCGACTAGCTAAAAAACGCGCGTAATTTAAAATTACTCCAGTCTAACACCAGTTAGACAGAAGTTACGGCTCTCTGAATCTGGCCCTATGTTTTTCCAACTTCATCATTAAAACCGACATTGCCCACACACCATAGTTTAAAAAAAAATGATGAACAAAGTGCGGTAACGTACAACACGTACGACGGCACTTTAAAGGGGAAGTTATATTGGCCTTTGGGCTGCTTTAGCTGATTCCTTGTTAGTAAAAGACAATTTGCGCTTTTTTGTCTATTACAACGTGATAAATGTGCTTACTCCATTATGAACGGTGGTTTTACCAGAACGAGCGCTCCCGTCTCATAACTTGCTTCTGAGTTGCTGAGTGGGAACGGATATGGGACCATACGCACAAGGGGTCCATCAACGTGTCAGCTCAGGAAAACAGATATAAGCTATGTACTCGTTGGTACCGGACCCCCAAAAAAACTACACCGTATCTTTCCGGCCGTCCCCCCCGACTGTTGGAGATGTGGCACAACCGCAGGCACACTCCTACATATTTGGTGGGAGTGTCCCCGCATACAGCCTTTTTGGAGGGAGGTACACGATCGCGTGCTTAATATCACAACATTTGCCGTGGACTTCACCCCGGCTCAATATCTCCTACATCACACTTCCCTGTCAAGAGCCCAATACCACAAATCTCTCGCTTTGCACCTGATAAATGCAGCCACTCAATGTATCCCGCTACGCTGGAAAACTACTCTTCCCCCGACACTTGAAGACTGGCACTCTAGAGTAAGCAAGGTCGAAGAAATGGAGAGACTCATACACCAGGCACACGATACACATGACAAGTTCTATCAAACATGGGCCTGCTGGATCCACTATAGAGACTCCTTGGGCCAGGGAACCCCACCCGTTAGCCCTCCGCCACACAGTGCCCCCTGTTAAGCGGTCGGGATCTTGGTCTGTCACACACACTGTCAATGTCGTCCCTATCCCTCTCCCTTTATGTCCTAGAGACTGGATCCCCAATGTCCCTAATGAGGTACGATTCTCCCGACGTAGGAGCCATCCCTGCTGTCCTTGGTTGCCGAGCACGCCGAGCCCCGCAGGTCTCCTCCCCCACCCACAGATTGATCCCGGTAGGGGTGGGTGGGATGGGGATTGATCTGTGTGGGCTCCGGCCTGCGTCACTATCGTCACCTCCCCTAGAGGTAAAAGGGAAGGGGGCCTACCCTCAGTACTTGTTGTCATACTTTCTATATTGCTTTAATGAGCCTCATATGTTTTATTTCACTGTTTAAGCTGTAAACTTTCTCTTTGTATTAGTACCTGGTCGACTGTTCTTGGATATATTTCCGATACTGTATCATTTACTGGACGCTATATATGCATTTCTGTATGTTTATATGAAACTTTTCAATAAAATTGTTTTGAAAAAAAAAAAAAATAATAACTTGCTTCTGAGCATGGGCGGGTTGAAAACGTCATTTTATCCCACACACGATCATTTTTTACAACCGGAAAAACGACATTGTTTAAAACGTTAAAAAATGCAGCATGTTCGAATTTTTTATTTTTTTGTCATTTTTCAGAACCTGAAAAATGATGTGTAGCCCACACACGATCATTTTAAATGACGTTTTTCAAAAACAATGTTTTTTTTTCATGCCGAAAAATGATCGTGTGTACGCGGCATCACAGCGTGATGAATGTGCTTACTTCATTACGAACGCTAGTTTTACCAGAACGAGCGCTCCCGTCTCATAACTTGCTTCTGAGCAATCATGGGTTTTTCACGTCGTTAAAGCCCACACACGACCATTTTTTACAACCCTGAAAAAACGTTTAAAACGTCGTGAAAAATAGAGCATGTTCGGAAAAAAATTGCCCGTTTTTCCTAACCCAAAAAAGTGCTCTGAAGCCCACACACAATTGTTTTAAATGAAATTTAAAAAAAAATTAGTTTTTTACAACCTGAAAAATGATCGTGTGTACGCGGCATAACTGTAAGGGGGTGGGACTGACTAGAGATGGAGACAGATCATCTGTTCCTGCGCGCATCAGGTCCTTCGTCATGCAGCAAGGGCGTGCGTCTGCTTTGGCTCTTAAAGGTTTCGGGAACGTGCCGACCTGCCATCATATAATGACAACGGCTGGTTGGCAAGTGGTTAAATTATATATATATACACCTCTGCCTTGTCCCTCCTTCTCCTCTTCCTGTCCCGCTCCTATCCCTCCCCCTCTTTTCCCTACCTCGGCCTCTCTACCCCCATCGCACCCTCTTCCCCTCTCCTCCATTCTTTTCTCCTTCTTTTCTCCCTCTCCTCTTTTCTTGGTCTCCTTTCTCCCTGTGCCTTCGACTGGGTCCGTGCCTGCCCTCCTGGTGAGCCTCCTCACCGTTTCTCCTCCTTCTGGCCCCCAGATCCTCAAGCCTAGCGTTCTCTACCTCATCTCCCTGATACCAGACCCTGCATCACTGACCATACGATATGCCTCCCCTATCCTTGAAATGTGTATCTCTCAACGTTAAAGGCCTCAACTTACCAGAAAAGAGATCTCAGGTTTTATCTTCGCTCTCCAAACATGGAGCCCATTTTCTTTTTTTACAGGAGACCCATTTCCGTTCGGACGCCATCCCCAAACGTTCTAATCATATCGGACCGCATTTCACGCCACTAACCCCGGCTCCAAAACGAAGGGGGTCTCTATTCTGGTGTCCAAACATGCGAACTTCATTTTGGGTGATTCTCTTATTGACCCAGAGGGTAGGTACATCTTCCTTAAGGGGTCTTACAAATCTAGACCTATCACACTTGCTAATATTTATTGTCCCAATGACCATCAGGTGGCCTTTTTCAAGACTACATGTGACCTTTTGGCTTCCTTTAAGTCGGGTCTCTTGCTTCTAGGGGGGGAATTCAATGTCCCCTTGAAACCCCTGTTGGACTCCTCCACCGGTACCTCCATCTTGACCTATAAAGCATTGAGGCAGATCAACCTAAGCCTCCAGACTCTGTCCCTACATGATGTTTGGCGCACACTCTCTCCCTCAGATAGGGACTATACTTTCTTTTCGGCCCCCCACCAAAAGTATTCTAGGATCGATTATTTTTTCCTATCCCAATTCCACAATCGAACCAATGTTTTTGTCGGATCACCACCCAATTAGTATCACCTTAGCTTTTCCCGAAGTGTCCTCTAGAACTAAGACCTGGCGGATGAATGCTTCCTTGCTCAAGGATCTGTCTGTTACTGACCAAATTCGCACGCGCATTCAACAGTACTTCACGGAGAATTCCAATCCGGAGATTTCGCCGGTTTCCCTTTGGGAGGCTCACAAGTGCGTGATTCGGGGAGAACTGATCGCCTTGGCTTCAAAAGCCAAGAAACAAAGTCAGGAATACACGAACTCCCTTATAGCGAAGATTAAGTCGCTTGAAGCATCTCACAAGAGGTCACAGGCCCTGGCCACTTTACAAGAATTGACACAAGCTAGGACCTCTCTTATGGAGGAACTGGGCAAGCGCGCTAAGAGGCGTTATATTCTCGGGCAGAGGATTTTTTACGAACAGGGCAACAAAAGTGGGCGCCTTCTGGCGCGCACGGTGCAAAACTCTAAGCCTACTTCCACGATTCACCACATACACAGCCAGGATGGTGCCCGTCTAGTTAAGAATGAAGACATTGCCAAAGAATTCGAAGATTTTTACTATAAGCTGTATAATCTCCATCCCCAAGCCCGCTCTCAGTCCAAGATCTCCTCGAGGAAGTCGCAGATTAAGGACTTTCTTTCTCGATATAGCCCCAAACCAATTTCCCCACAAAAGTCGCTTGCCCTGGAAAGCCCCATGACAGCTGCGGAAGTGGAAATGACTGTAAAGCAGATGAAGCCCGGGAAGGCCCCAGGCCCGGACGGCTTTTCTCTACAGTACTACAAATCTTTTGGCGAGGTACTCACCTCTAGGCTCCTGAACCCGTTTAATGCCCTATCTGACCCTCAGAACAAGCCCGGCAACATGCTGACAGCCCATATAACGGTGATCCCAAAAGAGGGCAAGGACCCTTCTGTGGTGGCCAACTACCGTCCGATCTCGCTCCTAAATGTGGACGTAAAAATATACGCGAAAATAATTGCTAATAGGGTGGCGCCCCTGATCCCGGGTATTGTCTCATTAGATCAGGTGGGTTTTGTCCCTGGGCGGGAGGCCAGGGACAATACCATCCGCACCCTGAATTTGCACTACTGGCTCACATCTTCAAAGATTCAAGGATTTTTTCTTTCTCTCGATGCCGAGAAGGCGTTCGATAGGGTGGCCTGGGACTACATGCAGGAGGTGCTAGTAGCTTTGGGCCTGGGGCCCCGCTTGATGTCGCACATTCTGGCCCTGTATGTGGGTCCTTCGGCCGTGGTTAAGGTCAATGGCCACCTGTCGAACAATGGGACGCGACAGGGCTGCCCTTTGTCGCCTCTGATATACATCCTTACACTAGAGCCCCTCCTTAACAGGTTGAGAGAAAACCCAGATATTCTGGGGATCAACGTGGGGGGAAGAGAGTTCAAGGTAGCTGCCTTTGCAGACGATGTTCTTTTGTCCCTGCGCTCCCCCAGGATCTCCCTTCCCAATCTTCTCAAAGATCTAGATCACTTTGGCTCCCTCTCAAACCTGAAAATCAATCACACGAAATCCCAAGCGCTCAACGTCTCCCTTCCCTCCATGGAAGTGTCGCACTGTCAGGAATTTTTCCCCTTTAGATGGACTCAGGATTCACTCACTTATCTGGGTATCTGAATACCCCCCAACCTAGCGGATCTGTACTCTAAGAATTTCCATCCAGCCCTTCTTAAAGCTCAATCATGCCTTAAAGACTGGATGGGTCTGAATGTCTCTTGGTTCGGTCGTTCGGCCCTGATTAAAATGATAATTTTGCCACGCTTACTCTATTTGCTACAGTCTGTACCCATCTCATTACCTTCGGGTTTCTTCACATCATATAGGAAGGCATGCTCAACCTTCCTCTGGAGGGGGTCTCAACCACGAATAAAGTACTCCAGACTCACTTTACCTAAATCCAGAGGTGGCATAGGTCTCCCAGACCTCCAGAAGTACCAAAGTGCATGTCATCTCACGAGGATAGCGGATTGGAATATCCATGCCTCAAGGAAGCTATGGGTCTTCCTGGAGAGAAACTTCTCATCAGGCCCCTTACATTTACTGCCATGGTTACCTTCCAGGAACTGGCCCCAATCCTTACGGACCCATCCATTCATTTACCCCTCACTCCTGGTCTTCAAGAAAACTTCAACGTTAGGCCCCCCGTACAGAACCCCATCGCGCCTCCATAAATTCTCTCCTAATATCCCCGACACCTGCTGGAGATGTGGTGCGGGAGTGGGGACTATGCTTCATGTGTGGTGGGAGTGTGGCGCCCTTCAACCTTTTTGGAGGGAGGTCCACGACCTCATCTCACATGTCACTACCTATACCCTGGATTACACTCCTTCTCAATTCCTTTTGCATCACTCATCGATCCCCAAAAAAGACTATTTCAAGTCCCTGGCCATGCACATGGTCAATGCTGCCAGGGTTTGCGTTCCCAGACATTGGCGCTCTACTGATGTTCCGACAATCAGAGAATGGCTGGCCCGGATCTCTTTAATAAAAGAAATGGAGGAGCTGATTCACATTTCCCAAGACAGAATGCAGAAGTTCTCCTTTACTTGGGCTTGCTGGAACCACTTTATTACCACTGACCGCTACCGCCAATATGTTTCTTGAATCAACGGATATGATGGAGTTCCCTCCTCCCATCAGTATGGTGGGGGGGGGGCAGGCATGGACCCATTCTCCTACTCCCTCTTTCCCTGTCCATTCCCTTTTGTGCTCCTGCTTCGGATCTTTTTGCCCCCTTCCATTTCTCTTCTCCCCTCTTCCTACCCCGCTCCTTCCTTTCTGTCCTTTCTTCTTCTTCACAAAGACACATGTCCCCAGTTCTTACACGATATGACACACTTTAAATAATGACCGAGATTGAGGCCTTGCACCGCCCCCCCCTTCTTGCATTTTGTGGGGGGGGGGGTGTGGGTGGAGGGGAAAATAGAAAGTTAAGATCCTCCGCCCTCTTCCGCTTGTTTAACCTGCTACACCTCATGCTTGGTCTAAACATGTTGATTGATGCCTTTCTGTAGTGTTTTGTACTATGCTGTCTTCATGTTCTTCTGTTTTGTGATAATTACCTTGTCATGTATCTCATGCTATATTTTGTATAAATAAAAACTTTTATGGAAAAAATTAAAATAAATTATATATATATATACACACACACACATATATATAAAGAGAGAGTGTGTGTGTGTGTGTGTAAAGTCGTATCTAAAAAGCTTTCCAGTTTTTCTGCACTTATAGCATCCCTTTAAAAATTATAATGGAAATAAGAAATGTTCATTTGAAACAAGCCAATAGCTTTAACATTGCATGGGAAAATGCAATTTTACAAGAAAAGTATCTTTGCAGCAGTGAGTGAATTCTGGTTCAGGAAGAAATTCTCATGGGCGAGCACATAATTAGTTCAGGGAAGTTTCTTCAGTAGCTCTGGAACAGCTCTGATTTCTCCAATATTTTTATCTACAAATATACCGACATAGACGATGCCAGCTTTGTGTTCACTGGGGAAATATTTGCACATCTGTATTGTCAGTTATTCTCTTAATATTCCTCATGGGAGATCAAGGTGGAAGGAAAGGTTCCCAGTTAGTACATGGCATTTTAGCTTAAAATTAGGTCTCTATGATGATTGCTGTAGTTATTTCTGGCCATAATTAAAGAAAGGTTTTTCTAAGAACTGTGTATGTGGCTGGGTATAGCATTGCATGTTTATCATTTCATAGAAAAAAATATACATTTCCTGAATCTCTGTCTACAGTGTACTTGTGCACAAATATCACCTTTTGTCTCAGTTACACTCATTGGCCCAGAGTTGGGCGCACATTACGCCGCCATAGCGCAACTGCCGTACGCCACGCCGACGCAGCGTGGAGAGGCATGCACTGCATTCATCAAGCTATTGCTTCCAACACTGCGTCGGCGTGGCGTATTTTTCGAAGGCGCATGGCGGCATAGGTGGAAGTGGGCGCGACCCATGCAAATGATGGTCTGAGCATGGTCCAGTGTTTTACGCCCGGTGTTTAATGAACTGTGCATGCGCACAACCACACCGGCACAACTGCCTAAGCTACGCCAGATCACTCTGAATGTAACGTACGCCAAATACGCTGGCATGTGTTCCTTGGTGCAGACCTTTGCATGTCTGTTGCTGGGTTGCGCCTCATCTATGGGGAATAACTTTACGCCGGACTACAACTTACGCACACCTCGCGTAGCATATGTCGGGCGCGCGTACGTTTGTAAATCGCCGTATTTCCCTCATTTGCATATCTGAATGCCTAATCAATGGGAGCAGCAACATGCGTCCAGATGAAAAATGCGCCCACGTTACGCCGGGGTAAGTAAGCTACGTCGGCTTAGGGTGGCCAGTTTTTAAAAGTATGTTGGTTTGTGGGTCTGGCGCACAGATACGCCAGCGCACATTTTCACTTACCGGCGCAAATTTGAACTTACGTCGGCGTAAGTGCTTTGTGAATCTGAGCCATTGTTTTTTTTTTCTAATAGAGCAGAGAATGTGCATTTTAGTCAACTGATCGTCTATTTTCTATACCGCAGCAGCCTCCTGCATTATTCACAGATTTTTTTACTGGACCCAGAAAAAGACTAGTGGTGGGGATGGGCAAAGTAATACAAATACAAGAGGAGCCTCTGCTCTGCTAGTTTGGCTTGCAGCCCACTATTTATAAAGCAACCAAAACACACCTAGAACTAGTGGCTGGGCAGACCCCAAGTCCCACTGGTGGTAAGAAGTCTCAAACGCTTCTCAGTCTCTGCCCTCTAGGTGCCCCGCTACACTGTACAGTGGTTGTGCAGAAAATAGAAAATAGACAGCCAGCCCAGATTTTGTATCTCAACCAGCCAAAGCACCGCTGCAGACTCTGAATATGGTCTTTCCCATTTCCACTGAGTCTGAAACAGTACTAACGCTGTTACAGTGGGGTTGTTGGGGATGGTACTGCACCCCATCATCTGCTTCTGGGTTACCTCAGTCATGCCTACATATTATTGGGTATTAAAATTGTACAAAGCTTAACCTTAGTCCCTACATTTTTAATAAATTCACTTTACAAAAGGGAACATTATATGCTTGTTTGATAAATCAACTCCATAGTGTTGAACAGGTTTTAAAGGTTTCCATAGATGGTTTAAAATGCAACCAGTTCACAGCAGGGACCAGACAAATTTCAATCCATATGTGGCAACTGCAGTTGAACAGAAGTCGACCTACTGAAAAATTTCTGTTTTCAAACGCCCTGTCATACAAATGCCAGCAGCGCTGATCTGTGTATTCTGACAGTGAGTGAATCTCCCTGCTGTCAGAATACAATAACACAGTGGGGGAGGATTTCCCAGCCACCTTGAATATGTGGATGGGGGAATCGGTAAAAAAAATGATTTCTGTTTAGCCCTCTGGTTGAGTGAAAATAAATTGAACTATATATTGCCAGCTTTTAGCTAAAAGAAACTCTCATGATGCATTGGGAATGTTCCCTCCTCTGTACTAAGAGCTGTGCTGTCTCCCTGCATAATGTAGGGTAGGGATGGTCCTGATGTTTGAATTGAATGTAAGTTCGACCATGAGGTGTCGCAGACTAACCAAACATATGGGGCGCTCGCTTGCTCCCCCCTATCCTGTACTTCAAGCTGCATGCTCGGATAAGGGTCTGGTATGGATTTTGGGGGGAACCCACGCCAATTTTTCTTTTACATTATGGAGTAGAGTTCCCCTTAAAATCCATACCAGACTTGAAGGGCCTCGTATGGAATGGGGGAGGGGAACCCACGCCGTTTTTTTTTTTTTACATCGATATTGCCAGGAGCAGTGTCCGATGTGTCCGCCATAATGTCACAGTCATGAAGAAAACCGCTGATCGCCGCCATTACTAGTAAAAAAAAAAATTGATAAAAATGCCATAAAACTATTCCCTTTTTTCTAAACGCTATAACTTTTGCGCAAACCAATCAATAAACGCTTATTGTGATTTTTTTTACCAAAAATATATAGAAGAATACTTATCAGACTAAACTGAGGAAAAAAAATGTTTTCTATATATTTTTGGGGGATATTTATTATAGCAAAAAGTAAAAAAATATTGAATTTTTTTCAAAATAGTGGCTGTATTTTTGTTTATAGCGCAAAAAATAAAAACCGCAGAGATGATCAAATACTGCCAAAAGAAAGTTCTATTTGTGGGAAAAATAGGACGCTAATTTTGTTGCACGACCACGCAATTGTCAGTTCAAGCGACACAGTTGCGAAATCGCAAAAAGGGGCCAGGTCCTTTACTCTCTCACTACATCCAACACAAAGAAATTGTTTTGTATGGAGTTGGGCTTTAACTAGACAGAATTAGTTCATAGACTAGCCATCTGCATCACCAACACTCAGCCAATATCTAAATGAGTATCTAGATACTAGTACAATGTATCTCATTTTTATTTTACTGCCACTAATGAAAATAGAATAATCTTATATTTAACTTCTGCTTTTTAGTTCCATGCAGCAGTTTGAGAGAAAGAGAAAATGATGTTGACTTTGGCTGGAATCCATAATTTTTATGGAGATGTAAAAGAGGACAGCTCAGAGCAAACTTCCCCAAATAACTCATCATTAAACATGCAGGTGAATACATAGGGTAATAACTCTATAATCCCTCTGATTAAATTAAAGTCTGCCAGCCATGGGAAGGACAGTCAGAATCCTGGCTCACGTTCCCAGCACTGCACAAACTGCCAAGACTGGTTTGAATTAGTGAGGCTACTATATTATCTCATCAATACAAGAACAAAACACAAGAAGAGGTCATTATAAGTGACTTAAAGTTGTGTAATTGTTTTTCCTATTTAGAAGAAATAAACAAATAATGTATCTTTTAGACATATTCTGCAGTGTTGTAGTTACGTATTTTGAAGATTTATTTCATGAGCGGCACATTTGCTGATACAAAAAGATCAGATGCATATTACATCATAGGCTTAAAGGGGTTGTAATGGTCATTTTTTATTTTCTAAATAGGTTCCTTTAAGCTAGTGCATTGTTGGTTCACTTACCTTTTCCTTTAATTTCCCTTCTAAATGTTTTTTTTTCTTTGTTTTCTTTGTCTGAATTTCTCACTTCCTGTTCCTCCTCACTAAGGTGTTCAGTAAGCTGTCCTGACTGACTATCCACCGCTCGGATGATGGTGGAAAGCTTACTGAGGAGAAACAGGAAGTGAGAAATTCAAACAAAGAAAAAAAACATTTAGAAGGGAAATAAAAGGTAAATGAACCAACAATGCACTAGCTTAAAGGAACCAATTTAGAAAATAAAAGACAAACCTTTACAACCCCTTTAATGATAATAGTTGAAAACAGCAAATTAACAGACTAAAAAAACAAAATACAATTAGCTGGATAAATATATTAGGTTTGTATTTTAGAGAGTGATTTACATGTGTTTAATTTTTTCATGTAGAACTGACATTTTGTTCTATTTTACTATAACTGTAATCAGTCTCCTCTGTTATACGTTAAAGAAAGCTAATTAGAAAGTGATAACAAAGAAAAACTGGACTTTTAATATCAAATCCATAAAAGGGTAGTTTCCCATTTGAGTTCATTAAAGGTTTTACAGCTTGGCTATAAGATCAGATAAGTTATATGATAATATAAATCAGGGCCAGAGGCTACTAATGGCCTTTCTGATAAGTGCTTGTCAACAAATCCCCCTTAACTGATATAATTAGATCGTAATCCTAAAGTCTAGCACACACTAGTAATTTTTATTCATTTAACTGAGTAGGGCTGAATTAAAAAAAACTGACAGATGTACCATGCAATGTTAGTACAGTGATCTCCCCTGCTACGCTATTATGTTCTGACAGCCCCCCACAAGAACACTCCAATCAATCACCACTGTGCCATGCCACCAAATGCAGCCACTGTGCCATCAATTGTCACCACTGTGCCATGCCATCAAACACAGAAACTGTGCCATCAATTGTCACCACTGTGCCATGCAACACAGCAACTGTGCCATCAATTGTCACCACTGTGCCATGCAACACAGCAACTGTGCCATCAATTGTCACCACTGTGCCATGCCAACAAATGCAGTCACTGTGCCATCAATTGTCACCACTGTGCTATGCCATCAAACATCACCACTGTGCCATCAATTGTCACCACTGTGCCATGCCATCAAATGCAGCCACTGTGCCATCAATTGTCACCACTGTGTGTGCCATGCAACACAGCAACTGTGCCATCAATTGTCACCACTGTGCCATGCCATCAAATGCAGTCACTGTGCCATCAATTGTCACCACTGTGCCATGCCATCAAACGCAGCCACTGTGCCATCAATTGTCACCACTGTGTGTGCCATGCAACACAGCAACTGTGCCATCAATTGTCACCACTGTGCCATGCCATCAAATGCAGTCACTGTGCCATCAATTGTCACCACTGTGCCATGCCATCAAACGCCACCACTTTGCCATCAATTGTCACCACTGTGCCATGCCATCAAACGCCACCACTGTGCCATCAATTGTCACCACTGTGCCATGCCATCAAACGCCACCACTGTGCCATCAATTGTTACCACTGTGCCATGCCATCAAACGCCACCACTGTGCCATCAATTGTCACCACTGTGCCATGCCACCAAATGCAGTCACTGTGCCATAAATTGTCACCACTGTGACATGCCATCAAACACAGAAACTGTGCCATCAATTGTCACCATTGTGCCATGCCATCAAATGCAGCCACTGTGCCATCAATTGTCACCACTGTGCCCCATGCCACCAAATGCAGCCACTGCGCCATCAATTGTCACCACTGTGCCATGCAACACAGCAACTGTGCCATCAATTGTCACCACTGTGCCATGCCAACAAATGCAGTCACTGTGCCATCAATTGTCACCACTGTGCCATCCCATCAAATGCAGACACTGTGCCATCAATTGTCACCACTGTGTGTGCCATGCAACACAGCAACTGTGCCATCAATTGTCACCACTGTGCCATGCCATCAAATGCAGTCACTGTGCCATCAATTGTCACCACTGTGCCATGCCATCAAACGCCACCACTGTGCCATCAATTGTCACCACTGTGCCATGCCATCAAACGCCACCACTGTGCCATCAATTGTCACCACTGTGCCATGCCATCAAACGCCACCACTGTGCCACCAATTGTCACCACTGTGCCATGCCAAACGCCACCACTGTGCCATCAATTGTCACCACTGTGCCATGCCATCAAATGCAGCCGCTGTGCCATCAATTGTCACCACTGTGTAGGCCATGCAACACAGCAACTGTGCCATCAATTGTCACCACTGTGCCATGCCATCAAATGCAGTCACTGTGCCATCAATTGTCACCACTGTGCCATGCCATCAAACGCCACCACTGTGCCATCAATTGTCACTACTGTGCCATGCCATCAAACGCCACCACTGTGCCATCAATTGTCACCACTGTGCCATGCCATCAAACACAGCTACTGTGCCCATCAATTGTCACCACTGTGCCATGCCATCAAATGCAGTCACTGTGCCATCAATTGTCACCACTGTGCAATGCCATCAAACGCCAACACTGTGCCATCAATTGTCACCAATTTGCCATGCCATCAAACGCCACCACTGTGCCATCAATTGTCACCACTGTGCCATGCCATCAAATGCAGTCACTGTGCCATGCCATCATATGCAGTCACTGTGCCATCAATTGTCACCAGTGTGCCCCATGCCACTGTGCTCATTGTCGCCTCTGTGCCCTTTGTCACCACTGTGCCTCATGATGCCACTGTGCCCCATGATGCCACTGTGCCCCACGATGCCACTGTGCCCCACGATGCCCCTTTCCCTGTAAAAATCATTTACCTGACGCTTCCATGTCCTCCCTCGATGTCTTCTGCCGCCGTGGAGAAGCTTCAGCCAATCAGGTTCCTGATAACCAGAATCCGGGAACCTGATTGGCTGAAACGGCCGTCAGTCTCATGCAAGGAACGCAGATTGCCTGCGCTCCGAGCATAGACTTCCGAGAGCCGGAGGGCGGTACTGGAAAAGCCTATCAGAACCGCTGGCTTTGATAGGCAGTTCCCCTCAGCCAACCACCTGCCGCTATTCGGGTAACCGGCGACCCATGTCCGGTTATAGGAATAGACCAGGCAGCTGGCAACAATGATAACTCACATTTAATGCATTGCATTGAATGTGAGTTATTTGCGAGAGAGGGTGGTGCTGCAGCGCCCTCTGTAGACGTTTTAGCCGAATAAAAGTTCTTAAAGGGCCCGTTTTTTTTTTTTTTTTTTTTTTGTGACTGCGGGAGGGCCGCCACTGGTTTGTCTGATGAAAATGGAGTTATGGACCATTTTTAAAACATGTTCTATTGGAAAACAAATCGATGGGGCCCACACCCGATCTCTTTGTCCAATGAAAACGGTCCATCGCTCCGTTTTCATCGGACAAACCGATTGGGTGTGGGCCCTATCGGTTTCTTTTCCATCGGTGAAAAAAAAATAGAACATGTTTTAAAATTTTCCTATGGATAAAAAACTTATAGAAAAAAACAATCGTTTGTGTGGAACTCCATCGGAGAAAAATCCACGCATGCTCAGAATCAATTCGACGCATGCTCAGAAGCATTGAACTTCATTTTTCTCAGCACGTCGTAGTGTTTTACGTCACCGCGTTGGACACAGTCGGATTTTTGACTGATGGTGTGTAGGCAAGACTGATGAAAGTCAGCTTCATCGGATATCCGACTAAAAAATCCATCGAATTAGAATCCATCTGATATCCGATCGTGTGTACAAGGCATAAGTCATAGAATGCATTAGGGTAAAAAAACTTGAGGATTTAATTACTTAGCTGTTAACTTTTATTCTATCTGTATAGTTTTATAATAGAGCAGCATATTCTAACTTTCAGGACATTTCTTAATAGCATGCTTCTGGATAACAGATACAATACCGGTAAATTTATACTGAGCTACATGGCTTTATGCCAAGCTTATCAAAAACATAGTAACCCAAATGAGAGTTTATACATATAAACAGACATTACATGGTGGTGGAATGGCTAAAAATAAATGTTCTCATTGACTTTCCTACATTTTATGTGTATGCACCACAATTTTCCCTCAGTATCCTTATTGCTCCCTTATTTTTAGATTGCACAAAAGTGTGTGAGTACAACATGACAATGGAATTATTACATGCCAGTTGCCATGGTTTGGTGGTATTTTTAAAGTCTATTTTTAGTCCTGTTATTCTCAAAATGTGCATTTTTCTGCCCCAGAAACAGAACTGTAGTTTGACACGTATGAGATCAGGAGCAACTACTGAAGCCAGTCACTGTGATCTTTACAGAAAAGAATGGCCTTGCATAAAAAATGTGCTCATCACAGATGCATCATATGTACACATCTTGACTCAGGATGATCACAGTATAAGCATATGTAAAACCCTGCTCATCAGTGGAAAGTCACTCTTCTGTATTGAATTGTGGGGGTGTTATGTTTAATAGGAGGCATCCAGATTTCAGAGCACGCATTGACAGATTATACTTAACATATCTCATTTGAGCACATTTGGAATACTGGAGGACAGCCAAGGAGAATGACTGACATTTCCATAGAAACCTGTCAATCTTCCCCAATGGGGTCAGGAAATTGTATTTCAAGATGGTAACCTTCCTCCGAAAAGTAACAGTAGGTGGAAGCGGAAGCCCCGCCACTTGAATTTTTTTGCGAGCATAAAGACAAGTTCATCTCTCATTAGACCTGCTTGAGAAAAATCTTGAAAATGAAAAGTAAGAAAGCTTTTACAAAAGATCATATGTCAAGATAACTGCAAGATAAAGAAAAATGGTTCTCGTCAAGAAACTTAAATCAAGGCTGATTCTGTTCCATGGCCTTCTGTGTTTCATAAAAGTTTACTCTGAAAAAAGAGACAGCCTTATTATGGTTTTGGCAGATCACAAAAATAGATCTAAAGTCATGTATTATGCTATCCCACACAACCGAACCATTTCTGAAGGAGAAAAATATCCATCAGGAAAACCTATGGGAAGCATTTGTCTGTTAGCCTGAAATAAAAGGCAAATAATGTATTTTGTTTATCACTTTATTGATCGTATTTTAATGTGATTTTTTGCACATGCGCAATGTGATAACCCAATTAAACTGGCATTATGATTTATTTGATGTAGCGAGCCCCCAAAAACATTGAATACAATCTTTTATTGGTTCCAGTATGCTATCATCTGTTAGCTGGCTAATGGTCAAATTTTGGAGGGTGTCCTGCTTTGCAAACCACATTTGTTAGTGAATTTGCAACATGTATGCTAGGGGTGCCCAATCTTTTGAAGAGTGAGGGCCACTTAAGCAACTTAGTAACCGATCGCGGGCCACAATGAGTAGAGCGGGTGGATGGCATGTCTGTGTTCGCTCTGCGTATGCAGAGCGGACATTAACACAGCCCACTATACTCTTTTTTGCGGATCGGATTGGAGGTAAGACACAAGTCGGTTTTTGTCTGCCACTACTTAGAGGTGAATGGAGGGTCCAATTGGTCAGACTGTCGGACTGACGATGAGAAAGGGGTCCAAGGCTGCTTTCGCACTGATGAGCTGCAGTTTACCTGCACCACGGGTGCAACGCAAGGTACCTTTGGCTTTCCTGCACTTTGCAATAGACTTCTATTATATTCTGCAGGTTTTGTGCACTTTCAGAAAGCTCACCAAACTCACAGGTAATAACAGAAGTCTATGGCTCAGTGCAGGTAACCCGCAAGTAAACTGCTCTGCACCTGCGGATCAGTTTGAAAGCAGCCCAGAAACCACTGCAGAACAGATATGCCCATATATACACCGTGATTTTAGAAATAAACTGACCTTTAATAACAGTATTCTATTCTATCACAGAGCAGAAGGTCGCGGGCATAGGCGTCCGCTCCATGGGGCAAAGGGGGGCAAATTGACCCCCCCTGGAAAATCAAGAAGGTGTTGAAGAGTCTCTTGGGCGAGGGCTGTCTGAGCAGTCCTGGGCCGGATGTCACACAGGCACAGCGAGCAGAGTGAAGCCGCCTCCCCCTCCTGTGTTTATGTGTACACAGGGGGAGGGAACCTGCTGCCTGTGACGCGCTGATGGCTGATCTGAAGTACTGAATAGGATGGGGGAGGGGGGTCTGTCTGTGCTGAAGGAGGGGGTTTGTGCTGAATGGGGGTCCATCTGTGCTGAAGGGGGTGTCTGTGCTGAATGGGGGGGTGGTGTCTGTGCTGAAGGGGGTCCATCTGTGCTGAATGGAAGGGTCTGTGCATAATGGGGGGGGGGGCATCTGTACTGAATGGTGGGATCTGTGCAGAATGGGAGGTCTGTGCTGAAGGGGGTCTGTACATTCTCATGGCTATATTTATATGGGCATTAAGTGAAGCTGAATTATTTTAAGAGCTATTTCACACTGCCAGCTGGCCGTGTTATCAGTAAAGCGCCGCTAAAAAGCGGCACTTTACCATCATTTTAGGTGCGCTATTCGGACGTTAGCGAGGCACTTTTAACCCCCCGCTAGCATTTGAAGAAAGGGTTAAATGTGACTGTATCGCCGCTACCGAAGTGCCCCCCCCTGAAAAAATTTCAGCGAATGCCCATGGTCGCGGGCCATATCAGAGTGCTCCGCAGGCCACAAGTGGACCCCAGGCCACTGGTTGGGCACCCCTGATGTATGCAGTCTTATTTTTGTGCAAGGTCATGGGGGCATAGTTAATACTGTGAGTATTTAGAAAAAATAGAAAAAATAGAAAAAATAAATTTGTGGCGCACAATCAGTTTGAGCAAGCAACCTAGTCTAAAAATAAAAGTTGAAATAAACATCAATCAGTATAAGTCCATATGGTAACAAAATACTCCGGACAGTCCAGTTTCAGCAGTTAGATAGATGTGGGAACTTAGCGGCAGCACCTGAAGCAGAAGCAAGCCTCTAGAAGAGCCAAAAAAATACAAGAGAGAGATGCGCCAAACTAAGTGCAGTATGTCGTTTTTAATCAGTAGTAAATTGGTACAATAAAGTAACTACTCACAAACATGGAGTAATATAGGCATTGGTGTGGCTATGAGGCCGGGGTCATCATAAGAGGTTCCTCCGGAAAAGGTTTCTTCGTCCCAGGCTTGTGAGCCGCAAGTGTGGTATAGTGGACACAGGAAACCAGGAAGAGCCGTCTGATGTGGCGTGCGTTCCACCGTGGAGCGCGGCGTATCGTCGTCGCCCCGGAAGTGACGCGAGGGACCCGGCCAGCCAATCGGATTACGCGTTTCACAGCGTCAGCTGTTTCGTCAGATCCATGGCGTCCGTATGGAACGGACGTGAGTTATACGAGCAGGATAAACGTGATTGGTTGGAAATGGCACACTATTAAATTCCTTCATCTATATAACCTCTGGCGTTCTAGTTTCTGTTCTCTCATTCACTTCCTGGTTTGCATCACTTGTTCATGTAAGAACTACATTTCCCAGTATGAATTGCCTAGAGGTTATATAGATGAAGGAATTTAATAGTGTGCCATTTCCAACCAATCACGTTTATCCTGCTCGTATAACTCACGTCCGTTCCATACGGACGCCATGGATCTGACGAAACAGCTGACGCTGTGAAACGCGTAATCCGATTGGCTGGCCGGGTCCCTCGCGTCACTTCCGGGGCGACGACGATACGCCGCGCTCCACGGTGGAACGCACGCCACATCAGACGGCTCTTCCTGGTTTCCTGTGTCCACTATACCACACTTGTGGCTCACAAGCCTGGGACGAAGAAACCTTTTCCGGAGGAACCTCTTATGATGACCCCGGCCTCATAGCCACACCAATGCCTATATTACTCCATGTTTGTGAGTAGTTACTTTATTGTACCAATTTACTACTGATTAAAAACGACATACTGCACTTAGTTTGGCGCATCTCTCTCTTGTATTTTTAATACTGTGAGTATTCACTTTTGTTGTCAAGCCTAATATGCCAATGTGTCGATAGAACTGCAATTTTTTTTTTTTTACCTACAGTATAGTCGAGTGTCCCGCACGTCACTAGGAAAGCCTGGCTTTCCCCTTGTGTCAGATGGGATGGGATCACGTGACGGGTGGCCCCGCCCTCAGCTACATAAGTGCTGTCACTGGCGCTGCATCATTCCCGGGGTGTCTCTGGTGGAGACAGGATGCGCTGCGGACATCTCATCATTGGATCCTGGACCTGGATGAAGAGGAGATTGTCTCATCGCTGGACCCCGGAGAGGAGATCATCCATCGCAGGATACTAACAGTGTTGGAGCGAAGACCGAGAGTGGATTACCACCGCTGGAATCTTTTATTTTTTATTTTTTTAATAAAGTACTTTCCCAACGGTGTCTGTTTTTTTACAATTTGTTACACTTTCTTTGTGAAATGGTAGGGGTACAATGTACCCTATTACCAATTCACATGGGGGGCCAGGATCTGGGGGTCCCCTTTGTTAATGGGGTCTTCCAGATTCCGATAAGCCCCCTGCCCGCAGACCCCCACAACCACCGGGCAAGAGTTGTGGGGATGAGGCCCATAGACCCCCAAAGCATCCTCCCCATGTTGAAGGCATGTGATCTGGTACGGTTCAGGAGGGGGGGCGCTCTCTCGTTGCCCCCTATTTTCCTGCGACCTGCCAGGTTGCATGCTCAGATAAAGGGTCTGTTATGGATTTTTGGGGGAACTCCATGCCATTTTTTATTTTATTTGGGGTGGTGTTTCCCTTAAAATCAATACCAGACCTGAAGGGCTTTAACCACTTAAGCCCCGGACCAATATGCTGCTAAATGCCCAGAGGCGTTTTTACAATTCGGCACTGCGTCGTTTTAACAGACAATTGCGCGGTCGTGCGACGTGACTCCCAAACAAAATTTGCGTCCTTTTCTTCCCACAAATAGAGCTTTCTTTTGACGGTATTTGATTGCCTCTGCGATTTTTATTTTTTGCGCTATAAACAAAAATAGAGCGACATCACTTCCTCTGCCAGTGTTTACATTATACAGGCAGAGGAAGTGACACGGCGGGGGGTTGCTGGATTGGCTGGGAGCGATCACGAAGGGGGCGTCCAGAATCGAGCAGCCCCCCCTCAGCGCGGATCGCTCCCCAAGGTAAGCCGCCCGCCGCATGTAGTGGAGGGGTCCCAATCGGACCCCCGATCCGCTAGAAGGCAGGGACGTACATGTACGCCCATCTGCCTGTACGTGCCATTCTGTGGACGTACATAGTCGTGTGGCGGGCATTAAGTGGTTAAACTACTTTTTTCCTTCAGAAATGACAGTTTGTGCAGGGACAGTTTTAAGCACGGGAAACAACCGCTGCTTTACAGGCATACTTTACATACCCCCTAGGTACGAAATTTAAAGGAATATTTCACTTTAAGCATTATTAAAATCACTGCTCCCGAAAAAACTGCAGTTTTTAAAACCATTTTTTGCATTGACCCAGGTCCCCAAACACTTTTTATAACACAAACTTGCATATAAGCCTTTAAAATTAGCACTTTAGATGTTTCATGTTCGAGTCCCATAGACTTTAACAGTGTTCAGATGTTTGAACAAATGTATTGCCTGTTCGCATGTTCTGATGCAAACCGAACTGGGGGGTGTTCGGCTCATCCCTAGTGACCGTTTGAGGATTGCAGTCTTCAAGTCATTCAACAGATTTTCAATGGGGTTTAAGTCTGGGCTCTGACACGGCCATGAAAGGACATTTACCTTTTTCTCTTTCAACTACTGTGTGGTCATTTTTGCTGCGTGTTTTGGGACATTTACATGTTTAAAGGTAAACCTTCTTTCCATTGAAAACTTTCTGGCAGAGGACAGAAGATTTTCCTCATGATTTGATTTTGCCCCATCCATTTTTCCTTTGATCCTGATAAGTGCTCCAGTCCCTGCTGCAGAGAAACACCCCCATAACTGGGTATTACCATCTCCATGCTTTACTGCAGGAATGGTGTTATTTGGATGATAAGCTGTAATAGATTTTCGCCAGATATATCGTTTGGCGTTGAGGCAAAATAATACAATTTTTGTCTCATCTGACCATAACACTTTTTCCGTGTGACCTCAGAAACTTAAAGGTGCATTTTGGCAAATCTCAGTCATGACCAGGGGCGGACTGATAACTCATGGGGCCTCCGGCCAATAGAAGATTATGGGGCCCCCGGGATTATAGATGGCCACCACGCCAGGAGGCAGTGCAGAGGCAGGCCAGCTAAAATCTCTAGATTTTCGCATCAAAAGCATGTCAGTTTCGGACATATCAGGGACAGATGTAAAAAAAACACAGATATTTACATACTGTCCCTGGTTTTACTGAGCCTGGCAACCCTGATGGGACCCCCTAGTGGCATGGGGCCCTCGGGGCAGTGCCAGAGTGATTCAATGGTCAGTCCGCCCCTGGTCATGACTGTATGAGGCCTTTCTAGAGGAGTGGCTTTTTTCTTGCAACCCTCCTAATGTCACATTTGTGAATAATTTGTGATATTGTTGTCACATACACATAATGACCTCTATTTTTCATAAATTCCTGCAACTGCTTTAGGGTTGCTGTAGGCCTCTTGGTAACCTATCTTACCAATTTCCTCCTGGCTCTTTTATCCGGTTTGGTGTGATGTCCTGATCCAGGCAGGGTCTTTGTTGTACCAAATACTTTCTACTTTTTAATAATAGACTTTGCTGTGTTTCTAGGCATTGATAAAGCCTTTTATTTTTTTTATTTTTTAAATTGCATCCATCTCCTGTCCACAACTTTATCCCAGAGATCTTTTGACAGTGCCCGGCCACCCATAGTTGATTGTCTGCTTCAGTTGCACTACCAGGGATTGAAATGCTCCAGGAAAGCTATTTTCATGCTGAGCTAATCAAAATGCCCACAGCTGGTCACAGTTGAATGGCTTTGTGTGCCTTTGAGAAGATGATTAGCTACACCTTATTGAGTTCAAAATTACATGGGGCACCCTGGGCACACACCAAATATATGTCATTGCACACAGCAAATGACACAAGGCATGGCCCATATACAGTGTCACCAATCTTGTCTCCAGGATTACTGGCCTCCCTTAATCAGTAATACCGCATACGCTAATATAAAATATTTTACATCACTAATACTGGAAAATAAGAGGTAAATGGGTGACAGATAGTTCACACAATCCAGTGAAACTGGAGTGACAGTAATGTTTTGCATTTTAATTACATCTTCGACAGAAAATATGCAACACACTTCCCTGATACATGGCACAAATACCACACGTTTCACTGATATCCAAGACTGATAATACACACTCCACTGATGCAGAGACTGACAACATGCATTCCACTGACACATGGTACTAAAAATACATATTCTACTGTTACCTGGAACTGTTAATACTAATTGCACTGAAATCAAGTACTGAGAACACACATTACACCGATGGCCACTGCTAAAATTACACATTCTATTGATACCCAGTACTGAGAATACAAATATCCATGGCTATTTTCCTAAGCCCAGGATTAAAACAGGTAATTGCTTTAATAGTGTTCTTTCTAGGTCTTCAATACAGGCATGCATCACTGAAGCCCTGTCTGGGACACCTGCTGCTGCATGCAAATTAGGGAGCATGGCTTACTCTATATACAAGCATGCAATCTTGTATAGCAAACATACCAACATAATAAAAAATTGTCCACTCACTGTGCTGAAGTCTGCATTGTGAGCTTTTCTGCCTCTGTACTGTCTGCTGTTTGCTTGACAGTTAATAAAAGTATAAAACAATGAAATGCCTTGGCTCCTCTATGAGCTAAATGAAGCTAATGCCCAGCATGGGGTGGAGAGTAGTCACTGGGAAGAGACTTGAAATGTGGGAGGACATACTCTGGGTGCAATACCCAAGTGATGCCACTGACTAGAACTAATTATGTGATAACAGTTAGACCCCCACTTATTATTCAGGAAGTATTAAGTGACTAAAATCTGTGTGTAAGTTTTAACTGAACAGTAGGAATCAACACTTTACAGCAGGGGTCTCCAAACTTTGTAAACAAAGGGTCCATTTATCATTCTTCAAACTTTAGGGGGCTGGACTGGCCTCAGGAGTAGAAAATGTCCTGTGTCAAAGGGAGTAAACAGCATCCTATCATTGGTATTAGGGGGTAGAACAGTGCCCCGTCATTGGGGTCAACGGGAGAAATACCGCCTCATTGTTGGTATCAATGGGAGGAATAGTGCCCCAAATATTGGTGTTAGTGGAAGGAATAGTGCCCCATCATTGGTGTCAGTGGGAGAAATAGCTCCCCATCATTTGGAGGAATAGTGCCCCACCATTGGCATCACCATTGGCATCAGTGGGAGGAATAGTGTCCCATTATTATAGCGACTGGAACTATTCTTCACTGTTGCTGACAGTGGAGAAAATAATGCCGCAAGGACTGGATAAAAGCAAAGGGCCACATTCAGCCCATAAGCCGCAGTTTGAAGACCACTGTTCTACAGTGAAGTTTTTCAAAATCTTCGCAATGTATTAAAATGAACCTAGAGTGGATTTATTTCAAAATAAAATCATTTGTGGAATTTGATAATATGGGGGTGCTGTCACTGTGACAATGTCTCTTCTGTATCGTACCCAATGACAAGATACAGGGGTGCATGATGAACACATTTATAAGTATGCTATGGATAATTTGAAAAATTTGTAATTTGTGATGTTAAATTGTACAGGGAAAAAAAGAATTGGGATTAAATATCCACAACATGATACATATAATTGGTATGTTCACACAATGGCCTTTCTCTACTGCCCAATGTACAAATGTGTCTAGAAAATCAGCATTGCTTGTAAGCAGTAATACAACATACATGAAGTACTCAGCCCATGGCAAAATTTTATTTTTGCAACAATATATCCAAATTTTATATTTTTCCTTACCTTAACTGGTACAACTTGCATCAGAATGGCAAAGTTGGTGAGATGATTACATCGACATATGGAGTAATTCAAGTTTCCTTCAACTCGAACGCATCCTTCACTAGACCAAATGCCAGAACCAGAGCTGTAAGGCAGATCAATGACAACTGATTATGATCTACCATATGAGTCATCATGAAGCACAGTTTTATCACTGTTTTAAAATTTAAAGGTCATATCTTTCATTTTATGTTACTAGACATTTCATTAAAGTACGTGCTTCTATGTCTTTGTATTTATCAATAAGACTAGAGATTACAATCTTGCTATCTTTCTGACAGGGTAAAATGAACATCGGCTTTATGGATTCTGATATAAGAAATGGCAAAATGATCTAAAAAAGGAAAAGTTCTCATATCTTTACCACATATTTTGAATAGGGTAAATGTATGCCACCATGTAGATGGTGGCATACAAGTACCATAAGAAATACCTTTAACAGGTGTTTCTAAATAGCAAAAAAAATCCTGGGCTTTGAGAAATGTCTGTCTTGAGAACTTGGACTCGGGCTACTTAGGCTGTATCAATGTAAATGAGTTGTGAACCAAAGTTCTCCATCCAGCACTTATGCCTCAGAACACTATGGGGTTGATTTACTAAATGAAATAGACTGTGCACTTTTGAAAGTGCAGTTGCACTCTGTAAGGGAAGTTGTCCCGAAGCTTAGTAAATGATGGAGAGCTCTGCTAAATTCCATCATCCAATCACATGCAAGTAAAATGACAAAAAACTGAATTTTTGCTTACACGTGATAGGATGATGGAAGTCAGCAGAGCTCTTCATCATTTACTAAGCTCTGGAGCAACTGCCCTTGCAGAGTGCAACTGCACTTTCAAAAGTGCAGTCTATTTGCCTTTAGTAAATCAACCCCTATACCTACAATTGATCATTATAACAGAGAACATAGCAAAACCATTTTATAACATTTAAAGTAGAAAGAAACTGTTCTAACAAATTTGACAAAACATTGTTCACACTTCACTTGTTAAACGTACACCCCAGTTGAAGTCTGTTTTAGATGAAATGCGTAGGGTAATACGCTGCCTCCAGCCACACCAACACTGCGCTTTTTACCATTTCAAATTTGGCTTTTTTAGAATTTTTTATTCACAGGCATACCCCAGTTTTAAGTACACAATGGAGTTTATTTACTAAAGCTGGAAAGCGCAAAAATTAGGCTCACTTCTGCATAGAAACCAATGAGAAACCCCAGCTTGTTCAATTAAGCCTGGCAATAAAACCTGGAAGCTCATTGGTTTCTGCGCAGAAGTGAGCCTGATTTTGCTCTTTAATAAATAAACAGCTTTAATAAATAAACCCCACTGTGTACTTAAAAGTGGGGTATGCCTGTATACAGAGTTTTGTGTGCTATTGATCATTTTGGATTGACTTGCTTGTAGCTGTAGAGAAGTTTTTATTGGAATACATTTTTACTGTTTTACGCTATGAGGAGCCATTCCCTTCTTTTTCTCCCCATTTTTACCACATATCATGGTGAGGTGAGCACATTTTGGAATTTTCCCTTCATATTGGATGAGGATTGGGGAATATACACATTGGGCAGTGTGTATACTATGCTGTCGTCACATTAAAGAGCAAGCAACATCTATGAGGACTCCCGTTGATTGATTCAACTTCCAATGCTCGTAAGATCCACCACCGTAAGGTGAGTCGGATCCACAATGTCCCAAGAGTACCCATGCTTGTCCCTTACTCTGATGGTGGAGGCACTCCCAGGTGTATTTGTCATCTTACAAGATCTCAGGTCTATATCCAAAGACAATTGGATCACTGATGGCTTATTACTAGCCAACTGACGGAGATGTGAAGATACTTATTGTGACACCAATACCACATTGTAGACTTATCACATAATGCAATTTTGCGTTTATCTATTATATCTATTTTTTTAAATTATATCTATTCCTTTAGTTTTGAAGATATATACACCCTTTCTTTACTTTGTTTATTTTTCTTAAGGTTTTCGCAAATAGGTGTCTATTGTTTAACCACTTGCCGACCAGCCGCCGCAGTTATACGGCGGCAGGTCGGCACGGGTGCGCGAGAGCCCGTAGCTCTACGTCGCGCTTTTCGCGGCCACTAGGGGGCGCGTGCGCGCCGCCGGCGGCCCGGCGCGCGCGCCCCCCGCTCGCCCCCGAGTCCCGTGCGTGTGCCCGGCAGGCGCGATCGCCGCCGGGCACACGCGATCGCTCGTTACAGAGCGGGGAACGGGAGCTGTGTGTGAAAACACACAGCGCTCGTTCCTGTCAGCGGGGGAAACGCTGATTTTTTGTTTCATACAATGTATGAACAGAAAATCAGTGATTCCCCCTAGTAAGTCCACCCCCCCCATACAGTTAGAACACAAATAGGAACACACTTAACCCCTTCCCCGCCCCCTAGTGTTAACCCCTTCACTGCCAATGGCATTTTTATAGTAATCCAATGCATTTTTATAGCATTGATCACTAAAAAAATGCCAATGGTCCCAAAAATGTGTCAAAAGTGTCCGAAGTGTCCGCCATAATATCGCGCATACACCAAGAAAAAAAACGCTGATCGCCCGCCATTACTAGTAAAAAAAAAAATAATAATAAAAATGCCATAAACTACCCCCTATTTTGTAAACGCTATAACTTTTGCGCAAACCAATCAATAAACGCTAATTGCGATTTTTTTTACGAAAAATATGTAGAAGAATACGTATCGGCCTAAACTGAGGAAAAAATATTTTTTTTTATATATTTTTGGGGATATTTATTATAAAAAAAAGTAAAAAATATTGAATTTTTTTCAAAATAGTCGCTCTGTTTTTGTTTATAGCGCAAAAAATAAAAACCGCAAAGATGATCAAATACCACCAAAAGAAAGCTCTATTTGTGGGAAAAAAAGGACGCCAATTTTGTTTGGGAGCCACGTCGCACGACCGCGCAATTGTCAGTTAAAGCGACGCAGCGCCGAATCTCAAAAAGTGCTCTGGTCTTTGGACAGCAATATGGTCCGGGGCTGAAGTGGTTAACATTTATTTTATATGCACTTTGGAGATTCACATTTCTATGTTACACTTCTATGTCATATTTATCCTTTAAGGCAGGGGTCATCAACCTCCGGGCCGCGGACCAGTACCGGTCCGTGGCCTGTTGTCGAGCGGCCCTCCATCAGAGCAGGAGGTGAGCCCTGTAACAGACCGCAGTATAGTTAGCAGCCTGTATGTATTCTGCCATTTCTCCCGAGTGGCCGACAATGTCAGCCTATATGCAAGGCAGGGGGCGGGACGGCTACAGATCGTGACAGAGAGCGAGAGCTGCCAAACTTATATTAACAAGCGGGCGATTGCCCACTTGTTATTATGAAGAGTCTCTCGCTCTCTGTCACGATCTGCAGCCGTCCCTGCCTTGCTAATAGGCTGACATTGTCGGCCGCTCGGGAGAAATGGCAGAATACATACATCCTGCTAACTATACTGCGGTCCATGACAGGGCTCACCTCTTGCTGAAGCATGAGGAAATAGACATAGGCTGCAGGGAAGGCAGCAATTAAAATTGGCACTATGCAGGGAGTACTGTGATTGGAGGGGGGAGGGGGGTGCATAACTGCAGGGAGGACTGTGATTGTAGGGGGAAAGGGGGTGCATGACTGCAGGGAGGACTATGATTGGGGTGGGGGGGGGCATTATTGCAGGGTGGACTGTGATGGGGGTCATGACTTTAGGGAGGACTGTGATGGGGTGAGTGTCATAACCGCAGGAAGGACTGTGATGGGGGGACCATGGCTGAAGGGAGGACTGTGATGGGGGGCCATGACTAAAAAAGGGCACTGTGATATAAAGGGGAGTGTAATCCTTACAGTGCAGGCCCCTTTATATTACAGTGCTCCTTTACAGTGCAGGGTGGGTTGTAATACTCTGCAAACCACCCACCTTCCTTATATGACTAAACACCCCCCCACCGGGCCCTGAAAAAAGTGGCTACACCAAAAGTGGTCCCCGGTGCCACAAAGGTTGGGGACCGCTGCTCTAAGGGACATATCCTAGGAGGTTTCTAACACTGGCACGTATTACTACGTCTCTCTTGGTTACAGTAATAGCGCCACACTTTTCACTTTTTCACTTGTTAAATGTTGTCTTGGTGCTGCCAGATTCACAGGAGTCATGGCTGCCCATCTAAGTTAAAGTGGTTTTAGACCTCATATACATAATTTCTATAATACATGCACCATTGTAGTTTGTTAGGTAAAAATCCAAACTGCTGGGGCGTGGTCAGCCGCAGAACTGTATGGCTGCATTCTGAGGGAGCTCTCTGAGAATGGATCTCCCTGAGCAACTTACGCAGTGACCTGTGAGCCCTAAACAACACAGAGCGATACTGGAACTTACTGGGACTGTAGCAGACATGTCGGCTAAGAGGAAGAATGGAGAGGGGCCCCGAAAACTCAGCGCATTCTGCAGCCCGGCCGGGCTGCAGAGAAAACAAGATGGCGCTGCCCCCTCACCTCCCGGCAGTGCAGAACAGCGCACTGCTTCCTCTTTCCATGAGGGAGAACATTTCACAGCTACACAGCCCCAGCCTGACAGCGATCGCCTGGATGACATGCTAAGTTCAGTGAGGCAGAAAAGGAACAAGGTAATACTCACACACCTCATACAGACCTTGCCTGCAGCCTGGACAAAAATCCCTATGATGAAAAACTACAGGCTATGCCCACTACTGATTTACCAATATTGGACACTACCTTTAAACATATGATCATGTCTTTAAGAGGTGCATTACAGCATGATATGATCAGCATTATGCACAAATCTAAATTGGAGATTGATGCTCTGGGAAAAAGAGTGGATTATATGGAGAAAAAAATGTGCGATTTCACTGCTGCGCACAATGAATTAGTGGACTCCCACTTTGATCCAGAAGAAGAAGTGAGACAACTCAGGATCAAAGTCGGAATCAATGAGGACAGAAATCTAAGAAATAACATAAAATTCAGAGGTATACCTGAGAATGTGAAGCCAGCAGACCTTAAACGCTTCATTAAAACCATGATTTCTGATCTAATCCCTGCCACCCCTCAACAAGAGCTGGAAATTGACAGGGCACATAGACTACCTAAACCACATTACATAGCAGAGAAGATACCTAGAGATGTCATTGCTAGGATCCACTTTTTCAATGTCAAGGAACAACTGATGCAATTCGCTCGGCGCCACTCACCACTCCCAGATCCGTATTCTGGAATAATCTTTTACTCAGATTTGTCACAAGCGATGATCTTAGCTCGCAAAAATCTAAACTTGATCACTAAAGTGCTGAGAAACCATGGCATAATTTACAAATAGGGCTTCTGTCAGTACTGGACCCCTCTAGGACCCAGCGCACTCACCTGACACAGCCTTGGCTGGGAAACACTGATTGGCCAGCTCTCCTTTAAAACACCTGTGTTTTCACCCAATCAGTGCTCGTGATAGAGTTACTCTGCTTGCCTTGTGTGATCCAGCCTGACCTGTTAATCTGTAAACTTTGTGTATGACCCGGCTTGTTTGACCCTGCTTGTTGCTTCCGATTTGGTACCTTTCGAACTCTGATCCATCCGTGTATGAACCGGCTTGCCTAGACCACGCTTTGCCTGACTCCTGTAAGCAACACCCATTGCAGCGGTGCACTACTAGCACCAGCAACACCACCAACATCCACACCTGCGGTGAACTACAAGTTCCAGCCTTCCTGCTCATCACAACACCTACTTCAGCAGTGAACTACAAGTGCCAGCTGTCCCGCTCGTCTCAACCCTGCATCCGTGGTGAACTACAAGTCCCAGCGCTGACCTGCTTCACAAGACCTGCTCATGGTATGTGCTCTTGTTATTGAACTATAAGCATATTAGCACACCTGAAATGTTGTCTGCTCCTAGCCTGATATGAAACCTGACATTATCACGAGCCATACATAAAAAGGGAAAACCCATCATGGATTCTGAGCAGGCTCAGATGTTTGCACAAGAACTTTGTCGTTTATCCCATCAAGTTCAGCAAATGGCCACAGAGCTCACCAAGGTGCAATCTCCTACTACAACTGTTACAAAAACTTTATCTGAACCGAAAATTCCTTTGCCTGACCGTTTTTTGGGCGACCGTAAGGGATTCTGCAACTTTAAAAACAGCTGCAAATTATATTTCAAATTAAGGCCATCCTCTTCTGGCTCTGAAACTCAGAGAGTTCAGATCATTATCTCTCTGCTACAGGGTGACCCCAGGCTTGGGCCTTTAACCTTGAACCAAACCATCCAGCCCTGCTAACTGTAGATGCCTTCTTTGAAGCCCTTTGGTTGCTGTACGATGATCCAGATCGTGTGGCTACTGCAGAATCAACCCTGCGTAACTTAAAGCAAGGAACTACCACAGCTGAAATGTACTGCTCAGAGTTTCGCAGGTGGGCCCCAGAATCTGGCTGGAATGATGCAGCTCTCCGCAGCCAGTTCAGAATAGGTCTTTCAGATGCAATTAAGGATGCTCTGGTCAACTTCTCCTATCCAGCCTCACTGGAGGAAGCTATGTGTCTAGCCATTAGAATTGATCGCCGTCAGCGAGAGAGGGGGCGAGAAAAAAATATGGCTGTGGCAAACTGCATACCTCCTCCTTACCACCTGACCATCCCACCTCCAGTGCCAGTTCAGTGGAAGAACCTATGCAGTTAGGCTCCCACCCGGCTATCTGCCCAGGAACACACACGCCGGCGTAATATGGGACTTTGCCTGTATTGTGGCCTCAGGGGTCACATGCTCCGTTCGTGCCCTACACGTCCGGGAAACTCCAGGACCTAGGTGATTATGGGGAGGTCACCTTAGGTCTGCTTTCATCTCCCCAGGGGGACAATCATATACTTTACTTCTACCCAGTGTTATTCACTTTGGGACAGGGACTCATGAACTGTTGGCCTTGGTAGATTCTGGAGCTGCTGAGAATTTTATTGATAAGACTCTGATTACCTCCTTGTCCCTGGAAACTCATACGCTAGATTGCCCAGTCCGCCTAATTTCTGTGGATAACCGGCCTCTCTCACAAGACCTTGTGCTTCAGTCCACCAATCCCTTCCAGTTACAATTGGGGGCCCTGCACTGGGAGAAGGTTTCATGTCTTGCCATTGACTCTCCATCCACTCCTTTGATCCTAGGCCTTCCTTGGCTTCAGAAGCACAATCCTGTAATTGACTGGCAAACAGGAAATATTCTGGCTTGGTCCAATCAGTGTAAAGGAAGTTGCATCCAGCACCCTGTTCGACTTGCTACTTGTCAAGTGGGAATGGAACAGATTCCGCTTTGTTATAAGGACTTTCAGGATGTGTTTTCTAAAGGGAGTGCTGACACCTTACCTCCTCATCGCAGTTATGACTGTCCCATTGACCTCTTGCCTGACACTACACCTCCGCGAGGGAGAGTCTTTCCATTGTCCGAACCAGAGAACCTTGCTTTGCAAGAATACATTCAGGAAAACCTAGCTAAAAGTTTCATCCGTCCCTCTTCTTCTCCTGCAGGCGCAGGTTGCTTCTTTGTTCCAAAGAAGGACGGGGGTCTAAGACTTTGTGTTGACTACAGAGGTCTAAATAAAATAACCGTTCCCAATCGGTACCCTCTCCCTCTCATCACAGAGTTGTTCTCCCAAATTCAGGGAGCAAAGATCTTCTCCAAACTAGACCTAAGGGGAGCCTATAATCGAGTGCGCATCCGTGAAGGAGATGAGTGAAAGACAGCCTTTAACACCAAGGATGGCCACTACGAATGTCTTGTCATGCCTTTCGGTCTCAGGAATGCACCAGCTGTCTTCCAAAACTTTATGAATTACATTTTCCGTGATCTGTTGGGTCGCTTTATGCTTGTGTACTTGGATGAATTATTTGATATATTCTCTCAATCTTGAAACGCATCAGAGACGCGTCCGCTCAGTGTTGGCCCGATTAAAGGCTCATTCCCTTTTTGTTAAGCCTGAAAAATGTTTATTTCATGTCAAACAAGTACCTTTCCTGGGCTACCTAATCTCTGACACAGGCCTAACCATGGATCCAGCCAAGATTCAGGCCATTCTAGACTGGGCATCACCTTCAGACCTGAAAGCAGTTCAGCACTTCCAGGGCTTTGCAAATTTCTATTGGAAATTCATTAAGAATTTTGCCACCATTGCACATCCCATCACCTCTCTCACCAGGAAGTCTCAGTCTAAGTTCAAATGGACTACTGAAGCCCAGACAGCCTTCACTCAGTTGAAGAAAGCCTTTACCTCTGCACCAATTCTACGCCATCCTGTTCCTGAGCTGCCTTTTATTGTGGAGGTAGATGCATCCGAAGTAGGGTGGGGGGCGCTTCTGTCACAAAAGGACCCTGTAACTGCTGCTATCCACCCCTGCGCCTTCCTGTCCCGTAAATATTCCCCAGCAGAGCGCAACTATGATATAGGCAACAGAGAACTGTTAGCCATAAAGCTAGCTTTGGAGGAATGGAGACATTGGCTGGAGGGAGCTCGCTATCCATTCATAGTTCTGACTGACCACAAAAACCTTGAATACATCCGTTCTGCTAAAAGACTGAACTCACGTCAGGCCAGGTGGTCATTATTCTTCTCCAGATTTGACTTTACAATTTCTTATTTACCAGGGCCAAAAAATGTTAAGGCTGACGCCTTGTCTCGCAGTTTTTTATCAGAATCCCCACCTCCGCTTCCTCCACAATCCATTATCTCTGAGGACAGGATTTTGGCTTTCACCCAGACTGACATCTCTGAGGCCTTGTTACCTGCACAGGCTGAAGCCCCCCCTTCCACTCCCTCTGGTACGCTTTTTGTGCCCTTGGCTCTTCGTTTGCAGGTTTTGCAGCAGGTACATGCATCAAAGCCTGCAGCGCATCCGGGGTTTAGACAAACTTATGAGATTATCTCTCGCAACCTATGGTGGCCATCGATTAGGCAGGATGTGCTTGCCTTTGTCCAGGCTTGTGAGGTTTGTGCCAGAAGCAAGGGCAGTACCTCTAAGCCCTCTGGTCTCCTACGTCCTCTACCAATACCTACTTGTCCCTGGACCCATTTACAGTATCTATGAACTTTATCACTGACTTGCCTCCGTCCCAGGGATGTTCCACGATCTGGGTGGTGGTAGACAGGTTCAGTAAGATGGCCCACTTTGTTCCACTTCCAAAACTGCCGTCTGCTAGAGAACTGGCATCTTTATTCATTAAACATGTTTTCAGGCTCCATGGGGCACCAATTAACATTGTCTCAGACCGTGGCTCTCAGTTTATAGCCCAGTTTTGGAAGGCCCTTTGTTCTCAGCTAGGGATTAAGTTATCATATTCTTCAGCCTATCATCCCGAGACAAATGGCCAAACAGAAAGAACTAATCAGACTCTAGAGAAGATGGTACGTTGTCTGATGGCCAATGATGAGGTGGAGTGGGTCGACAGCCTTCCATGGGCAGAGTTTGCCTTTAATAATTGTGCCAGCTCTTCTACAGGGACCTCTCCCTTCTTCTGTGTTTACGGGTTGCATCCTCGTGTGTGCTCCTTTGATCTTCCACCCTCTGATGTTCCAGATGCCAACACCACGATTGAAAACTTCTCCAAAATCTGGTCTGACGTCAATCGTGCTATTTCTCGCTCGGTGCAGGCATTTAAGAAAACGGCTGATAAGAGGCGCTCAAAGGGCCCCTGGATATAAAGTTGGTGACAAAGTGTGGCTATCATCCAGGAATCTGTCCCTGCATGTTCCATCCAAAAAACTTGGCCCAAAATTCATCGGGCCCTATGAGATTTCAGAGATTGTTAATCCTGTGTCCTATAGATTAAAACTCCCCCCGTCCATGCGCATTCCTAATGTCTTCCATGTTTCTTTGTTGAAACCTGTTCATTCTAGTCTCCAAGTAAATGAACCAGAACCTGTAGATGTGTCGGATAGCCAGGAATATGAAGTGCATATATTCTTGACTCCAGACGTGTACGCAATTCCTTACAATATCTAGTTCATTGGAAAGGTTTTGGCCCAGAGGATCGATCCTGGATCCCAGCTCGCGATCTCCATGCTGATCGCCTTAAGAAGAAGTTCCATCTTCGATATCCAAGTAAGCCTGGGGGTGCAGGAGCAACCCCTCGAGAAGGGGGGTACTGTCAGTACTGGACCCCTCTAGGACCCAGCGCACTCACCTGACACAGCCTTGGCTGGGAAACACTGATTGGTCAGCTCTCCTTTAAAACACCTGTGTTTTCACCCAATCAGTGCTCGTGATAGAGTTACTCTGCTTGCCTTGTGTGATCCAGCCTGACCTGTTAATCTGTAAACTTTGTGTATGACCCGGCTTGTTTGACCCTGCTTGTTGCTTCCGATTTGGTACCTTTCGAACTCTGATCCATCCGTGTATGAACCGGCTTGCCTAGACCACGCTTTGCCTGACTCCTGTAAGCAACACCCATTGCAGCGGTGCACTACTAGCACCAGCAACACCACCAACATCCACACCTGCGGTGAACTACAAGTTCCAGCCTTCCTGCTCATCACAACACCTACTTCAGCAGTGAACTACAAGTGCCAGCTGTCCCGCTCGTCTCAACCCTGCATCCGTGGTGAACTACAAGTCCCAGCGCTGACCTGCTTCACAAGACCTGCTCATGGTATGTGCTCTTGTTATTGAACTATAAGCATATTAGCACACCTGAACTGTTGTCTGCTCCTAGCCTGATATGAAACCTGACAGCTTCCCCACGAAAATTCTGGTAGAATTTAAAGGCACCTCATACACCATTAACGAAATGGAACAAGGTCTAAAAATCCTCCACTCATGGGGTCTACACCCAAACCAAGAAAACACCAAAATGGACACTACTACACCTGGTCCCATTTCCCAGGACTGAAAAACAGCTTAAAAATCCTCTCATGACGAATTTTAATGTTGCGGTCTCCAGGCACAAACTGAGGCCTCACAAATCTCTCTTATGCCCATGTTTAAGGGCCTTTTGCAGCTCAGGGAATCCAGATTTTGAACAATTCCTGACTGGAATTCTCTCAAAAGTTGTACCCCCAACCGATTGGAAGTACATAGTCATGTACACAGGAGTTGGAGCACAACCCCTATTCTTTTTTCACAGTTTTACTAAGCTTTTGTTGATTTTCCTTCCCTGGTTTTTTTCTGCTGCCTGTACACTATTTCTAAAGCAACAACACCATCTACTGGCAAAACAATATTACTACGCCACAATGATATACCATCTACCCACAAAAAAAACTATCTCCTACAAGACTGAATCTACAACAAAGCATCCTCAACTGATAAGATATGCCACTTAAACTCATGTCTTTCAATGTCAAAAGCTTGAACAGCCCTCATAAAAGAAAAGCATTGTGGACAAATGCAATTAAATTCGGAAGTGATGTTGTTTGCATCCAAGAATCCCATTTCGCTAAGGATAAAACACCTACCTTCAAACATCATAATTTTCCCCACATTTTCCTCTCCAGCAACGAAAAAAAAGGAAAAAAAAGGGGTGGCTATAGCTATCAAAGACACTGCCTCATTCCAACAAATAGATCTCAAAACTGACACCCAAGGAAGATAGATAATTCTGGTGGCCACCTTAGACAACGTGACATACACTATTGTGAATATATATGCCCCCAATAAAAATCCCCACCATTTCATCCAAGAAGTGATTGGGAAGACAAGAAAAATTCAGAAAGACCACCTCTTGATCTGTGGAGACTTCAACGCACCGATGGATCCTGATATGGACACCTCCAAAAGAAAAAGCTCCCAGAAAGGGTCTCTCCAACATTTTCTCAGCAGAAGACCTGTACGATCCCTGTAGATGCCTTCATACCACGGAAAAAGACTTTACTTTCTTCTCCAATGTTCATAAGACGTACTCCAGAACTATTCTAGACTATGTAAATGATAATATGTCCGTTAACAACACTACTCTATGGTGTGCCCACAAGGCATATGCAAGAGGTCCCTTAATGCAAATTACCGCTAGAGAGAAAAAAAATAGAAACAACACGATCAACTCAATACTAACAGAAATTTCCAACCTTGAAAAGTTGCACAAAAAAAAACCCCAAAACATAATCTTAGAACGCCAACGCAATAACCTTAGATCTGATCTTAGATCCTTATTAATTGCTGACCATGTCAAATATCTTAAAAAACGAAATTTAAAATACTACTCCCAAGGTAACAGAACAGGTAAGTTAATGGCCTCCCAAATAAAACTTTGCCAACAAAATTCATAAACTAACCCACCACACCTCAGGCAAAACAATCCTCAATCCTAAAGAGATAGCAGATACTTTCTCACTGTACTATGAGACACTCTATAATCTAAAAAATGACACTCTCACCCCCCAACCTAACGGTGATAACATCTCATCATTTTTAGACAATATTGACCTTCCTTCCATTGATCCTACGTCATTAGAATTACTCAACAAACCTATATCAGATGAATTTTTGTAGATTGATTGTTGTGCCCCTGGATGACAATCAACACCCTTAGTAATATAAATGCCGCGTCCTACTAGTTTGAGAGATTGTTTGTGGAAAAGAAATGGACTTTGTAGGCATCAAATATAGAAAATTGAAAAATAAATTTAATTTAGTATAAAAATAGTATAAATAGCTACAGGTCATCAACACCACACATGTTGATGTATCCTGTAGATCTAAAACAACATATTCTAGTTTATACAGAAAAAAGCAATGTCAAGACAATGAATAACACAATAAATTTGTACTGAGATAACCAATACGGCGCAGATAGAGGGTTTTTTTTTTCCAAACCAAGAGAATAACTGCTGTGTGTTTCGGAAAAAGATGTTTTTTCAGGTCTTGACATTCATACGCTTCCTTTCAAAGAGCTCTACATGTTTCATGGTATAGACCACTTCATCGGGAGCATGAGGAAGATGAACTGCATAAATGAAACAAAGATTATAATAAACAAAATAACATACAATGTGCTATATATATAAAAGAGCGCATTATGCTTCCATCATTGGATGGGTAGAATAATGTGCTTGGTAGACTTACCAAAAAATAAGATTTAATGGTATGTATCAAGAACCAGGGAAATATGAATTGAGGCTACCCAGTAGAAACCATAGAGAGCCGTAGATGTCTCCTGATGTGTGGGAGCACCGTTGCTGTAGGGATCGAGAGCGGGCTGCGTAGCGCGGACAGCCCAGAAAGTTATTCCGAGATGGCAGCCAGCTCCACCAGACGGGGTGCTATGAAACCTACACAGCAATTGGAGAATTATTTGATGTAATTGCCAGATATTTTAAATGTTTATTGTGGTAATAAAAATTGATTAAGTGTAATCTAGTAAGGATGTCACAAGGGGGCGCTCAATACTAACAGTACTATTGTGGTGAGTTTACATGGATAAAACAACTTGTGAATAATTTGTTAATGGGTAATTGAAAAGGACCCCAGAAACACTGTATGGTACATTGGTATTTATTGCTAGGACTAGACAATCTTGTATGCTTATTAAGGAGGGGATGTGTGTATATATAGTAAAACACAACACTGGGTTAAATTACCTTGCCTAGGGAATGCTGAACTCTCCCTTGGTATGTGGATTTAAATGCATCCAAACGTATTGCCAAAAGAAAAATTCTCTGCAAGGAGATAGCCATAGTATGAATCTGTGCTGATATAGCTTATGCATATTTCGGCGGACAAACTAATGGATATAGTTTTGGGTGAAAAATGCTTACCTTGCTTGTCCTGAGCTATGATTTTTCAAAAGCTGCTCCAATGCTGTATGTGGCAGCACCTGGTCTTGCATCGACCATAAAGTGCTGCCTTGGGTTTTATATGCTCCCCGAGAGTCGCGCGCGTCAGAACGTCTGACGTCACGCATACGGACCGCGCGGACTGCCGCACGAGCAGGAAAACAAACTAAGATCCCAATTTAAGAAAAAATCGGACCAATTTCCAGATTTGAACACCAACCCACAAATTATGGCGTTTTTGATTGCCACTATCTATGAAATAAAAAATATGCCATTAATGTCAATACCATCCAACTTATCCAAGCAACAAACTAAAGCCCTAAGGGATTACAAACAAGAAAGGACACCGTCATCAAGTCCTCCGATAAGGGGGGTAATATTGTTTTGCTTACATGCAAACAATATGAAACAATGTGTCAAAAAATTCTGCAGAATGAGGAATGGTACTCCCCAATCACGGTGGACGTCACTGCACAATTTAAACTAGAGTTTAAGATGCTTATTTATACAGCATACACTGAGGCACTAATCGACAAACCGATATATGAATTTTTCAATGTTCCCTTTCCAAGAGAGCCGATCTTTTATGCAATCCCTAAGATCCACAAAAATAAAGAAGTCCCTCCCGGACGACCTATCATATCTGGGATTGGTTCCCTTACAGAGAACTGTAGTCGATTTGTAGATTTCTTTCTGATGCCCCACGTTACAAGATTACCATCATATATCAAGGACACCCTAGACTTACTCAGAAAATTGGATGGATTGACAATTCCCACCGAAGCTCACCTAGTTACCATCGATGTGGAAGCGCTCTATTCGAGCATTCCACACGATAAGGGCCTTCAGGTTATCAAAACTTTCCTCATGGAGGAGGATCACAGGCAGTGGAAATTCAAGGATCTAATCATATCCCTACTATCATTTATCTTAAAACACAACTATTTTTCGTTCATGGGCTCCCACTACCTCCAGGTACAGGGCGTTGCCATGGGCACCTGCTGTGCCCCGGCATACGCCAACCTGTACCTGGGGGGTGGGAGCGCATGATATTTTCTGATCCTCAATACCAGCCCTTCTTGAGTTTTGTGTTATGTTGGTACCGTTATATTGATGACGTGTTTATCATCTGGACAGGCCCTATCCTAAGTTGCATGAATTTCTGGTTCTTTTAAATTCAAACGAATTTAACCTCAAATTCACATATAATTGGCAGCAAGATTCAGTACCCTTCCTTGATGTCACAATATATAGAGAGACAGACGATAATATCAGTACCAAATTATTTCGCAAAAGTACAGCAGGCAACACGCTCCTCCACGCTAGTAGTGCCCACCCCCTCTCCCTAGTCCATAGCATCCCCTATGCTCAGTACTTGAGACTACGGAGAAACTGCACCTATGATGAAGATTTTAAACAACAGGCCTATGAACTAAAATCAGGCTACTACAAAGAGGTTATAGCAAAAGCCTGCTAAGAAAAGCATATAACAAATCGCTAAATCAAGATAGGGTGTCTCTTATATATAATAAGAAAAAAACAAAACTAGTGGAGAACTCCTGAATAACACCACCAAATTCATCACAAAATATGCAGCTCAACATGATACACTCCGAAACTGTCTCGCCAAACATTGGCACCTCCTAAAGGAGGATCCAATACTCAAGAAATACGTCAGGGAAACTCCAGAGATCATATTTCGCAGATGCCCATCCATAGGTAATAAACTTACAAGAAGTGAATACAAACCACCAGACGAAGACAGAGGTTTTCGTAGAGGATTAGAAATCTGTGGGCAATGTTCCTATTGCCCATGGATACAATCAGGTACCTCCTTCCATCTCCCAAATGGCGAAACTTTCAAACCAAAATTCCATGCCACATGTAACACAGAAGGTGTAATATATCTTATGCAATGCAAATGTAAAGGCTTCTATGTAGGAAAAACTATTCGTCAACTAAAACAACGAATATACGATCACATATACTATTCCCAATATGCCAAAATGATCACACCAATCAGCAGGCACCTGGGACTATACCATAGATTTGATACTTCGTTTATCAAATTTATGGTATTAGAAGTTGTTCCCAAGGATCCAAGAGGTGGCAACTGGGATAAGAGGATCCTACAAAAAGAAACTTTCTGGATAGAAAGATTAGGAGCCACCTTTCCACCTGGCATTAATGAAATACTGACGAATCGACCTTTTCTGTAAACATCCTCCTAATTATCCAGTTTCCATCTGACATCCGAGGGATAAAATAAGTTTTTGGCATTTTGGGCACATTCTTGCTACACACATGCTAATTGTGCCTGCAAAAGCAGGCTATTCTTCCTATGAGGGCATTCCATTATTACTATCAGCAGGCTATATATCTCCCCCTTCCCCTGCAATAGGATACACAAGGGAACTACCTATGCACCATATATATCCACATATATTTATGATTATTATATATATAAAGAAAAAAATTATTTTTTTCTTTTTCATACTTTTTTTTTTTTTCATATATATATATTTTTTTCTATACATGTTTGGTTATTCAATATGTATATTATGGCTTAATAAGTATTCGATGTTATTTGCTAAGTATAACTGAGCATCAAACTCAGTGGGTGATCACAAACAGCAACTGCACCCATTTGCATTGAATTTACTTGTAAATCTTGCTGTTATTTTACTAACAGGGGTTAATCTCTTGAGGCTACTCCGTTTTGAGCTGTATTGCCTGTGACATACTTAGTTCATGTCCGTTGTTGCTCTATGGGCGGAGTGGTATGGCTTGAGGGCGGCCCCCCCCCCCCCCCCCCTCCCCCTCCCTTTTTTTTTCCCCCCCTCCCCCCCTCCCCCCTTCCTCTACTTCCCATTCCGAGTGACAGTTACTAAGCCCCACCTGCGGGCCACGTAAGCCATTGATAGGGATGGACGGGCGTGCCCTCACGTTCCAGAAGGAGGCCCTGGTCCGTCCTCCAATGGCTGTATTTTTCGGACTTCCGCCCTTCGCACGCCCATTGCGCCATCTTTCCTTTGGGCGGCGTGATCGGCGCCATTGCGTATGTGCGGCAGTCCGCGCGCGGTCCGTATGCGTGACGTCAGACGTTCTGACGCGCGCGACTCGGGGGAGCATATAAAACCAAGGCAGCACTTTATGGTCGATGCAAGACCAGGTGCTGCCACATACAGCATTGGAGCAGCTTTTGAAAAATCATAGCTCAGGACAAGCAAGGTAAGCATTTTTCACCCAAAACTATATCCATTAGTTTGTCCGCCGAAATATGCATAAGCTATATCAGCACAGATTCATACTATGGCTATCTCTTTGCAGAGAATTTTTCTTTTGGCAATACGTTTGGATGCATTTAAATCCACATACCAAGGGAGAGTTCAGCATTCCCTAGGCAAGGTAATTTAACCCAGTGTTGTGTTTTACTATATATACACACATCCCCTCCTTAATAAGCATACAAGATTGTCTAGTCCTAGCAATAAATACCAATGTACCATACAGTGTTTCTGGGGTCCTTTTCAATTACCCATTAACAAATTATTCACAAGTTGTTTTGGCATATTGGGAATAGTATATGTGATCGTATATTCGTTGTTTTAGTTGACGAATAGTTTTTCCTACATAGAAGGCTTTACATTTGCATTGCATAAGATATATTACACCTTCTGTGTTACATGTGGCATGGAATTTTGGTTTGAAAGTTTCGCCATTTGGGAGATGGAAGGAGGTACCTGATTGTATCCATGGGCAATAGGAACATTGCCCACAGATTTCTAATCCTCTACGAAAACCTCTGTCTTCGTCTGGTGGTTTGTATTCACTTCTTGTAAGTTTATTACCTATGGATGGGCATCTGCGAAATATGATCTCTGGAGTTTCCCTGACGTATTTCTTGAGTATTGGATCCTCCTTTAGGAGGTGCCAATGTTTGGCGAGACAGTTTCGGAGTGTATCATGTTGAGCTGCATATTTTGTGATGAATTTGGTGGTGTTATTCAGGAGTTCTCCACTAGTTTTGTTTTTCTTATTATATATAAGAGACACCCTATCTTGATTTAGCGATTTGTTATATGCTTTTCTTAGCAGGCTTTTGCTATAACCTCTTTGTAGTAGCCTGATTTTGAGTTCATAGGCCTGTTGTTTAAAATCTTCATCATAGGTGCAGTTTCTCCGTAGTCTCAAGTACTGAGCATAGGGGATGCTATGGACTAGGGAGAGGGGGTGGGCACTACTAGCGTGGAGGAGCGTGTTGCCTGCTGTACTTTTGCGAAATAATTTGGTACTGATATTAACGTCTGAGTCTCTATATATTGTGACATCAAGGAAGGGTACTGAATCTTGCTGCCAATTATATGTGAATTTGAGGTTAAATTCGTTTGAATTTAAAAGAACCAGAAATTCATGCAACTTAGGGATAGGGCCTGTCCAGATGATAAACACGTCATCAATATAACGGTTACCAACATAACACAAAACTCAAGAAGGGCTGGTATTGAGGATCAGAAAATATCATGCGCTCCCACCCCCCCAGGTACAGGTTGGCGTATGCCGGGGCACAGCAGGTGCCCATGGCAACGCCCTGTACCTGGAGGTAGTGGGAGCCCATGAACGAAAAATAGTTGTGTTTTAAGATAAATGATAGTAGGGATATGATTAGATCCTTGAATTTCCACTGCCTGTGATCCTCCTCCATGAGGAAAGTTTTGATAACCTGAAGGCCCTTATCGTGTGGAATGCTCGAATAGAGCGCTTCCACATCGATGGTAACTAGGTGAGCTTCGGTGGGAATTGTCAATCCATCCAATTTTCTGAGTAAGTCTAGGGTGTCCTTGATATATGATGGTAATCTTGTAACGTGGGGCATCAGAAAGAAATCTACAAATCGACTACAGTTCTCTGTAAGGGAACCAATCCCAGATATGATAGGTCGTCCGGGAGGGACTTCTTTATTTTTGTGGATCTTAGGGATTGCATAAAAGATCGGCTCTCTTGGAAAGGGAACATTGAAAAATTCATATATCGGTTTGTCGATTAGTGCCTCAGTGTATGCTGTATAAATAAGCATCTTAAACTCTAGTTTAAATTGTGCAGTGACGTCCACCGTGATTGGGGAGTACCATTCCTCATTCTGCAGAATTTTTTGACACATTGTTTCATATTGTTTGCATGTAAGCAAAACAATATTACCCCCCTTATCGGAGGACTTGATGACGGTGTCCTTTCTTGTTTGTAATCCCTTTAGGGCTTTAGTTTGTTGCTTGGATAAGTTGGATGGTATTGACATTAATGGCATATTTTTTATTTCATAGATAGTGGCAATCAAAAACGCCATAATTTGTGGGTTGGTGTTCAAATCTGGAAATTGGTCCGATTTTTTCTTAAATTGGGATCTTAGTTTGTTTTCCTGCTCGTGCGGCAGTCCGCGCGGTCCGTATGCGTGACGTCAGACGTTCTGACGCGCGCGACTCGGGGGAGCATATAAAACCCAAGGCAGCACTTTATGGTCGATGCAAGACCAGGTGCTGCCACATACAGCATTGGAGCAGCTTTTGAAAAATCATAGCTCAGGACAAGCAAGGTAAGCATTTTTCACCCAAAACTATATCCATTAGTTTGTCCGCCGAAATATGCATAAGCTATATCAGCACAGATTCATACTATGGCTATCTCCTTGCAGAGAATTTTTCTTTTGGCAATACGTTTGGATGCATTTAAATCCACATACAAAGGGAGAGTTCAGCATTCCCTAGGCAAGGTAATTTAACCCAGTGTTGTGTTTTACTATATATACACACATCCCCTCCTTAATAAGCATACAAGATTGTCTAGTCCTAGCAATAAATACCAATGTACCATACAGTGTTTCTGGGGTCCTTTTCAATTACCCATTAACAAATTATTCACAAGTTGTTTTATCCATGTAAACTCACCACAATAGTACTGTTAGTATTGAGCGCCCCCTTGTGACATCCTTACTAGATTACACTTAATCAATTTTTATTACCACAATAAACATTTAAAATATCTGGCAATTACATCAAATAATTCTCCAATTGCTGTGTAGGTTTCATAGCACCCCGTCTGGTGGAGCTGGCTGCCATCTCGGAATAACTTTCTGGGCTGTCCGCGCTACGCAGCCCGCTCGATCCCTACAGCAACGGTGCTCCCACATCAGGAGACATCTACGGCTCTCTATGGTTTCTACTGGGTAGCCTCAATTCATATTTCCCTGGTTCTTGATACATACCATTAAATCTTATTTTTTGGTAAGTCTACCAAGCACATTATTCTACCCATCCAATGATGGAAGCATAATGCGCTCTTTTATATATATAGCACATTGTATGTTATTTTGTTTATTATAATCTTTGTTTCATTTATGCAGTTCATCTTCCTCATGCTCCCGATGAAGTGGTCTATACCATGAAACATGTAGAGCTCTTTGAAAGGAAGCGTATGAATGTCAAGACCTGAAAAAACATCTTTTTCCGATACACACAGCAGTTATTCTCTTGGTTTGGAAAAAAAAAAACCCTCTATCTGCGCCGTATTGGTTATCTCAGTACAAATTTATTGTGTTATTCATTGTCTTGACATTGCTTTTTTCTGTATAAACTAGAATATGTTGTTTTAGATCTACAGGATACATCAACATGTGTGGTGTTGATGACCTGTAGCTATTTATACTATTTTTATACTAAATTAAATTTATTTTTCAATTTTCTATATTTGATGCCTACAAAGTCCATTTCTTTTCCACAAACAATCTCTATATCAGATGAAGAAATTATTAAGGTCATACACGAACTACCAAAAAATAAATCACCAGGCCCAGATGGCCTATCAGGAGAATATTATACAGCCTTTGAAGAAACTATAGTCCCCCATCTTTCCAACCTATTTAATCAAGCAGCTAACTCAGAAGCCCTCGCAAAGGGACTGCTAGAAGCAATAATTATCACTATACCTAAATCGGGCAAAGATCCCACTTCCCCTTTAAACTACAGGCCCATTTCCTTACTAAACTCAGATCTCAAAATCTACGCAAAGATACTGGCGAATAGACTTGTTAATATAATTCCCACCCTAATTAAACCAGATCAAGTTGGCTTTGTTAAAAGTACACAGGCCCCAGATAGCACAAGAAGAATGTTCAATATTATTAACACTATACACAATAATCGAACCCTCGCACTGCTCTTAGCTTTAGATGCTGAAAAAGCATTCAACAGAAACCATTGGGAATATATATCAAAAACCTTAACTAAATTCGGCTTTAATGGTTTTATCCACTCGGCAATCATGGCATTATATACCCAGCACAACGCAAAGGTCACTTCAGGTATCTTATCTAGAAACTTCCCAATAACTAATGGGACTAGACAGGGCTGCCCCCTATCCCCTATAATTTTTGCCTTAGCTATAGAACCCCTAGCAGAATACATTCGATCATCCCCCAATGTCAGAGGTGTTACGATTGGCCAAGACATGCACAAACTAGGACTATTCGCAGACGATATCATATTGACACTGACAGAACCTGATATATCTCTGCCTACAATACACGCAATACCAGAAAAATTCAAAGATGTCTCATACTATAAAATCAATCAGGATAAATGCTTTATCCTCCTTATGAACATACCAGACTCGACAATCAACTCTTTACACACAATACATAAATACAATTGGGACAACAAATCGATAACATACCTAGGAATCCAACTCACATTTCCTCCAACCAAAATATACGATGCCAATTTCCCCACACTTTTAGACCAAATATCCCATGACTTATCGCATATTCAAAAAACCAACTTATCCTGGGTTGGTAAAATAGCCGCTTTCAAGATGCAAACGTTACCTAAAATTTTATATCTCTTTAGATGCCACCCCATACCAATTCCTGCCATGTTCTTTAAACAACTAGACAGCAAACTTAGACAATTTATCTGGAACAAAAAAAAAACAGAGTTGCTTTCTCGATCCTCACTACTAAAAAAAAGACGTTAGAAATTATTATTTTGCTTCTATCTTAGATCAGATGAAACATTGGTTTACCCCAACAAATTACAAATTATGGGTAAACATTGAACGTCTAGCCACACACAATTTTGACCTCCCTTCTCTCGCAATAGCTAGCGCTATTATCCCTAAGATAACAATCCCCAACCTAATAAGCATTAAAACTACTTTATTCGCTTGGGAACACATTCTCTCAAAATCCAGACATGTAGAGAAAAAGGCTAAATTACATCTTCCCACAGAAGTCATTAATTATTGCAGAATCAGATTCTCTGTAAACGACTGGATCAGTAATGGATATAATCTATACCAGAACCTACCCCCTAATGTTAAGAACATCATCGAGACTAAGATTGGTAAGATTGGTAAGTGGTCTGAAGGATTTCTCTCCCAGTAATTTGATCGAAATCCCTATGAACCTTTGGGAGTTCCTCTCTCCTCAGAAAAATGATAACAGGAAAGGTATATCTTTCTTCTACGATGTGTTATCCTGCCAACTGTTTACCAAAAACACAAATATGCTGAAATGGGAAAGATCTGGACCAGATTTTTTCCCCGACTCAGTGGATTAAAGCATTTTATGTACGGGATTATTGTCTTACATATTTTGATAGCCTCAAGAATTACAGTGGCCTCTCTATGGAAATCCGCAGACGCCCCAAACCTACCAATGGTCATCACCAGATTAAACACCCAAGCTCAATTAGAACTATTATTAGCCTATATGAATGATTCTATAATCCCCTATCGTAGAAAATGGATAATGTGGTTAACCCACCCGAAAGCTTCCAAATATTTAAAAGATTCCTTACTTTAATAATCTTCCTATAGTCTGAAGAATAACATTATAAAATACTGAATCTTTGGTATAGATAATGACTAAATGCAGCCTTTATTTCAGTTTTCTCCATCCCTCCCCCTCCTTTATTTGTATTTACTTTAGCTGTATAGGTGTACCACTGATCATCTTGGTGACCTCCCAGTCCTACAGTTTGTACCCAATTGGGGTAGGCTGGTCTAGGTGGCCGAGTACCGTATTCTTTTTCTGTTAAATGTTTGCCCCTGTACTAGATGATTATACTACTTAAGTTGTATATTGAATGCAACTACCTCAAGTGTTGTAAATTGATAAACCCAAAAAAAAAATATTGATGAAAAAAAAAAAATCCAATCTGCTGTATTACCTTTGTATTCTCATCTGTAAGCTTGTCACAGCTCTCTGAAAATCTCCAGTCCATGAATGTGTCTATGTACCAGAGCTCAGGAGGCGGATTCATGACGTCACTGGCCTCACATTCCCACTGTATACTCACACAATAATGCCACTGTTCTGTCAGAACAGCCAACTTGTAAAAATCTCCAAATACATCATTCCTGTGACTCTCCAGCATCAGTAATTTTACATTTCAACGAGTTGGCTGTTTTGTAACAACACTGACAGTATATACATTCCAGTAGACAATATAATGAGTGGACATTGTTAGTCCACCAGCTAGTAGCCAACAACATGGCCGCCTCCAAGGCAGCAACATATTTTTTCCTCCTTAGTCGCTGTTCTATCAAAACAGCCAACTCTTCGCATACCGAAGTGTGTATCTTTTTGTATCAAAACAGCCAGATTGTCAAAATTTGAAAATACTGCTACTATAGAGTCACCTGACAGTTGGATGTTTTGACAGAACACCGGCTTAGCAGCGAGATTATAGAAGTGTGGTCACACATCACTCCCTGCTGAGAGGTGGGTTGTACAGCTGGGTGGCGGGACCAGTGATGTCATGACTCCACCACCCACGGACCTGAGATTTTCAGAGAGCTGTGATAGGCTTAGAGATGAGAATTCCGAAATAATACAGTAGTTTGAATCTTTACATAACAAAATATACTGTGGTGCATGTATTGGGAAAATAATACATAAGATGTTTACAACCACTTAAAATGAAACAGTCTTTTAGTCAGACTGGGGCAGCAGGAGACACGCAGCCTTCACTCATGCTTGTGCACGAGTCTCCTCTGCATGCCAGCAAGTCAAAAGAGAGGGGGCATGATGACACCTATTTTCTGCATGTTTTGGATTGTTTTCAAGTAGCAAAGCAGGGAGGATTACAGCGGACAGGCTGCTCATATCCCTGTCAGACTGTGCACAAATGAGTTGTATTGCAATGCAGATTTAGGTAAAATGCTCAGTTTAATTTTTGTTATTTGGGCTTACAATCACTTTTTTTTAATGATTCTTGGAGAGAACTCGACTACTCTAAGGCCGCGTACACACAACCAGTTTCCTCGGCAGACTTCAGCAAGAATGGGAGACGTATTCTGCCGAGGAAACAGGTCGTGTGTACACTTTTCGCCGAAAAACCCGTCGGGAAACTCGTCGAGCCAAAAAGAGAGCATGTTCTCTATTTCCTCGTTGGGCAATGGGAAAATTTGGCTCGACAAGTTTTTTAACTGCCGAACTAGGAAATCGGCGGGGAAAATGATGTGTTTCGCCCAACGAGTTTCTCGGTCGTGTGTACGCCGCCTTACTGTTTCACCTGGGAGGTTCTCAGGTAAAGCTAGCAAAGGATGGATAATGGCTTCTGAATTCAATATATAAATATATCTGAATCCAGCCTCAACATACTAAACTTGCAAAAAAGACAAAGAAAAATATAAAATCTCAGTGTCCTACTATTTTTCCTAGCATGAATGTAGAAACACTGCAATAATATTACAATAGACTCAGAACAACAGTGTGTTTATTGAAGTAGCAATTCTATTGTACACCTTTTCCCTAGTGACAGTTTAGGCAAATTCGCTCGATAGGAACCTGCCACTTTATTTCTTCAAGGCAAAGAGATGGTTTTTCCTAATAAGCAACCCCTCCACTCACTGATACTTTCTTGCTGCCCTGTTTTCATCCTGCAGCTTGGACTCTAATCCCTGTGTGAACTCCCTACCAGCAACTCCCCTATATTTTGAGTGTTTAGGCCTGGCAATTGGCCATTAAACAACAAGCACTCCCTGAGTGGCAAGTTATTTTTTATGACTTGTAAATCCCACCCCTCTAGGGTTTTTTGGAATGCAAGATTACCCTGACCTTTGACCTTGACAGGTATTTCTTGCACTTTCACAATATGTACTTCCTCTATCATCCAGACTTATATTTCCTTATCATTCTGGCTGTAATTACCAGATTGGCTAATACATATGTAACCCACACCGAGAGCACCACCTTGGATATAAAAGGCCATAGATCCTTGCTTATTGGCTTTATAAAAAAGCACCCCTTGAAAAATATGGGCACCCAAGCTTCAAATTGTAAAAAAGCATCCTGCAGCACATTAACCTTTGCACTGCTCCATGAAGGAGTCTTTAAGACCCCAACTTGTCCCACCTTTTTTCACCCTGGTCTAAGGCTATTTATATTTCTTTCATAGCTCTCCTATCTTATGTAGCCTAGTAAGTTTATTTCCTGTCCAATCTCCAAAATTCCTTTCCATCAAATCATAACAGTGAAATTATAGAAAATCACGGCTGATATTAGGATGAACTGAACATGGGTGTGGTTTGTGGGAACATTACTGGGGGCTTTCAGATTCTGATAAGCCCCCTGCCCACAGACCCCCACAACCACCGGTCAAGGGTTGTGGGGAAGAAGCCATTGTCTTCATCAACATGGGAACAAGATGCTTTTCCAGGGGGGTCCCTCCTAGAAAGGTACTCCCTATATTGAGGGAATGTGGCCTGGTATGGTTTGAGGGACTTGCCCGCTTGTCACCCCCTTTCCTGGCTAGCCAGGCTGCATGCTTGGATGAGGGTCTGGGATGGATTTTAGGGGGACCTCAACTTTGTGTGAGGTTTGTGTGGGGTACCCCCTTAAAAGCTATACAAGACCTGAACAGTCGGGTATAAATACGGGGGGGCACCACAAACATTTTTACACAATCCCCACCCCTTTGTTTATATCCTGCTGCTGAATCGTCAGTCTGTGGTTCAGACTGAATTGGCAGCTCACCCCTAGTTGATATGAGCACTTGCTCTTGGTCCTCCCTAACCCCTGCTATGTGTACATTTTCTCTATCATCTATATGTGGCTGTTGTTCACTCTGCTAGGTGCTAAGAAATTTGCATGCACTTTCACCAAATAAGAGGTTTAAGTGTCTTTTTCATTTCATTGCCCCTAGCAGCCTCTTATACACGTTAGCAAAACCAACTGGGAAATCAACACAATAAAAATGATGGCTGTGTAAACATATCACTTAGTAGAAGAGTTTTATTCGACACCGAAATGATGTGCCATATTATTGGAATTGCTAATGCGTGCAAATACTGGTGAATAGAGAACGGGCTGCTATTCCCGCTGTTATAGGGGAACATGTGTTGAAACTGGAAAATTTGTATCAAAATTACTTAAACTTTAATTTCCATATATCATTATTTGATCTACATATTGTGAAAGTAATAAAAAAAAAATGTTTGTATTATTGGCATGTGGAAAAACAATATTTGGGCTTATGTAAAAAGGTAATGGAAAAAGTGAAGATGAGTGGTAAAACATACCAAACAATCAGATTTAATTAACCGTTAATTAAGAACAATCAGAAAAACTGAATCTGATTGGGCAATGTAGGGCCATAGCTTTTTAGATTGAGCTTTACGTTATTAAATGATACTGCCAAGAATGCTGCAAACTGTCAACAGAATATGAATGAAAAACACCTCAAACTTCCTTAGCACCTAACATATATTAGAATGAAAGACAGAATTCTGCAATCTTACATCATTAAAAATAGAAACATAACAGTGCCTGCAGGTGTTATGTTTTTTTCAGGACATTGACGTTTATGGAATTAAAAAATCTGTGTTACTTGCGAACCATCCTATAATATTTCACAGTCAAGCACTGAACGACTTTTAAGAAGAAGCAAGAATAAAAATGCTTTAGAAATATATTTTTCAAAAGGTAACTTTCAAAAAACTTCACAGCATATAATTCCAGTGAAAACTTATTTCACTCAACCCATTATACTGCCTGCTGAGCCTCTTGCATTTAACAGTTCAATGAAAAGGACAGGGGCTCAGCTTGGAGAGTCAAAGCACTGTATGTTGCCTAAATGAAGTGATTTAAAAAAATAAAATAATGCTTAGTACAACCAACCATAAATGGTTGAACCAATGTAAATAAGTACATAATACATCTTTTCCCAGTGACAAATATTACATATGTTCAGTGCTTGACGCCAGGTACCAAACCAAACCACTCTCCTCCAAAGTGCTCAGTGCAATATTTCATTACAGGATGTGCCCCACTCAAAATGAGAACTCATCAGAACCCCTGACCCTTTTGTTGAAACTGGGCCAGATAGTGCTTGTTTTTTTATAACTCTCGCTGTCCTCCAGGCAGACATCCGGCATACTGTAACCCTCTCACCAAACAAATCTCAGACCACATGAGGTCTACACCAAGGATTAAGTGGCTTAAAAGGAATACAAGTGGTTGATGTAAAAGTTAACCCAGGTACTTGCAGGCTGGCTAGTTAGTTGTTTCAAATATTTAATTGCTAAAGTCCATTTTGGTTACCTGCCCTCTTAACTGCAAAATATTGTCACATGTTGGGGAGGATGAAAAGCATGTGTAGACACTGGAACTTTATGTAATAATGGCCATACACTAGTAGATTCTCAAATGAGCATTCATACGACTATTTGTACGAACATTAGCACAGAAGTTCTCATCAGCGCATTTGATGACTTTCTGAATAAATACCATATTCACTGTTAAAAATGTGTTCATTCAAAAAAGTTAAATGCTGCTCTTTTTTTGCAGTATTACAGAAGAGTAATTATGTAGAGTATATACGGTATATTGTGTAGCTAATGTTTTGATATGTTTGTAAAAAAGATTAGCTAGCTAAATGATGAATACAGATTAATGTTATGTGTTAATATTTTAAAAATCCTGTTATATATGTACATAAAGGCAGGCATATCTGTGTAGGGCATATTTAGGCGCTGCTTTAAAAGTTGCAGTGCTACACAATAAAATAAACATAACATGCAGCGCTATACAATATTAAATCGCAAGTGAATTATAGTGGTGAAAAGTTCATAAATTAACAATTTGTTATTTTGGGCAAATTGTTATTTTGGACAAATTGTTAATTTTGAACTGCACTATATAAACTTTTAGTGTTGCATGTTATATTTATTCATCCCAAGAAGGATTCAATATATTGCCTTTTTTTTTGCTAGAAGCTATACATATATATATATATATATATATATATATATATATATATATATATATATATATATCATTGAGGTGTTTAGCACTGACTTTATTCCATATAATGAAACACAATTATGTTAATTTTAATTAGAGACTATTCACTTAACAGAGTAAATAAAGCTCTATACACTTTGTACAAAGGTTAAATAAATAACAGGATTTGGGCTTTTACTTGATTGTGAAGTGAACACTCAAACACTGAGGGACCCTCAGTTGATGTCATAGATGACGAAACGCATCAGGGTGTGGCCATACAACAAACATGAATCAAGTGTACAAGCCCTTGAGAAGCAGACTGAAGCCCCGTACACACGGCCGAGGCTCTCGGCAGAAACCAGCGAGAACCTCGCTGGCATTCTGATTCTGCCGAGAACCTCGGCCGTGTGTACGGATTCGGCAAGCATCCCGTCGGGAATGCCGTCGAGCCGAAATAGAGAGCAGGTTCTCTATTTGCTCGACGGCCCGTCGGGATGAATGGCTCGTCGCCCTTCCCGACGGGCTGGTCGCCGAATTTGACGGCCGGGCGAGAACCTCGACGGGCGGAACGATGTGTTCCGCCCATCGAGGTTCTCTGCCGTGTGTACGCGGCCTGAGTGTTTAAAAATTGTGTCGCTTGTGTATAAGAGCCAATGCTACGCGATCTGCTTGGGATGTAACACTGTGTCATATGCCAACTTTACTTTGATACTTTGTACGTGTATTTTTTACAGGGGGGGTTTGTATACAATAAAATATATACTTTTCAAACGGGATTATGCTATGGAGCATTTTTGTTTATTTTCTCTTCATGTGAATGAGCCAATCTAGCGGAGGACCCAACCCACCTATCAGCAGCTGTTCCTTTTTTTGTTATCCTGAGGAGAGGTCAGAAAGCACGATCGAATCAACAATATATGCCGATTGTCCAGCTTGGTCTGGTAAGAAGTGAATTCATAAGGAGATTTATCTCTGTATCAAAGCCATTTTTTGATTGATTGTTTTGTGCTGAGTGGATTCTCCACGTTTCAATAAACATTGGGGACTGAATACACCACTGCATATTTAGAATGAACTTTAATCATGATGATTAGGTCTCCTTTCTGATCTCATCAGCTTTATTTCAAAATGTGATTCTATTAGCTTAGTGTGGGATATTGCTGGTTTATGTAGCGCCGCCTACACAGAATTTAGGTTTTGTGTCTTGTTTAATAAAAGTAAAATATTCCTTTAAATTTATAGTACCCGGTGGGCAATTTTTTTCCGTGTTTAGAACAGTCCCATAGCAAAATGACATTTCGAAAGGAAAAAAAAAAGTAATTTAAAAATGATTGTGGCTGTAATGAATTGTCGGGCCCCGTCATAAAACTAATGGCCAAACCAAAATAAAAAAAAATGGTGTGGGGGTCCCCACAAAAATCATTAACCAGGCCCTTCAGATATGGTATGGTTATTAAGAGGGACCCTGTGCCAAATTTAAAAGAAAAAAATACGTAGGGGTCCCCCAAAATCCATACCAGACCTTTATCCGAGCACGCAACCTGGCAGGCCACAGGAAAAGAGGGGGGACGAGAGAAAGTACCCCCCCTCCTGAACCCCACCAGGCCACATGCCCTCAACGTGGGGGGGTGGGTGTTTCGGGGCACCCGCCCCACCTCAAAGCACCTTGTCCCCATAAATAAAAAGTTAGGCATAAACCAATTAGGTCTATTTTTCCTGATTAAAACTGTAGAGCTGCTGGCCAATTGTACACTGCTGTATTCTCTGCAGCATCTTAATTCTTGTAGTAAAGCCCTAGCCTGTGCTGTTTTCCCCCCTTCATCGTCACTATCTTCAGTGGGATTTGCCTCTATGTTTGAACAAGATTTATGAAACCCTAGGCAAATAGAACCTGTGTAGATTTATATCAATAATCTAATACAATAAGGTATTTGACTTAAAATTATGGATGCCAGAGATTCTACATAACAACCAGGGACCCAGCATTTTTTTTCAAAGGTGGTCATCATGACAGCTTTCATATTCCTCTTAGCAAACAATTATTTGAATGGCATCTAAATGTATAAGTAATCACTAACCTGAAATCCAGAAAAGCACAGTAGAGGTGGACATGGTTACTATTGTTGGCAGCTTCAATATAGAGTCGAGGTGTCTAAAATAAAGAAAAGATTGTATCATGATTGCATCAGTTTCATTTTCACTTAGTTCTTAAATTAAACTTTCTTTTTACCATAAATAATATTCAACAACATGGAGACCATGCTGGTTGTGTCAAAGACATGCATTCAGAAATTATCAATTTAGAGTAGACAAACTAATTATATGTAGTCTGTTTTTTACCAGCTTCTGTGTGCCCCTTACGCGTTTATTCTATTTTTTTTATATAACTTTAAACAAATTATTTGCAACTATGTTTGTTTAGCCTGGTATTTTAAATGAAACTTGTGCTCTGCATGTGGATGCTTTAAATAACTAGCAGCATATAATCTATTTTCCTTTATCCTCCTGCTGTTACATCCAGGTGCCAGGAGCAAAGACTATACCTGTACTTCAGGGTATGGAGCGTCATGTTACTTATTCAATGTGACCACACTGGAGACCATGGGCCAGATTCTCAGAGGCGATACGACGGTGTATGTCAGATACACCGTCGTATCTCAATGGGTATCTATGCGTGCGATTCTTAGAATCACTTACGCATAAATACACTAAAAATCCGACAGGTGTAAAAGAATTACACCGTTGGATCGTAGATGTAATAACAACGCCGGCTGCTAGGTGGCCATAACATTGTTTTCTCATTTACCTATGCAAATGAGCCTAATACGCCGATTCCCGAACGCTTTTACGCCGCCCCATCGTAGTTTACGTCGTTTCCGTAAGGTTGGCGCGGCGTAAAGATAAACCAGCCCAAAGGTGGCGCATCCTATGTTAAGTATGGACGCCGTGACCAAAAGAAATTTGAATTTTTTTACGTCGTTTGCGTAACTCGTCCGTGAATGGGGATTTTCGTCGATTACATTCACGTCGAAAACAGCGTCATAACTCAGAGCATGCGCACTGAGATTTTTCTAAGGCTGGCGCATGCGCAGTATGTTCGGCGCGGGGGCGCGCTTAATTTAAATACAAGCCGCCCCCTTCGATTTACGCAGGGATACACCGGGCCATTTACACTACGCCGCCGCAAGTTACGGAGCAAGTGCTTTGAGAATAAAGCACTTGCTCTAGTACGTTGCGGCGGCGTAGTGTAAATGGCTAACTCTACGCCGCCGGGGATTCTTTGAGAATATGGCCCAGTGTCTTCAGGGGGGTGTGTTGTACTTTATAAGCTCAGAATCGAGCAACTTGGAACTTACTTGACTAGGGCAGTGAGATAACCTACTGCACCTAAACACCCATGTACACATACTTTATTACTTAAAAAGAGACGCTGAAACCTGTAGGATTTAAATGGCCTATTCGGCCTATTTATTTAGCAAAGCATATATAAAAAATATATATATATATACATTAATTCAATATTTATTAATTTAACATTTTAACTCTTTAAACACTTTTTAGGGTCTGTGATACCTTTTAGTTAGCATCTGGTCCCCAGCCGCTAGAATTGCCTCAAGGATGACTAACTGACCACAGACCCACCAACTTATCACTGGTTGTCCACACTAACACCAGACCAAACAGGAGGACTCCATACCAAAGATAGGTCCCACTGTTTCTCACATACCTCCCGTTTTCCACCAAAATCAGGGACCCAAACCGCAACCACCTGTCACCCTACTACCCTATAATAGGAACAACTTCCATTAAAGGGCGGGAGGGCAGGACTTCTCACCTTGCTTCTCGCTCCGAACTGCTTGCCCCCACCCCCTCCATTCCCTATAAAAAATCTGCCACTTCTCTCCTAACCTCCTTTCCTTCCAATCCAGTACCACTATCACTTTTTGGGACACCCACCCTTTTTCTTAACCTCTTCTACACCTATCTGTTACCCCGTCATGTCTGTCCTCCACCTACATTTCATTACGGCTACGTACATGTCTTTCTTTCCTTCCATTGCAAAGAAAAGTGAGTATGTGCAGATGGGGAGAAGGGAAAGTAAAGTGAACTTGTCACTTTGTCCTGCATTGGCAAAAACAGACACATGATGGCAGAAGATGCTCTTTTAAAAAAGTGGTTCAAAGGCCTATCTTTCTTTTTATTTTACTTTCTGTAGAAGAGAATTCTCCCCAGCCCCCCTCCCCCTTATACTCACCTGAGTCCGATCTCAATCCAGCACTGTGCACGAGGAAGCTTTGTCACTCCTCACTGGGTAGATTGATAGCAGAATCCACTGGCCCCCTGCTCCTGTCAATCAAATCCTATGACAAGGGAGCAGAAGCCCTGCAGTCTGTGCAAATAGATGCAGATAGTGTGGCTTGGGAGCGAACCGTCATGAGTTCCCCCATTAAAAAAAGAAATTCTATAAGGCACTCGGCAGGGGGAGTAGCCAGAAACACCCGCAGGGTACCCGGGAAGAGGAGGATTGGGGCATTGCACAGAGCAGGCAAATATGATATGTTTAGTATTTTCATTTAAAACAATTGAAGCTTTATTTTTACTTTATAAAGAATAAAAAAAAAAAAAATTAGATACGATCCAAATATACAGTATCTCTCATATTTGGGGTAGGTGTTGAGGAGTGCCCAGTACAAACATTAATGATGCAAAAAGTAAAGTTTAAGTATTTATTGAACAAAGGTATCAAACAAAGGCTTTTTGTGTCATAAAACATTTGTACTGGGTGTTCCTCAAAAGCCACCACAGAGCTTTGCCATCCACTGAGTGTTCTCTGGGAGACCATCAGAGAAGCAGTAGATTGAGAAAAGAACACCTTTACTGCACATCAACCCCTCTAAAGGATGACTGAATTATACGATACGTGTATCAACTCCTCACCCCATTTAAGCTGGCTATACATGGACTGAAATTTAGCCAGTTCACCTGGGACCGAGTGAGATTTGATCCATCTATTGTATGGGTAGTCTGATTGTAACACAATAGTCCTGTGGGAGGCATCAGCCATCAACACTTGGTGAAAGTAAAGAAAATCAAATCATCTATGGGCTGCTTTGCTTTATTCCCGCAATCTCTCATCTTTGATCATACATAAGTATTTTCAACAATGGTAGAATGCACTTATGAGACATCATTTACAAGATAGAAATGCACCACACAAAACATAAGTAACACATTGTCCTTCTACAAAACAACAAGAAGTGATAATCTTTAAAAGGAAATTGTGTTTATGATCCAAGTGTAATAAGAATAAAAGTGATTTGCTGCAAAAAAAGATTTAAATACATTTTACAAGAAAGAACATTGAGAAAAAAATAAAAAAAGTACTGAATACAATCAAGTTGGACGATTTAAAGCTTAAAATATTGTTACTAATATGGATAAGCTTAGTACCATATTAACTGCTATAGCATTGGCAAATGTTTTAACTGGGTATACAGACAGTTAGAAAAATACAGGCCAATGTGACTTACACATTGATCAGAAGGGGGTGCAGAAAAAATGGTCAGGGAGAAAGAGGAAGGGAGACCTGTCTTTAATATTACTTTAAAGTGATATAAAAGTCTTATTTTTTTTTTAATTAAATGATAAACATGTTATACTTACTTGCTCAGTACAGTGGTTTTACACAGAACAGCCCAGATCCTCCTCTTCTTGGGTCCATTGCTGGCACTCCTGGCTCCTCCCTCCTATCGGGTGCCCCCACAGCAAGCAGCTTGCTGTGGGGGCACCCAAGCAGTTGTGCTCCCAACCCGCAGGTTTATTCACAAACAGAGCCGTGGCTTACCCTCACCCCCTCTGTCTCCTGATTGGCTCACTGGCTGTGATTGACAGCAGCGGTCTCCCGCTGTTGCCAATAGGTGATCAGGAGTGGGAGTCCCGGGAGAGGCAAGGCTCTCGTGGACATAACTGGATCGAGAGGGGGCAGCATTGGGGGGGGGGGGCTGCTGCATACAAAGTTTTTTTTACCTTTATGCATAGAATGAGTGAAGGTGCCTTTACAAACACTTCAAGTAATTTATTAATACAATTAATAAAAGATGGACTGATATCACACTATATCGCACTTGAAACTAGTAGCTTATGATAAACAATATTGAGCTACAGTAATTTGTAGAAGGCTTGAAATAAATCCAGGGAGTCCAAATGTTGAAAAAGTCTGATAGTCAGCTCTTTTAAGTACTGTACCCTTATTTCTTCAAACATACAAATCCCTACCTTAAAGGATCACACCCCAACTAGTGGAGATTGTACTTTCCAATACTTTGGAATCAAGCTTTTAGTAGTTATTGATCATTTTAATTTCACAATTTTTAAATGTAATAATCAAGATTACTCAAGAGTCATAAGAGAGCTAGACTCAAGTGATATTTCATATCACTCACAGTTTAGTCAACCAATATCGTACAATTTGAGGGCAAAACATAAACCACTATTTCTCCTATGTAGCTATTTTGCCATTGTGAAAAAAACATACTGAGTTTTTATATGCATAAATATGTTGGATATTCTCAGTGATATAAACCTACATTGGAAAAAATATAGGGAGACTATATTCTACAGATAGATGCCACATAGTTTATTGTAAATGTGAAGATTTCAAAAGGGATGGACAGCCACAATCCAAAAGAACTTCTTAAGTTGTCTTTATTGGTAAAATCAATAGAAATGCATCACAAAATACAGCAAAAAAGATCGGGAAAAAGGAGCAGCTGACGCGTTTCACACTAATCAGTACATAGTTTATTGTACCTTTCTCATCAAGTTGGACATGTGTTTCCTAGGTACACATTGGTGCCACCTACTTGTTTAAATTGACAATGGGGGTTATTTATGAAAGGCAAATCCACTTTGCACTTGGAAGTGCAGTCGCTGTAAATCCGAGGGGGACATGCAAGGAAACTAAAAAACAGCATTTTATCTTGCACATGATTGGATGATAAAATCAGCAGAGCTTCTCCTCATTTCAAATCAACCCCTCAGATTTACAGCGACTGCACTTCCAAGTGTGCTTTCAGTGCAATTTCAAGTGCACTTTGTACTTGTAGTGCAAAGTGGATTTTCTTTTTGTAAATAACCCCCAATGTGTCTCAGGTACATTCAAGTTTACTTTTGTAACAAAGCTTCAGAAGTTTTGTTTGCTGACCTTGGATAGTGCCTGAGATTGAAGATTCCTCCTGTTTCTTTGTAGCACTTTGGTATTCTGTTTTGCTGCTACTGCTATCTGTCTGATTAAGATCTTGGACAGACTTTTGGATTCCACTGTATGCTTGTGTGCTACCTAACCACAGCTATGCTTGTTCTGTAAATCTGTTTATCTTGTACCTAGATTATGATTTTGTCTGTCGGCTGATCTGGCCAGTTTACATACATACTACTATATTGATCTCAATTTAATATTTTTGTCATGTATGGCAATTGTCACCCTGAGGGAAATCTGATGCCTCATACATACGTCCGGTTTTCCCAGCAGGAAAACTGCCATTAGAGCTTTTGGTCAGGCCAGTCTAAGGGGCGGGTGGTTGCTGATGTAAGGGGGGAGTAAATACAAAAATATAAGTGACCCCCCTTACCTTAGTGTATTTACTTTACGGAAGGTGGTCTCTGGTCACCAGAGTGCCCCACACATCAGAGTTCCTAGTGTTCCATTTTACATCAGAATCTGCAGGATTCCCCCCTTACAGTACAAGGACCCTGATGTAAGTGGTGACTCTGATGTAAAGAGAAAGCAGTGAACTCTGATATAAGATGGTCTCTGGTCACCAGAGCCCCCCTCCACATCAGAGTTCCCCCTTACATCATGATCTGCAGCGTTCCCCTTTACATAAGAGTTCCCTTTCACTGTAAGGGGGAATCCTGCAGACTGATGTAAGAGGAAACTCTGAGCAGGCTGGGTTATAGTAACCTAACCTTCATATCAATGAAGAAATTTGTAAAACTGTAATTTTAGGTACTTTTTTTGCAGTGCCAAAAATGTGGTTCTGCCAGTAAATTTCATGATTTTTGTCAGTAAATTCTTGTGCGTGATTGTGTAGATTGTGTAGACAGGGCTCCAGTGCACTGTATTGCCCGGGGGTATAATACTCTTAAGTTTCTCGTTTCTCCCTTTTCATGAGAACCAAATTATTGGTGCTTGGAAAACTGTGTGCCAAAATGAATTTGTATGCATACTTCTGTGTGTTAGTACTGCTATATATATATTTTTGAGCATGATTTAACTCATGTTTTTAGGAATTGTGGATGTGCTAAATGTGGGAAAGAGCTATGCTAGGAGTCTAGCTTTGGCTAGGAAGAACTTTTTCATTTAAAAACATTGATCTGCAATCGTTTCTTATTAAGAGACGCCACAAGATGACTTTCTATAGAGAGCAAATTGGCTTTTGTTTAAAACACTATGTTTCTCTGGTTTAACTGAGCATGAAAGTTCATCTTTCAGCTACTTCTGATTATGTTTCTGCCATTGATTTTATGACAACGACACCAGCAAGCTTTATATAACGCTTTTTGCAAGCTGTCAAAGTAAGAAAAACCTGGTTTTAGTTCACTGAACTTGTTCGTTGTATGTAAGGGTTGGACCTTAAAAAAAAAAAAAAAAATCGTAGGAATACATTGGTTACAGCCATCAAAATAAATAGATATCTTATACGCTCCATTTATACTTGGCTTTTACGTAACAGATCTCAGAAATGTGGTTTACTTATTGGCAGATTGACGAGGATCTCTAAAGGTCCTTACTAAGAAAATGTCTGGCTGTAGAAAACCACAGAAAATGTTTTGTTTTCTATAGCCAGTTTTAAGAATAATTCATTATTGTCAAACCTTGTAGTACATAATCTTCAACTTTCTTCAGCAGGCCATACATTATGCCTTTTTTTTGTGTTTAACCAGTGAGTTGAACCAGAAAAAAGATTCCCCCATCCACACGTTTGAGATGGATTGGGAAATCACTTCCCCTAAGACAGGGGTGTCATGGCGGCCCTGGTTCCGTACAAGTCCCATCACCTCTGCCTGCGGGAGTGGTAACTGTAGCCTTGCACTTGGGACTTGTAGTTTTGCCACAGCTGGAGGGCCACCAGTTTGACACCCCTGTAAGATATTGGGTTCTCACAGTGGGTAGACTTTCCTGTCGTCATTACACAATAATCAGTGCTGCCAACCAAAGCACCAATCGCTTAAAAAAAAAAAGAAAAAAAAAAAGAAAACAGGGTGGTTGTACAGATCCATACATGGATTGGAATTTCGATGGCCAGCTTGAATGGCTAGCTTAACACTATCTGCTTATCTTATTAACGTTAGTGTAAAATTGGTTTAAACAGACTGCTTAGGCAGGCTTTAGGAAGGACCAGAGAAGAGGAGGATCGGGGCTGCTTTGTGTAAAGTCATTGCATAGAGAAGGTAAGTATAACACTTTTGTTATTTTCAGTTTAAAAAAATGGAAGCTTTATAAAGAACAAAAAAACTAAAAAGTTAGATATGATCCAATAAGATCTCTCATATTTGGGATAGGTATTGAGGAACGTCCAGTACAAACATTCATGACACAAAAAAGAGACAGAAATTGCCGCTCCAGGCAGGTCTTGTTTGGTTATAATCTTCCTCTGTAACTACAAGTCACAGCAACGGGACCTTGGACAGCTGACGTGTTTCACACTAACTTTAGTGTTGACTCATACCTATGAGTCAACACTAAAGTTAATGTGAAACGCGTGAAATGCATCAGCTGTCCTATGTCCCGTTGCTGTGCCTGTTTCCAGTTTGTTTACAATTTAAGCTATGTTGGATTGGAGTGTGGCTGTCCTAATCATCTTTTGTTCTTAATTCATGACACAAAAGGTCAAATTGAAGTATTTATTGAATAAAGGTATCAAAGGCTTTGTGTCATTAAACTTTTGTAGTGGGCGCTCCTCAATACCTACCAAAGAGTTTTTCAATTCCCTGAGTGTTCTCTGAGAGAGTAGCCCGAAAAAACAGAACAAGGTCCATCTACATGATACCTTTACTGCACATCAGCCCCTGTAATAGATGATTGAATTCTACCATATATCCAGCCATATATCACCCATATTAAGCCAACCATACATGAATCGAAATTCAGCTGGGACCGGCGAGATTTAATCCATCTATGGGTAGGCTGATTGACCCAAGTCAACTATCAGTAGAACACAATAGTGCTGTGGGAGGCATCACCCATCAACACATGGTGGAAGGAATGAACAACAACAATAACAAAATGCAAACTAGCAGTCTCCTCTGTTGGCAACTTGACAAATGCACTGGAACTGTGGTATGTTTGGCAGGTGACATGCCACTGCGCTTTTATCTGGCCTTTACAGAATGTAATATATTGATGAGTCTAAAAGCACAGCGCTTAAACAGTTTATTCAATAATTTTCTACTTTTCTAACTAATGCTCATTGCTGATCTGTGTCAAAATCAAACTTGCTAATATATATCTGCTACAGTGGGAGTTCTATTAATTCTCATTTGAGCAAATTGGTTTGCTCGTCCATTTCTAGACCTATTTATTAAAGTGTACCTAAAACCAAGCTTGGAAGTCCCTGCTTAGAATAATTAATCTCAAAAAGAGCATGTATCCTGATAATCATTGGCACTAGGGATAAAAGTAGGGGAAAATTCAAGTTCAAAGCTTCAGCACAAAAGGTTTTTCACCTTAATGCATACCCCTAATACAACCCCTTTAACCACTTTTTACACTACAGATATCCTAATGGGGTGCTTCATTTAAGGTGAGAGCATGCCTAGAACAGCACGTTTGGTGGTGGAACACTGTTTATGGAGTATATTTAAAAACATTGGGCCAGATTCAGGTAGAGTTAGGTTGGCGGATCAATGGATCCGCCAGCCTAACTGTCACTTTAAGCCGGCGTTTTTGTTTTCTGTAACCAGAAAACAAGAAACGCCGGGTTGGAGTTCCGATGCGATCGGCGCAATTGAATTTCGCCATCGCATCGTTACTTCAACTTAAAAATGGCGCCGGGGGCGTTCCCGCTGATTAACGCTGAAAAAATATGTTAATCAGCGGGAGTCGGAAATTCACGATCTTTTTCGGGCGCGACGCAGTGACTTTACGACGTTTCCGGAAGCGATACGTGGCGTAAAGATAAAGCAGCCCCCTAGTGGAGTATCCTATGTTAAGTATAGGCGCCGTCATCGCGTCGAAAAAAAAAAAATCGCGTCGTTTGCGTAAAACTTTCACGAATGGGGATGTGACGTCATTGACGTTCACTCACAGAATTTGGAGCATGCGCACTGGGATGCATTGACACTCGACGCATGCGCAGTACGTTCGCCGCGGGATCGCGCTTAGTTTTAATAATACACGCCCCGTACCCGCCCAATTTGAATTCCGCCGGCTCATTTGCGATGCGCTGCTGCAACTTTAGGAGCAAGTGCTTCATGAATAACAGCACTTGCTCCTAAAATTTCGGCAGAGTAACGTAAATGAGAAGCGTTACTCCAGAGCAAAGATGCTCTCATCTACCTGAATCTGGCCCATTGTAAACATTTCTATAAAGCAAAGCACCAAAAGACCGTCTCTGTAATCTACAGCAAACATGAAGAAATAAGGTTTATACCTATATATCACATCACAATTAAGAAAAGGATTTTTTTTATAGTTTTGTGTATACATTCTTGACTTAACATATGGTGTTTTCATTTGCTAGTGCATGTATGGTAAATACATATTTTTTTTTTTTTCCTGAGGATTTTTGTGTAAACATATTTGGATTTGGATATTAGCTCATGTGTACTATGTATGAGCGTTTTACTATTTTTGCCGTTTTACATTTTTCTATTAGGACCAAATGTTAAAGAATGCTACATTTGCCTGGCAAAAGGCAACGAGACGCTATTACACATATATTACAGACATTATGGATATCATTTATTACATCTACACAAATGCTGGGACATTTGCAAAGTAATTTTTTCACAGTAGACCTTTAAGTGTACATCAAAATGTTAATTAACTGTACAATGAAAAGAAAGGGCTCTGTAAAGGATTAAGAAACAGTAAATGGGAAAAAATAAGTTAACATATATCTTCTTGTAAGTATAGAGTAAAGGGTTAATGTTTTCAATCGTAAGTGTACAGTGATGGATTAGAGTTTCTTTGTTGTCTGTTTTCCCATTAGTTTGTTTCTATGACCAGAGGTGTGGTCAAAGAAATTCAATAAAAGATGTGTTTTGGTTCTTATATTATTCCATTCATGCCTGACATATTAAAATTAGCTGGCTTAATTTAAGCTTCCCTTCTTCCATATTCAAATTTCTCTTACTGCTGACAATCATTTCTTTAATAATGCTCACCATTGGAATAACACTCCAAATTTTTCAAGCCAGAGAGTGTACCAAAATAAACTTTTCCTGGTCTCTTTCTAAGTTAAGTCTTCTTTCTTCATAACTCCAGTATGTTACAGCTGTAGTTCTCAAAAGTTTCCTTGTGATTAATGCTTTCTGCTCTCTTGTTTTTAGGGCCCTTCACATCAGAATGCAGTTCTGGAAAACAATGCATATTTCCCACACGCCATTCAATACCCACTGCAGTTGCAATCTGCAACGGGTATCAATGTTATGTTTTTTTAGGGTAGTATGCTCATGCTCTCTCCTGATTTCAGGGTAGAATGATTCTGCCTGTGTCCTGGGCTTAAAGTAGAAGTACAGACAATTTTAGATAGAGTAAGGGAAGATTATAACCCCCCTGCTAGTTTTATTTTCACCAGCTGGGTCCCACTGGGGAGATTTCCCTTCACTTCCTGTCCCATAAACGAAACAGGAATTGAGGGGAAATCCCTGATAATTAAGGGAATCCCTTGGGGGCTCCCCAGGTCACCAAAACCCCAAAGCTAAGCCCACCCTTTGGAAGATTTCCGATTAATTACTTTTCTTGGGACAACCAAAAATGTTGGGTTTTCTTTTACTTTCACTTTTAATGAAATTGGGAAACAGGACAAAAAGAAAGGGTGAATCTTTCTAACACGGGCACAGACAGCAACAAGAACTGACATGTGTTTTAATCCCACTCCATTTTGTCCTAAACTAAGAAAAAAAAGGGTTTTGCCTTTAGTTATATGTTAATGCTTCTGCTTTCTTTGTGGCCAGGGTAGAATGTTTCTGCTCTCCCCTGTGTCTGGCCGGGGCTTAATGCTTCTGCTCTCCCCTGTAGCCAGGGTAAAATGCATTTCTTCTCCCCTGCTTGTCTGGGATTAATGCTTCTCCTCTTCTCTGTGGCCCAGATAGAATACATTTGTTCTCCCCAGTGTCTCAGGCTTCATGAATTTGCTCTTCTTTGGGTCTTGGGCTAAATGCTTTCTGCTTTTTTGTGGCCTAGTGTTTATAGGCAGCAAGACAGGAAGTTCAGCTTTGGGTGCAAATTTATGAAAGATTGTAGAATTAGAAAGAATGTAGAGAAGAGCAAGTCAATTAGTAAAAGGCATGGGAGACCTCAACTATGAAGAAAGGTTGCTGATCTGAATGTATTCTCCCTTGAGCAAATAATATAATATGATCACCCTGTAAAAATATAAACATCTATACAATCTATATAATATACATAATATGTATATATTGTGCATGTATAAAACTCATTAAAAATGTGTTCAATTTAGGTTCACCAAAACATGAAGACTGCGTCATTTAGAAGTGCAAAACAATAAAATATTCTTTCACAGAAGCTAGTTTTTTTCCAACTCAGTGGATTACGTAAAAAGGCTGGGCGTGTTTGTAAATTTACTCCTCCATGATTAAGCTCATTAAGCTCTGTTTTGGGTTGACATGAGTTGGAGCATAAGGAAACAAGGGACTGTCTCAAGAGGACTAGAAGAAAGACATCACGGCAACTCATATCCCTGTCTGAGGACTTGAATTGAACCAGAGCACGTTTCCAGAGACTGCAAAGAAGGAGCTCTGGGTCTGGTAAAACGCTAACCTTGCACAAGTTAATCTGTTGTCTGCTGGTAACTGTTATACTGTCAGGGCTGGGCTCTTAGCAGCTCTGTTTGTGCTAAGGCTGCTCAGCTGTCGGATAATGGTCAGCACTCATTGAATCCTCAGTGGCTCCCATGGTTATCATTATCTGCTCGTCAGTCCCACCTACCGGCATTCTGGCTATTTAAACCACCTTGTTCATTCCTTTCCTGACTTTGTCTGGTCAACATATCTGCACATTCTCTGCTGTGTTCCTGTGAAAAGCTTTGCCCAGCTGACATCCCTTCTGGTTCCTGATCCTGTTCTTCTGCCTCAGACTACGCTGATCTCTGGTTTCCTGATTACTGGCTTATCTGACTGCCCACTTTGCCTTCTGTTCCCTGGCTCATGTTTTGACTATGGTGTGTCGGTAAATTCTGGGTGAGTGAGGTGTGTCATCTCCAAGTATACAGAGAAATCACAAAACAATTCAGCGGCTCCTCGGGTAGCACTACAGCTGAAATTGAATTGACTCTGCTTTTCTATGCTTCTGTAGACAATTGTCAATAACGACCATGATCTACTTATGTGATATACTGTTTGTTGTGTAAACTACCACTGTACTATATTACAAAAAAAAACTTTTTCAAAAACTGTCACATATTGCATAGGAAAGTTACAACTGTGCTAACTCTTATCATTACAATACATCTGCCTTTATTTTGTAAACTGAAGATAAACATTATTTTGCTTTTGTTTATAAGAATGTGCCAAATCTAAAGCACATGCGTTCACTAGGAAAAAAAAGGGCAATGTGTGACTTTACTTTCTGATCATCTTCTAAATAAATTGGAGATAAAGTCGATTTCCTGAAATCCTTTGCCTGAGGGTGCAAAGAAGTCAACACATTACATAGACAACAGAAAAAGCTCTCTTAATATATTAGACAAACAGCATCCTCTCCTTTTAGAGTTTCGCTCCGAGCAAAGGCTGAATTAAGACAAGATGTGAAGCGCTGATAAAAAACAAAGACAATTATTTCACACAGAGGTCAAGCCAGGCAGTGTTTGTGCTCTAAATTAACGGTCCACCACTAGATATAATTTTAAGAACATACCACAAAACATTTAAGTTTGTGATTGGCTTTTTCCTGAAAGATGGATGAAGCCTTTTTCCAAAATACATCTGTAGCATTGCAGCACTACTTATAAATAATGCATTTTAATAACTGTGAAGCCGACCTCTTCAAGTTAAAGTCAAATATTACTTCATTACGTTATGATTTTCTGTTTAGCCGCCAGACTGTAACAACAACATAAGGAATACCTAAAAGTATCCACAGAATGGCTAGGTACAGAAAGAGCATAAAACAACTACAACATGAAACTGTCTGTGAAGAGACTGATTAAAGTGTATGTTAAAGCGGAGGTCCACCCAATTATTATTTTTTAAAGTCAGCAGCTACAAATACTGCAGCTGCTGACTTTTAAAAAATGGACACTTACCTGTCCAGCCCCCCCCGATGTTGGCAGCAGAAGACGAGCAATCACTCATCTCACGGCCGCCCCCGCCGCCATCCTGGGTGAGTGAATCGTTGCGGCTTCACTGCCCAGTTCCCTACTGCACATGCGCAAGTAGCGCAGTGCTCCCTCACGGGTCCCTGCTCTCTCCTGGGACCAGTGTGTGTTTTCCAGGAGACAGTGGGGGGGGGGGCGTAAGTGGCGCGACTCCCACGGGAGTCTATGCCCAGAACTGGGTGCAAATACCTGTCTTAGACAGGTATCTGCACCCCCTCCCCACTGAAAGGTGCCAAATATGACACCGGAGGGGTGGAGGGTTCCGAAAAGCAAAAGCTCAATTTTTGGGTGGAACTCTGCTTTGAGTAAACTTTGTTTTTGAATAGGGGGTGACTAAAAAAAATATATATTTTTATTGTTGTGTAGCACCCTCTAGTGAGAGAAGTATAAGTCGTTTTTTTTGTACAATGTAGGTAAATTGTAGGAAAATTGTTTAGGCTTGGCTGGCAGCCAAGCCTTTGTGTGTTTTTCCTGGGTTGGACGGGGTAGCGATACAGTTGTTTTGTTTTTTGTCTGTGTTTTTGGGAGATTATTTTCACTTCCTATCACAGCGTAACAGCCCAGAAGTAAAAAGAGGTCCAATGCACTAATCACATGCATGCATGTTTTATCACATGGTAATGTGCGTTGAATTAAAGCAGCCTAATTATTTGAATGGGTTGCCCAATGGACCACAACAAGCAAAACAAATCATGAAGGCAACATTTTTGGCAGTAAAGTGCACCTCATGTAAAAGCATTGTCATGCACTGCACTGTGCTGTGACATAAGTGCAATGAAAAAGTGTGTTGGGGTGCTGTTTCGCATTATTGCATAACACAGTGGTGTAAACAGGCTCTTAGAAAGTTGTTCCCACAACATGTTTCCCCATTGGAAGATTATGCATCATCTCCTGTTCCTGTTACAACTTACAACTTTTTAATTATCTATTACTTTCTATCCTATCTTATCACTTATGTCTAGCCTACCACTTATGACCAAAGACAATGGTTGCCAGCAGGGCTTTTTTTCTGGGGGAACTTGGGGGAACTCAGTTCCACCACCTTTGGCTCAGACCCTTTGGTGCCTGCTCACCACAATCACTTGTAAACACAGAAGTCTGGGTTCTGTGTTTACAAGTGCCAGCTCTTCACTCTGTGTGTAACCCCCCAGAACTCTGCACTCTGTATTAGTGCAATTTTGGTATTTAATGCCCCTTTAAGACCCTTCTACTGTTTGTGAAATCTGAACGGGGTCGTGGTTGAGTTCCTGCACCCATTTTCTGAGAAAAAAAGCTCTGGTTGCCAGTAGAAGTAGAGGGAGTAAATCTTTCCAGCAGGACACACATAGCAAAACAAATCTAACAGAGGTTCTCAACTTTCCACACAAAAAAATGTTGTCTTTACATACAGCTGCATAACAATAACTCATTGAGACACAAAGCAAATAGGCTGTTCACTTTGCAAGGGAATTGTATAATGGAAGTCAGCAGAGCTTCACCTCATTCAGGTCTGGGGAAAATTTCCTTGCAAAGTGCAACTTCCCAGTTTGCTAAAGCCAAGTAAACAGAGTATTTGCTTTTAGGAAATCAACACAACTGTGTTTAGTGTGATGGACTGCCTAGCACCCTGCCTGAGTGCCTTCACCAAGATACAGCTTCTTCCACTCTGAAACCAGGTATTATAGCTGAGAATTGCACCCAAGAACTAGACAACACTAGCTTAGGTGCAAACTGGAACTCTTTATTGTAAATTCACACAGAATATATATGACACAAAATTGAATCGGAGCTTAATCACATTATGCAAAACAATGCAATCTTTAAACAGCAATATTATGAGTATAGCTAACAGTACAGCTAATAAACAGCCAACATAACGACATAAACATCCCACAATGGTTCGATAACAAGGAAAAGTGGACACAATACTAAACACATCTTCAAGAGGATTAGACAGTCAGAAACAATAGGTGACTCAATTGACAATTTTAATTCACACCTAGGAGGCACACCATGGGGTAATTATACAATGAGAGAAATATACCATAATAAACAGATTTACTCAGCAGTAGTACACCAGCACCAGGTTGTTTAAACTTATTATTATCTGCTGTGAGTCTTATTTTAGAAGGGGGTTGAAGCAGTCAAGACTGGCTTGGGCTATTGATTCCATAACCCAACATAAACAAGAGGCTATCCTGCAGTCCCCTCCAAAAGCACCTGTCTCGGTTGGGTTTGTCACATTTATCTTGTCTCTAACGAAAGGATTTTAATAAGGTTGCATATAGTGGTGTCTGTTTTCCTGAGCAATACAATTAAACTACCAGAAGACACTGACTATTCTTCTAGAAACTGTTATGTTTTGCATGTTCAGTAGAACAAATACAGGAGATGGCAGGCTAGTCGTAGATTGGATTAGTCTCAGCTGTGGCCTAGTAACAAGTCAGATCAAAGATTTTCCCCCTGCTACTGAAGGCCTATAGAGTCCGCTTGCAACTGCACTCCATTCAGCTATTAAAATTATAAATTAACAAACCTTCTCTGCTTTTGATTTGTGCTAATTGGATTCAACCATTTAAAAAGGATCAGTTTTTATTGCAAGGGTAAACCTGGCTGTATCCTCTCTTGGCAAGTGCATAGATAGTATGCCCTATCTTTACATAGAATTTTTATAAAGGAAAAACTCAACAGTTTTAAAAGTGTCAGCTCTGCTAAGATATATAATCAAGATGACAGGCTGGCCACATCTTTTCTTGGGACATCCATTATTAGTCTGGCCACTGGCTTTTTTATTCTCTCAGAGCGAAAAATTTCAACAATTGTACGAATATCAGCTTTGCTGGCAAAGTACAAACATAAATGCAGGCTGGCAGAGTCCTCTATTTTTAAATGCTTGGTACTGTGACTTAGTGTAACAGAGAATACCCCTTGATTTTTTTTATTCAAAATGGAAAAAAAAATCTACAGTTTAAAAAGTGTAGGTTCTGCTGGCAAATGCAATAAAAAAAACATGTAATTTGGCAATGCCTTTTTTTGACAAGTGCTGACAGACTTTTTTCACAGAAAAAATGTCAATAATTAACCAAGTGCCATCATTGCTTGGCAAGTACAACATATCTAGCACTCTCTTGGCAGATTCAAAGTGCATAAAAAATTGAATCTGAATGGATTTTTTTTGTTCCCAAGTGAAAAATGTCAGTAATGCTTACAATTGTCCGCTTTGCTGCCAAATGTGTCAGATGTAAAAGGAAAGTATGGCCAAAGCTTTTTGGCTTTGCATCTCTTCAGTGTCACAGGAGTGCATTAACGTTTGTTCTCCTGTGGCTATTGTCCGCTATCAGCTGATAGTGCCGAGCCACACCATGTTGGGGAAAGATCCTGACAATATTTTTGGGATCCACCCAGCTGTCTCACTGACATTAAAGGGGTTGTAAACCCTCATGTTTTTTCTCAACTTAATGCATCCTACTCCACTGAACTCCACTGAAGTCTTTCAAAGCTAAAACTAGCTATTTTCCCAGACCCTTTTCAAGGATAATAGGCAAGTTTATGTTGAAAAAGGGAATGTTAGCTGGGAACAGTTATGGGAGACTTGTACCTTTTAAAAAAAGCATTTTTTTAAAAATTACCATTCAGCATGGAGTAGGTATTTTCTCAGTCCGCGTACACACGATCGGTCAAAACCGATGAAAACGGACTGAAGGACCGTTTCATCGGTCCAAACCGATCGTGTGTGTGCCCCATCGCTCAGTTATACTTTGGTCAAAAAAAAGACAACTTGCTTTAAAATTTGACCGATGGACACCTGACCGATGGGTCAAAACCGATCGTGAGTATGCAAAAGCATCGGTTAAAAGGCCGCGCATGCTCAGAATCCTTCAGACCGTTCTCATTGAATGGACTGATCGTGAGTACCCGGCCTTAAAGGTCAATGTATACCATGCTTGGGGGGGCTGCCTTAATTCTGCACATGGTGTTAGGAAACGGTATGATGTAGTCCAGTAACAAAAATATAAGAAAACACAGCAGCATGTCTAAAAAAAAAAATTCTATGAGCAGCTTTAACTTTAAAAAAAGCAACCAAAAATGAACTGCTACACAGACTTTTAGTATTAGAAGAGATAATTATGTTCCTTTAAACCTAACACTGCTTCTAGGTATTATGCTTAACAGTAAGTACATCAATTTGCTGTTGGAGTCTTTAATACAACACAAATCAGAATAGCAGGTTAATGTATTCTATAGTTGTGGTCTATTAAAATTGCCAGCTACTTAAACGCTTTGATAGGAAACAAGGTTTAAGAGGGAATCGTTCCATAACATTTCTTCTCCTAATAGTTAATTTATTTTTGCATGCGGTTTCTCTCCTTAATAAGTCAGTCTTTATTCTCTTTGGGATTTAAGCAAATTCTGCCTTAATAAATTACTTCTTGCAACTGTGTTTTCATTACCAAAGCATAGTTCTTGTTTTCATGTATTTTGTTATTTGCTAATGGTAATGCTGTTACATTATTTAATAGTTCTTTACAAGTGACAAAAGGCCACCCAAGAAGGATTGACTAATATGTGTAGTACATTCCAATGCAGTCTCTAAGTATGCCAGACGTGAACACATGGAAGCATTTGTAATTACCTATCATATAAAAGTCTCCGTTGCCACTTAGCTTTTTCTTTAACCATCAAAAAGAAATATAAATACGATTTAGAAAATTCTTTAGACTCTTACTTAATATTTTATACATTTTTACCCTTGAGAATGCCATATTTAATCTCATCGGTTACAGGGTTTTTCTTACATCCTTCTCCTCAGTTGGCCCTCCTTAACATTAACATCACGAATATCCCATCTCAACTCCGTAGCATAGTTACGCATGTATTGATAGCTGCCCGCCTAACAATCACTGCTAAGTGGAAAAATACCCAGGCCCCCAACATTAGTGAAGTAATCCAAAGAGTGTCTACACAACATCTATATGAGAAATATTTCGCAATGCAGTCAAATAGGAGCCAGTCATTTAAGGCTCAATGGATGCCTTGGATTTCAAAATTCCCTGAATAAGACATACATATTGTATAGTGATTGACTTATGGTTCATGTGGCCTGTGGTACTGTGGTTCGTTTCTCCCCCTCTTCCTTTCTTTCTTGTTCTTCCTTTCTCCTTCCTCTTTTTCTGTTCGCTTCTCTTGTTTTTACGTTGCACTTGCTTTTTGTTCATATTTTCAATAGCTCTCGATTTTCTCTACTTACCTCTGCCTTTGGTGGGGTTGCTGGTCCTCACTCCTCTACAGAGTAGCGGATCGGTCTAACCATTTCAGGTTCACCTCTAGTGGAGCTAGAAAGTACGAACTTATACCCTACTCCCTACAATGTTATGTTCTGATAACTATGTTTATTATATATACTAGTGCCTTACCTATGAATGGTGCCGTGGCTCCACATTGTGAAGTAGGAAGCGCGGGCCTGTTAATTTCCTGAGTACTTTTAGACTGGTATTGTATCTTACCTTCAGCATTTAATGAATATTATATCCTGTTGCCTACTGGGAAATTGTTCATAAGTTCAAACTGTATTGTTAATGTCACTTGTACTGTCACTCTTCTTAATAATCTTAATAAAAACAATTGAAAAGAGAATGCCATATTTTGATGTCGTTTTAAACTAACCAAAATATTTAAACATGTCTACAGGAAAACTTTTGAAAAAGCTAATTGTCTGGCCTTTTAAGATTTTTTTTTTCTTGCAGTGGACAGAATATGAAATGGTTACAACCTCTGTTAGATTTCTAGATCCTCCTTCCACACTTCCTGACCAAGTGGCCCCTGGGGTAGAATATGAGAAGAAACACCTTCAACACATACAAACACAACAGTAAAGGGATAGTACCTGCATCAGATTTTCTATTGCTCCATGAACCCCATCTCGAGAGATGTACCCTTACTCATCACAGTAACAAGAGACAACGTTATACAGTATTGTAAAATCTTTGATGAGAACCTTCTTCCAGAACAGTAAAGATGGGTCGTGAATGGGTCTTCCAGTATTACAATGACCCAAAACATACCACCAAGGCAACAAGGGAGTGGCTCAAGAAGAAACACATTAAGGTCATGTAGTGGCCTAGCCAGTCTTCAGACCTTAATCCTATTGAAAATATATGGAGGGAGCTCAAACTTTGAGTTGCCAAGTGACAGCCAAGAAATATTGAGGATTTAGAGAAGATCTGTAAAGAAGAGTAGTCCAAAAGACCTCCTGAGATGTGTGCAAACCTGGTAATCAACTACAAAAAATGTCTTACCTCTGTGCTTTCCACCAAGTCATGTTTTGCTTGGGGATCAAATACTTATTTTACTCAATGAACCGCAACTCAAATTATAACATTTATATTGTGTATTTTTTTGATTTTTGGTTGATATTCTGTCTCTATGATTCAAAATACACCTTTGATAAAAAAAAATTATAGACCCTCCATTTCTTTGTAAGCAGGCAAACTTACAAAATCTGTAGGGAAATAAATAATTATTTTCCCCGCTGTATCTCTCCAACAAGGACACAGACAGCAACCTGTGTTTCTAAACCTTTCCTCCACACTCCAAAATTATCTAAAAAAATGTCTAGAGTTCTACTTTAAAACAATCAAAATGGAGGTAAAATCATGTATAATGAAAAGGTATGAAAGTTTTAAAGTACCATTTTTTTTAGACTTCTGCCATTTCTGGAACAATACAAGCTAAGGGATGTGAAATTGCACATGAAATTAGAGCAGATCTGGTCAATATTTCATGCAAGACAAGATGACAAAAGAATAGTTATTTGATATATGTTACTAGTGGTCTATGTAACTTCAAAAAAAAAAAAAGATTTTTATACCATTATCAATCAAATGAGTAATCTTTTAATACATGTGCATAGGTTTACAATCATGTGTATGAAGATATGTACCTTCACAAAGTTGTTGCTACAAAATAAACTTAGAAAAATCTCTTTAATAATCATCACAATTATAGCATACATAAAAGTTCCTTTATTTCTACATAGTTTCGTTTTTTTTCTGAACTCTGGATATCAGCTATTAGAAAATCATTCCTGCAATACAAACAGCTCAAGCAAAAAGCAGATTGAAATTATGCTCTGGCACATGGTATTTGTTGTTTTTGGCAGCTTTGTGGAAGCTCTGAGGAGGTTGTGTGGGGTTAACATATGCCAGGCAGAAATCTTTACACTGCATTGATCAGATAAGCAAGTATAGATTGTACTAAGGGTCAAGCCAGATTTTATTTCTTTTATGACTGATTTCTGCATTAACCAACAAGGTGTTACTCCTAGGATGTGCGATTGGGGTAAATGAAAGAAGGGCACTTCTGGATAACAGCATAGACCAGAGGGAATATTCCCAAAGAAACAGTTCATATAAACCAGGCTTTATGATTGTTGGTTTAAGTCACCAGGGCAGCACTCCAAAAGGGAAGCAAAAACTCTACAAAATGGCAACAGAAAGAAGGCACCTTCAAGTGCAGAAAACTTTCACATTTTAATAGCCAAAGTGTTAAAAACACTTACTAGCAGTAAGAGTGAAAATGCTCATCATGTAGTAGAGAAAGTCCAGCATCTGAGTGTGGAGTCCCAGCTATCCGGCAGAGAAAATTTGGCTATTAAAGTTGTAGGCCTCATGCACACTGGACGTTTGTGGAAGTTTTTACAACAGATGTTTTTGGCTTCAGATGTTTTTTTTTTTTTTCTACAGTCAATAAACTCCTCATCATGTTATCATATGTAAAGGAAAATGCAGCGCAATAATAACCAATTAAATAAACAAAGTAATAAATGTGCAAATCAATATCCAATATAAAATAAAAGATATGTTAAGCATGTGTCAAGTGAAAACATTCCATATGGATCCACCAGTGCTGAAGAATTCACAAATTGTGACAATCCCTCCACCATAGGTCTCTCTAGGTGCTCTAACCTTCCAACATAGACCCCTGAATCACCAGGAAGTCATATAAACAGATAAGCCAAAGATCAATTGCACCCCCAGGCTGGGAAAGTTCCATCCAGAACATAACGCGCACGGGGGAGGCAGCTACGTATGACGTCACCCACTGCTATCTACAGTCCTTATGTGATTACTACATGTTTTTTTTTTTTTCGGCCACCATGTGAGTAGCCTGTGCTTATTTTAAATAAATGCTCATTTTTATTCAAAACCGGGAGCACTTAGATTCTTCCTTTATATTATTTTCACATACCTGCATTGCCTGCTGAGCTTAAGGGAGATTATTTTCTTTGGAGTTCCAAGAAATATGTGGAGGATTCACTCTGAGGCAATTGATCTTCGGCTTCTCTGCTTATATGACTTCCTGGTGATTCAGGAGTCTATGCTGGAAGGTGAGAGTACCTAGAGAGACCTATGGTGGAGGGATTGTCACAATTTGTGAATTCTTCAGCACTGGTGGATCCATATGGACTTTTTTCACTTGACACATGCTTAACATATCTATTATTTTATATTGGATATTGATTTGCACATTTATTACTTTATTTAATTGGTTATTATTGCGCTGCACTTTTCCTTTTAATATGATTTGTCACTAGAATGTTGTGTTTTCTATAGTATTCAGCTTGCATACGGGGGTTTGGTTAATAATTTTTGCGCTGATTGCACCTTTTTGCTTGTTATGTTTAAAAAAAAAAAATTAGTGGGTTTTGAGAGGAGTTTTTCAGCTGTAAAAATGCTCTGACGTCAAAAGATGCTGATCAATGCAGATAAATGCTCAAAAAAATGGCTCACCAGCACTAAAGAACGATAAACGTGTGCGGGGGGGGGGGGGGTGTTTTCCTGGTTTTGACAGACACTTGATCCCACATCCTGTTCAGTTTGCCACAGCAAACTCAGCCGGTAGTTTGACCCTTGCCCCAGGCAGCCCACAGAGAAAGTGCAGTGTGATTCACGAATGAGAAGTGGGAAACCGGCTGTGAAGCCGCAAGGCTACATTGTCGGTTTCCCTTACCCAAGATGGCACTGCCAGCACCTGAGATACGATTTAAGAATCGACTTGGGTGAGGACACAGCAGAATCCCTGGACAGGTAAGTGCCTTAACAATATTAGTATTAGTAGCTGGTGACTTTTAATTTTGTTGGTGATCTATTAAATACATCATCTAAAATTACTGCCTAATAAGGGGTTTGTGATATGTAACCTAAGATTAAGTTCCACATTTCCCTATGAAAAAGAGAGGAAAGCTCTTGCTAATGTTCTTCTGAACATACTCAAATTTATGTTAATAAACTGCTCAATGCTTTCTTTTGGAAAGGGAGTGAGTAAGGAAAGGTTTAATTGTTTCTGGTTATTTACTGCTCTTTGTTCCATTAGGAAGATTTCTTGGTCCATCCATAGCTGAGATCCAAGCTGTGGCTCCCTCACTGATATAAATTCTCAGAATATTCCTTATTCCCTGCTGCAACATTTGTGTCACCCAGTATATATTTCTTGCCTATGTTGTAGTATTTGGTTCTGGTTGGAAATAGAATTCAGTGAGAGAATGATTTTGCAGTGCATCTCAAATGCTGCATATAATATTTTTCTTGACTACCTAAAATAAGTTCTATACACTATTTACTACACATGTGCATTCGTTTTCATCCGAACACATTTTCGTCCAAATTTCAGGGATTCTTGTGTTTGTTTTAATAAAATAATGAGTGCGCAGAATCCGAAATCCGATAGATCCGAAATGTAAAAAATGCTGTATTTTCGTATACATTATATTTCCGTATATTTGCAACAACAGTTCGATATAGATAGATAGAAGATTTGGCACGACGGTGACAATAGCGTTCTGTGACCTGCGGTCGAATGTGCCTAACCTAACTCTATTAGTCCAAGATTATAAATTATTCGAAAATAGTAAAAGAGCTGTTAGTGGTCGCTGCTGGAATGGGTGGGGGAAGTAAAATCATGATGATGATGATGATGAATTTTATTGGGTGATTGTAACCAAAGAGGAGGAGCAGAGGAGGAGCAGTAAAATAGCTAGAACTTAGGTACACACCTACAGCCAACTTACTTTCATTTATGATTGCTAGCAGAGAGACACACACACACACTGAATCATTTCAGGACAGTGAAATAATACACCCGTTTTAATTTTTAAAAGCATGGAATGGATTATTATAACACTGAAGAGTATTGAAAAAAAAAAACAGTGATAAGGGAATTAAATGGTAAACAAAAGAGAAAACCATCAAAATATGTTAAAAAAAAAAAAAAAACATTGTGTTGCCTTAAGGAAAGTTCCTTCTACAACTTCCAATAATGGATTGTGCCAGCTTTACAGTGGGAATGAATTATTATTTTAACCTTAGTCGAAACATGAGAAAAATGACTGAAAAACCTGTCCAGAGCAGCTTTACAAATAGGTGAAATAGTTATAAACAATATTTCTTCTTTACAAATCCTAAAGTCTCAATTTCAGCTATAATAAACAGGCCCCAACAGAATATAGTTTGAAGTTCAGCCAAAATGAGACTTGTGGTTTTAAAAAAAAATGCGTTGGTTCTCAGTGCTGGCAATACAGCAATGTAGTTTAAAGCACTTGTCTATCAATGTTCAGAACAAACGACAATCTCAAACTATCTGTCCTTATGATTTAACTGAAGAGTGTCTCCTGCTTCAAAGCACCCCACTATTACCCTTTGCAACCTGTCACCCCCCACCAGCATTCCAAAATTCATACAGTGCATGAATACCATTTTTATATCATCTAAAACCACATACTACATTATTTCTACTTCTACATACAATTCACATGTGTACAATATTCATCTGAGTGCAAAGAAATAAAATAAACAATAGCAATCAACATATACTGTAGTTATATAAAGGTTTGCGTAAAATACATGCCTCAAATGTCTGTGAATTTAAATTAACATCATTTATTGATGTTTCCAAAAAATGTATATAGTGAATGGCCTCACTAAGGGTGCAAATTTTTGCTCACAGAATATAAATAAGCCTTTATGTTGACACATATTAAGTACTATTGCTTACTATTTTCTCTATTTTTAGCACATGGAAAGGTGGGATGAGCATGCTCCAACCCCTGAACCATACCAGGCCACATGTCCTCAACATGGGGGGTGGTACCCCATGAAGACAAGGGTCTCTTCTCTACAACCGTGACCCGGTGGTTGTGAGGGTCTCTGGTCAGGGAGCATATCAGGATCTGGAAGCCCACAGATACCGCATGCCCCCCCCCCCCCATGTGGATGCGTAATGGGTACATACAATAGTACCTCTACTCATTTACACAAATAAAGTAAAAGTGTAAATAAAGACACTGACAAGTTCTATATTGAAAAAGCAATGTCTCATGATCCATTGTTAACTATGTCATCCAGTAATGCAAATGCTCATCATATTTAGTCAATGTCATTATCCAAATTTAGCAAGGTGGCCATAGTTAATCAGTAATATCAGTGATATCCTTGCCCCTTTGTTTACATGGTCAGGGATTCCCAGCCAGTAAATGAATGGTACTTGGTGATGTAACTGGTTTCTAAGAATGTGGTGGGTGGTGGTATCCACTGCTTCCATAACAACAATTGTCAGGAAGCTGTTATAAGTAATGGCAGTAGAACAGTTTTTCAAGGGTAAGTAACATTTCTTCCAGCTATTCACTAACTGATGGCAGAATTTGGGCAACCCATTTTCTCGTAATAAGTTGCTGGCAACAAATATGACATTCAGTGCACAACAAACAAGCCAAAGTCTGAGCTGAGTTCATTCCTACTCATTATCTCTGTGCTGGTATGTATGTTTTTCAAGGGTAAGAATAAGTTGCATTTCTTCCAGCCATTCAGTAACTGATGGTGGAATTTGGAATTTGGCCAATCCATTTTTTGCAAGTTATCTGGCAGCAAAAAATAATCTTGGTACAGCCCCCAGTGTAGTGATCCCAGTAGGGTTACACAAGACCTTTGAGTGTCACTTAACTGTACAAGGAATAAATCAGGTCCCCTGCCTTGCCAGAAAGGACTGTGCAATGTGCCAGAGCTGTGTAAATGTCAGGGCTGAAATACATTTTGGATTCAAATTCTAATTTAAATAAACCCTTAAACAAGCCCTTAAAAAGTCACTACCACAACACTTAAACTTAAAAACTAACATTAACTGCTAAACTGAGCTCTTAAGCTAAATCAACTAATTTTCTGCTTACTTACTGTACCTTTTCCTGGACTGAAGTCTCTCAATACCCATTTCAAATCCTTACAGCACCAGTCACCCAACACTGGAATTTACAACTTTAACAAAAGATTTCTGCTATGTTGGCATTTTATGGCTCTGTTAAATGCACCACTTTGCAATAAAATTGCACTATAGTTATAAGAAATTATATAATTAGGTAAAAAGGTTGAACCCTAAGTTACACCTTTAGGTATTTTTTCCCAGTATTGATTGTGTTATAATCCAAATCAGTAGCTAGAGACAGATCTTTTTCAAACAACTGTACATTCATTGTTTCACACAGAGATTCTCCAAGACATATAGATGGGTTTGTCACACAGAATTATGATGCAGCCCTTTCATTTATCTGCTTTGCCCTGATGCTCAAATGCAAACGTAAATATCCCAGTGTAGTCTTCTTGGCTAGCCCAGCTCCCTGTGGAAAGTGATCTAACGCTTTGAGGAATGTATACAAGTTGCTATGGCAATTAAGGCTTGGCTGCAGCCCTACAGAATTTCCAGAGCAAGCCTGTGAATAAACCAGAACAGCAATTTAAAGAAGACAAAGTCAGAAAACCTCTATGCTTTTTCATAATTGGAAAAATGTGTAACCTCTGATATCCAGGGACTAAAACTAATTTCATGCTTTCATCATTATCAATGTCTGAACAGAGTCTGGTTAATTGTTTTGTATCCCTTATTCCCCTCTTTGTCTGCATTCCCCATACAATACTAATGCTATAATCTGTTCTGTGCTCTCTACCCTTTATATAACATAAAACTGTTCTCTATGTGAACTGTTGCCACAGAAATATTATTTGTGATCTTCAATGGTAAAAGTCCTTTCAAAACAGAAAATAAAAATAACATCTGCAAAAAACATTTGAGACTTAAATTGCAAGCACCGGCAACAAGTAAAATAGCGAGTAAACTAATGTTTTTACTAAAACATTATAACTCTTTTAAAGCCAAGAATACTAACCCCTTTACCTCCAAATCACGTTTTTTTAGAATACCTTGTGGTCAATTCACAAAGAGAAACGTTATTGGTTTTCTTCAGTTGTTAAATTAGCACTCCTTATTTAACGCTAGCAAACATGGTATTCACCAAAGCTATAATCGTTATTCAACATAGTCGTTTTGGTTTTCAACTGACTCTTTATCCAATCGTTATGCTAACTACTCAAGAGTTATTTTAACGTCCCAAATCGTAATAATAACGTCTAAGATCGTTAAATAATGCTGGAGAGATGCATTCTGGGAGCAGAAGGGGAGGAGAACAGCTGCATGTGGAAAAGAGCAGATGCAGAGAGAGAGAGACGCAAGCAAGACACACTTGGAGATTGAGCACGTGATGTGCAAAACTTCTAGTGTGTGTTTTTCTAAAGCCATGTGTATTTCCTCATACAGAGAATAAATCATGGGAGATGATAATCGGAATTTAGCTATCACCTGGGTTTCAGAAAAGTCATCCAAAATAGTATGTGAACGGAATACACGTTTATAAATCTGAACAACATTCTAACGTGTTCTTCTTCGCCTCTGGATAATTTTAAGTTCAAATAGAGCATGGTTCCATCTTGCCCAACACTACTAAAAACTTCACTACACTACAAAAATCGCCAAAAGCTTCCTCTAACAACAAAATTTCGCCTGGGAAATGTCATAAGGACACCCTGAGGGAGGTGTTAATGTAACGATTGCTTAACGATTGATAACTGTCAAAAAAATCTTTGTGAATTGCACTTCTGTACATATTTAGCAATTTGACTCTTTAAAATAACGATTTGACTCTTTAAAATAACGATTTGACTCTTTAAAATAACGATCGAATCGTTAATAAGGATCCACACCTTAAAATATCGGTTCTGTGTAGTGAAACGTTATTTGATGATTTTTCAAAGCGTTAAATCGTTTAGTGAATTGAACTAGCTTCAATAACGTGCAAAATCGTTAAAATAACGACCGCAATCTGGAAATAAAGCTTTGTGAATTGACCCCCTTGTGTGTAATTGTATTTAACTTTTCACAATAGATATGCAAAGACCTGCAGTCCCTTTTTATATAATTATTTTCCGTGCAAATAACTACCTGAATCCAGGGTGTGGGTGGTTGGTTTACTGGTGAATAGACAACCTAAAATAAACATGAATTGACAATAAGATGCCAAAAAAGCCATTACTGAAAAGAGCAGGTAACTCAGGGTGCCTGTCAGTCAACCTACCATAGCTATTTAAGCATACACTGCAATGCAAAATTCAACCAAACAACCTGAATGAAAACTAGACCCTGTGTCCCTATTCTGTGGATCAGGTAGTAAGTCTACTCATCAAATTCAAATGAATAGACCAATAAAGGTGTATCAGGTGCTCAATATTTGTATTCCAGTGCTCCCTTTCATTCTGGGTCACTACTGGCCTTGAAAAAAACTGGTTAACACAAATGCACTTGTGTGCCTGCTATTGGGTAACTGTGGCATTTTTTCTAAAGTAAACCCATCCTAAGAGAAATGTGTAGGTTACCATTCCTATCCTCTCATTCTAGAAATTCTGGCTTCCTGGCTGTCATGGCGAATGTCTTGTTTCAATGTTTAGAGTCATGCATCAAGTACAGGTATGTATTTGATGCATGACTATTATTACAGGTCAGTGAGTCAGAAACTATTGAAGGCAAGAAGTAAGCATAACAGCCAGACAACCAGAATTTTCATAAGGAGGTCATCAATGGCAGCTCCTGTATTACATTCCTGACAGGTTTAATTAAAGCGGAGTTCCACCCAAGATGGAAACATGATCTGCGGTGCCGACATTGCTGGTAAGTGTTCTATTAAAATCTAGCAGCTGCAGTATGTGTAGCTGCTGGCTTTTAATATTTAATATTTTTTGGGCTTTAAAGTGGTTTATTTATTTTTTTAAAGTGTATTTTTGTACGTAAACTCGAGAGAGAGGAGCCGGACTGCAGGAGTTGGGAGTAGGTAGACCCTCCCCCCAGAGGCAATCTACCATCCTTCTCCATGCCCCCGGGTGGCAATGGCGGGTGTGAGGGGGGCCTCCCACTCATCCCGCCCTACCTGCTCCACTTGGGAGCCCAACTGGGGCCCAACGGGACCCCAACGAGGCAGAGGGACTCCCCCTGTGAGGGAGTCTAGCCCACCCAGCCAGCCCCATAGGTCCTTCGCCTCTCTTTTTTTAGGAGACCGCATGGCCAAAGTGCGTGCGTGTTAAACCAATTTCGTGTGCGTGCAAGTGTGGTGGTTTTTGTGGGGGGGGGGGTGGGCGTACTAAGCACAGGCGTACCTTGCATAGCACACCCACCGGGAGCCGGGCTGAGACCACCAAACTCAATTCACATGTAGCCGAGACCGGGATCCGAACCCTTGGCTGCATAGGTGAACGGCTTGTCAGCGCAGTGCCAATCACGTTGAGCCACCACAGCTCCCTTAAAGTGGTTTCAGGTCCACTTTACAATGGAAAACTGTAACTAATTCTAAACTGTAAAATAAGTAAACCCCGGGCTTGAATCACCAAAATTTAAAATAAAACAACTGTTTAAATAAAGAAAAAGATCTATACATTTCTCTGAAGCCCAACTCTGGGAAACTTGAGAATTCTCCTTTGCAGGATGGTTGTGCCCTCACTGGAAAGGTTACCTGCATGTTTGTTTAGGTCTAGGGGGCAAAGAAAAGAAGGTTCACTTCAATCTTCTGCTCCTTAATGTGCTTTACCCCATGCTCTAGCCATCTACGGTGCTGACATTATCCACTGGGGCATAAGAGAGTGTTGTCCTAATAAGGGAGAGAGTAGTAAATAATGCCTTGTTTAGTAAACAGATTTACTTTAGTAAACCAGGTCTTTAGATGGGCAAGTAGTATGTCTACTATTGTAAAAGTTTTAGTATTTGGCTATTATTTAAAATAATCCAGAGGAGTACTTTGAGACATCTATCACATAATACTGCATGGTTTTGCAGACAGGCAATCTTTTTCTTTAAAACATTTGCCCATAGAGTAGATAACTCTAATGACACAGCTGACTACCTTATGCAAAGATAATTTTAGAGTCCCTATATTCCTGGGTGACATAAATTATTCAGCACGCTGGAAAATTTGTGTGTGAATACAGCACAATTGTCTATTTCAAGAGAGATATTTTGTATATACCAGGAATGTATTCAGCTAAAAATTATAATTGCATTTAATTGTACTAACCACAAAAATGACTGACAGTACGCACACTAGGCTGTTAAAAATTAAGTATGATTAACAATATAAAAAATATTAATGTCATAATAGGTCAATGTGTGTATGCACAAATGAACAGCACTCTGTTATTATAAAGCTTCATGTGTCTTTGATGTGGATACTAATCCACAAATAGAACTTTCTCAGAGTTGCCTATTCATAAGAAACAATTTTGATTGAAATATGCCAAATCCTTCCACCCTCCATCATTACCTAACATTTCTGGATGAAGATGATTTAAAAATAACACTATTTATGCTTTAGCTACGTCAAGGGATTGAGCTGGCCATTACATTATATGTACCTGAGTCACTTGAAATTTGGTCCAACAAACTGAATCTACTAATAATAATCTACTGCTTGCTCCTTTTTTATATTTTCATCATTGCCTCACTGAGGGCAAAGATTCCTCCCACATCTTCCCATCATATACTTACCTTTCTTTTACTCCCCTAACATTTTCTACACTCTTTCCAACATACATTTACCTTTCTTTCACTCTGAAACTGTATTCAGTGCCTTTTCTACTACACTTTCCTGTCCCCACCTGGCTAGCTAATGGCCTAATTGGATTTTTTCAAATCTTTGACAATTTTGAAAACTAAACTAAGAGAACTAAATTAAGTGATCTGACTTTTTACCTGAAATTGCAGTCATATGGCAGGCCAGGTCTGGAGTTTTTCCTTCTTGACCTAAGGGTGGGATGGGCCAACACCAAGTGATGGTGTCCCTGCTTGGTGATGTGGACACTTACAATTGGCTGTAGGGTGGGTCCATCAGATGGTCCTGCAGACTTCATGACATTATGAGGAAAAGAGCAACAACGAGGCCTGGCCTGGACTGCAGCAGTGGATCACAGGTCTTTAGGCAAGTTAAAATATGTCTTAAAGCGCTGTTCCTTCTGGGGATCTTTTTTAAAAGGCAGCAGCTACAAATACTGTAGCTGCTGACTTTTAAAATATGGACACTTACCTGTCCAGGGAGCCAATGTTGGCACCCCAGCCTATTTTCGGATCAGCTGTCGGCCACCGCCATTCATCATAAGGGAAACTGTCAGTGAAGCCTTTAGAAGTGCTCTGTGTTTTCTAATTGTCCCAGCGGCGGAGAAGGGGTACCTGCCCCCCCCCCCCCGATATGTGGCATCGGAGAGGGGAGGAAGTAGGAGGGCAGAAGTTCCACTTTTGGGTGGAACTCCACTTTTTTTATTGTAAATTGGTAGAGGAAGTGTGGTAGGTTTTATTTGAATGATAATTACTAAGTCAGTAAACTATGATTATATAGAAAGAAATGTGATCTAGAAAGGAATAATTTGTGCAGGGTGCTGAATACTGGTGGTGCACAGAAAACTGCTGGGTCCAAGCAATACACAAAGGAATACTGCAGAGTGATTTGGCACCAACCCAATGTTTTATGAATGTTTATGACCCTATTTCGTCTGGGACAGCTACTGTGTAGATAACATTAGAAATGGTATAAATTAAAAATTATAATACATTTTTATTTTTTCACAAAGCTTTGACAAAAAAGAAAAGACATATTGTATAAATTCATCCCCGTCAATGTAGAGTATACAGTATATCTTTACTTTTGTCATATTATCGTGCCAAACCACATCACAGATGATAATATTGTTAAATACTATGATATCATTGGCATAGTGCTCTGCCCCTTTTCTTGCAAAGAGCATACAGATGTAAAATTGTTAATCTGACAGACAGCTATTATTATATAATGTAAAACTACATCCTACTACTCTATGATTTCCTCCTCCCCCTCCAAAGATAAATATACAAGTATAAATTTGGGAATATGACCTTACTGTATATTAATAATACAGCATTAAGAGTAAGGTTAATGTCTTGCTTGAAATTCCATCGTAAAAGGGGAAATTGCTAGTGACAGGATTGCTAGAAAATGCAGAGAGAACACTCACCTTCTTTCTATGTGTTGTTCCCCCACCAGCTAGATAAGCAAGGTGTTGATCTCTGAGTTTCTCACAAGAGAGCCCTAGTGATGGGTGAGCGCATAACTTTATGGTGGTACCAAGCAAAATCCAGCAATGAAGAGAAACCAGTACACCAAGATTCTGAGGCTGGATTTACTAGAGTCCACTTGCAGCAAAAAGTTTCAAGAGGAATGGTGGTCCTCTTTTTCAAGGTGGCAGACAAAGACTCCACTTATTCAGCCAGTTAGGGAGTGACACGCGCAAGCAGATAAGTATTTCACTGATTGCATGTGTCCTCCAAGGTGATCTTGCTACTGGCGGGATCTCACCAGCATCAGGAATGTTAATCTGTCACAAGGGTTGCATTAGCCTAACAGCAACTGATACCTTTAGACTGCATTCACATTACTGCATTGAAAACTGCAGGTCAGCATGCACTGAAAGTGATAGAAGGGTGGCCTTCTAATAGTGGGGTTGATTTACAAATAAAGGAGTGAAGGTTTACTTTGCTTGGTAAATTAATTTTTTATCTTTTCTTTATACATACACTTTTTCACACGATACTAAGAAGACCTTTTCCTCCTCTTTTGTACTGATAGTTTGAATCAATGCAGGAAACAGTGCTCATCGTAGGCTCGTGCCTGAGCTTACAAAAAATGGGTTAGAAAAGGCTGGGCCCCATTCAACCTAGAAAGAATACTGTCACTGGAACAAGGCAAATCCATGGGTCAGCACAGGACTGTGGAGAAGGTGAGTAGGTGAGCAGAGAAGGGGAATGCTGCTTGGAAAGGTACCAGAAGCTAACCGACCCAGTTAAAAAAATAAAACCGTTTCTTTTTTGTCCTCCTCCTAAGGAACTGAATGGTTAAGTCTTACCTTGGATAAAGTGTTCACGATTAAGGCCTAGTTGTTCGGCAAACTGTGGACATGTGGTGTCTCCAGCAATCCCTAGCCATTGGCAGGGGGGAAAAGGACGATGGATGTGGTGCCATGTAAAATCTCCAGCAGTCTCCAGCTATTAATGGGGTGGAGAAGGGTGATATATGAGGTGTGCCATGTAAATATCTCCAGCAGTCCCCAGCTATTAGCGGGGTGGAAAATTACGATGGATGCAGTGCCATGTAAAATCTCCAGCAGCCCCAGCTATTAGCGGGGAGGAGAGGTGCCATGGATGTGGCACCATGTAAAATCTCCTGTAGTACTTAACTATGAGCAGAGTGAAGAGGGGTGGAGAAGGGCCATGGATGCGGTGCCATGTAAAATCTCCCACAGTCCTCAGCTATGATCAGAGTGAAGAGGGGTGATAGATGTGGCACCTGAAATCTCCAGCAGCCCCCAGCTATAAAGGGGGTGGAGAAGGGCGATGGATATGGTGCCATGAAGAGCTTAAGCCTGGCCATTGTCAGGCAAAGTGGCAGTACAGCCTAATAACCTAGCTACGAGCAGGTGGCCATAAACACTCTGGGCCCATGGAGCAGCAGTAGCAGCAGCATCTTCTTTATCCAGGCATGGTTGTGTGGGATGACGTGCACAGTGATGAATACGTTCATATTGCATAATCCATGGCAGCAGATCTAGGCTTTTTCTTCTGTCTGACAATTCTGTAAGGGTGCAACTAGGCTCAGACTTTGGAGTAAGCAGGGGCTTTTCAAATGGAACCTCGTTCTTGTTCTCGACTCTCTCTCTCGGGAATTGGAGCAGAGTGTTCTAAGGCCTTGTACACACGAGGGGATATGTCCGCTGAAAGCGGTCCGATGGACCGTTTCAGCAGACATCTCCGATCATGTGTATGGGCTAGCGGACAGATTTGTCCACCCGACAGATTTCAAAGCATGCTTTGAAATCTATCGGGTGGAATCCGTCCGCCCGACATGTCTGCTGGTTAGTACACTTACCAGCAGACATGTCGTTCTGCAACGCCGCCGCGCCGCCGCCGAATGGATTCGGCGCATGCGCGGAAGTGTTTTACTTCCTGGTGCGGTGACGTGGCGGCGTCAACGTCACCGCCACGTCACCGCGCCGTCCGCCGGCGGGGAATTTGATCCGATGGTGTGTACACGCCATCGGATCAAACTCCAGATCGGACATATCCGATGGAAATGGTCCGCGGACCGTTTTTATCGGATATGTCCGATCGTGTGTACGAGGCCTAAGGCTGTCTCCGTTAAAGACCTCTGTCAAGTTTTCCATACTCGTGGCTATCACGCCAGCATATAAAGCCTCAGAAACTGAAGCATCGACCTTGGAGAACCTTTCTTAATGCCAAGGATACATAAGTCTTTCATGGGAACCAAGAAATTGTTCTGCTAACCTTTGGAGTACTAACATGTGTCCCTTAGCCATGGACGAGGTCATGTTGTGGCTTAGTTGGTTATAGCGCCTATCTAGTAAAATAGGAATGCTTAGTTTGATTCTCAGCAGTAGCTTTTCTTTTACAATTAGTGATCTGACTTTTGCGCTACTATGAGTGACTTGGTAAGTGTAAAACAAATGTGAACTATGTATAAGATTGCCTTTTGTTTGGTTCTAGGAATTTCTCAGATATGATTATATCTGCAAGCTACAGCTTCCTTCAGACTTTTAGAATGCCTGTTAATTCTTTGCTGAAAAGAACAATGGGAAACATGACTCATCTAGGACGATTGTGGCATGGATTGTCCAGGCCATCCGACAGGCTCACAAAGCTGAGGGCTTGGCTCCTTTGGAGGTGGTGACCGCTCACTTGACCAGAAGTGTGTCTACATCTTGGGCAGCATTTAGCAGCATGTGGTTCCCAATGTAATCTGTAAGGCGGCCTTGCGGTCCTCAATCAATACATTTATTGTGTACAGCCTGCTTCTTTATCCTCTGTTTAATTTGTACCGTCAACAGAAAGAAACCTTCAAGCCAAAATAAAGTATTTGGTTCAGCATTACCCACCCATTAGGTGTATGACTAGTTAGTTCCCATACATATGCTGCCATGGAGTCCATCAGGAAAACTGAAGATTTCCTATCAAATACTTACCATAATTTTCCTTTCCTTTTGGACTCCATGGCAGCAGGAGTTACCTTCCAGTGTCATGTGTAGGCTAGTTACGGAACTCGGCCTCTGGCTCTGAGCACAAATTTATGGTAGTGTGGTCCTAGTGAGGAGGCCAAATTGAGAGGCTTTGTAAACCCATACATTCTGCTACCATGGAGTCCATCAGGAAGGGAAAATTATGGTAAGTATTTGATAGAAAAAAAAATCCTCTTAAAGCTCAGTATTCTAGATAATGTTCCCACAAGGTTTGAATGTATGGGAACAGCCTTTAAGAACTCTGAACAGAGCCCTTTGCTTATGTCTGTATGAAAATACTGCACTTGGTTACTTTGCATAGATAATCACTTTCTGATTTTTTTTTTAACTTGTCTTCTATTTTTTTTTTTCTGTTTTTATGCATATATTTATTGCTGGGCTGTTTTGCTTCACTGTAATATCTTGGAAAAAAATGTCACATCATGTTGAACTAATAATCATAATAATACATAATTTGCTGTACTGGGACCACATTATGTCTCCCTGAAGCACATATCCAGAAGAAAACTGATGCAAGTTTAACAAACAATAAGCAATTTGATAAAAGTTCAACGCAGCTTAAAAAAATGCATTTCTTATGATGTCTGACTTGTTATGAAAATTAAATCAGGAAATCAAAATCCCTTCTGCTACATTCAATCATAAATCAAAACAATGAGTATGTTGAATAGCTCCAAAATATTCATGCTCCAATGCGTGCTGTTATGGCTGGCATTTGGTATTTATCAAATGTTTGCTCCCGGCAGATTGCTAGGTATAATAATCTCAGATCCTCCCCGCTATTACAGTTGAAGTATACGTAAAACTTTTTTTTCATTTTGGATAGAGTAAGGGAGGTTGATAACCCTTGTCAGTTTATTTTTTTGTGTCCTAATGGGGAAATTTGCCTTCACTTCCTGCCCCAAAACAGGAAGTGAGAGAAAATACATACAAATGAAGGGAATCTCTTGGGGCCCCACAGGTCCCAATTGGAAGATTTCCCCATTATTACTGCTCTGCGATCAGCCCAAAGTTTATGTTTTCATTTCCTTTCCTTTCTATAATGGTAAACAAGGCAAATTGCAAAGGTGGATCTTTCTAATGGGGGCACAGGCAGCAATAAAAACCGAATCCATATCTACTCTGTCCCAAACTATTAGAAAAAGTTTTGCCTTTACGTATACTTTCATTATTTTTATAATGATTGTAGATCTATGTTAAGATATGTAATAATAGTAATTATATTGCGCTAAACCAAATATCTCTAGGCAGTCAACACAACAAAAGGATAATTGTGAAAAACGTAAAAATAAAGTGTAGCGCCAATGTGAAAGAAGCCCCTATAAGGAAAATCTTATTCCGACCTAGTGACACAAATCTCAAATGTTGATGCTCATCCAAACATCAACTTTGTCAACTATAAATGAATATAGTAATTGTGATATGACAATAGCTTATCAAATCAGTGTCCATACATGTGTACAGAAAGTGAACCAAAGGGAGAAACAAAACTACTTAAAATGTCTCCAATCTGGTATTAAACATAAATAGGTGTACTGATAGTTATATAAACAACTATAAATAGTGAATAATTTATACAAATTGCTAATTGTATAATAATAAGTGATCTCCACTGGTGAATGGTTGTGAATATCAGCTGCAACTCGTATCATGAATTACACAGAAAACACAAGTGAAAAAAATATATATATAAGTCCATACACCCTGAAGGTGTTATAGATATATTCCTCTTGAACAAGATATAGATGTCAAGGTGTAATCCTCAAACATAGAATCCTCAAACATGGAATTAGATGAAAGATGGATACCTTTACCAGACAAGGTAGACCCGCATCTCACCTTACGGTGGGGGGTCTTGCAGGCTTGTATGGACCGATTGTCCTCTCTGGTTACCCTTCAGATGGATGTCCCTGGTGTCCGTTATATCCGATATCCGCTTACAGACAGAATCCTCTGGTAAGTAACAGGTACCATGATGGCACCGTAGTGATATTCAAACAGTTTGTATTGAGGAATAAAAAGAAAAGGAGAAAAAACTCCTCATAGTGTAAAATTGGAAAAAAATATATTAAAAACTTGTCAAAAGATCACACTGGTAACAGAAAAAATATCTCCAAATATCTTGAACACAAAAAATAAGTAAACACGCAGCAATGGAGGATGTATCCAATAGTGTGCAGTAAAGAATGAAGGAAGCAGCGTACCCGACCGGTTTCATCTAATGGAGACTTCAACAGGGGTGTGTAGCTTTACCCCTCTTCTTACCTGCACTTAAATAGCCCAACTCACCCACCTGTATGAGTCCCCGTTTCCTCTGCCATCCAATAACGGCGTGCGTATCAATTGCAATTTACTTCCGGGAGTTTGCACTCCAAATACCGGAAGTATATAGGCAGGGATAATAAACAAATTGTTATGGGCTATTCCGTGGCTTTAACCTGATAAACTCTCTCCTTGTCTCTCACCAATCAGGGAGAGGGATTGTACGCATGTTGTATGGCTGAATGTGGACGCAGGCGAGCGTCATGACGTGGCGCCATGCGTTCCACCTCGGTGGACCCAGCTGACGTCACAACGTGTGCTGTGCGTTCCGCATTGCGTTCCATCCGTGACCGTAGTGCGCTCTTGTCTATACAACATGCGCATCATATGATGCGGAAGTGTGGCAGCACCGTGCTTTACACCTACTAAAACCATGCGTTCCACAGGGTTCATTGAGTATCATGGGGTGTAAAAACAACAACACAGAAGCCAAAAACAAATATTAGCATAAATTATTAGGGGTAAGTATACTGTTTACGCCTAAAAGTGAAACGTGGTCTCACAGAGGTGGATGTCAGGCTTTAGGAAAACACATAAATAATCATAAAAAGAAGATAAACATTATAAAAATGACAATAAGGTTAATACAACAGATAGGTACAGTGCCTGCCGCCGAGAATGTGTTTTTAGCACGCCAGCATCGCGCTGAATCTCGGCGACAGGCTGCCGATATCTCGCACTCGCTGGAATAGTAAAAGCACATTCCAGTGAGTGCGTCATAGAAGCGACGGGGATCCGACGCGGATTCCCGCCAATTCTACACTTGGGCGGAGTTTGTTATGAATCCTGAAGGAGAAATCCCTGCCGGATTTTTAAAGAAAAATCCGGCATGGGTTCCCCCCTCAGGAGCATAACGGGCCCTTAGGTCTGTTATGGGTTGTAAGGAGACCCCCTACGCCGAAAAAACGGCGTGGGGGTCCCCCCACAATCCATAACAGACCCGTATCCAAAGCACGCCGGCCGGCCGGTCAGGAAGGGAGTGGGGGCGAGCGAGCGCCCCCCCCCTCCTGAGCCGTACCGGGCAGCATGCCCTCAACATGGGGGGGTTAGGTGCTCTGGGGCAGGGGGCGCACTGCGGCCCCCCACCCCAGAGCACCCTGTCCCCATGTTGATGAGGACAGGGCCCCTTCCCGACAACCCTGGCCGTTGGTTGTCGGGGTATGCGGGCGGGAGGCTTATCGGAATCTGGAAGCCCCCTTTAATAAGGGGGCCCCCAGATACCAGCCCCCCACCCTAAGTGAATGAGTATGGGGTACATTGTACCCCTACCCATTCACCTGCAAATAAAAAGTGTAAACACAAATAAACCACACAGGGTATTGAAATATTTTATTAGTTGGCCGCCGGGGGGGGGGGTGTGTATGATCGCTTTTATAAAAGCGCCCCCCTCCGGCGGGCTTCTGTGGGGGGTGGGTGCCGCCGTCTGGTTCTCTTCCGCCGCCGGGGGGGGCGCTTTGATAAAAGTGCCCACCACCCGGCGGGCTTCTTTCGACGTCTTCGGCGGCTGGGGGGTCTTCTCCCACTCTCCGGGGTCTTCTCCTGCTCTCCGGGGGTCTTCTCCGCTCTCCGGGGGTCTTCTCCGCTCTCCGGGGGTCGCCGCCGATAACTTTGTGTGTTAGCTCAATTACTAGCGGCGGCGAGCCCCCTCCTCTGTGACGTTGTCTTCTTCTTCTTCTTCTGTTCTCCAGATGTTGACGCAACGCTTCCTTCCGCTGTTATGCCGGGCGCGCGGCTCGCAGCGAGTTATATAGGCCTGTTTTGTGACGTCGCAGTCCCATCATGCTCCGGTAGGTACCACGTGCTACCTACCGGAGCATGATGGGACTGCGACGTCACAAGACAGGCCTATATAATTCGCTGCGAGCCGCGCGCCCGGCATAACAGCGGAAGGAAGCGTCGCGTCAACATCTGGAGAACAGAAGAAGAAGAAGACGACGTCACAGAGGAGGGGGCTCGCCGCCGCTAGTAATTGAGCTAACACACAAAGTTAGCGGCGGCGAGTCCTGAAGAAGAAGAAGACCCCCGGAGAGCGGAGAAGACCCCCGGAGAGCGGAGAAGACCCCCGGAGAGCCGGAGAAGACCCCCGGAGAGCAGGAGAAGACCCCGGAGAGTGGGAGAAGACCCCCCAGCCGCCGAAGACGTCGAAAGAAGCCCGCCGGGTGGTGGGCGCTTTTATCAAAGCGCCCCCCCCGGCGGCGGAAGAGAACCAGACGGCGGCACCCACCCCCCACAGAAGCCCGCCGGAGGGGGGCGCTTTTATAAAAGCGATCATACACACCCCCCCCCGGCGGCCAACTAATAAAATATTTCAATACCCTGTGTGGTTTATTTGTGTTTACACTTTTTATTTGCAGGTGAACGGGTAAGGGTACAATGTACCCCATACTCATTCACTTAGGGTGGGGGCCGGTATCTGGGGGCCCCCTTATTAAAGGGGGCTTCCAGATTCCGATAAGCCTTCCGCCCGCATACCCCGACAACCAACGGCCAGGGTTGTCGGGAAGGGGCCCTGTCCTCATCAACATGGGGACAGGGTGCTCTGGGGTGGGGGGCCGCAGTGCGCCCCCTGCCCCAGAGCACCAGACCCCCCCATGTTGAGGGCATGCTGCCCGGTACGGCTCAGGAGGGGGGGGCGCTCGCTCGCCCCCACTCCCTTCCTGACCGGCCGGCTGGCGTGCTTTGGATACGGGTCTGTTATGGATTGTGGGGGGACCCCCACGCCGTTTTTTCGGCGTAGGGGGGTCTCCTTACAACCCATACCAGACCTAAGGGCCCGTGATGCTCCTGAGGGGGGAACCCATGCCGGATTTTTCTTTAAAAATCCGGCGGGGATTTCTCCTTCAGGATTCATAACAAACTCCGCCCACGTGTAGAATTGGCGGGAATCCGCGTCGGATCCCCGTCGTTTCTATGACGGCTTTGTCTCCATCGCGGCAAGCCAGCTCGGCGCTGGCTCCCGCGATGGGGCTCGTAGGTGGTCAATCTCGCCGAGAAAGGGAGCGAGATTGACACAATATCCCAGTCACCTACTGTATATAAAAACAGAGGGCCAGATTCTCAGCGGCGATACGATGGAGTATCTCAGATACCCCGTTGTATCGCCGTTTTTTTTGCCTCGTATCTATGCGCGTGATGCTTAGCATCACTTTTGCATAGATACGCTTCAACATCCGACAAGTGTAAAACCATTACACTTGCGGATCGTAGTTGTAATGACAACTCCGGCCACTAGGTGGCCTTTACGTTGTTTTCTCATTTGCATATGCAAATGAGGCTAGTACGCCCATTACCGATTGCTTTTACGCCGCCCCGTCGTCGCGTACGTCCTTTTCGTCCGCGTAAGGTTACCCCAGCTTCTATGTGGAGTAATCTTACGAAGTACCGTCGGATGCCGTTGGGTGCCGTCGGATGCCATGTTAAGTATGGCGTCGGGTCAGCATCGGCTTTTTCCGTCGCTTACGTCGTTTTTACTAACATGTTCAAGAATAGGGAAATGACGCTCACGTCGTTTTGACGTCGGTTTCAACAACGCTTTCCGACGTGAGCTGGAGCATGCGCACTGGGCTTTTTCCCCGGCCGGCGCATGAGCAGGTCGTTCGACACGGGGGTGCGCTTAATTTAAATACAAGCCGCCCCATTTGAATTGCGCGGGTTTACGCTGGGCGATTTACGCGACGCCGGCGAAAACTACGGAGCAAGTGCTTTGAGATTAAAGCACTTGCTCTAGTACGATGCGGCGGCGTAGTGTAAATGGCTTATGCTACGCCGCCGGAATTCTATAAGAATCTGGCCCCAAGTGTATGAATCATTCAAGATTGATTAATAAAGGCATTTACGTCCCATTCTACATTCAGGCCATACGGCGCGTAACTCTTAAGTTGGTAAATCCAAAATACCTCTAGTTTGGATACCCCTCGGGTGCTAGGTTCTCCTCTCCAGTGGGGAACAAACATGTAAATAATTTGAAAATTAGTACCCTTCAATTTTTTATTATGCTGCTCCCGATAATGCCTGGGTATGGTGTGTTTGGTACACCCCTTAATTATTTTGGCAATATGTTCACCTACCCTTGTGGAAAAGCTCCGTATGGTACGACCTACATATTGCCCTTGTGAAAAACAGTACGCTGCTTCCTTCATTCTTTACTGCACACTATTGGATACATCCTCCATTTCAGGTGGAGAGTTGCTGCGTGTTTACTTATTTTTTGTGTTCAAGATTTTTTGGAGATATTTTTCTGTTACCAGTGTGATCTTTTGACCAGTTTTTAATATTTTTTTTTTACAATTTTACACTATGAGGAGTTTTTTCTCCTTTTCTTTTTATTCCTCAATACAAACTGTTTTAATACCACTATGGTGCCATCACGGTACCTGTTACTTACCAGAGGATTCTGTCTGTAAGCGTATATCGGATATAAAACGGACACCAGGGACATCCATCCGAAGGGTGACCAGAGAGCACAATCGGTCCATACAAGCCTGCAAGATCCCCCACCGTAAGGTGAGATGCGGGTCTACCTTGTCTTTTAAGGGTATCCATCTTTCATCTGATTCCATGTTTGAGGATTCTATGTTTGAGGATTAAACCTTGACATCTATATTAGGCATGTGCAAAAGTGAAAAATTTGTTTCGTTTCGTTTCGTTTCAATTCGTCATTTAATAAATTTCGTTAAGTTAGGTTCGTTACATGTGTTGAATTCGTTTTCGGAATTCGTTCGTTTTCGACCGAATTTCGAAAAATACGGTCGAAATCGAAAATATTTCGACCGTTTTTCGAATTCGTTCGTTTTCGACCGAATTTCGAAAAAAACGGTCGAAATCGAAAATATTTCAACCAGATTAGAAAACAAATAGTCTCTTTTCGAATAGAATTTTTTTCGAATTAAATTCGAAATTTTTTTTTTTTTTTTTTTTCGAATTCCGATCGAATTTAGTCCGCGGGTATTCGATTCGGAATTCGAAAAAAAAAAATCGATTTCGACCATTTTTTTTCGAAATTCGGTCGAAAATGAACGAATTCCGAAAACGGTCGAAATTTTTCGCTATTATAGCAATTCGGAAATTCGTATGCATCCGAATGTCCGAATAATGGAAAATTCGTCCGAATTTCGATTCGGAACGAAACGAAATGCACATGCCTAATCTATATCTTGTTCAAGAGGAATATATCTATAACACCTTCAGGGTGTATGGACTTATATATATATTTTTTTCACTTGTGTTTTCTGTGTAATTCATGATATGAGTTGCAGCTGATATTCACAACCATTCACCAGTGGAGATCACTTATTATTATACAATTAGCAATTTGTATAAATTTCTCACTATTTAGAGTTGTTTATATAACTATCAGTACACCTATTTATGTTTAATGCCAGATTGGAGACATTTTAAGTAGTTTTGTTTCTCCCTTTGGTTCACTTTCTGTACACATGTATGGACACTGATTTGATAAGCTATTGTCCTATCACAATTACTATATTCATTTATAGTTGACAAAGTTGATGTTTGGATGAGCATCAACATTTGAGATTTGTGTCACTAGGTCGGAATAAGATTTTCCTTATAGGGGCTTCTTTCACATTGGCGCTACACTTTTTATTTATGTTAAAGCGGAGTTCAACCCAAAATTGGAATCCCACTCCTCACCCCCTTACATGCCACATTTGGCATGTGATTTTTTGGGTGGGGAGTAGGGGCTTCAGGAGAAGTGGGACTTCCTGTCCCACTTCCTCCTTCCGCCGAGGGGCTGGTTAGGCGATTAAGCTTAATCGCCTACAGCAGCCCCTCCCTGTAGGCGATCGCATGGGACACATGACAGGTCCCATGCAAACGCCTGTCCAATAGGAGTGCGCAGCGCCGCTCACGCATGTGCAGTGGGTGCCCGGCCGTGAAGCCGAAGGCTGTTACGGTCGGGTGCCCACACTTGGGATGAAGACGCCGGCCGGTGAGGGGGGGAGAGGAGAAAACCCCCGGCCTGCGCGTCGCTGGATCGTGGAGCAGGTGAGTGCACTTTTTGTAGCTGCTGACTTTTAATAAACACTACATTTGGCTGGAACACCCCTTTAAGATATGTGTTGTATGAAAAAAGGAAATGTAAAATGAAAGATAAAATATACAGTATTTGGAGGGACAGAAATTAAATAACATTAGGCAAAATAAATATTACATTTAAAAGGAAACATCTACTGGGAGAAATATGGAGGCTACCATTTTTTTACCTATTTTTGGTAATTGCTAAATTACTGGCTGTGTAATTGACCTGAGATCCAGAGTCATTGACTCAAGCCCTGTACACACGGTCCAGAATCTCGTCAGGAAAAAAACATTGTTTTCCCTGACGAGATTCTTAGCAAGAATCTCTTGCCGCCCGAGTGTACAGACACTCCTTTCAAAAGAGCCACTGTTCTTTTGAAAGGCAAGAACACGGTGACGTCATCGTGATGTCATTCGATGCCATCGCCGCCATCTTGCTGCACCCTACCTATGCCTAGGAAGCTACCGCATATGCGTCAAAATCATTTAGAGCATGCGCGGGTTTCCACGGTGACAGGTAAGTATACACACTCTCGAGTTCCTCGACAGGAAAACACTGACGAGAATCACAATGAGAAAATAGAGAGCATGTTCTCTATTTTTCTCGTCAAGATTTTAGGCAGTTTTCTTGATGAGAAACCTGAAAGCCTCGTGCACACGCTCAGTTTACTCGGCAAGAAATCTCTGCCAGCAGTTTTCTTGCTGGTTCTTGCAGAGTAAACCGACTGTGTGTACGAGGCTTCAGAAGTCAGAACTAGTCTACAGCCTTGTTCCAGTTGAACTCACAAAGTATTGCCAAGTAATGAGCATATTGTTTTTTATTGGACAAAGGCCTTCAATATCTCTGTGTAGTAACATAGAAGAGTGCTCCCTTACACTACAACTTTCATTCTTCCTCACCCAGGAAACTTATGAATAGCCAACACCCTTATGGAAAATGTGGAACCACTCCCACTAAAGACAAACAGATAAATATACAAAACACATTGGGCCAGATTCACGAACACTTGCGCTGGAGTATTTGGATATGCGCCGCGTAACTGTGATGATGCGCCGTCGTTTCTATGTGCCCGTACCCACCAAACTAGATGCGCCCAATAACGGGTCATTTGCGACCGGCGGAACGTTCCGACGCCAGAGTATCGTCAGCGCTTATTTTCGCTGGGCGCATCAGTCGCGCCCATTGATTTCCCCTGCAAATATGCAAATGAGGGAGTTTTCCCAATTCACGAACGGATTAGCACCATACGCTGGCTACATGCGCCGCGCGTATCTCGTCCGTCCGGAGCAAAGTTATTTCTACAAAAGGCTGCTTTATCTTTACTCCAGATGGCCACAGGTCAGCAGGAGAGCAGCTACAGCAGCGTTACCGACGATAGGAGCTAGCTGAGCACCCCCACTTGCAGGACAACACCTCTGTCCATGCTTGTCTGTCAAATTTTACAGCCATGGAGGAAGACATCATAGGTCTCCATAGCCGAGATGATGGCTGACAGCTCCTGGCCATTAAAGTTCAGCTTTCTCCTGTGTGTTTGCGGGGAACGGGAGCAGCCATCTCAGAACAAAAGTAACATCACTGCGGGGAGGGGGAGCAGGATATACTTTAGTGCCGGAATGGCGCTTCTACGGGCGCATTTAAACGCCCAACGGAAGGCATTGCGCTGACGTTTCCCGTGCAGTGGTGCCGACGGAAGTTGTGAGCATGCGCACAAAGGGGGCGAGTGGAGCCTCACTCACTGCGCATGCTCCGTGGTTGATGCGCTGAACGTAAGCCTCTGCGCTGGGCTCCGCCCATCATTTACATATGATCACACCCACTTCCACTTGCGTCGGGTTACGCCAGCGCATTATCGTTACTCTGGCGCAAGTTTACGCGCAACTGCTATGTGAATTACAGGACTTGCGCTGAAAGGGTCTTCAGAGTAACGTAAATGAGAAGCGTTACTCCAGAGGAAAGATACTCTCATCTACCTGAATCTGGCCCATACTGTATATTTTAGCTGATGTACTTTTCTGTGGCCTCCCCACAGGTTGTACTGCAATCAAGTAATACATCCTAGCCCAAAACCCACTCTAACCTTAAACGAGACAATAATGTACCAGCATTAAAGTAATGAGCTCATGGCTTGTGCTTTATCTTCTTATATTATATATATTAGATGGACAAAGCTTTTCAACAGAGATTGATTGTTTAACAATGCCAATAGATAAGCAATTCCTTTAGATTGTACATCATTGGAATGCAGAGATGTAACCATGGGGTTTTGGAACAAACAAAAAAAAACACAAGCTCCCTAATTTTTCCAGTAAAAACTCCATAGGGCTCTGTGGAACTCTTATATCTCTAGCTGGAAAAAACTCCTTCCTCTGCACGTTCCCATAAGTGGATTTAGTGAGCAGTAAAATAACTATTTGTGGCATCTCGGTGACCATTTGGAGAAGGAGATATTTTCTCTTAAAGGCTAACTCCACTTCTGTGTGGAAAAAAAAAGCAAATAAAGAAAAAACAATATAGTGTGTACAATTGCAATACAAGTCATATTGTAATTGAATGTTGTTAAAAATTACCTTTCCTTTTTAATCTGCAGCCACTGTAATTTTCTATAAATTTAAAGCAATATGGGTACAAATGGAAGTTTCCCAGAGTCGGCTATTCATAAAAAGCTATTTTGATCAAAACAAGCAGCATCATTTTCTGCTCATGTGATTGGCTCACCAATTTCCCCAGAAGTCTGCCTAAGATACAAGTCAGATTTCAGGCATCCCCTGCAACAAAAATGTCATTTTTGGTGAGATATTTCCAATAGGGACACGTCTAAAAGGATGCAGGCCCAGCTGCTTTCTTCATCAGTGCCTTGCAACTGCCACAGATGACTGATAATTATGAAACAAATCCCATTAGACCCACTCAGAACAGAGGCACAAACGCACATATTTCTTCAGAATAACAAGGTAGGAATCTGCAACAAAGGTTATTATAATCCTTGCAATTTTCTTGTTTAAGGGGTAAGCACGGCAGCGGGTGTTTTTGACCCCCTGGAAAAGTTCACTACACAAAAATTAGGCACAGCAGTAGTGAAGTTGAAAAAAACAAAGGTGCGGTTTATTTACACTATTTACAATGGTCAAAAACTGCAAACAAAAAGAATCATGAAAATAAATCCCTGCCAACTTGGCCACTTACTACACATAGGTTCCTTGGCTATCAGCTGGGTGCAGCCTTGTGCTGTCCCAGCACCTATCTTCCTGTTACAGAGGCTTGCCACACAGGCGTTGTCTCACCGCACAGACAGGTATCACACTCTCCAGTCTAAACAAGCACAGAACTGGTTCCAGGATGAAGCACCTCCCTAAGCATGCTGGGAGTTTTTGTAGAGGTCTTATTGAGCCCACTTACTTACAGCTGAGCTCATTAATGCTACCCCTGCAGGACTCTCAGAACTTCCCCCTAGTGGTACGAATCTGCATAGAGCCTAAATCTAGGACACACATACCTGCCATCATGGATGCAACCAGGCGATTTTACCTGCCTGTTGTCACAGTACATAGATCACCCAGAGGGGATCACCCCCCTCCTGCTGCTCTACGGTGCCCTCTGCCGCTTACCGGAGCCAAAGGTAGTGGCAGAGGCGATCAGGTCCTGTCCCTGGGCTGACATGGAGATGAGTGAGGGGAAGATCGCCCCCACCTGTCTCCATATCATTGCAGGGAGGAAGCGATGTCAAAATATCTCTTAAAATTGTATTATTGCTTTCTAGTGTAAATACGAGATTTTAGGTCATTTTGACCCCAGATCTTATAATTAAGTGGTCCTGTCATTCTTTTTTTCTATTGTAAGGGATGTTTACATTCCTTGTAATAGGAATAAAAGTGACCCAGTTTTGTTTTTAAAAAGAACAGTGTAAAAATGTAAAATAAAAGGTAAAAGAAAAAAGAAAAAAGCTTGAGTTCTCGTGGAAAAGCAAACGCATACGTCAGCAGCGCCAGGATATGAATACGGTGTTTAAACCACACATGTGAGATATCTCCACGATCGTTAGAGCAAGATCAATAATTCTAGCCCTAGATTTCCTCTGTAACTCAAAACATGCAACCTGTAGAATTTTTTAAACATCGCCTATGGAGATTTTTAAGGGTAAATGTTTGGTCGCCATTCCACGAGCAGGTGCAACTTTGAAGTGTGACATGTTGGGTATCAATTTACTCGGCGTAAAATTATCTTTCACAATATAAAAAAAAATGAGCTAACTTTACTGTTGTCTTATTTTTTTATTAAAAAAAGTGTTTTTTTTCTGAAAAAAGTGCGCTTGTAAGACAGCTGCGCAAATACGGTGTGACAAAAAGTATTGCAATGACCGCCATTTTATTCTCTGGGGTGTTAGAAAAAAATATATAGGGCCAGATCCACAAAGCCCCGTGTATCTCTGCGGCGGCGTAGCGTATAGTATTTTCGCTACACTGCCGTACGCTAGGAAGGCAAGTTCCGTATCTGTAACGGTCACCACCATTTACGACCTTCTATCCACCCACGACAAGCTTATCCGACACACCAACAAATCGGCAGACATGATCCATTCCATTTCCCAGAATAACGAGACTGACCGCTCTGTTCTCTAGTTCCAAAATGAAAGAATACTTTATTGGTTTCTTAGCTTGCTTATATATCCAGTACAGCATATTAAAGTTAATCACAGGACAATGCAATCTCCACCCCCCTCATCACACACTATGGCTAGTTACTATGCAGACATTTCGGCACCCATACTGATGAGACCTATCACATTCCTTTATCAATAGTATTCAAACAAAATACAATCACACAATGTTTTGACCTCAACCCACATATTTAGACAGACGTACTGTCCCCGGCGAAGGGTCTTAACACCTGGGCGTCAATACATTCCTTTACTAACATAATTGACATGCTAATTCAATACATCTGAAGAGAGACGTGTGATCTTGAATACCCAATCTTTTAAGTGTAAACACAGGGCTTTAAACAGTTTTATCACACAATGAAAAGATCCATCAGGAGCAGATGCAATGAACACCTTTCAAAAGAATGTGTCCACACATTGAAGAGCCAACAACTTGTGATATCTCAAGACATCCTGCAAACATGAATTATTATTAATGTCCCATCTCATGTAATACATGAATTATGATTTTATTAGCCACCCTACACCCAAAAGGGCACAGGGTGGACTTAGACCCAGGGGTTATTAGTGCCGCTGGCACAGGAGTATCTCTCATCCTTCCAAAGTCTCTGGTTGTCACGGGTCATTCCGTTACAGTATCCACAAAGGACCTGCGTCCTAAGTTACTGTGGCGTACCAAAAATGGGCCGGCGTAAGCCCGCGCAATTCAAATGGGGAAGAGGTGGGCGTGTTTTATTTAAATCAATCGTGACCCGACGTAAATTAAGTTTTTTTTTAACTGTGCATGCGCCGGCCGTGGACTTAAGTGCGCATGCTCCAAATCACGTCGCAAAACATTAATGAAAACGACGTGAACGTAACTTACGCAAATCCCTATTCGCGAACAGTTTACGCAAACTACGTGAACGACGGAAAATTTGACGCTGGCCCGACGTCCATACTTAACATTACGTACGCCTCCATACAGCAGGGGTAACTTCACGCCGGACATACACTTACGCAAACGACGTAAAAACACTGCAGTAGGTTCGTGGATTGGCATATCTAGCTCATTTGCATATTCGACGTGGAAAATATACGGAAGCGCCCCTAGCGTTCAGCGTAAATATGAAACTTAAATAGGACGGCGTAAGACGGTGTAACTAAGCAAAAAAAAACGCGTATCTTGTTTTGTGGAAACAAAACAAAGATACGCCGGCGCAGATTTGAAAATACGCCCCCGTATAGTTTTGTGGATCTGGCCCCCAATGTTTGGGGGTTCTACGTAATTTTCTAGCAAAAAAAATGTTTTTCACTTCTCTTAGGCTCCTTACACACGGAGCGGTTCGTTTTTCGGTCCGCTCCGTGTGTCCGTCAGCTCAGCGGGGCGTCTCCTTGTGCAGGGACCGCCCCGTCTCTCCTCCGCTCTCCCCTATGGGGAGTCGGATGGAAACGGACCGTCTGTCCGTTTGCATCCGATCCGTTTGGCCGGACGGAAGAAAAATAGGACATTCTTCCGTCCGCAAAAACGGATGCGGATCGAGCGGACGTTAGCGGATGCATCATCCGCTAACGGATCCACTCCCATAGGGAAGCATTACAAGTCCGTTAATGGACTTGTAATTAGCGGACCATTCGTCCGCTAGTGTGAAAGGGCCCTTAGGTGGTTAAAAGGATGGAAAATTATTCTGCATGGGTTTCATTGGTAATGCTGAGATCATTTACACTGTTGGTTTAAATGAGTACGGAATAAGAAATCAAAGATTATTTTGTCAATTGTAGATATCTTTCAATATGAGATGAATTCTGTATGTGAAGATTGTTCGTTTTTGCCTCTGCAAAATGCAGCAAACCTTTTAAAAAAAAAAAAAAAATCACATATAGATATAAAAGTATCAAGCAGGAATGTGCACTGCTAAAAGAAATGGTCAATCTCTTATCATTTATATAATAAAAGTTTTCACATTTTCACATGGCGTCACCTTTTTCTGTGCGTCCTATCACATGAAGAAGCAAAGACACCCACACACACACAAAGCATAAACATCCTATTGTTTATGCTGTTTACATTGTTCAGTCTTTAATTGTATAGCTTTGAATATGATCAAAGAATTATTATTAATGCAAATTATAATTAAAGCAAACAACAAATGGCAAGCATGGCAGCACATCACTGGCAGAGATTGAGAATACAATCTACATATAACAAGCCAAACATTTCAAAGCAAATGAGCTGCAAGCAGCAGACAACACTTTAGGGAGTAAATTCAATCCTTACACAGGCTATTTTACCAGCGTAGATTCGATTTTCATATGTCGTTGTTATATACTAATCCTTTTACCAAACTCACACAGGTTGGGTTATTTTAGAAAGCAGCGGGTGAGTGATATGTAGGAATTACTGTGAGCAGCTGCTCTATGATAATATAGAAAGGGCTTTTCTTGTGGCCACCAGGGCTCCAGAGACAGAATCATAATTAATTTTATTTTATTAATAATACCATATTTTACAGTGCTTTTCATAATACAGGCAACCATCCACGTCAGTTCTTGAACTTCAATGGAGCTTACATTTTAATGTTCCTTCCACGGTCATTGCTCAGTACTCTACTGTATGTAACACTTTACTTATTTGCACTAACAATTCATTTTTCATGACAAGCTGTTGGGACATCTTATCCCTGCTTACAGTCCAAGCAGTACTGATATCTTTCAGTGTAGTGACATGTGACCAATTCTCTCTATGAAGACTGCTACCTTCTATTCCATACTGCTTGGACCAGAAACAGGGAGTAGATCTCCCAAAAACGTGCCCCAAAAAACGTAACTGTCAGTGCAAACAAAAATCTACCATCTACAGTTTTCAAATTAGTTGTTACAGCAAGTGCACTTACAGTTCTGATTAGCTTGTACAACAGGTGTGCCCAACCAGTGGCCCGCGGAGACACATGTGGCCCGCGGTGCCCTCTGATGTGGCCCACGACCTCCTGCTCTGGATGGAATGAAATGGAATAGAATACTATATTAAAGGTACGTTTTTATTACTAAAATCACAGTGTGTGTGTATATATGGGTATATCTGTTCTGCAATGGTTACTGTGCTGCTTTCAAACTGATCCACAGGTATAGAGAATGGCTCCTGTGGGTCACCTGCACTGAGCCATAGACTTCTATTATGTGTGTGTTGTGACACCGGCGCAACTAATTTGTGATATCTATACTTCCAATCTGCTGCAGTTGCTGTAGACACCTGTGACAGGTGATATATGAAGAATGAATTGTGTATATGTGACATATACTACCGCGCTAATTGTATAAACCCAAAATGTCAAGAACAATATAACATATAAATATATAAATTAACAATACATCCATAAACACCAGTGCAGTCTAGAAAAATTGCAACTCAAAATAAATACGTAGTCCTTTTGTGCATGCTGGTGCACCTATAAACACCAGTGCTAGCTCCAAAAAGGATTTTAACTCAAAATAGTCCTTTAATACGTGCTGTTGCACCTCTGATGCGTGCTAATGCTCATATGTGACAGTGCCTCAGTCCTATTACACCTTCCAAAGTGTCAAAAGATGATCTCCGTGACGTGTGCACCCTTACAGTGTGACCACCACCTCAATTCAAAAATTGCGCTCACCAGATCATGGAAATGGGACAGCATAAATTATCCTTAAACAACGGCTCCACGCGATCCTCAATCTTAAACGTCAGACCCAGATGGCTCTTTGCGTTTACTCTCCCAAAAAAGAAAAAGCCTCACATGGTGTAATAAAGTTACAGCCAATTTATTTAAAACAAGAAAGCCTTAAGATCACACTCACATGTTCCGATGCCCAGCCGGCATCAGCTTATCCAGCGTTACTGTTTGCGCGGCGTGCGTTCCAACCCTCGCTCGTGTTGCGGTTCAGCGGGCGGAAGTTGCCGTACTAAACAATGGCGGAGGCTAGTGACACAATTCCGTGTATGCGAGAGATTAATGCCCAAATGCCTCTACATGTTTCGCATGCACGCATGCGTCATCAGGATAGCTTCCTGATGACGCATGTGCAGGGAAGGAGCTTGTCACATTAACCTAAAGTGAAAGTAGTGTGTCTTTGTCTCCCCCTAGAGTGCATTACCCGGCAGGAAGTGCCAAGGTAAATGTCTGCCGTTTTTTTATGACTATCTGCTGTATGTGTTTATATGTGTGTGTGTATGTATATACTGTGTGTGTATATGTATGTATGTACTGTATGTGTGTGTGTGTGCATGTATGGATGCATGTGTGTGTGCATATGTATGTGTTTATATGCATGTACTGTATGTGTGTGTGCATATGTATGTATGTATGTATATATATATATATATATATATATATATATGTATGTGTGTGCATATGTATGTATGTATGTGTATATGTATGTACTGTATGTGTGTGTGCATATGTATGTATATGTATGTACTGTTTGTGTGCATGCATGTACTGTATGTGCGTGTGCATATGTATGTACTGTATGTGTGTGTGTGCATGTATGTACTGTATGTGCATATGTATGTATGTATGTACTGTATGTGTGTGTATATGTATGTACTGTATGTGTGTGTGCATATGTATGTACTGTATGTGTGTGTGCATGTGCATGTATGTGAGTGTGCATGTATGTGCATGTGTTTATCAGTGGCAGTGCGTCCATAAGGGCGCATGTGTGCCGATCCCTCTCCCCAGTCACTCCCTCTATGACCAATGGATAGATTCATGCATAGCATGAATCGATCCATGGCCACCACTGCCACCCCCATATTTAGGTGTCCGGCTCCTTTTCGGGCGCCTGAATCACAGCAGGGGGGGGGTTAAAGCACCTGATTAGAGCCATAGTCTCTAATAGTCTTCAAAATAGGTGAACCGCGAGCGCCATGCTGGGCGCTCAAAGTCCACCCAGGTGTGTTAAAAAGGTGAATTAATATTCACTTTCCTAACACTGAACCATCTCTCCACCAATCAGGTGTGCGGGTCTGTTACCCGTCACCTGATTTTCTGAAACAATAGGAGCGGCTATTGGACACTTATCAGGAGGAGAGGACGGGAGATGAGGACAGCAGGAGATGCATGGAGGATCCTGCTCGTAGGAGTCACCTGCAGCCCCACGAGACAGGGTAAGAGTCGGGTAGGCAGGGGGATTTACAGTGGTGGCATTCGATGGCACAGTTGCAGCATTTTATGGCACACTGGCAGCATTTAATGGGCACATCAGTATTTGCTGGGCACACTGGCGGCATTTAATGGACACAGTGGCAGAGTTTGATGGGCACAGTGGCATAGTTTGATGGGCACAGTGGCGGCAGCATTTGATGGCACATTGGCAGCATTTTGGCACAGTAGCAGCGTTTGGGCACAGTGGCAGCATTTGATGGAAACAGTGGCAGCGTTTGGCACAGTGGCAGAGTTTGGGCACAGTGGCGACATTTGATGGGAACAGTAGTGGCGTTTGGCACAGTGGCAGAGTTTGATGGGCACAGTGGCTGCATTTGATGGGCACAGTGGCTGCATTTGATGGGCACAGTGGCAGCTTTTGATGGGCACAGTGTCAGCTTTTGCTGGGCACAGTGGTTGCAAATTATGTTTTTTTAAGAATTTTTCAGTTTGCTTGCGCCCCCTAAAAATTTGGAGTACCAGCTGCCACTGGTTTATATGTGTGTGCATATGTGCATTTATATATATATATATGTGTGTTTTTATATGTGTGTTTACATGTATGTATGCACATTTTATGTTTGCACTTTTTAAATCCCGATCCCCTATTTGTGTACAATCAGAACCTATTTGTTTATTTATTTTTTTTGCTTGTTCATAGTATCGTAAAAAAAATGCTATTCCTCCGAAAAGCGATCCATGCTTAGATCGCTTTTCAGAGACATTTGACAGCCGGTAAAGAGGCAACATGTTGCCTACTGACTGCCTGTTTTAACCCCTTAAATACATCATCGCTATGCTGCAACTGCATGCAATGCACACAGTTGCAAGGGGGTTGCAGTGTAGCCCCATTCACCTAGGGGTATACTTCAAGGGTGCCCTGACTGGAAAAAGATTGCGAAACACCAACATAGAGGAACCAATCTCTCAATTTTTCTCCTGCAGCCGCTGAATGCCTGCGGAAGGGAGAGGAAAAAAAGCAAGGGGAACTGGAGAAATCGGTTCATTTATATGAAGCCGCCTACTTGCGACCGTGTCCTGTAACGCCACCGGGCTCGGAGAAAAGGGCCCTATCTGGGGGTCAGGGGGGGCCCTTCATGGTTTCTTGCATCGAGGCCCTGAAGGTTCAAGTTACGCCACTGCTGATTGTTACGTGTACTCCACACTAGGTGGCACTTCTTGATGTGTCTCTAGATAGCAATGTGCATGTGCGTGCTCTTGGCCCATGTTGCCGTAGAGTTATCAGACCATTCACCAAACTTTTTAAACACACCTCATAGACCATTTCTAACCCTTCCCAATCTATTCAAACAGTAAAGAAAGAAATTGCTGGAGGTTGGCTTTAAGGAGCACAAAAAATGGATCAAGGATGACACCAAACCAGACCCCATTGCCCCCTCTCATGACTGCCATGAAGGCTGCTATTGAAATAGAACTACCAGTGACATGATCAGCTCTATTTCTTTTTACAGGTATACAGTATCTCACAAAAGTGAATACACCACTTACATTTTTGTAAATATTTTATTATTTCTTTTCATGTGACAACACTGAAGAAATGACACGTTGATACAATTTGCTGTCCCCTCAAAATTACTCAACATACAACCATTAATGTCTAAAAAGCTGGCAACAAAAGCGAGTACACCCCTAAGTGAAAATGTCCAAATTGGGCCCAAAGTGTCAATATTTTGTGTGGCGGGGGGCGTGGCCAGCTGCCGAGCGGAATGGATGCCTGATCCTCAGCTCTCGGTGCTGAACGGAGTAAACTGCGGATCCAAGCTAGAGATCTGAGCGGCAAACTAATCCACACAGTCCCCGGAGACCAGTGACTCACCCGGACATGTCCCGTAAGAGGAAGGAGTACAGGCAGCCTAAGAAACTGACGGCGTACTTCACACATCCGCCGAGCCTCCGCTCCCAAGATGGCGCCCGCGGCCTGCATAGCGTGGACGGATCCTACACAGATCTCCCGGATGCCGATCCTCCCGCACTGCTAGCTCCCGGAGGGGGGCTGCAACCTGACGCTTCCTCCGTGGCATCCTCAACTCAAAATAGCCCGGTTAAATCGAAGATGAGGCTGGAGTCTGTCTCCCATGACACGGAGGTGAGTCCTGTAATAGCTGACAATGCAGCTTCAATGCCCCAGCCGTCACCCATAGCAGCTTTCCCTACGTCTAACCAACCGGTGTTGGACACCACGATGAAGGAGATGTTAATCTCGCTGCAAAACTCACTGCATGTTACCATCTCCTCCATGTTTATAAAATTTTCATCTGAGATGCATTCTATGGACGATAAAGTCTCACATATTGGCAGTCAAGTGGGGGCAATCACAGATACGGTAAACGATTTGGTAGATGCACATAAACATACTCGTGATGAACACCTGTGGATGAGGGCAAAGATGGCAGGCTTAGAAGACAGGTCTCATTGCAATAATATTAAAATTTGTGGTATACCTGAGAACATCCTGCCGCACGATCTGAATGCATACGCCAGGCGCATGATTGCCACCGTCCTCCCTGATCTGTCTCCCATGGAATCAATAATTGACAGAATTCATCGCCTACCGAAACCTCCTCACCTGCCTGAAAAAGTTCCCCGTGATGTTTTATTAAGAATTCATTTCTACCACAGGAAAGACCAGCTCCTATTTAAGGCATGTCAGATGGGACAACTCCCAGCACCCTACTCAAGCCTACAGTTATTCGCTGATATTTCGCAATATACTCGCCAGCTCAGGCGCCAGCTGAACACTATCACAAAACCTCTCAATAATCATAAGATCCCTTACCAATGGGGGTTCCCTACAAAACTCCTGATTACTAAAGATGGAAAGAAGCATGCCATCCGCACGGTTGAGGAGGGGATCCAGCTGCTCAAAACTTGGGGCATAGTCCCAGAAATTGAGAATCACCCTCCGGCTCATCATCTCACCAATAACCCTTTGGTGCCCGGGAACTCTAGCTCATTGAACTGAATGCTGCTTTTGTAACGCTAGATTCTGATACATACTCCGGTTCGGTGCTACGCTCGTTGTAGCCAGTCCACGGACTCTTTCCCCCAACGAATTTAGCAGGCTTAGCTTACACCTGCGGTTACTCCCTGACCCCCTTCCCTGGTTTACCTACTCCCAACCACCTTCCCCTAAGTTCCTGGTCAGGAGATTTGTTTTCGTTACTTTTTTATTTTTATTTTTTATTATTAACTGTCTCTCTCCATTGCTCTCCTGGGAGCCTATTTCAGAGAACACACAAGGAACTGTTACCGCTTCCCTGCTGCAATTGTTCATCACATTGATCTGGTTCTCATTGCCCTCATTTTCAGCCAAGTTTAAGTCCTTTTAAACACTCATTACAATAAGTCCCACTTTAGGCCATAATGCCAAAATTCTTGTTGTTAAACACCAAAGGCTTAAACCACCCAGCAAAAAGAGCCTCTCTCTGGCGCACGGCCTATGACTCTCACTGTGATGTACTTTGTGCTCAAGAGACGCATTTCAAGTTAGATGAAGAACCTAAATGCCCCACATTTTTAAAGCTTCTGGTCCCCAAAAAAAGAATGGGGTGTTGATAGCAATCAGGGACACTGTGTCATTTACCCTTCACAACAGTCTTTCAGACAAGGAGGGAAGATACCTTGACCTTGGACTGCACTATGGACAACATTAGGTACACCCTCGTGAACCCGTATGCCCCCAATACTCGGCAAAATACATTTTTACGGAAACTTATGAAGACAATTAACACCATCAAACAAGGTTCTCTTATCCTCTGTGGTGACAGCCGCAATTTTTTTTTTTTAAAGTCAGCAGCTACTAACAGTGTAGCTGCTGACTTTAAATAAGGACACTTACCTTGTCCTACTTGCCCGCGCTGATGGGCCCCCCGATGCCGGTCCCACGATCCCTCCGGGTCCCGCGCCGCCATTCACACTATGGGAAACAGGCAGTGAAGCCGTACAGCTTCACTGCCCATTTCCTACTGTGCCTGTGTGAGTCTCACGCTGGCTTGTGAATGGGCGCGCTGCTCTCTGAGAACACACACAGTTCCCAGAAAGCAGCGCGCCCCATTCACAAGGAGAAGGACAAGAAGAAAAGGCACCGCGGAGTGGAAGAGGCAGATTACGGACTTCCGCATAGCAACAGGTTTTTTTTATTTAATTTTTTTAAACAACATGGGAAAATGTTGTTTTCCTGGGTGGAGCTCCGCTTTAACCTAGTGCCGGACAATTCTATAGACACTTCCTCTCAATCCTGCAGGTATTCTTCTCCAATGGGTACGTTTCTGAGGAACACTGACTTATATGATGTTTGGAGGTGCCACCACTCCACGGAACGTGATTATACGTTCTTTTCACACAGGCATAACTCTTACAGTCGGATTGATTACTTCCTTGTGGACAAATGGCTACTGCCCAATATCTCTAATTCGGAAATTTCCACAATAACGTGGTCGGACCATGCCCCCATTTCTATCTCAGTTGATGCCAGCCCATCCACCAACTTCAAGAAACTATGGAGAGCCAGTGCTTCCATTCTCCAATCTCCCAAATATGCTGATCACCTTCGCGATCAATTAGAAGACTTTTTTACCATCAACAAAGACTCTGTGTCGGATAGTGCTATCCTTTGGAATGCCCATAAGGCATTCATTAGAGGTCTGCTAATACAAGTTGGAGATAGGGAGAAGAGGTTGAGGGGACAGCGTCTAAACTCCCTAACATTGTCCATAAGGGACTTGGAAAAGAGTAACCAAATTGACCCCAGCCCAAATAATAAAGCAAAACTTGTCATACTAAGACAGGAACTCAGGTCATTCTTACTAGAATCTTTTGAGAAATCTCAAAGGAGATTTAGGGCCCAACATTACATTACAGGCAATAAGGCTGGGAAAGCTATGGCGCTAAAAATTAAAGGGTACCGCACCAAAACGAAAATCCCGTATCTCTTTCACCCAACTTCTAATGCCAAGCTGTTTGACCCCCAATCTATTGCCGATGCCTTTACTCATTACTATAGATCGCTATATAACCTGAAGGATAATGCTTCCACCCCCCAACCCACTGAGGAAGACATCAATTCCTTTCTTAATGACATCAATCTGCCTACTCTTTCCCCGGATCAATTATTAGCCCTTAATGCCCCCTTTACATTGACTGAATTATCAAATGTTATATTGAAATTGCCTTCTAACAAATCGCCAGGTTCTGATGGTCTCACAGGAGACTACTATAAACAATTCCAGACAATTCTAATACCCTATTTGGCTAATGTATTTAATGATGCTGCCTCCTCTTCCTCTCTCCCCCTGAAATGCTTAATGCTCTTATCATTACTCTACCGAAGCCAGGTAAAGAACCTACGTCGCCCCCTAATTTTAGGCCAATTTCTCTACTCAATGTAGACACAAAGATTTACGCAAAATTGCTAGCCACCAGATTGGCTGATATAATGCCTTCTCTGATTCACCAGGACCAGTCCGGTTTCACAGCTGGTCGCCAGACTTTTGACGCCACACGTAGGCTCATAAATATCATACACAATGCGGAGGTCTCCGGAACGCCTTTTCTGCTTCTATCCCTAGATGCAGAGAAGGCGTTCGATAGGGTCCACTGGTTGTATCTCCGGTCCGCGCTCTGTAAGTTTGGTTTTCAAGGCCGTATTTTATCAGCAATAATGGCCCTTTACTCATCCCCTTCAGCTCAGATCTACTCTGGTGAAATGCTATCTAAACCTTTTCTCATCTCCAATGGGACCCGACAGGGATGCCCCCTGTCACCCCTTATTTTCAACTTAGTTATGGAGCCCCTTGCTGAACACGTTAAGACACATCCACTTATTTCCGGGTTTCGCATTGGTAGATTAGAGCACAAAATAAACTTATTCGCGGAAAGATGTGATTTTGTTGCTGACTAACCCCATCACTTCCCTGGCTTCGGTACAATCTGTCTTGAGTAGGTTTAGCGCTGTATCTTATTATAAAGCAAATGTAAGCAAGTCACATATCCTAGATCTTGGGTTGGATGGTATTACTAGTAATATCCTTAGGAATTATTACTCCTACACATGGGCTAAATCAGGCATTTCATATCTGGACATCACACTTACCAGTTCGGTGAGACAACTCTTCAACAATAACTATATTGATCTTAAACGTAAACTCAACCATGACCTGTCCAACTTAGCCAAACATGAATTTACCTGGTCTGGTAGGCTGGCGGCTTTCAAGATGATGGTCCTGCCCAAATTACTTTACATGTTTCGTACGCTACCCATACCTTTACCAAACTCGTATCTGAAATCCCTGCAATCAATCATCCATAGCTACGTTTGGCAAGGGAAAAAAGCTAGGAGTGGACATGACAAACTCATTAAACATAAAATGGTAGGGGGATCTGGTTATGTTGACGTAAAAGACTACTATAACGCCACAATATTAGCACAGCTAAAAGACTGGCTAATCGCAAACCCTTCGTCTTTGTGGAGCCAAATAGAAGCATCTCTGATCCCGGGTGGCAATCTTAAGCACTGGTTGTTTAGTATAGCTGTAAATCCCACCAATCTTAAATTCCTAGCCCCCACAATCCAAGCATCAGTTTCTGCTTGGAGGTCACTGTGTCGCTCGAAATGGCCTCACACTCCCACTAAAGCACTTCCAATTCCACTCGAAACACTATGCCTACTGACACCGGACCTCCATATACCCAGGTGGCTATCAAACCAATTCACTTTGACCTCAGAACTACGCAACAAACTAGCACACAAATCATTTGCGCAAATACAGGAACTGTATCAGGCGCCAACCAAAGATTTTTTGATTTATCATAGAATCTCTCAATGCGTGGCTTCTAGTCCACATTTGGAGGGGACAATCCCTACCGACATTTGGAAGTTCCACTTCTCCAATTATCGTAAATGTAAAGGCGTATCCCTAATCTATGCAGCTTTACATGGCATAACAGTGTTTACCAAGTCTCTGCCCTTTGTGAAATGGGAGGATGACTTACAACAACATTTTACAGCCCAACAATGGCAGAATGCCTATAACTCCATTTATAAATCCACAAAATGTGCATCACTTTGGGAATTGACACAAAAATTAACCCTGAGGTGGTATCTAACACCCCAGAAGATAGCTTCATTCAGTCGCATTTACTCTCCTTCTTGTTGGAGGCGTTGTGGGCACAATGGTACCCTACTCCATGTATTCTGGTCCTGTCCACGCCTGAATAGGCTCTGGTCAGACGTATCTAACCTTTTAGCATGCATTACGCAACTCCATCACGCAATCACGCCTCAATTGGCTGTTTTAAACATTGGAATAGACTTGATCCCACCTATTTTTAGAACGACGACTACCCATGTCCTTTTAGCAACCAGACTACTCATTGCCAGACTATGGAAATCAAAAAAAGTCCCGACCATTAATGAAGTGACTGACTTAGTACAGACTAATTTCTCCTATGAGATCCTAATGGCGACTGATCTACCCCCATGTCTTAAAACTCTTGCTCGTTGGCTTCCTTGGAAAAATTGGTATACCACCTATATTAATGCTTGATTATTCTGATGTATTCTACCTTTGTGTTCTCTTTTTTGCCTGCATTCCCCCCCCCCCCCCCTGCTTCCCCAGACTCAGATTGACCCTATTGGGGAGTCTGGGGAAGACAGACGGCATCCGGATTTTTTGTATAACATATTCAATGCTTACTACTGTTTTGTTGGTTGCTAACGGTTTTATGTTATATTACGTGACATTTCTGCAGATCGAGATTTTTTTTTTTCTCTTCTCTTCTATTGTGATTATATGTCACTGAATCTCTCTGAATATGTAAGTGTATGTTACTTGCAATATATTATTAAACACATTAAGATAAAAAAATATTTTGTGTGGCCACCATTATTTTCCAGCACTGTCTTAACCCTCTTGGGCATGAAGTTCACCAGAGCTTCACAGGTTGCCACTGAAGTCCTCTTCCACTCCTCCATAACGACATCAACGAGCTGGTGGATGTTAGAGACATTGCGCTCCCCCACCTTCCATTTGAGTATGCCCCACAGATGCTCAATAGTGTTTAGGTCTGGAGACATGCTTGACCAGTCCATCACCTTTACCCTCAGCTTCTTTAGCAAGACAGTGGTCATCTTGGAGGTGTGTTTGGGGTTGTTATGTTTGAATACTGCCCTGCGGCCTAGTCTCCAAAGGGGGAGGATCATGCTCGGCTTCATTATGTCACAGTACATGTCGGCATTCATGGTTCCCTCAATGAACTGTAGCTCCCCAGTGCCGGCAGCACTCATGCAGCGCCAGACCATGACACTCCCACCACCATGCTTGACTGTAAGCAAGACACACTTGTCTTTGTACTCCTCACCTGGTTGCCGCCACACATGCTTGACACCATCTGAACTAAATAAATTTAACTTAAGCACAGGGCATGGTTCCAGTAATCTATGTTCTTAGTTGGCTTGTCTTAAGAAAACTGTTTGTGGGCTTTCTTGTGCATCATCTTTAGAAGAGGCTTCTTTCTGGGACGAAAGCCATGCAGACTAATTTGACGCAGTGTGCGACGTATGGTCTGAGCACAGACAGGCTGACCCGCCCCACCCCTTCATCCTCTGCAGCAATGCCGGCAGCACTTATACATCTATGTTTTCGAAGACAACCTCTGAATATGAGGCTGAGCATGTGCACTCAACTTCTTTGGTCGACCATGGCAAGGCCTGTTCTGAGTGGAACCAGTCCTGTTAAACCACTGTATGGTATTGGCCACCGTGCTGCAGCTCAGTTTTAGGGTCTTGGCAATATTCTTATAGCCTAGGCCATCTTTATGTAGAGCAACAATACTTTTTTTCAGATCCTTTGGAGAGTTCTTTGCTATGAGGTGCCATGTTGAACTTTCAGTGACCAGTATGAGAAGCAATAAACCCAATTTAACACACCTGTTCCCCATTCACACCTAAAACCTTGTAACACTAAGGAGTCACATGACACCGGGGAGGAAAAATAGCTGATTGGCCCAATTTGGACACTTGTACTTAGGGGGTGTACTCACTTTTGTTGCCAGTGCTTTAGACATTAATGGCTGTGTGTTGTGTTATTTTGACGGGACAGCAAATTTACACTGTTATACAAGCTGTGCATTCACTACTTTACATTGTAGCAAAGTGTCCAAAATGTCAAGGGTGTACTCACTTTTGTGAGATACTGTATATAGATAGATAGATAGATAGATAGATAGATAGATAGATAGATAGATAGATAGATAGATAGATAGATAGATAGATAGATAGATAGATAGATAGATAGATAGATAGATAGATAGATAGATAGATAGATAGATAGATAGACACTTTCACTAAAATGTCTGCTTATCTTTCTAGGATACAATTTATCTATTGCTTTTTCTGTATGAAATTATGCTATCTGTCCTGTTTAATTTATATCCAACTCTTTCAGCTTTCTTCATTTTGTTTGTTAACATCCACATTTGAGCGTTATCACTGAGTTTCAGTGTTACTATAATCAGCCACTGTATGTAGATGTAAAGCTTCTTATCTCTGCTGCCATATGCATAGAATGCAAGCATTTCTAATATCCGCTCCTTTACGGTCTATGGAATTATGATGCCCCTACCTACATGTTCTTCATAATTTACTGTCCTTGGCTTATTTCCTCCATCACTAGCCCCAAACATTCTGCGATACCCTGAAGCATCTCACAGAGAATTTACAGCCTGTAGCTGATGAAATATGAAGAGATTAAGAGTACATAGAATTATTTCACCATTCTTAGCTTACCATGTTCAGTCCTGATTTAAACCACTCACATTTACCCTTGGCTAATTTACAATGCTGTTAACGAGACCTTGATGGTCATAAAATCAATGGAGAATAACTTCCATCAACCACATCTTGGAGGTGTTATTTTTCTTCTCCTAACATCCACATTTATGACAGGTCCCAGCAAACTGTAGGTGGCTGCATGTTTGTCTATTTGTCTACCTGTTTATAGCTCTTATCTATTTAATTCTATCTATCTAATTCTATCTATCTAATTCTATCTATCTAATTCTATCTATCTAATTCTATCTATCTAATTCTATCTATCTATCTATCTATCTATCTAATTCTATCTATCTATCGAATTCTATCTATCTATCTAATTCTATCTATCTAATTCTATCTATCTAATTCTATCTATCTAATTCTATCTGTCTGTCTGTCTGTCTGTCTGTCTGTCTGTCTGTCTGTCTGTCTGTCTGTCTGTCTGTCTGTCTATCTATCTATCTATCTATTTATCTGCCTTTGTGTCTGACTTTTTGTTTTTTGTCAAGTTTATCATTACAACTGAGAGATTAAAGTGATTCTAAGGGATCCCTTTTTTACCTAAAATAAAAAAAAGATGTAATACTTTCCTGCTCTGTGCACTGATACTTCACAGAACAGCCCCAAACCTCATCTTCTAGTGTCCCCCACTGGTGCTCTTGGCTCCTCATTTTCAGTGCATGCCACCATAACAAGCCACAATATGGAGAAAGACATGCAAGTTCACTTAACACACTTCACTAAGCCTTATTTCTATCTATATTGTATGGTCCTATGAGACTATTTATATATAGGATAATGTTATTTTTTAGCATGTGGTGTATTTGTACTACAGGTTTTTATGTGTATAAATAATCTATTAAGTTTTTACTTGTATATTCACATATATATATATATATATATATATATATATATATACACACACATATATAACATTGGCCACTGTTTAGTTGTGGCCACTTTGGACGTGATCAGGCAATCAATATATTGATTAGTTGTTCTACATCCAAGTGCACTGTGTGCACTTTGTAGCTTTATGCATATAGGCATGTGTTGAGAAGATATACAGTGAGCCCTTGGCGGTGACCACCAATTGATGTACATGGGTCTCCATCTATATAGTCAAGTACTTCCTTCCTTGGCCACTAGGGGGAGCGATGTCACATAGGCAATATGTGCCTGTACTGGCTCAGTAGTGGGGATGGCCAGTGAGTTCTTATTTAGGACCATCAAGCAACCACTACTAGATTTTATACTTCTAGTATTGCCCCTCTATCTATCACTATTTTTCTCCCTGGGTGGCAGTGCAAGGGAGGCTATGTAGGCAATTATGTGCCTGTACTGGTGCAGTAGTGGGGATGAGTAGCGAGAAGTTCCCCAGGTGAACCGGAAGTGGTGGGTGGAACGCATATACACCAGCACTTCCGGTATTAAGGCTGTACTATGCGCCGCGCATTACGTGCTTACACACTTCCTGGTCCGAGGATGGCGTGTGCTCCATTACATGCCCATGGAGAGCGAGGAGAGACACTATATCTTCTAGAGGCATCCCTGACCATTGACTTATTGCTGCCCAGGAGGAATCACAGTAGGGTAAGGCTGCATTGTTTAAAAAGGGGGGGATAGGGTTGGGACTTTAGATGAGGCATATGATAGAAACTACCACGGGCCTCCATCCCTGTAAATGAATAAAAAGGGGGGGCTGCATTGTTTACACTTTTCAGCACTGGTCTGGCCTCTACCCCATGTACATCCTTTACCACACTGAGGCTGGTATAGTCAATAGGGCTAGTCTATGAGACACCTTCTTTGGTAGTGGGTTTTTCAAGTTCCAACCCCTAGGGTGTGGGTGGCCGAGACCGAGGGGCGGGACTAGCCGATTGGGGGTTGCCTATCCTCCGGCTCCTCTACACATGTGCATATGTATTTATTTGAAGGCTTTCATGAGGCCCCGTACACACGACCGAGTTTCTCGGCAGAATCCAGCGAGAACCTCGATGGGAGACGTATTCTGCCGAGAAAACCGGTCATGTGTACACTTTTCGCCGAGCATCCCGTCGGGAAGCTCGTCGAGCTAAAAAGAGAGCATGCTCTCTATTTCCTCATTGTTCAATGGGAAAATTTGGCTCGGCGAGCTTTTTGACTGCCGAACTAGGAACTCGACGGGCGGAACGATGAGTTTCGCCCGACGAGTTTCTCGGTCGTGTGTACGGGGCCTCAGAGAGCGACAATGGACTACCTAGGCTGAGGAAAGGGGTGCGCCCCAGAAACGCATCAGCCATTTTGCTGGCTTGATATCATCCGCTCCCTGTTGTCATCAGGTTTTGCTGGCGGTGCCGTGTACCAGTCTGATTGCTTAACAAGCGTTCTATTGCTTTTATTTTATTTAATAAAATCTTTTACGATAAACGGTAATGTACTAGGTCGGTGCACCCTCCTTTTTTTTTTTCTTTCTTTTTTTAGTTCCATGAATTCCCATGGTTCGGAGAAGGGCTGCAAGATTCTAGACTTTGCATTAAAATTGGATTACGTTGCCCCCTAGTGGAAACACCAGAGCGCAGGAGATTTTTGTGCGCTATTGCCACCATAACAAACCACACTATTGAAAAAAACATGCAAGCTCATTCCTGGCCCAGGCTGTGTGCATCTATATACACACACAGCATGGCTTAGCCCTGCAACCCCCCCCTTCCTCTTCACTGAATTTGATTGTCTCCCACTGCTATCAATCTGTTCAGTGAAACCAGGGAGAAAGAGCTGGACTGTTGCAGAAGGGCAAAGCACTGAATTGATACTGGACTTTGGAAGTATTTAGGAATGGGGGAAATAAAACATTTAGTAAAATGTTTTTTCTACCTTAAAATGATACTACATTTTTTTTTCCTAAATAAAAAAACATGTTATATTTACCTGCTTTGTGCAAGGGTTTTGCAAAGAGCAGCCCCAAACTTATTTTTCTCAGGTCCCCCACCCATGCTTCTGGCTCCCCCACTTGACCAGGGCCCCCAGCACCAAGTCGCTTGCTATGGGGCACTGGTGGTGCTTGCTCCCGAGCCCTGCTCTATGCGTCCAAAAAACACATAGGGCCAGATTCAGAGAGCGATTACGCCGGCGTAACAGGAGATGTGCGGCGTAAGTCTAATTGTGCGCGTGCGTTTCGATGCACGGCATCCCCAAAACGAGATACGCAAGAAATCTACTTTTTTTGTCCAGCGTAATTTCGTTAGACAGGCGCATCCGTCCGCGCAAAACTGTGCTAGGCACACCATTGATTTGCTATTCAAATATGCTAATGAGGGAGTTACAGGATCCACAAAAGAACGTTGATGCAGCGCAGGCTACGCGCTGTGCGCAACAGCTAAATGTCCTGTCTAAAATTAGACCATATAAAAGCTGGTCTAAAATTACAAAATTAGTCTACATGTCAGATAAAGCAACAATGTTAGTGAGGAGCTCAGCAGTCACACATGTTGCCCAACAAACTGTATGCCAACATGCCAGTGTCATCCATGCTCATAGCTATACTACTGACTTTAGATGAGCAAAGAAGGAGGAGGGCACTGAGGAGGGCACTGAGGAGTGCACAGGATTTTTTTTTTTCTAAATTATTTTTTTGGCTTATATAAACTTTTCAATTTAATCTAATCTAATACAATATTCTTAGCTGAAACAAGCCCCTCAATCTTCACTCTTCACGGGAGAGCAGTGCTTTAAGTGGGCCGGAACGCGGCGGTACTCAGTACCGGCACTTCCAAAAATGGCCCTGGAGAGTACCAGCACCTCTCCGTGCGCCCAGTACGTGGGTTTCCCGTACCGGAACGCACTGGCGTAGCGGGGGGGGCTCCTGCACCGGGCGAAAAATTGCAGGGGGGCAAAATCCTGGCGTCCGCAGAATGCGCCGCAGCCGCCGCCGCCTTAGGAAAGGCTGCGGCTTTGGCCTAGCTCTGGAGCTATCGGCCATCTTGGTACACCCGGCGGCGGCGCGCAATGAGTTTTTTTTCAGCCCTTCCGCCTGGTTGGCTGGTGGAACTGTCTGTCTCCCTTGATGTGGGAGTGGCGGGAAACACCAGCCAACTAGGCAGAAGGGCTAAAAAAAACAGATAACGGCGCAGGAGATTGGCGGGCGGTGGAGTGGGAGGCGCTGTACCTCTGTGCTGCGCTGATTGGCCTGGAAGTTGGAACATGTGTTTACAGCGCGGCGGCGGCGGCAAGTTTCTCCATCTCCAGCAAGGTAAGCAAAACACTTTCCTGTACCACAGGGGAGAGAGAGAAGGGGGGGGTCGGTGTAAAGCTAAAGGGGTGCACTGCCTAATCCCCACCTATCCACCTCAGAGCCTGTCATTTTAGTAAGACTGCTGGGACTTGTAGTTCTCCATCTTCTCCTGGGGCTCATGGAGATTGGAGAACTATAAGTCCCAGCAGGTTATACATACAATAAGGCTCTGAGGTGGATGGGTGTGGGTTGCATGCACCTGAGCCCCAGGAGAAGATGGAGAACTACAAGTCCCAGCAGGATATAATATAAGGCTCCGAGGTGGATGGATGTCCGGACACCCATCCATCTCGGAGCCTTATATTATAACCTGCTGGGACTTGTAGTTCTCCATCTTCTCCTGGGGCTCAGGTGCATGCAATCCACACCCATCCACCTCAGAGCCTTATTGTATATATAACCTGCTGGGACTTGTAGTTCTCCAATCTCCATGAGCCCCAGGAGAAGATGGAGAACTACAAGTCCCAGCAGTCTTACTAAAATGACAGGCTCTGAGGTGGATAGATGTCTGGACAGTGACAATTGGTGGCACAGTGGTGACAATTGGTGGCACAGTGGTGACGATTGATGGCACAGTGGTGACAATTGGCATGGTACAGTGACTGCATTTGATGGCATGGCACAGTGGTTGCATTTGTTGGCATGGCACAGTGGTGACAATTGATGGCACAGAGGCTGCATTTGATGGCATGGCACAGTGGTTGCGTTTGGCATGGCACAGTCGTGACAATTGATGGCACAGTGGTTGCGTTTGTTGGCATGGCACAGTGGTGACAATTGATGGTACAGTGGCTGCATTTGATGGCATGACACAGTGGCTGCGTTTGATGGCATGGCACAGTGGTGACAATTGATGACACAGTGGCTGCATTTGATGGAATGGCGCCCTGTGATTGGGCGTATGTGGTCAAGCGCTAGCGCCGGGGGGGAAAACGTTCTGCCCCGGGGGGGGTGAAAATAAACGCTTTCCCTAATAGAGTACCGGCACCTCTTTTGGCCCACTTAAAGCACTGCGGGAGAGGATATATCACACACGCCTAGACATCTATGGCATGGGTGATTCTGAGGTGTCTCGCATCTTCAGATTCACCCCGAATGCCATCATGGAATTAACCACAACCCTGCAGGAGGATATCACCAGCCCAACACATGACACTACCCATGACAACCATGACAGCTACATATACAATCAGAGCCCCATCCCCACAGATTGCGAACAGAACATGTATGGGGACAGCTGGCTGGTGGGTGAGTGACATGGGTGGCAGGCATGACTGGCCCCCCCCATGATGCACACATCACAAGGGGCACATGCACTACTAACATCCTCCTGTCTTTTCCCTTCAAGGTGACTCTGCATATGCACTGGGACCCCATCTCATGACCCCATCTCATGCCAGCTTACATTATGCATCTTTGCACGTTAAACACACACATTAATCATGGCACAATGAGAATGCATGCATGCACACCACTGTGGTCCCTAGCACACACACCCCACATCCTCATCACATTGGATTGGCACCAGTCCACCATGCAGGACTTGTGAGCAGCAACGCCACGCCAAGGCTCCAATTATGTCACTGAACATTCATACACCATTCACACGGACCTGGGGATCACTTCTCCCTGGTCCTGGGCAGTGTTGCTCATCTTACTTTAAAAAAGTAATTAGTTACAGTTACAAATTACTTCTCCAAAAAAGTAAGTGCGTTAGTGACTCAGTTACTACATTGAAAAAGTAATTAGTTACTCAGCAAAGTAACTGGATTTTTTTAAATATTCTACAATGCTTTGTTGAGAAGCAGATGACGGGCGCTTGCCAGGGAGCAGTGAGTTAATACTCCAAGACAAAAGAATGCCAGATCCTTGAGAGAAGAAAACCGGAAACAAATGGTGATCTCGTGTATATCCCAGCCTACCGTAGGTGCATCCGTCCCACCATGTATGTGCAGCTATTAGGACTTAAAACCCTTATCCATCTGCTACATATTAATACCAAATTATAAGCTGGATTAAAATGTATGTTCATAATATACATTCCCTTGACGTTTAAAGAGTCTGTAATTTAAAATCTTATATTAGGCTTTATTAGAATTTTCTATAGTTTATTGTTTATTATTTTATTTATCTTATATAGATTCATAGATTCTTTATTAGATGCAAGGGATCTGAAATGGGGATGTCAGATTTTTCTTTGTTGTCTGATTGAAGAGATGAAATCACTGGGGGGCGTGGCCTAACTCCGGACCAAGATGGACGTGTGACTCCCGTCCTCCGGCACACAGAAGCGGCTAAAATCAGCTACTGAGCCCGGGATTGCAGCTACAGTGATGGGTAAGGGGGATCGGAACACCTCCGCCTCCCGCGGATCACAAGACCTGCCGCAAACGAACATCATCCCCGCGATGTTCCGACCCCCACATGGGGAAGGCCTCACGACCGCGGGCTTGCCTAAACTGCTCACGCCGCCCGGCGGCTCCAACCCCGCAGCCGGCGGATCGCAAGCACTGTCCAGCGGGACGCTGGCATTGTGCTCCAATACGATCCCCGCACTGTTTAGACAGGGAGAGGGTCACGCAGACCCAACTGTGCCTAAGCCACATATCCCACTCGGAGGCTCCTGCCCCATCATGGATGACCCACATGGCTCACCTCATGGCGTGCAAGGGCTACCTGCTCAGCCACTACAAACGATTCCTCCTCCCCAGCCCTCACAGCCCCTATGCCTGGCTGACCTCCAGGCAGTGGCTCATGACATCAAGTCTGCTATTTCTGATCTAAAAACAGACATTCAGAATATAGCTGGGCGTATGGGGGCAGTTGAGCAATCCACAGCAAGACACGCAGACGCCATTAAACAGGTCCAGAAATCCTCAGACCTGCATCTGTCCCACCTAATAGATATTACTCGCCATTTAGAGGACCTGGACAATCGCGGAAGGAGACATAACATAAGGCTTAGGGGTGTCCCTGAAAGCACCGATCAGAATCCGGTGGAACAGACTGCAACACAGATATTTAATGATCTCCTGGAAAGACCCCCTGATTCCCCCATTGAATTTGAAAGAATCCACAGGGCCCTCAGGCCTAGGGGAAGAGACAATGAACCTCCCAGAGATATTGTATGCTGCCTAGTGAACTTTCCACTAAAAGAAGCCATCCTTAAAAAGGCAAGAGAGAAAAACAGGATTCTCTTTAATGGCAATGAGGTTAAACTATATCAAGATCTCTCTAACATCACCTTACAACAGCGCAGGGCCCTGAGACCACTCCTAGAACAGCTAAGATCCAGAAACATCCCGTATAGATGGAAGTTTCCATTCTGTCTCTCTGCTACGTGGAGGGGCCATACGGCGCTGCTTCGCACGCCAGATGAACTTCGTTCATTCTGTGAAGCTCTGAATATTCCACTTGTGGATGTCCCTGATTGGTACAGTTCCTTCATGGTAAACGACAATTGGATCGAAGTGACCAGCTCCTACAATCCGAGACCCCAGAGGACCGGTGACCGACGTCGCAGACCTTCCCCGTCCCAACGCAACAGAGAAGGTGCAGCCAGAGGAAGTCCCGACTTGTCCCCACCGAGACGTAGAGACCGCTTGGAGCACCATGATCAGATGGACATTTAACCACTGTACTTCCATGCTAACGCATTGATCCCGGTTGTAGCCTATGTCTTTTTCTGAACGAGCTGGAGAACTTTCCTTCTTCTGAACAAAGCTCCACGCTACTGTTGAGACCATATCCAGGCCTGGATGACAAAGATGACTTTAACATGTTGACAAACTGCACCCTTTTTTTTCAGACCCCCCCTCTCCCCTTTTTTTTTTTTTTTTTTTTTGTATGTCTCTCCCTGTTTCTCTTTGCCAATACAGGTAAACATGAAGCTACGTATAGTGAAGAATATGTCACCTCCAAGGCTACCTGTTCTTCAACACTACTGGGACTTCTCAGTTGAGTATTAAGACCCTGCCTACTACTTGCCAGTTAAATTGGGTTATCTAGTTGTCAGTGATTATGTTGGTATATGGGGCCTGCCTCACGAGCCTGGGCAGAGATGGTGCTACAAGTGCTGCTTGCCCGAATGTATGACTCTGAGTAGTCTTAAACAACAGTGGTGTACGCCTCTACCATTAGAGGCCAGATCCTTCTGGCCGACTGCACTTGTCCCACGGTTTCTGTACGTGTTTTTTTTTTTTTTTACTATGTTCGCCGCCCCAGGAAGCTTTGATGGAGGGGAGAGGTGGGAGATACCATCTTAACTAAATTTCTGTCATTGTTATACTTGTTATATCCTGGAGTAATTTTCATTGGGTTACATTATTAGGTTACTAAAGTTATACGGTAATGAGCGTTTACTCCAGGTATAGATCTTACTGTCATGCCTTACTCTTTGGGCTATATATCTATGGTCATTTATATTACTAAATACACATAATCTACCTTACACCCTTGGACGATGTTGTCATCTCTGAGGAAGAAGGTGACAGTATTCTGTGCAGGGACATGCGCCCCGCGAGGTTTCTCTCCCTCTCTAATAAAAATTTAAGGAGGGGTGGGGGGGAAGGAGAGGGAGAGAAGAACGGGGGAATAAAAAAAGAAAAGGAAAAATGGGGGATCTGTGATACTGTCCACAGTGTGACATTTCCCTATAGCTGTACCAAAAACAGTTAGGTAGATGATAAATTTCTATGTAATTTGTGATCAATGACAGTAATATAGCCAGTCCTCTGGGAGAAAATTATTGGATAAACGTATTACCAGTTTGAGTCCTAGGCCCTGTTTTCTCACAATGTTTATGAGACAGGAGGTCGGAGGGTTTGGAGAAACAAGGCAGATGGGGGAAATGATAATCAATGGGTGTATCTGCTAATGTTCTAAGTTGCATGTCTTGAATATGCCGTCAGTTTTCTGTTAACAGAGATTGTTTATCTGTATTTTACTCAGGGGTGCCCAACAATGTCCTTTGAATGTGGGTCACATATGTGTTTAAACTGTCGGAGTAATAGAATGTCTGTCAACTGAAGTCTATCCCCAGGTGGCAGAACCATGTCACTTTATCAAAGCGACCTCTCCCTACATACATGTTGATCTATGCAACTTGAAGTAAACAGGAAGACCCCCCCTGTGTCACTGATTGTTCCTTAACCTGAGCTCGATGTATGCCATATTTAGATAGCCGCTCCATAGTGCCCATACATCTAATACATAAAGGTATCTCTAGGGTACAGTAGGGGCTATTTTATTGGTCTCTATTGTTCTTCACGACTTTTACCAGTATTTACCCCGGCCACTCTATCTTGGGTCGCCTGGACACCATCCCCACACAAGGGGTGTAACTTGTTACACCCTTTGACCTTACCGGATTGTATTATTAGAGTGGACCTTCAAGTTTAGGTCTACTCCCGGAACTCCCTAACCCACTCCCCTTCCCCCGTCCTCGCCCCCCCCCCCTTAACTCTTTTTTTCTTTTTTTTTCTTTTTTTCCTCTCTCTTCTATCTCTTCTTTCTTCTCTCCTTCTCTGCGGAGGATCTGCTAGAGTGCAAACATGTCACCAGTTGGCCAACACTCTACCCCCTTGTCGCTAAAGCTACTCTCTATAAACGCGAAGGGACTGAATATTCCTGAAAAAAGAACTAGACTCCTCAATGATTGCCATAAACAGAAAGCAGATATTATATGCGTCCAGGAAACCCACTTTAAAAAAGACAAGGTCCCGAAATTTAACGATAAAAGATTTCCTCTGGCTTTTCACGCATCCAACCCTGACGGGAAAACAAAAGGAGCCTCGATACTGATAGCAAAACATACCCCATTTCAAGTACAAGACACTATGCTAGACCCAGAAGGGAGATACGTATTTCTTAAGGGAAAACTTAGATCACACCTGATCACTATCGCAAACATATATGCCCCAAACACAAAACAGGTAACATTCTTTCGTAAGATTAAATTCCTACTGACCACCTTCGCTTCAGGCATGCTCATACTAGGAGGGGACTTCAATGTCCCCCTCAATCCTATTTTAGATACTTCAAATGGAGCGTCGAGCCTTCCCTATAGTGCATTGAAACAAATCAAACTCCAATTGCAAGGATTGATGTTACATGATGCCTGGAGAACTTTAAACCCGCAAACCAAAGACTACACATTCTTTTCAGCAGTCCGCCAGAAATACTCTAGGATTGACCACTTTTTTCTATCTCAAACAGATTTAAGGAAACTGAAAAGTGCCACGATTGACCCTATGGTGATATCTGATCACCATCCAATCACTATGACGTTAGAATTCCCAGACCGAATCACTACAACGAAAACATGGAGACTCAACTCGTCTATCTTGAAAGACGAGGTGCAGGTTCAATCCTTTAGCGATATATTGACTGATTACTTCTCGCATAATGAAAACGAAGACACTTCACTCCTGTCCCAATGGGAAGCACATAAATGTGTCATGAGGGGTGAATTTATCGCCGCACTTGCCAGACAGAAAAGAGATCAGCAGTCGAGGATTACATCCTTGATCGCTCGAATACAGGCGTTAGAGGCAGCACACAAACAAACTGTTGCAGCAAGTACCCTGGAAGAACTGACGAATGCTAGATTATCCTTATCTGAAGAATTAAGCCTAAAGACTAAAAGACAGTACATGCTGCGCCATAAGCTATTTTACGAACAAGGTAACAAGAGTGGTAAACTGTTAGCAAAAGCGGTCCAAGATAAAAAAGCTGCTGCCACAATCCACCAAATTAGAGACAATAAGGGCAAAATACACACCTCTAATGAAGATATAGCCAAACAATTTGAACTGTACTACCAAACCTTATATAATCTACCCTCTAACCCGAAATGCCCCCATAATACAGCTAAAAGAACACAACTTATCGAAGATTTTCTACAAAAATACAGCCCACCAAAACTATCAGAGGATGTAGCACAAAACCTTGAGGCGCCTATATCGGAGTGCGAATTTGACAAGGCCGTTAAAGATTAGTGTTGAGCGGAATACACCATATTCGATTTCGCGATATATCACGAATATTTTTCCGAATATTCGAGAAATATTCGCTAATTTCGAATATTCGCGGTATTTTTGCGAAGTATCATAAATGCGATTTTTCGCTAATTGCGATATTTTGATTGCGATTAAAATCTATTGCGATTTTTTTTAAACCTGCGTCCAAATCGAATGTTATTGATATTTTATTGAAATAAGAACATTGCTAAATTTCACTAATTGCAAATGACACTTGTAATGCGATCTTACGTTCCGGCGCGTGCGCATTCCCGCGATTTTTTTTGGAAATAAAGTTTCACTTCCTGGATTTGGGCCAGCCACTGCAGCCAGAAGGAGATTTTCAGGAGATAAAGATGGTTGGAAGCATGTTCACCATTGATGAGGAGAATATGCTAATTAATGTGAGTATTTTGACTTTAAACAATGTCTGTAACTGCATTTTAGACAATTTTAAAACTTAGGTTATGAGATCAAATGTTATTATTAATATTTACTAATTACTATAGTACAGGCCCAGTACTATAGTACAGGCCCAGTATAAAACTCCAAAAATAATTGTAGCGGTCAGGTGAATAGCAACTAATTTCTCCCCTATACATGAATCATGTGATGTTACTCATATATATACATAATTATGCAAATGATAATGGCTGCTATATTTATTCCAAAAAGATGTCGCTGAAAATTGCAAGATCTAAAATCTTTCATGTTACCCCTGCCAGTGATTATTAATAAGGCGAGAATGCTTCCAATTGTTGAATATACCATACATTTTAATTTTTTTTATTTTTTTAAATTGTATTTTTGTGCGTGAACTCGAGAGAGGAGCCAGACTGCAGGAGCTGGAAGCAGGCATGCCCTCCCCCCGGAGGCTTCCGCCATCCTTCTCCATGCCCCCAATGGTAATGGCGGGTGTGAGGGAGGGCCTCTCACTCACCCCACCCTACCTGCTCTGTTTCCGAGCTTGACGGGTCCCAATGGGACCCCAACAGGCCAGAGGGACTCCCCATATTAGGAAGTGGGGGGGCCAACCTGCTCAGCCAGCCCCATAGGTCCTTTGCCTCTCTTTCTTAAGAGACCGCATGGTCAAAGTGCATATGTGTGTTAAACCAATTTTTGTGTGAGTGCAGGTGTGGTGGTTTTTGTGGGGGGGGGGGGGGGGGATGGGGGCGTACTAAGCGCAGGCTTACCTCGCATAGCACACCCACCAGGAGCCGGGCTTAGACCACCAAACTCAATTGACATGTGGTCGGGACTGGGATCAGAACCCTAGGCTGCAGAGGTGAATGGCTTATCAGCGCAGTCACAATCACGTTGAGGCACCACAGCTCCCTTGACCATACATTTACGTCATATATCCATAAGGGTGTAAACAAATTATAATATACATTGTTCTTCATCTTGCAGTGCTTTCTTCGCGCAGGCTACGATAGCCTGCGAAGGCAAGCGGAGAAAAAGTCAGTCCTCCAGGCCTTTTCAAAGGAGCTGCAGGACAAATTGGGGAGCCAACATGCAGAAATAGCGATCACCAAGAAGTGGTCCGATCTCAAACGGCGACACATGGACAAGATCGCTGAGATCCGGAATGAATTTCACCCTGGTAAGTTATTGTTTACACGGCAGTTAGGGTCAAGTGGGAGGGGGAAGTGGGACCGATGGAGGGTGAACAGTGGGATGAGGCTTTGCAGGCGGTACCACTCTGCTCTCTAAATGTGTCTCAGAAGGTGTCGCAGCTATACCTACTGCTGAGGGTGTACTACACCCCTCATAGATTGTTTGCTATGGGGCTGAGACCTACTCCGTTATGTACTAGATGTAAGAGGGATCATGGAGACCTGATTCACCTACTTTGGAGATGTCCAAAACTCCAGCCCTACTGGAAGGGGGTGGTGGACACCATTAATAGGGTGTTCCGTATCTCGTTACCTCCTGACCTGACAATTTTTTTGCTTTTTATACTAGAGGAGTTTAAATGGGAATAAGGTACTAGGGTGGCTGTTAGTAGGTCTCTCTTCTTGGCTCGCAAGATCATAATCACACATTGGATATCGGAGGAGGCTCGTAGTCTAAAAGAGTGGGTAAATGTGATGGGGGATATGCTCCGGAAGGAGAAAGTGATATACCAACATAGAGGGTGCTCCAGGAATTTCTAGAGGCTGTGGGATGCATGGCTGGACGTACCGGGCCTGGCCCCGGTGGATCTGGTCATGGGGAGGATATTGGGAATGGATTCCTGAACGTGATAGATGGTTAGTGAGTAGGCCCTGTACATGAGATATGGTGATTAGCTGCTATGGGAGAGGGGCGGAGGGCGTGGCCAGGAGTGGTTATTAAAATATGTTTGTGGCTGGTGCGGTGGTTCGGGGTATTGATATTAGATTTCACCCTGGAATAATTCTATGTTATGTTCTTGTTATGTGCTCTCTTTGTGCTTATGGCCTTGATGTATGGATCTTTATATTTATTTTTCAATGAAAAACTTTTATGAAGTCCTGCTGCTTTCCCAAGAGAAAAGAGGGAATTGAAACCTTCTCCCCCTTTTCTTTTATTATTCCAACAAGTTAAACCATGGAATTAAAGTGGTGGTGTGGTTGGAATGGTCAAATGTGAAGGGGTGGTATTTTATAACTGAATTACCACTTAATTCCTCTACTAGGCGTGGGGTTATCATACTAATTTTGTGTACTCCATCAGGCACTTTTTTTAACATGAGATCATCACAATAATACAAATGAAACACAAACTGCGCATTTTACCATGGTTGGAGCCCAGCTTACAGTCAGTCCCCTGTATCGCCAGCAAGACCCTTTATATAGACAGTTAACCAATGGGATAATGTTACATTAAATACATTTGTATTCATATACAGCAGAGTACACAGAATTTGCATACGTTATTACAAATCATTTTTACATATATGAACTTTGTGTTATTACAGACATGCCACTACCGGTTGTGCGTCAAAAACGCACTAGGCGTCAGGCGGAGGAGGAGGAGGAGGAGGAGGAGGAGGAAGAGGAGGAGCAGGAGGAGAGGGCCTCCAAACGGCCTCGTACATCAGCCGCTGAGGAGGAAGAGGCGGAGCAGGAGAGGGAGGAGCCGCCAGGTCCCTCCCACTCTTCCCCTCCCCTTGAAAAGGACAATCAGGCCGTCACCTACACGGTCGCTCAGGAGGGTAAATATGTGCACAAATATTAATATCGTTTGAACAATAAGATGTAGATATAAAAATGTACAGCACTTAAAAGCGCACCCGTCACATTTCACAACAGTAATATGGTATATTCACTGGTATTAGGGTTGTACCGATACTAGTATCGGTATCGGGACCGATTCCGAGTATTTGTGCGAGTGCTTGTACTCGCACAAATGCTCCCGATGCCTCTGACGATACCTGGGAGAGAGAGATGCAGCTGGCAATGCCTGTGTGTCTCGCACGCTGTCTCCTCCGCTGCTACCGGCATTCTGTATGGTCCGAGAAACATGGGACAAGTGTATGAAAGCCGCGCCTCCTCTTCGTCTGTGATAGAACACTCCCAGCAATGACTTTGTTTCTGCCTATCATGGACATCCTGTGTACAAAGCCGTGCCTCCTCCTCGTCTGTGATAGGGGAACACTCCCTGCAAGTGAGTCAGTGTTCTGCCTATCACGGACATCCTCTCATCTTCGTCCATGGGATGAGGATGAGAGGGTGTCCCTGATAGGCAGAACACTGACTCCTTGTTGGGAGTGTTCTCCTATCACAGACGTAGAGGAGGCGCGGCTTTCATACACTTGTCCCATGTTTCTCGGACATACAGAATGCCGGTAGCAGCGGAGGAGACGGCGTGCGAGAACAAACAGGCATTACCAGCTGCATCTCTCTCTCCCAGGTATCAGCTGAATGAGGGACTTACTCGTCATCATCAGGTACATGGCTGCAATATGTGGGGGCCATGTTTTTTAAATTTAGGGCTTTACTGGTTGTTTGCTCCGCACCGCTAGGCCGCGGGTGAAGCCGCGGCCTTTCCTAAGTGCGGCCACCGAAAATAGTTCCAGGGGGTGGAGCGAGGGGAAGCGGCTGCGGCATATGCTACTGCACCTCTGCAAAGTGGGGGACATGGCTGCAATATGTGGGGGACATGACATGCCTGCAATATGTGTGGGGACATACATGGCTGTAATATGTGGGGGAACATGGCTGCAATATGTGTGGGGACATACATGGCTGCAATATGTGTGGGGACATGGCTGCATTTTGGGACACGTTTAAAAAAATGATCGGTATTCGGTATAGGTGACTATTTTAAAAAAAGTATCTGTACTCGGTCCTAAAAAAGTGGTATCGGGACAACCCTAACTGGTATTTATGATAGAGGTATATGTGCTAGTCAGTAGTCACCAAAAAATTGTATATACATGTAGCTCGCAGGGTTTACCTCACCTTGGTGCCCACTGCCCTGCTCGCTTACCAATCATTTTCTCCTAGGATAAGAAAATAATTAAACTTGGAAGTTTTCTAGCTGACCTCTGCAACACATTCTCGCCATGCACTGTAGTAACGGATATTCCACACAGCTGATTCTCGTTTTCTCAATAAAAGGGATTTTTATTTCACACATAGATTCGGTATAACAGCATATAACTTTGTAGTGTGGAATTGTAGAGACAGACAGAGGGAAGAAAGTTCCTGCTCAGCGCGTTCAGATAGATTGAAGATTTAGGTTAAGTAGGTTGTAGGATGCTATCCTTCCATAGACACAGTTCTCTCAATCTGGTTGAGTAGGCCTGTGCCACAGGTCAACTACTCTAAGTGCAAAAGATGATCGCAGCCGCGATTTAGTTGAGTATACTGTCCTATTCCCGTACGAAATAACCAGGCGGTGAATTAGTGCTTCCTGTACCGGTTTCTAGTTACTCGGATCCTCGACGGTTCGGTCTGCGTCCTATTGGCCTCTCTACCTCAGACCGACTCCCCAATCGAACGGCCTCCAGCCTGGGATCCTTCTATTGGAAAGCTGTCCCAACCTCTGACCGGTACTCCAGCCAAACCGCTGAGTCCACGATCATCTTAGTGTCTCTCCTAGCCAGGAGAGGCTCGAACGCCGAAGGCTCCACAGAGTGCGGGCCTCGGCCTAGACGGCCTGAGCCGCTCCTCACGCAACGTGCGCACACCCTGAAGGTGGATGCCGCAACTCCAGTCTGACTTGATTCTCCCAGCAGCCTTTGCTAGAGGACCTCTGTCCTCTCCCATTGGCTGATGGAAGACGCTAAACTACTAACCAGTTCCTCTGGCGACACCCTCGGTCCGGAGACGAACTGCATCCCTGGGTCACAGGGTGACCCAAACGAACCAAACCTCACAATAATACGTTAGCTAAAGCAAATTACATCTTTCGCTGCTAAGTTTTAGGATACTAGCACCCACTAGGAAGTGGTGGGCGCTACATACATGATTGTTAAAGGGGTGGTTCCCGTAAAATTTAACTTCTAGTAGTGTAGTGCCGAGATGTCCGAGTGGCATAATCGGCATTTTTTTTTTTTTAATCGGTCCGTACATACCGTTCCCAGTATGTACTCTCACGGCCCGCTTCCGGGTCTGGTGGTCGGGGCAGGGCGTGCCTGACTAATTGACAGGCATGCGACCGACCCATACAGTGCATTACGTTATCCCGAACGTCGGCGCGGCTCTTAACGGCGCCTGCGCACGGCATCTCGTGACGCGCTGTGTGTGTCGGTCGGATGCCTGTCAATCAGTCAGGCACGCCCTGCCCCGACCACCAGACCCGGAAGCGGCTGTGAGATTACATACTCGGAACGCTATGTACTGACCTATTTTTTTTTTTAAAAAAGCCGATTCTGCCACTCGGGCATCTCGGCACTACACTACTAAAACTTAATTTTTAGGGGAACAACCCCTTTAAGACATGCATGGGTTAGGGTAGTGCGACCTTCTTTCCACCTCCCAATCGCCAAGCAAAAAGGATTATCGCTACCATAGAAGGTATACCTGCCATGACATATACCCTGATAGGCCAAATCTGAGGGACCAACTTTTCAAAATTTCACATCCAAGATCGGTCCAGGGGTCTAAAAGACAAATAGTTTCTGAGAAAATCCAGTCTAAAGTCTATTTTATTCACAATGATAATGATAGTTTAATAAGCAACATAAATATTTTATTTGTTTGGTAACGGTCTTTGAAATCCGAATTTTTTTTTCTTATATCCTAACAGTTTTGCAAGACATGAGGAAAACTCAGGAGCTCCTCAGGAAGGCCCAAGAAAAGATTATGGCCAACACTGAAGTCATCCAGGCCAACACTAAAGTAATTCTGAAAAACTCAAAAATCATCCAGTACAAAACTGCGCAAAATAAGGAGCTACAAATTGTAGTCGAAAAAATACTGAAAAAATTAGACCAGTTGCATCATGACATGCAAGGCCACATTTAATTTTTTCTTTTATAATAAATAATGTTATTCTTTGGAAATGTTTCCTTTCTTATTGAGATTGTAGATTTTATAATATTATTTTATTTAACACAAACTGAAGACAAACTGATAAAAAAACGCACACATCCACTACTAAAAGAGCGTAAAATGCTGAAAAAAACAGGGTTTAAACACAAAGTTCAGTGTTTTAGTCACACTTGCTGTAACGATCTGGTTTGGTATCTTTTAGTTGAGGCTGTTTGGTGGAACGCTGTGCCAGAGGTCATGAAGCATGGGGGGTTCTCTTGCACAGTTACGTGGTGAGGCTTCTCTTGTGCCGAGTGAGGTGACCCGGAAACGGCGTGCTGTGGCGTCTAGATTTGCCATAGAGGAGCAGTGCGGGAGGGGTGACGGCTGTCTACCGCCTGACCGTTTGATTGCTCAATCCACACATTGGTCCCAGGGAGACCGCCACTTCCCTGCGCTCTATGAGACTGCTGCCAAACAGTCTTTTCATCTGGTAAGCAGTTGATTAAACTCACGGGTGCTGTGGAGAACTTCCTTGCTTGGCAGCATGTTTGATGTGATTTGAACACCTAGCAACTTATTTATATTGGTAATCCTTCTTCTCACAAGAACTTTTCCCCTGAACTTTTATTTTTATTCACATTCATTTATGTAGTCACGATTCACTTTCGATGTTTTCTTCAGTTTGTCACAATTTTTTGTTATATCACTTAATTAGATGTTGATAGACATATTATGCCTTTGTTAAAATTTGTTTTTTATAACCCTTAATCATTCATCAGCGCTGCACCATTTTTTATTTTTTGTCTTAAGTAGCTGTAGCCTGACTATACCATAGTGCCTCAGGATTTAAAAAGTTTGATTCACGTTATTGATGCTATACGTGACTTTTTAAATTCGTGATGAGCATTCAGCAATTACATTTAAAAAAATGTGGCAGCAGCCTTATATTACTCCTTACAGTGGCTTAATGACACAGCATGTGAACATTTATGCCCTGAACAACACTACCTGCCCACCTCTGACTTTCAAAGGTAAAAATACATCAAAGAGGTAATGTATGACAATGGACCATTCAGCGCCCTGAGCCCATTAGGTCCCCCTGCTCGGCTGTTGCTGCTGCTGCTGCTGCTGGTGGATTCAGCCATCTGCTGTGTGAGATGACGGGGACAACTGGAGGCCGGGGAGTTGCCTGCTCCAAACGGCTCACTAATAGGAAGAGGAACAGACAGCAAGCAGCACCACGGTCACGTGGATAAAAGTTTTCTGAGCCCAGTAGAAAGTGTTGCTGTCTGTCTTATATAATGAGATTGTGTATTAAATATATTGACAATGACATGCAATTTTGAAATGTGTGTGTGTATATGTATATTCACTTAACTACTAAATGACTAGTATGTACCGAGGCCCCCCCAACACCCCCGGCAGTGGTGAGAATGTATTTGATGGGCACAGGTGAGAAGGAATACAGGGCACAGCGGAGACTGTATTAGATGGGCACAGGTGAGACAGAATGGAGAGGCACAGCTGAGACTGTATTTGATGAGCACAGCCGAGACTGGTTTTGATGGGCACAGGTGAGACAGAATGGAGAGGCACAGCTGAGACTGTATTTGATGGGCACAGGTGAGGCGGAATAGAGGGGCACAGGTGAGGCGGAATAGAGGGGCACAGGTGAGACTGTATTTGGTGGGCACAGGTGAGACTGAATGGAGAGGCACAGCTGAGACTGTATTTGATGAGCACAGCTGAGACTGGTTTTGATGGGCCCCACGTGAGACAGAATGGAGAGGCACAGCTGAGACAGCATTTGATGGGCACAGGTGCGGCGTAATAGAGGGGGCACAGGTGAGGCAGAATAGAGGGGCACAGGTGAGACTGTATTTGGTGGCACAGGTGAGGGGGAATCGAGAGGTACAGCCAAGACTGTATTTGATGGGCACAGTTGAGACTGTATTTGTTGGCACAGATGAGATACTGTATTTGATATGTGCTGGTGAGGGTGCATTTGATGGGCACTTCATTTAAAAGGTAGGGTATACATGGGCAGGGAAAAGGGGTTGGGGTCAGGGGAGGAGGCAATGGGGGTGGCAAAAATAGGTTTCGCCTAGGGTGTTAAAAATTAATGCAAGAAGGAACATTCAGCGCCCTGAACCGACGCGGGTGCAAGAAAGTCACCGCCGATCCAGGACTCATTCATCTTTATGAATGTGAGTCTGTCCACGGACTCAGTGGACAGACGGGTCCTCTTGTCTGTGACCACCCCACCTGCCGCGCTGAATGTCCGCTCAGATAGTACACTGGAGGGGGGGCAAGACAGTAACTCCAGCGCATACTGAGCGAGCTCGCGCCAGGTGTCCAATCTGGCTACCCAGTACTCCATGGGGTCGTCTGTGCTCATACTGTCAGAAGCACCAAGGGACCCCCATGTAGTCTGCCACCATGTGGGCCAGCCGCTGGTGGTGACTGCTGCTACTGCTGCTGGTACTGGGTCGCTCAGCTTGGAAGAAAAGCCTCATCTCACCCATTAGGTCCCCTGCTCGGGTGCTACTGCTGCTGCTGGGTGCAGCCACCTGCTGGGTGACATGACGAGGGACAACTGTAGGCCGGGGAGTTGCCAGCTCCAACTGGCTCACTATGTGTGCCTGCAGTTCCTCCATCCGGCGCTGCCTCTGACTGGCTGGAGGAACTGCTCCACTTTCCCCTTACACCTTGGATCTAAAAGGGTGGCCACCCAAAAATACATCCCTCTCCTTAATACTCTTCACCCGGGGGTCCCTCCTGAGCATCTCAGCATGTGGGCAGCCATGGGGAAGGCCTCAGCCCGATGTGACTCCTCATCGCTGCCCGGGTCCAGGACGTCCGACTCCTCATCATCGAGGCGCTGCTGCTCACGCGCAGAGATGCCCCAACCCCCGGACTATCGGTGCCCCCAACACCGGCTCTCCCTCCTGACCAGGCCCTGACTCCAGGACGTCACCCCCATGTAACCTCATCATCCTCCTCCTCCTCGTCCTGGTCTTGGTGGAGCAGTCTTGCCTCCTGCTCCACCAAGGCCCTCTCCCCATCTTCGAGCAGGCGATCTAGTGCCCTTTCCAGCAGGAACACTATAGGGAGCACGTCGTTGAGGCCGACATGCTCCTGCTCACCATCTTGGTCGCCTGCTCAAAAGGGGACCAACACATGGCAGACCTGCTGTATCTGCCCCCACTCCGCACTGGTGATGTACGGTAGGGATTGTGATGGCCCGCCAGTGCCTTGCTCCAGCAGGTACTCCATCACCGCCCTTCGCTGCCCCACAACCTCTCCAGCATGTAGAGGGTGGAGTTCCACCGCGTCACACTGTCCACAATCAGCCTGTGAGGGGGCAGGCCTTTTGTCCCGCTGCAACTTGGACAGGGACGCGGTAGCAGTTGGGGAGCGCCTGAAGTGGCTGGCAATCCTGCGTACCTTTAGCACAATGTCACTCAACCCGGGATAGGTGCGCAGGAACTTCTGCACCACAAGGTTGAGCATGTGCACAACAGGGCACGTGGGGAAGACTGCCAGACAGGAGGGCGGAGATGAGGTTGCTGCCATTGTCACAGACAACCATACCTGGCTGGAGCTTTCGGGGTCAGCCACTTCTGCACCTGAGCCTGAAGTGCGTTCAGCACTCCTTTGCCGTTGAGGCCTCCGTTCCCCAAACTAACAAGCTGGAGCACGCTCCCTGGCAAACGCGACGTGCCCCC